>CM039312.1:54961624-55561624 GCA_022316695.1 Camellia oleifera | reverse complement strand
TAGCTGGCACCCACCCCATTCCCCCCCCATATACGTGTATGGAGGGATTTCCCTCTTGAATGGCTTGTTTTGGAAGCCTTACAAGAGGGAATTGCCTATATAGGAGAGCTACTTCTCTTGACATGAAGGTGAGACATTTTTAGATAGCTTTTGTAAAGCTTGAGTTCTAGGGTTAGGGTTTGATACATATTCTATCTCTATAAGTGTGTGTTTTGTCCCACTTTTGCTCACAAACACACACTAACACACCATCTCTTGGACTTGAGACCCTTAGAGGGTTGTTTTAGTGTTTTGGAGCTGGATTTAAGCCAAAGAAGGCTGTTGGAGCATTGTTTGTGAAGGAGGGCTTCAAGGGTAAGAAACTTCCCTTTTATTCCCCATTCTTGCATTGCTTTTCTACCTATCTTAGAACTGTTTTTGTGCTAGTGTATAATACAAAATTTTTTTGTTTTTAAGCCCTCTTGATTGTTTGTTAAGAGTGTTTTGTGGTTTGGAGGTGTTTAACCACCCTTAGGCCTTGAGAGGCCCCATTTTGTGCCATTTTTGGTGAGCTCCGAGACTTTGGTGCTTGGGCCTCCTCACCACTAAAATCTTGAGGGATTTCAGTGGTGAAGATGGTGCCTTGAAGTCTCAAGAAGGAGAGGGCCACCCCCTCTCCTTGTTGTCCTTGAAAAGGGCACTTTTTGGCCTCTTGAGGGAGCATCATGCTTGAGTGTTTGTTGATCATGTCTAGGCTGTTTTCCATGCTTATTATGCCATGATATAACATTGTTGTGTGTTGGTTTTGGTACACCATGCATGCTTAGCATACCTACCATGTAATGCCTTGTTATTGCCTTAATATGCCTTAGGTGGTTAGCCTTTGTTCTAGCATGTTTTAGGCTTAGCCTTGTGAAGGTTTTGTGTTCATTTTGCCATGTTTTAGGTCTGTCCATAGTTGCTTGGGTCGATCTTGGCATGCTTAGTATAGCTCCTTTGTATTTGAGCTTGTATGCTTCAAGTAGGTAAATGTGTAGCATGCATTGCTTGCATCACTTAAGTGGTTTGGAACCACCCTACATGTCATTTCAGTCCCTTTGACATGCTCATATGCTTGCCTTGGACGCCTCTTTGAAGCTTTGAAAGCTTGTCTTGCATGCTCCATGTTTTAGCATTTGTGCATGCCTTTGAATTCAAACCATTTAGATGCCATTTAAGTGGTCTTGTGGCCTTGTTTTAACATGCTAAAAATCTGTTTTTAGTTGTTTAATGCATGCCATGTTTGCCTTGCTAAGTGTAGTTCAATGCATCATTAGCTTGCTTTGAATTCTTGGCCATTTTGCATGCTTTGCTTGCTTAGTTAGTTGGTTTGGCACCTCCTATAACATGATTTTCAGAGCTTGTGTTGCATGCTAATTGTCCACATTATGCTCTTTTCAAGTGTGCTTGAGAGTTGCTTGTTTAATGCCTAAGTGTTGGTCCAACTTACTTGCATGTGTGTATGTATGTTTGATCCCAATTCCTTAGCATTTTGGCCACTATTTTGGGCCTATTAGAGTTGCCTAATTCATGTTTAAGTCCACCCTTAATTTGTCTTGCATGCTTGCTAGCTTGTATGCTTGTTTGCATTACCATGTTGCATGCCTAGTTAACATGCCTAGGGTTGCATTACATTGGCATGCATGCTCTACCTCTTGACTAAGTCATAACAGAGGTAGAAGCCCCTTGGTTTGATTGTGTGCATTGCATTTCATTTGACATGAAAGTGCATGCTTGATTCTTTGGGCCATCATGCATGGAAATGCGTGATTGGTGGTCCGAGAATCGAGGCACATGTTCCTTTGAGTCACAAACATGATAAGGGGCATGATTGGTGCATACATTGCTTGAATTGCATTGCCATGCTATGCCTTGCCCTCTGCTGCTGTCAATTGCAGGTTCTGCAGGCATTCTTGGCCGGCCGGCAATATTTAGTGCCGACCGGCAATGTATTGGTGGCCGATAGCCTCATTTCCAGCCGATGATCACATGCTGCAGCCAGTGGCCATTCTACTCAGCCGATGGTGATCCCCAGTATCTGAAGAAGCATCTCTGAGACTTTGGAAGTCTTCAGAAGGGCAGAGCAGGGAAAACAGAGGCAGTCTATGCATGGCAGTGCAATTCCGAGCAAGACCCGAGCATGCGTTGCATCAGGCTCTCCTCCCGAGGCGGTTTACTGTTTTTCCTAGTTTAGTCAGTTGTTAACTAATTAGGCAATTTGTAATATTTAATTAGCTTGTATAGTTAATTAATTTGTATTATTCTTTTGGTCCCTCCGAGCGAGGGCGAATCTGTAATAAGTATGGGTGCCTGTGTGTGCATGTCTTCCAATCCCCACTTCTTTCTTCCTTTTTATTTACCTGCTTATGATGGTAGATTAGGGCACGTCTAAATTAGCATACCTTATGCTATGCATGCGTGCATCCATGCATTTGTCTTGCATGCACCAGGCTCGGTACATCATACAAACTGCATTGTATTTTCAATTCCAAATTGAATACGTGATAATTGTAGCATTTCACATGCCATTTTAGGGTTAGCCGAGCCTACTCTAACTGCATCCTTGCATGTGTTGCATTAGCCACTTAACATGAACTAGGACATGCATATTTGCTAACTAGTTTATTGTTTTGGTATGGAGTACAATGTAAGTATTTATGCTTTAGCATCTCGCATGCGTGTGAATGTTAACATGACAACATGATTACCATGTGGCTAAGTGCTTATATGAGATAAACTGCCTGATTGCCTGTGGGTGAAGGTTGGATTGTTTGAGTTGGAAAAACTCGTTGAAATCCGTGTTTTAGCCTACTTGCGAGTAGCAAATTCCAAAGCATTTTCAAAACAAACGGATATGCAATGCTTGTTTCCAAATTAGGCAATCTAGTCTATACTTGTTTGCTGTGCGCATAACATAGTAAATCTAGGCTAATAACCGGAACAAGAACACATAATGTTTTCAAAATCGGATATCATGGTTAGTAGAGGCCGGTCTTTGACCGGGCGAGCGGGGGTGCTCACGAAGTGACCTTCCCCAATCGTACCCAAGTTCCCGAGCCGAGGCAACTTTGGTGATGACGGACACGTGGCCTTAGGCAAACGAGTCAGGGTTTCCTAAATTTTTCAAAAATAAAATATTTAGGTGGCGACTCTGTATCTGGCAAAACAGTCCATGTTTGGCACTTCTTTCAAAAATCAGTTTTCTCAAAACGATTTGCCGGATTTGGACTCTTTGGTTCAAGATTAAGAGCCGTGACATTTGAGTCCTTGAACTATAGTGACCCCAATATGAACGGAACGGGACTTAACCCTCCGGGGCGTTCGGGGATGTCTACAGTTTCTGGCGACTCTGCTGGGGATTTAGAGAGCTTGACTTGAACTCGTGATATCCTGTTTTGACTACACTTATGTGTTTCTTTTCATTGCATGTGCATTGGTGTGCCTAGGACACCGTGTTGGCCATCTGCTATTCCTGAGCAGTTTGCTGGAGGCTTGTCTTATCAAGGCATGACCATAAGGCTGACCGGTTGCGGGCTCTGCCAGTATAGAAACACAAACCCCGGTTTTACCGGGGCACCCTTCTTGACCATTCGACCTAATGCATATCGAAATCCATAGTGACCATTCCAAACTAGGACGGGTTGCTTACCCAATATAGGTTGTTTGAAACCGCTGCGTGTGTAGTGAAACCCTAGCTCCTGACAAAATAGGGCAGGGAAACCCTACCCCAACATAGGGGTGTATTGGCTCTCATTTACTTGCTATGTGCTTTTAGAGTGTATCTCTATAGGGAACACACATATCAGTTTGTGAGATTG
This sequence comes from Camellia oleifera, assembly GCA_022316695.1. Classification (NCBI taxonomy): domain Eukaryota; kingdom Viridiplantae; phylum Streptophyta; class Magnoliopsida; order Ericales; family Theaceae; genus Camellia; species Camellia oleifera. Next base: position 55,557,788 of record CM039312.1, on the reverse strand, counting down.
GGTATCAGGCCCGATGGCACCAGTATCAGTGTTGTTGAGAATTAGTTATGTCTGCAGGTATTAGTTCAGTTTTGAACAGTGATTCTGGGGAACAGTGATCAGTAGTAGAGTGCAGTTGATCGGCTACACCTGTGTTTGATCTGTTTGGGGCTGAAATATTGCTTGTTTTCCGTTTTAGTTCAGAGATTCAGAGAGTTGATCCAGAATAGCTAGTTCTTCTCCTTGCTGAGGCAGGACTTAGCATGACGCAGAATTCAAAAGAGATCGTGGTCATGACGGCCGCGTTGGATCAAAGAATCACCTTACACAGTGAGACTACTGTTGATATGCCGCATCCACCCAGATCGCCGGTTGCGCACCCGGTTTGGACCCCCCAGCTATATCAGGCTCGTGAGCCTACTACATTTGAACTAATGGGGATGATAGGTGATCTCCAGAGGTCTGTGGTGGATCTCGCCTATGGAATGTCAGCTTCACCGCCAGCTGCACCGTACACCAGGAGCTTTGTACCCCAGGAGCCTCCGCTGTTGGGCCGAATTGTTATTGAACTTAGTCAACCGGAGATGGCCTCCAGTTATAATAATGACGTGTCAACATCAACCCAAACCCTCAATCAGGCTGAGGCCAGAGGTAAAGACAAGATAAAGGTAGATGCCGATCCTATCGAACAACTGCTGTGGGCAGTAGAGGCTTTGAAAGCCGGGGAGATGAACAAGCAACAGATATCTGTAGTCGTGACAAAAGTTGTGGAGGACGCTTTCCTCACTCCGCCTGAGGGCAGTTCCAGTCAATCAGAGAACCGGGATAGGCCCCGTCATGCCAAAACAGTTCTTCCCACTCCCAACCCTACATCCGGAAAGGATTAGAAATCCAAGGCCGCACCTGCGATCCGTTCGCTAATGCATCTAGCAAGAGTGCTCAGGCTCCAAAGTACCTGCCTCGAGGGCGCCGAGTCTTCCATCCTCTCTACATGCCTTTGTCTAGGGCACTTTTGATTTTGGCCAAAAGGGGGCATCTTACACCTCTTGAGCCCCGATCCCTACCGAAGAATCTCCCTGCCACGCATGACGCCATTGTGTACTGTGCGTACCATCAGCAGACTGGTCATGCTACCGATAACTGCTTCCGCCTCCGTCATGAGGTGCAGGATTTGATTGACAACGAGGTTATCCTCCCGCCTACCTCGGCCAAGTCAGTCACTACAGAGTTCTTGGATTTTGAGGATACTGATACTGCAAGCATATAATCAGGAAGTGAACCACCTGCGGGCGACACTTGGCATATTTTTGATGTGGCGTCTGGCACGCATTTTGAGCATCTGCGGTCACTAGTTTTGTAAATTCTGGCTTGAGTGTCGAGTCGGTCTTTGTTTTATTTTGAGTCTGTCTCATTGTCTTGAGTCAGTCCTTTTTGCTCACGGGTCTGTCTTGTTGTAGCGAGTCAGTCCTCTTTGTATAGAATGTCAGGTGATTCCAGGGTTGTTGCCTCGAACACCGTTTTGTAATTATCCTTTTGTTTTTCCTTTTGAGTCTGTCTCGGTTGAGGAGCCAGTCACAATCAGGGAATCTGAATGAAATAGCTGCGGCTATCACGTTTCCGTACTTGTTGCTGTTTAAGCTAGTTGTGCCAGAGGATGTGAATGGAACGACAGTACATTCTACCTACTCTTTTATGCCTTGAACATCGTTGTAATGACCTAAGCTTTTCAAAAAACCCTTTTCGAACACTGCGGTGATAAAAACGAAGAGGAAGCAATTCCTCGGGTTTTGGCAAAACTTTGATCATTTTTGAGAGAAAGAGAGGCGTACTAAGCTTTTAATGAATGAAATCATGCTTGTCGGCGTGAGTACTGAGAAGGACCCTAGTTCGATCCAGACTGGTTCCACACTATCTTCAGTGCGAGCGATTTGTCGCTTTCTTAAAAACTTTCAAAAAACAAAATGTTTTGTGCGGTCCTGTGAAGACTTGTGTGGAATTGCTCTTAAGATTGTACAGCCTAGGATCGCTCTCAGCCTCAAGATTTAACCTATCTATTTCAAACCTGGAATCCGTTCAAAACAGTTAACCGCCATGCAAGGCCTGTGCGGCCCAATTCGAAGCTGCCCTCGAGTAAGAGGCACCAAAATCAGATCAAGAAGATCAGATCCCACCAGGCAAGGCTCATGAAGCAACCGTGATGGATTCTTTTGCAAATCAACCCAACAGTCACTCTCCTGGATACAGAGAGGCTTCAAACTCAAAACCATTTGGCATGGGATTGCTACACTTTTACCCTTTGATAGGCTCGCTGGGCCGAAAACCCGGAAGGGCGACCCAGGCAAAAGTTAGAGCAAGAAAAAAAATAAAATACAAAAAAATAGGAGAAAAAAAAATGCAAAAAGAAAGAAAAAAGAAAAAATGCGAAAAAAATTGAAGAAAAAGAAAAATAAGGAAGAAAAAGAAAAGCATGAGAAAATGAAGAGAAAAAAAGAGAAGAAAGAAGCTCACAAGGTCGAAAACCCGCATCGGGCATCTTGGCAAAAGTTAGAGCCTAAAAGTGAAGGTTAATACCCGAGTGTACCTTAACCGGAACTACGTAAGGCTTGATTCCCATGTTTGGGATACGTAGGCAACTTCATCTTGAAGTCCAGCCCCCGACGCTTTCATAAGCGCCTCAGTCCATTAATGGTTTTGATCATCCTTGCTTCCTCTGCATCCGACAATCCGGTCGTAACAACCGTGAACTACGTAGGCTTGATTCCCATGTTTGGGATACGTAGGCAACTTCATCCTGAAGTCCAGCCACCATTGCTCTTACAGTGACTGTGTCCATATATTGGTTCAAACCGTCGCCTTCGGAGTTCAGTCGTCACCGATAAAGACCGTTTACGAAAATGCTGCGACACCATCCAGACAAGGGGCAACTTTCCGTTGCCATGCATTGCCGTAAGTTGCCCTGAGTCGCCGTCCAAACCAGGCGCAACTTTCCGTTGCCATGTCCCCCCCTTTAAGCAAGGGGTAATTTTCCATTACCTCCGATCCGAGGTTGCGCGTCTCGAGGGTAAGTTCCGTGCTCGTCGAGCATTGATTGTTTGCAAAAAAAATAGTTTTTGAAAATTTTTACTAAAGTTGACTATTTTCTCGAAAACTATTTCATTTTCCAAAAACCGGGCCTTTTTCTTGGACCGAAAGGAAAATTTCAGTGCTCACAGCCTGATTATGATTTTCAAATCAAAAATCGAATAAGTGTGTTAATCCGACTCTCATTTTTGATGAAAACTGTTTTAAGGAGAAAACAAAAAAAGGGTCAAAGTGACGAACTAGGGGCACAATTGAGTCAGGTTTTTTGTCTTTTCCCCGTCGTCAACATACTCGTCAGAAAGGCACTCTATCCACCAGAAGAAATAGCCGTGGGCTAACGGTGTTGGGTATGAACCCGCAACTCCCTATTCATTCATCAATCACCTTGGGGAGGGATAAAAAAAAAAGATGAGAGAATAAAGAATAGAGAGGTGTAAGCGAAAAGAAAAGTGAGCAAGGGGGTTTTGAGAGAAAAACCGAGCCTGAGGGCCGAGCGATGTGAGAATCACAAATCAGAAAGGGTGGGAGTAATACCCGGAGGAACTGGCTCCTTGAGATCCGAAGTCTTTTGTTTCCATAAACACGTCTGTATGTCGTGTCTTTTGCTTTGTCGGTCTCAACTTTTGTTTTGAGTCTTTTCCGAGCGCGTCTCATTGTGTTCAGGACGTGCGCCTTTTGTTTTCTCCACTTGAGTCCCTCCGCTGTGTTTAGTCGTAGACTCGATACCCCGATTGTGAAACCCATTTTCCAAAGATTAATCGTTTGTGCTCAGAATGCCGTGCCATTCTCTACATTCATGCGGAGTAAGAAAAGAAAGGGAAATTTGGGACATCCAAGTGTGTTTCAACTCCAACCGTTTCAGTTTTGTGACCCGTCTTGTCAGATTGGGCTATTTGTTTCAGGGTTTGCTGTATGCAGAATGAACCAAGTATCGTGTTATGGGCCGTATGCAGACTAATCCCCAACAGAGTATGGGCTGTGTGTCCAGGTTGAGCAGTGATTTGTATGAGTTGTTTGCTGTTAGTTGGTTGGTTATCCGATCATCACAGTGCAAGTGTTCAATTTTCAGACAACAAATCATTTTCATTTACATTGAGGTGTAACGCGATGCAATGCGAGAGATATATGAATGTAAACACTCTTTTAGACAAAAAGTTTGTTTCATTTCATAATCTTTTCAAGTACATAAGTTTTGGAAACAAAATCTGCCTGCGGCAGTACAAAGTACCCTAACTACTAACAAAAAGGGAAAGTGCAAAAAAGAGAAGAAAAACAGCAAAAATCTGTATCGAATGTCAAAAATGACTCCGAGGCTGTCAGTCTGTCCTAATCCTCTTCCTGGACGAAGGTCCAGGAGCATCACCAGGGGCATCGCCGTCTGAGCCCGAGTCCAAGCCGTCACCGGTCTCCTCCTCCAACGACTCCGCCTCCGCCTCTGTCTCTGCCTCAGACTCGTCATCTGGAACTGGAGCCCGCGAGCTGCTCCCGACATGAGTGCGCCCCCTTCTGGTACGGGGATATACTCTGTCATCTCGGGTAGAAATGGGAGGTCCAGCCGGAGCGCCACCCACCGGAGGAATCTGGAAGGGAGGCTGAAAAAGCATGAAAGGCAAATGCATCAGTACTCCGTGAGCAATGAATCAGTACAGAATGCAGTGTATGAGTACAGTGTGTGGATGCCGTAAGCAGTTTATCAGTGCAGAATACAGTGTATGAGTACAGTGTGTGGATGCTGTGAGCAGTGAATCAGTATAGAATATAGTGTACAAGTATAGTGTGTGAGTGCCGTGAGCAGTTTATCAGTACAGAATACAGTGTATGAGTACAGCCTGTGAGTGCCGTGAGCAGTGAATCAGTGCAGAATACAGTGTATGAGTACAGTGTATGTATGCCGTGAGCAGTAAATCAGTGCAGAATACAGTGTATGAGTACCGTGTATCAGATGCCGTGAGCAGTTTATCAGATGTTGTGTTGTGCATCAGATTATGTAAAGCAGTTTGTGTATGGTTTGAGGCTGTGGTCAAAAAGAACATACCGGAATGCTGTAAAGGGCTAGGAGGTCGAAGGTCCGCTGTAGCATCCCCATCATGGAGGCATTCATCTCTAATGACTGCCGGGTGTACTCAAAAGACGCCTGCAAAAGTATCAGACACATCAGTATTCTGCGGAATATCAAATAAACTAAAATAACAGTACAAGATGAGAAATGCAGTAATACATACCGGAGGCAAGTCAGGGACACTGACTAACTCGTGATCAGCCGGGGAAGGGGCGAAGGGGATCTGGTAGGTCGCCCCACCCTGCCCTCTGAAAGTCAATGAAGCGGGCAGAGCAGGCCAACCGGTCCCCCGTCCTCGCTGGACTCCGCCCCTGCCACGGACTCGAGCTCTCCTCGACACTCCCCTTCCAGCCCCTGCTCCCGCTCCAGCCGCTGGCGCCACAGGTCTCTCTCTCTCCGCTCGGCGGCCGCCGCTCAGAGGTCGCATGATGAAGGTCCGGACGTACTCCAAGTAATCGCCCTCGCCCCTGAAATCGCTCGCCTCCCAGCCAATGGTGTAGTCCGCCATCTGCTCGGCGGTGAATCTCTCGGTATCCCTCATATGCTCAAGAGGGTGCACTGGGACTATCTGCTCCGGTAAACCCAGGGTCTGACGCAAGAAACGCTCACCCAGGTACCAAGCCCGACAGACTGGGCCCTCCAGTAGAATCCGGAAACGCGAGGTCTCATCGGCACCGGCAAACCGATCCCGCATCACGGCTGGCAAAGGAGCCCAAGGTTGCCAGGTGATCTGAAAATGAAATACAGTTTGTTATCTACTGTTATCGAAACACGCAGTGAAAAGACGAAGCTTAAATAAATTGCAAGTAAAACATACCTCTGCGGGGGTGATGGTGTCGAAATAACGGCGGAAGAAGCTAAATGTCTTGCGGGGCCTCCGCACGCACCTCCCGTCGAAGCGGCGCGAGAACGGGACGACGAGAGGGGTCTCTGCGTCGGGTACGGGAGCAAGCCTAGGAAAGTAGGCATAAACCCACAACTGCAAGGTAAATACCAGTGCATTTTATCAGATAAAGCAGAATATAGAATAAAAAGCAGAAATAACAGAGCCCTGTGTTGTGCAGTGTATTGTGCAAAGCGTACAGTGTGAGCAATGTACAGTCAATGTAAAGCAGAGTATGTGTGTGCCGTGTATACAGTATACAGCAAGTATAAAGCAGACTACAGTGTGTGTAGTGTACAGAGTACAGAAAGTATAAAACAGAAATGAAAGGCAGAAAAAGAAATGTACCTCCCAAACACGCCAGTAGCCCCCGAGCAACTGTCCGCTGCCGCGGGAAGCTGAGCTCATATATCCATAGAGAGTGGCCAGAGCGGCGCCACCCCAGTCGTAATGTAAGATATCCCTGACGTCCACCAGTGCGCTGAGCAGGCAGAGAGGCACAGTGTTCGCCCGGTCGGCGAAAATGGTCGTCCCAAACAGGAACATGAGAAAGCCGCATGCGTATCTCTCCATGGCCTCCTGAGTCGTCGGGGCTGCATCAACAAGGGTGGGCTGGACCCTGAACTGCACCTCAAACTAGGAATATCGGACGAAGCCGGGACGCGCCAGAGGCGGCAGCTCACCGAGCAAATAGATCTGAGCGGCCTCCCACTCATTCATATCAGTATCAAAGGGGATCGGATCACCCCTTACCCCGATGCCTGTAAGCATCGAGAAATCATAAGAGGTCATCGTCATGTCCCCCGTCGCAGAGAAATCGAATGAATCGGTGGTGTCCCACCACCTCTCCACCAGAGCGGCAAGAAGAGGTCTACATGTAGTGAGCCTGGAGGGTCCTCTGCAGAATGCGCCAAAGCCGACCTGGTCCACGATGTAGCGAACTGCATCGGGTAACTTGGCGTACCACTCACGAGCGACAGTGTTCTCATACCCACGGATGGTATGGGAATCTCCCTGTTTTCAAACAAGTAGTTGCAAAGCAATATAAAATGTATAGTTTTGAAGAAACAGTCAAAATCAGTGCAAATTTGGCATGCGTGCGTATTTTCAAGTTCAAATAGATACCTAGTGCCAGTGTGTTTACAGTGAACTGCAACGTGTGATGCTTCAGTGTGTTTGAGTGGTTCAGTGCAAATGTGGCATGCGTGCGTATTTTCAAGTTCAAACAGATACCGAGTGCCAGTGTGCTTACAGTGAACTACAACGTGTGATACGTCAGCGTGTTTGAGTGGCTCAGTGCAAATGTGGCATGCGTGCATATTTTCGGATTCAAGCAGATGCTGGGTGTCGGTGAATTTGCAGTGAAATACGGTATGTGACGTGTGTTTGAGTGGTTCAAGGCTAGTGCAGTGTGTGTGCATGTGTCGGTCTTGAACAGATATCAGTTGCAAGTGTGTCTGCGATCAACTACAATGCACAGTGTATCAGAGCATCTGAGCTAAAGCAACTAAAGAATGTAATCAGCTATGGCAGTTGACAGTTAAGAGTTCTACATTGCAGAAATTAAAACAGATAAAAAATGTTACCTCAGAAGCACCGAAGGATAGGTGAGAGGCAGGCTCGCTCAAGAGAAGCTCTGGGTCCAGCGCCCTGTCAAAACTCCTGAACTGGCGTAGTCCGTCGGGGGGCAGAACATGAATCGTCGGCCGGTAGGTCGCCGGGTCGAACGGGCGCTCGCTCAAAGGTAGGAGCTCGACCCCGGGATCTATCTCGTGATCCGAGGGAGTCCCACCACGTGGAATATCGTCGGCCATATCAAGAATGATGAAAGAATAGCCGGAGGAAGGAAAATCGGGCTGGAATATGGAAAGTCAACCGAAAAGTCAACCCCCAGGAGGGTGGAAAATGGCCGGAAAAGTCGGGATGTGAAAAAGGCACGGAAATCAAGAGGAAAGTGAGGGGAACAAACCCCAAAAAAGTGGAAATGGCAAAAGAGGTACCGAAACAAAGGTTTGCTCGGATGAAAACGTCCGAAACGCGAAGAAAATCGCGAATCCGACGATGAAACGGGCTTGGAACGGGAAGAAAACGAGGAAATGAGGAAGGAAAAAGGCTCTAGAGAGAGAGAGGAATGTTTTTCGGCGAAGGGGAAGTGACAAAATAGGGTTTGGAACCCTATTTTAAAAGACCCATGGTGAAATGTCGAATCTACCCTGACTCAGGCACTTTTGGCCGGTCGGCAATATTTTGTGCCGGCCGGCAGAATATTGTGCTGATGAAACTATTTTGCAGCCGGTGGACAGCCAGTGGCTTCCCCTTCCAGCCGGTGGTGTTCCTAAAGCCTTGTTTAGGCCATATGAGTAGTTTTTTGGTCTTCATAGCTGAAGAAGGTGCAAGAAAGTGTATCTCCAACGCTCAACCGGCCTCTGTTTTGACCTCGGACCGCGTCTTCTGTGCGTGGCACTCAAATTCATGCAATGATGTATCCTTCTGTATCCTTTTGCCTTTTGCAAGATTCAAAAGTTGCCCCGTGTGCGTTGCACGCGTTCATCGCACTATTTCGGTGCATTGCATCGCGCCGTCATGCGCCTCACAGTTGCATTGTTATGCACGTACTACACGCGTTGTAACACGCACCCCTTGCATTGTCATGCACATCTCTCATGAATTGTCATTGCATTTTTATTACAAGCATTGTCATGCATTTCAATACATACGTCGCCTCGCGCATCGTTCGCGTTGTCGTGCATTCCCTTACCATGCATTGTCATGCTTTCCAAAACACATGCGTTGTTACGCATTTAAGTCCATTTGCATTGTCATGCATTTCAAAAGGAAAACATGCGTTGTCACGCATTCGAATTCATTCACATTATCATGCAGTTCATTTTACATCCTTTGAGGTACGCGTGCCTCAAATCCTTGAGGCATGCGTGTCTCATTTGCATCATTTTACATTCCTTGAGGCATGCGTGTCTCATTTGCATCATTTTACATTCCTTTGAGGCACGCGTGTCTCATGTACATTGTCTTGCACCTTTGAGGCATGCGTGTCTCATTTACATATCATTTTGCATTCCTTCATGGCATGCGTGTCTTATCTACATTGGCATGCGTGTCACATTTCCATTGGCATGCGTGTTGCATTTTGCATCGTTTTGCACAACGGTCTGGGAGACCTTAAATCCTTGGAGGGTGCGAAACCTTTACCACATGTCACGGTCTAGGAGACCTTAAATCCTTCGAAGGTGTAAAACCTTTATTGTTGCGCATGTCTGCATGCGTTGTAGTACGCATCATCCCTTGCATCGTTTTGCACAACGGTCTAGGAGACCTTAAATCCTTGGAGGGTGCGAAACCTTTACCACATTGTCACGGTCTAGGAGACCTTAAATCCTTCGAAGGTGTAAAACCTTTATTGTTGCGCATGTCTGCATGCGTTGTAGTACGCATCATCCCTTGCATCATTTTGCACAACGGTCTAGGAGACCTTAAATCCTTGGAGGGTGCGAAACCTTTACTGCATTGTCATGCATTGCATTGTAAATACCGCGTTGTCATGCATCATCGTAGGTAGTGCATATGTCATGCATTTCAAAAAAAAAAAAACAACAAAAACAACATGCATCATTGTAGATATTGCATATGTCATGCATTTCATCGTAATATAGTGCATTGTCATGCATTTCCACTGTAAATATTGCATTTACATTCCATTGCATATTTGTAGATATTGCATTGTAGTTGCATGCATTTACTGCATCACCCTCCATCTATGGCTTGCGCCTTTCCTTGTTGAGCTTGGTCTGGTATGTGCTCATACTTTTCACGTCAAAACACAGTTTTGCATGTGTACGCGCCTATTCCACGTTGGTATGTTGGTTTGAGGGTTGCGGCATCTTTTCTGTGTCAGACGCGGCTTGTACGTATACATGCCTTTCCTACGCAAGATTTGGTTTGGCCCACGTGCCATATCCGTTGTATCCATCTCCATTGCATTTTAGTTGCATGCATTTACTGCATCACCCTCCATCTATGGCTTGCGCCTTTTCTTGTTGAGCTTGGTCTGGTATGTGCTCTTACTTTTCACGTCAAAACACAGTTCTGCATGTGTACGCGCCTATTCCACGTTGGTATGTTGGTTTGAGGGTTGCGGCACCTTTTCTGTGTTAGACATGGCTTGTATGCGTACATGCCTTTCCTAGGCAAGATACGGTTTTGGCTGCACGCCATATCCACTGTAGATATTACATTGTAGTGTAATTGTTGCATCCGGTGTTAGGATCATTATTCTTTCCCCAGCGGGTCGTCACCCCACTTATGTCATTCCACCCAATACTCGTTCTTGTGTCCGTCTACATTACTCATAGTTCTGCATGTGTGCGTGCCTATTCCACGCTGGTATGTTGGTTTAAGGGTTGCGGCACCTTTTCTATGGTAGACGGACTTGTTACTTCCATCAATCTATTTGACATTTGTGTGGTTTCGAACCGCTCATGATTGAATCATGATTCGATTGCATTGCGTATCATTTGCATTGTTTATACGTAGTTTTGTATATAGTGCATATCATTTTGCATTCATCATTGCATTGTCATGCATGTTGCTAACAACATTGTACCTGTTAAGTTTGTTTTCTTTACAGGCACGATATTGTATGTACGGTTCATTTGAGGCCGGTGCAATCGGACGAACCGGACAGGTATTGTATCCTCCGTGTGAGACGTATCGATAATTGCATAATTCTCTTATATCCTTTCTGCATTGTAGTGTAGTTTGGTGTATGCTAGCTTAAAACTGTCGCATGCGTACTTCGTTACAGCTTTCTTTGCATGATCATAAGTTATGCTCGACTTCTTGCATTGTCTTGCATTTTGCCCCTGCCTTCGGGCGCATACCTTGTTTGTCTTGCATGATTGTCCAAGTCTTCGGCCTTGTCAAAAATGGGTCGTCTCTGGGCTTTGACATTCACTCCCGTCATTGTTATGACTTTCAAGTTCTGTCAAAGAGGGGCAACTGTAGACACCCCATTTTTGACCGTCCTCAAGATTTGGACGTCACCGTTGGAACACTCGATGATTATCCATGTTTGTGTTCGTTTGGAGTTCCCGGAGGTCTCGGCTACACGCCTTGCCTCAGGATCTCCGAACTCGACCGTTTTGTGTCTGGTTTTGCACCAAACACTTGTGTTTTGCCTTGGATGGGCAGGGAATGCCTTGTGAGGCATCCCCACACATCACCGGCCGTGGCTTGAGGCCACCGGCTGTTGTTTGTGTCCATCGGCCATATATTTGGCCGACCGGCACTCTTTTTGGCCGACCGGCCATAAATTTTGTCAAAAAGACAATTTTGGCCAGCCGACTACTGTTCACATGCTTTTAGCAGATATTTTGTGCTAGCTGTGATAGCTGGCACCCACCCCATTCCCCCCAATACACGTGTATGGAGGGATTTCCCTCTTGAATGGCTTGTTTTGGAAGCCTTACAAGAGGGAATTGCCTATATAGGAGAGCTACTTCTCTTGACATGAAGGTGAGACATTTTTAGATAGCTTTTGTAAAGCTTGAGTTCTAGGGTTAGGGTTTGATACATATTCTATCTCTATAAGTGTGTGTTTTGTCCCACTTTTGCTCACAAACACACACTAACACACCATCTCTTGGACTTGAGACCCTTGGAGGGTTGTTTTAGTGTTTTGGAGCTGGATTTAAGCCAAAGAAGGCTGTTGGAGCATTGTTTGTGAAGGAGGGCTTCAAGGGTAAGAAACTTCCCTTTTATTCCCCATTCTTGCATTGCTTTTCTACCTATCTTAGAACTGTTTTTGTGCTAGTGTATAATACAAAATTTTTTTGTTTTTAAGCCCTCTTGATTGTTTGTTAAGAGTGTTTTGTGGTTTGGAGGTGTTTAACCACCCTTAGGCCTTGAGAGGCCCCATTTTGTGCCATTTTTGGTGAGCTCCGAGACTTTGGTGCTTGGGCCTCCTCACCACTAAAATCTTGAGGGATTTCAGTGGTGAAGATGGTGCCTTGAAGTCTCAAGAAGGAGAGGGCCACCCCCTCTCCTTGTTGTCCTTGAAAAGGGCACTTTTTGGCCTCTTGAGGGAGCATCATGCTTGAGTGTTTGTTGATCATGTCTAGGCTGTTTTCCATGCTTATTATGCCATGATATAACATTGTTGTGTGTTGGTTTTGGTACACCATGCATGCTTAGCATACCTACCATGTAATGCCTTGTTATTGCCTTAATATGCCTTAGGTGGTTAGCCTTTGTTCTAGCATGTTTTAGGCTTAGCCTTGTGAAGGTTTTGTGTTCATTTTGCCATGTTTTAGGTCTGTCCATAGTTGCTTGGGTCGATCTTGGCATGCTTAGTATAGCTCCTTTGTATTTGAGCTTGTATGCTTCAAGTAGGTAAATGTGTAGCATGCATTGCTTACATCACTTAAGTGGTTTGGAACCACCCTACATGTCATTTCAGTCCCTTTGACATGCTCATATGCTTGCCTTGGACGCCTCTTTGAAGCTTTGAAAGCTTGTCTTGCATGCTCCATGTTTTAGCATTTGTGCATGCCTTTGAATTCAAACCATTTAGATGCCATTTAAGTGGTCTTGTGGCCTTGTTTTAACATGCTAAAAATCTGTTTTTAGTTGTTTAATGCATGCCATGTTTGCCTTGCTAAGTGTAGTTCAATGCATCATTAGCTTGCTTTGAATTCTTGGCCATTTTGCATGCTTTGCTTGCTTAGTTAGTTGGTTTGGCACCTCCTATAACATGATTTTCAGAGCTTGTGTTGCATGCTAATTGTCCACATTATGCTCTTTTCAAGTGTGCTTGAGAGTTGCTTGTTTAATGCCTAAGTGTTGGTCCAACTTACTTGCATGTGTGTATGTATGTTTGATCCCAATTCCTTAGCATTTTGGCCACTATTTTGGGCCTATTAGAGTTGCCTAATTCATGTTTAAGTCCACCCTTAATTTGTCTTGCATGCTTGCTAGCTTGTATGCTTGTTTGCATTACCATGTTGCATGCCTAGTTAATATGCCTAGGGTTGCATTACATTGGCATGCATGCTCTACCTCTTGACTAAGTCATGATAGAGGTAGAAGCCCCTTGGTTTGATTGTGTGCATTGCATTTCATTTGACATGAAAGTGCATGCTTGATTCTTTGGGCCATCATGCATGGAAATGCGTGATTGGTGGTCCGAGAATCGAGGCACATGTTCCTTTGAGTCACAAACATGATAAGGGGCATGATTGGTGCATACATTGCTTGAATTGCATTGCCATGCTATGCCTTGCCCTCTGCTACTGTCAATTGCAGGTTCTGCAGGCATTCTTGGCCGGCCGGCAATATTTAGTGCCGACCGGCAATGTATTGGTGGCCGATAGCCTCATTTCCAGCCGATGATCACATGCTGCAGCCAGTGGCCATTCTACTCAGCCGATAGTGATCCCCAGTATCTGAAGAAGCATCTCTGAGACTTTGGAAGTCTTCAGAAGGGCAGAGCAGGGAAAACAGAGGCAGTCTATGCATGGCAGTGCAATTCCGAGCAGGACCCGAGCATGTGTTGCATCAGGCTCTCCTCCCGAGGCGGTTTACTGTTTTTCCTAGTTTAGTCAGTTGTTAACTAATTAGGCAATTTGTAATATTTAATTAGCTTGTATAGTTAATTAATTTGTATTATTCTTTTGGTCCCTCCGAGCGAGGGCGAATCTGTAATAAGTGTGGGTGCCTGTGTGTGCATGTCTTCCAATCCCCACTTCTTTCTTCCCTTTTATTTACCTGCTTATGATGGTAGATTAGGGCACGTCTAAATTAGCATACCTTATGCTATGCATGCGTGCATCCATGCATTTGTCTTGCGTGCATCCATGCATTTGTCTTGCATGCACCAGGCTCGATACATCATACAAACTGCATTGTATTTTCAATTCCAAATTGAATACGTGATAATTGTAGCATTTCACATGCCATTTTAGGGTTAGCCGAGCCTACTCTAACTGCATCCTTGCATGTGTTGCATTAGCCACTTAACATGAACTAGGACATGCATATTTGCTAACTAGTTTATTGTTTTGGTATGGAGTACAATGTAAATATTTATGCTTTAGCATCTCGCATGCGTGTGAATGTTAACATGACAACATGATTACCATGTGGCTAAGTGCTTATATGAGATAAACTGCCTGATTGCCTGTGGGTGAAGGTTGGATTGTTTGAGTTGGAAAAACTCGTTGAAATCCGTGTTTTAGCCTACTTGCGAGTAGCAAATTCCAAAGCATTTTCAAAACAAACGAATATGCAATGCTTGTTTCCAAATTAGGCAATCTAGTCTATACTTGTTTGCTGTGCGCATAACATAGTAAATCTAGGCTAATAACCGGAACAAGAACACATAATGTTTTCAAAATCGGATATCATGGTTAGTAGAGGCCGGTCTTTGACCGGGCGAGCGGGGGTGCTCACGAAGTGACCTTCCCTAATCGTACCCAAGTTCCTGAGCCGAGGCAACTTTGGTGATGACGGACACGTGGCCTTAGGCAAACGAGTCAGGGTTTCCTAAATTTCCCAAAAATAAAATATTTAGGTGGCGACTCTGTATCTGGCAAAACAGTCCATGTTTGGCACTTCTTTCAAAAATCAGTTTTCTCAAAACGATTTGCCGGATTTGGACTCTTTGGTTCAAGATTAAGAGCCGTGACATTTGAGTCCTTGAACTGTAGTGACCCCAATATGAACGGAACGGGACTTAACCCTCCCGGGGCGTTCGGGAATGTCTACAGTGAGCTTGGGTCAACTCCTCTAGCTTTGATCCGGTGCCTGGTGTAGCTCGGCCTTTCGCGCTCTCTTTCAGAAGAATGAAATAGCCTTTACAGTTCGGACTCCACTCGTGTGTTGGTTCTGAGTCTGATTTCACAAGTGCAATGTGAAACAGTAGAAACACAAAAAAAGTCCAAATCTAGCAATTTCTTTTGAAAAATCGATGTTTGAATCAAATGCCAAAAAAATGGACTGCTTTGCCAGATATCATAGTCGCCACCTAAATATTTATTTTGGAAAATTTAGGAAACCCATGACTCGTGCCAAAGGCCATTAGTCCGTCGTTACCAAAGTGTCTTGGTTCGGGAACTTAGGTATGAGCGGGGAAGGTCAATAATTACACACCCCACTCACCCGATCAAAGATCGGCCTCTACTAATCATGATGTGGCTTTTATATACAGTATATGTTCTTATTCTGATTATTTAATAAATCCTAAAATTTACTATGTGAAGCATACAAGGTATAGACTAGTCTGCTCAAATTGGAACAATTCAATTTCATGTTTGTTTCTCGAAAAAGGTTTGAATTGGCCACCTTAAGTGGGCTTAATTTGCCACTTAACAAAGTGGGTTTAAAACATATATTCGTTAAATCATTCCAATTTAAGCAACAAGCCTTCATCCACAGACATTCAAACAATTTATCATTTAAGCAATTAGCCTCATGGTAAGATGCTAAACATAATAAGAAAATTATGTACAAGCAGGATGCTAAAACATAACAACTCACATATTTGCCGACGTCCCGCGAACAAGCTACAAAACAAAGTTAGAAAATATGCATGATTCCTAACTATACTATGTGACAATGCAACACATGTGATATGCAATTACTAGGCTCGGCTACTAATATGTGAAATGATTTGCTCGCATGCGGTCTAAGCATGTATTCAGAGAAGTATTGAAACGACAATGTGAATTCAAATGATGAACCGAGCCTCAGTGCGAGCAATACGAGTGGAATGCAAAAATGAGTATGCTAAATTAAACATGATGTCCCTAATCTAACCATCATAAGCTGGTAAATAAAATTGAGAAAGACGTGGGGTTGGAAGACATACACATTATTACAAATTTATCTGCCCTCGCGCAGGAGGGTCCGAATGAATAATGCGCCCTCACGCAGGAGGGTCCGAATGTCCAAGTGTCCGAACAAATAATTATTACAAAGTCGAATGAATAATAAATGAAAGGGGGCTGTCTAATTTATTACAATAATTGATGTAAGACAAGCCTTGACTACAATAAATTCGGTATAACGTCCGACCGAATTCAATTAATCATATTGGTTCTTTATGTCGGTTGTAATCCAATTTTAACCAATTTTATTAGCCTTTTTTATTACCTGTCCATTTCTTTATCTTTTCTCCTGTTTGTGCAAAAGTGATACTTACGTCCACTAAGTCCAAAATGCAATAAAGAGAAACAAGTATCAACTTAACCCGAGAAAATTTTCTTCGGGGGAAATTACAAAGGAAGAGTCAAACTTATTTACAAGCGATAAGGATTCCAAGTCAAACTCAAGATGTGCAACAAGGACTAGTCAAACTCAAAAGAGTGATAATGACTTAAAAAAATCCCAAACTTAAGTGATAATGACTTGAAATCCAAACTTGATAATAAGTGATAATGACATTTTCCTTGGTGATTTCCAAGGGTCAATTAGTCCCTTAAAAGTAAACAAACTGATGAATAAAGTGAAATGAAAAATAAAAGATTGTGCTTTAGTATAAGAACATGTATACATTTGGAGTAGTGAACCTCCAAAGAATTTAAACCGTTAAGTATAGAATATTTTATGCTTTTGGTAGTAAATCCCCTAAGAGATTAAATCAGTAAGCATAGAATGTTGTATACTTTTGGTAATGAATCTCTTATGAAAGCATAAAATGTTTTATGCCGTTGGTAATGAATCTCCAAAGAGATTAAACATTAAGCATAGAGCGTTTTATACCTTTGGTAATGAATCTCCTAAGTATAAAACGTTTTATGCCTTTGGTAGTGAATCTCCAAAGAGATTAAACTATTAAGCATAGAGCGTTTTATATTTTCGTTAATGAACCTCCTAAGTATAAAACGTTTTATGCCTTTGGTAGTGAATCTCCAAAGAGATTAAACTATTAAGTATAGAGCGTTTTATACTTTTGGTAATAAACCTCTGAAGAGATTAAGCCGTTAAGCATGGAAGAGTTCCTTTCTTATACTTGAATCACAATCTTAATTTTTCACAACTTGTTAATCGAAATAAGTAAAGAATGGAGGAAGGTTGGAGAGATGATTATGCGAAATTGATTAATTGGTTAGTGCAAACAAACTTGATATTTAAAACATAAATCATTGAAATAAATTAAACAGCCCCTTAAATAGCATATAATAGTGCTGGAATTAAGCTATAGAAAGCGAGCAAAATTAAATAGCCGGAGGTACTATTCATCTGACGGGGTAGATTATTTAAAGTAATAAATTACAATAGTTTATATACAATATTGAAATTACAGCAGATATGTGGGTGGTGCAGCCATCCCATTAAAGCGATTAAAAAAACAGTTATAAAAAGAAGTAAATGAAGTATTTAAACAAATTATATTACATTTTTAAATTAAATGAAAATTTGCGAAAACACTACACTAATTAATTAACACCGATTAATTAATTAAATTCTAATTAACTAAACTAATTAGCTATTTAATTATACTAATTAATTCATTATAAAATTCTAATGAACTAACTATTCAACGAAAACTAATTAATTAATTGAACTAAACTAATTAATTAAACAAATTATATCACACTTTTAAATTAAATGAAAATTTGCAAAAACTCACTTTTTGGAGAAATGATGAATTTTCTGAGTCACAAACTTTCTTTTGACTACTCTCAAGTCTGTGAAATATGTTCTCAATTCTCAGTCCAAAATTTGAAATTACAACTTTAGTGGTTATTTTTTGAATGGTGTATTGATGAAATGGAAATAAAAATATCAAAGAAAATATTTTATTTTCCCTCCTCTCTTTTTTTTTTTCTTCAGACTTTTTCTCTCTCCCTTTTTATTTTTTTCTCCCCTACTAGCCTTTCTTTCCCCCAAAATTCCTTCTCTAGAATGCCTCCCCACCACACTCCTCCTGAATATCATTGCCTTATATAGGCAAATGATATAATAATAATAATAATAATAATAATAATAATAATATAATAATATAATATAATATAATATATATATATATATATATGCATATATAATCAGGTGGATTTGAATATCGGCATGCCGACATCAAATCGTTTTTTTTATTATTTTTATTTTATAATATAATATAATTATAATAATATATAAAATATATAATTTATACTAAAATACTACACATATAATATATTAATATAATTTTATATAAAATACTAAACATATAATATAATAATTTTAAACACATATATAATTTGTTTTATCATTTTCTTTTATATAAAATACACTAAAAATATGAACAAACACATAAAATTATGAAAAATTACAAAAATACTAAATTAATGAAATATTCAATATTTTAAAATAATTTGGCCATAATGGCAAAGGTTTGGATTAAAGTTCAAATTTCATCTCTTTTACTGAGAATTCTGTGAGAAACACATTCTAATTGTCATCATCGGGATAATCAAAAGAAAGCGCCAAAGTCTTGAGGCCAGTCAAAATGGGGTGTCTACACCTGGCTACCTACATATATACAATAAACTGTGAGCTAATGCACAGTGAATAACGAATGTGTAAAGGGCTTAAGAATGAATGTCCTTTCAGTGTCTAAAACAGTCATTTGTATCTATAGATCAGTTATTCATTCAATGTCTCATATTTCAAGTCATATCATTCATTTAGAAATCATAGCAGTCATACGTGGTACATCCAATAGCAGAACAGTACAGTAGGTCTTAATAGACCAAACAGTCAATTGATGGCCATCAATACAGTAATAGTAGTTCCAAGGATAGGAACTGACAGAGATCTCTGTACAGTAGCAGTAACAGAAACAGTAGTAGTAGCAGTAACAGTCAGTTGCTATGGATGCCACGAGTACAATTCATAAAATAGGACAAATATTCGATCGGTAAACAACGTCATTTCAAAAAATAGTACAGTCAATCGTTCAGAAAATAATTATAATTGAATATAGCTTTACAACATTATTACTCACAGATAACAGGACTGCAAGTAGGCTATTCAGCTTCCTTGAGTTGCATAACCTACATAGTTACAGAACGAACATATATTAAATTACACACCCGGAATTGATAACTTAGTCCTTTCTACTAGTTTTGATGTGGTTCTACTTTATTATCCTCATTATGATGTCTTAATCATGGCCTAGGAATGCCTAAGATGGAAAGAGGATGCAAAAATGTACTTGAAAATATTTTTCAAAACATGCTGAAAACAAGGGTCTTGCTCGAGCGTAGTTTTCTTCGCTCAAGAAAACATACAGAATGCGAGTGGTTGCTCAAGCGCACACTCCTTCGTTCGAGCGGTCTGCAAAATGTGAAAAAGTTCTGGTTGCGTACAATTTCCACTTGACGGTTGCTCGAGCGTGAGACACAAGTCCTCGCTCGAGCGCAAGTCTTGTCGCTCGAGCGTGCTTCCAAACATGTAAACTTCTGAAAGCATGCAATTTACGCTCGACCCAACCTTTTGTCGCTTGAGCGGAAGTGTGAAAATAAAGGTGGTCGCTTGAGCGTGGAAGCAAAATTCTGGGTTTTCCAGATTTGCTCCCGAAGTTCAAAACATGAATTTAACACTTCAAAACTCATCCTTTTGGGCCAAAATTCTGGAAAACACTTAGAAACTCACAACACATCATGATTTAAAGATCATTTCATGAAATCATAGCCCAAAAGCATGTCAATTGTACACAAATTCAACTTAAACTTTATGAATGTTTTAAGAATATAGCATGCATGAATTCTCTTGAACTCCACCACTTCAAAACATGATCAAACTTGGCAAATTGATAGAAAACATGATGACTTCCTACAATTAAGCTCAATCTATGACATGCATAAGAGAATTCTTAGCAAACATGCTCCAAATGTAATAAAATGAACATGTATGCATGGATTAATCTTTCTTTCTACTTATTAAGCTTAATTCTTACATCTCATAGCTCAATTCACTTGAATTCATAGATGAATCAACTTAATTTCAAGACTAAAGACATGGCTTCTTATCTTAGATGCGCAATTGAGCCTTAGGTGTTAAATTCTTGAGATAGATGATCAATCGCCAAGGTTCCTTCTTCTCTCCTAGCAATTCCTCTTATTTGAGTTCAATTCTCAAGCCTATGACCAAATCTTCATATTCTCTCAATCTCTTACGTTTGAGCATCAAATTAAGGAAAAAATGAGATGTAAAGTTGAACTAGTGAGGTCAAGAATGGCTCACTTGACGGTAAATAATCAAAGTTAATCAAATAGCATTAAATTAATCTAATTTAATCATTGCGAACCGAATTTTAATTAAACCTACCATAAAATTCTATAAATCTTAATTAATATATAAATCAAGTCAATTTCTGAATCGGATACCGATAAGGCCTTCAATTCACAAATCGAAACCAAAACATGAACAGATCTTTCTAAATCAAACAGATAAAAATACATCTAAAGTAACACACTCATGTAATTAATTTAGGATTTTGTCTTAATCATTTACTTAGCATGTTTAATCATGAATTAGCGTTAATCATCGGTCGAGGTTGTCACATAAATTGAATAAAGAGTTTTGATTCCTCTATCTAGAATCAGGATCCTCTCATTGCTCTCTCTTCTTGCCTCCCTACTTGCTGGGCCATTGAGCCTAATTTCAATGATCCGAACCGTTTATATTTTAAGATTTGTTGAGTATATCATATTTGTAAAAAATCAAATTGATCGGATATCAAAAACTACGTATTTGGATCATCAAACTAAAAACTATTTTTTTTTTAAATTTAATAAATAGTTTTCCGAACACATGCTTTCTGATATCCGATTAACTTAAGTTTTTATAGGTATGATATACTCAATAAATCTTAAAATGTGAACGGTTCGGATCATCGAAATTGAGCCCAATAGCCCAGCAAGTAGGGAGGCAAGGAGAGTATCCTGAGTGGAATCAAGGTCCTCTCGTTGCTCTCTCTCCTTATCTTCCTACTCGTTGGATCATTAGGCTCATTTTTTGACCCAATTTCGATGATTCGGACCATTCACATTTTAAGATTTATTGAGTATATCATACTTACGAAAACTCAAGTTAATCGAATATCAAAAAGTATGTGTTCGAAAAATTATTCATTAAATTTTTAAAAAAATAATTTTTAATTTATTGATCTAAATATATAATTTTTGATATTCGATTAATTTAATTTTTACTTAACAAATCTTAAAATATAAATAGTTCGAATCATCAAAATTGTAGCAAATGGCCAGAGAGACTGGGACGATCTGAACTCACGAAATTAAGAGCACTGCTGGGACCCCAATACCCCGTGGGGCTGTGTGAGTAAGATAAATAAAAAAATAATAATAATAATAATTTTCAACTAATTAAAAATCAATTAGGGTGGTGGGATCAACCCCACTGAGGTCCAAGGGATTTTCGACATGTTATTGGATGAGCGGGTTTTTATTCTGAGTGTGTACAGTTGGCGCTATTGTAATTAATGCTTGGAATAACAATGTTTGAGAACGCACATGTTATGTGCGGGTTTTTATTCTGAGTGTGTACAGTTGGCGCTATTGTAATTAATGCTTGGAATAACAATGTTTGAGAACGCACTCAATTCATTTATTATTTTGCATTGTTGTATCATGACATTTTCCGTTCGTATTTAACTTATATTTTTGTTAATATGTCATATTAAAAAAATTTAACATTAATTAAAAATATTAAATATAAAAAAAATTAAAACTATTCACTACAAGTTGATCTAATGAAACCAATTTATATTGAATCAAAATTATTCACAAAAATATTTAATTTTAATTAAATTTAATTTTTAATTTACAAGGATTATACTCCTATATAATATTTTACAAGATTATCTCAAATAGTAGACAAAAATTACATATATTCTCACTTAAAAACAAAACCTATATTAATTTTAAATCTTATTTTACGTATTTTTTAATAAGTTAGATGGATTATATAAAAGATTAAAAAAATGTCATGTCATCTTTTAGTAAAAATAATATTAAAATGTTATTTTGCATCCATTTTTGTTAAATTCAAGTCGGCGCGTAGATTAACCAAACAGTGACATATGACAAAGAATGGAAGTCTTCCATCAATCAAAGGGACAGATGGCATAAAAAGAGTTGGTATTGTGCATTAGATGATCCAAGTGGTGGAGCAGTTATTAGACTAAATTGCTCGTAGAAAGGAACATGTACAAAATAAGGAGCTTTACCTAGTTAATCTAAGGCTCAAAGTGATAAGGAATATGTGACAACATAAAGGAACATTGGATCAACAGAGGAAGTTGATGATTGGTAAAGTGTAAAGGCTTAGAAGTAAAGGAGCAATTGCAACAGTTAAGTAGTGACAGTCGCAAGGTAAGAGAGATCATGGGATCATGGACAAGTGGAAGTTACCAGCCAATGGACATGTGACACCATGACATGGCCAATGAAACCATATAAGAGCTGGAAATTCGAAAAGAGAAAGACTCTTCAACCAAATTCATAACACTTGTGAAATCTAAGAGTAGTGTAGCCTATCTAGGAGTAGTTCTTATACTTAGGAGTAGATTATCAGTAGTTCAGTATCTGTAACTCAATTAGAACCTGCCGATGCTATGAAGCTTGTAATTTAGTTCTTATAATTAAGTGACAAGTTTAAGTGTTATTAATCAAATTTTCAGTTTGTTTGTACTTGTTTCTTCACATTACAACCTCCAAAGAAATTTTTAAATCTGTCAAGGCATAGAAAACCAACCACAATGCTTGATTAATCTGCTATTGTGAAAATTAGTTTTCCCTATCGAATCACCTTTGCCAATTTGGCTTAAACCTAATTTTTGCTAACATATGTGTAACTATTTTTTTTTTTTTTTTAAATGGATTATTCGTGCCGATTTCATGTTATGCAGGTTCAATATTAACTCGACCTATTTAGTGTAGTTATCAGGTAGTGTTATATATGTGTTCATATTGAAAAATGATCAATCATAATCTGTTAATTTTATGTACGATTTAAATTATGTTATCTTCTTGTGTTGAGACATGACCTCTAATTAATTATTTGAGTATATATGTTGAAAAAATGTTATTTGGGATTTTAATGTTAAGTCTATTATAGATACATTTTATATAATGAAAAAGTATTAAATACAATTTTATATTCCTAATTTTAATAGATAGAGACATATAATTACAATTATTACTATTTTTAATATGCTAACACAGACCAGAAATGTGTTCAATTGCATGATCAAATTTATATACTCAAAACTTAAATTTACTATAGATTCTTAATGGCATGCAATTTTATAATAATAATAATAATAATAATAATAATAATAATAATAATAAAAATAAATTCACAGCCATTTCAAACTCTTTATAACAAGTGACAAAATTCAGTTGTTATTAAAATTCGAGAACAAAATATATATTTATTAATTTTATAATAATTATCTCCAAGTAAGATATGATTTATTTTTATTGTTTTATAATAATAATTATATCTAAATAAAATAAGGAAAATGTTTGGTAGCTCAAAATTGTGTGGCTCAAATGGCTCAAAATTGTCAAAACGACATCGTTTTACACTCATTTACATTCAAAACGACGTCGTTTTGAGTGATTTGAGTCATTTGAGCCATAAAATTTTGAACTACCTAACATTGTTGATAAAATAATCAATATAAAATAGTAACAAAAAAAAAAAAAAAAGGTAAGTAAGTGATTTTGCTTTTCAAGCTTTTGCCTGTTTGTTTTTAATAATGCTTGCCACTTTTCTACCACTTCAAATATAGAGTGCTTGCTGTGTAGATGTACCTAAAATTGAATGTGTAGAATATGCTTCTTCTTCTTTTTTTAAGTATTCCAAAAAAATATTGTCACTAGGCGAGCATATTCAGTCATTCCAATTGGTTCAAACTTTGTGAGAAAAGTTAAAATAGAAGTCTCAAAAATATTATAAAATATAGATGATAATATTTTGTATTTTGTGGTCTGTTAAGATTAAATCTCATATTATAAAACTTGTAATGTCAACATCATAAATGGACCCAGTGTTGCCAAAATAGAAAATAAATAAAAATAAAAAATAAAAATCTGGCAGTGCTAGTAAAACCATTTTCTTGTCTCAATGTGTTAAATTTTTCAGCAGTAAACTCTGAAAATACAGAGGTGATTTTATTTTTTATGTAAGTCTAAGCCAGAGAGTTTAGAATACCAGTAAATATTAAATGCAACAGTTGTATTATGTTACTTGTTGAAGTTGACCATAAAATGTCATAAACAAAATTATGTGGGTATTTTTATAAGTCATTAAGAAACAAAATGTGTATAAACTAAATGTAATTAAAATAAGAATGCTTAGATAGAATTCTTTACGACCAAGAAAAATAAAATTATAAATGACTATATTTATGAAATGATAGGAATAACACTTGTTAAGCATAAGTTGAGTGATAATAAATTAAAAATAGTTTAGTCATGCATAACAAAAAATTACATACATATACAGGTTTATTTTGGGAAGATAATTAAAAATCATTTTTCTAACTTTTAACTCATTTTAAATCACATCACCTCTCATATTTTCTACACGTTTTTTTTTTCAAAAAAAAGCAAAAAAAAAAAATTAAAAAACCAACTTTTAACTTTCTTTCCAAAACAACCCACAATGATATGGAATTAGGGATGCTGCTGCGTAGGCTACACAGCAACATCTGTTGTGCAGCAAAATGGGCTCATTTCGGGGCTTATTCTGATAATCCAAACCGTTCACATTTTAAAATACATCAAGTAGAACATGGTTACAAAAAAATCAAGTTAATTGGATATCGTTTGCCCATTCATCTACTTACATTTGTATCTACAAAAATAAATACTAATTGTGATTTAAAGTATTAAAATGAATACAAATGTGAGTGAATAAATAGGCAAACGATATCCGAACTTGATTTTTTGTAGGTATGTTCTAGTTGATGTATTTTAAAATGTGAATAGTTTGGATTATCAAAAATAGATCCCAAAATAAGTCCATTTTTCCGTACAACAGATGTTGCTGCATAGGCTGCGCAGCAACATTTCCAAATCCCAACATGATATATATATATATATAAAAGTAACATAATCACTATAAATGAAGATGTAAAAGAAGGCGATAACATACGTTCAAAAGGGATACAATTAAGGATTATCATTAGGCCACATGCTTATGGCATAACCCAAATGAGAACATGCCTAAGCCTATGGTTTGAAGCTCGACCAGCTTGTGGGATTGACCCCTTGCCTCGTGAGAGGAGGCCTATTGAGCCATTTTGATGAAAAATTCTTTGATGAAAATGGCGTATCATGTAGCATGATACATGGTGCCTTCAACTAATCACAAATACTATGACCTCTCATGTTATTTGCTCATCACCCAACATATAAATGTAATTCACACTCTCTCAACCAATAAAAAAAAAAGAAGAAGATACCACATATTACCTACTCCATCTACATCCAAAATTTTTTCCATTTTTAGAGCTAGTAAAAAATCATGAAACAAAAATACACCTTAAATCTTAATTCACATTGAGCTCGTGGATGTTTAAGCATGTTGGGCCCTTTGAACCTAAAATTTTGACCTTGAAGTAGTCTGATTTGAGTGGGTTAGGTCTCTATTTTCACAATTTGGTCTGATGTTGACCTTAATTGCAATAAAAATAAAAAAAAATAAAAAAATTAATTAAATATATAACACTTGACTAAATTGATAAAAAGGTAAAAAAATTGAAAAGGTCAAACAATCATATAACTAAATGGGTAAATCACACTCACACCCCGGAGGTTTATATTTATTACAGTTTTTTCTCACATTTGGAAAATTATACTGATCCCTTTATCAATGTAATTATTTAACGGTGTTAATTTTTAAGTTAAAATGACATATTTACCCTTAACTTTTACATATACTTTAAAGGGTAAATTATATTGACACCCTCTAAGATTTCAATTTAATACGGATTCCCCTGACATTTAAAAAAATAACTAATTTAATAATAATAAATATGAAGAAATATATTTAATTTGTAAAAAATTATTTCTAACCACTCAAAAGATAAAAATTATTTAAAAATGATAATTATTTTTTATTTCTTAACCAAATTAATTTTTAATTTTAAAAAAAAATCTAAAAATCAAACTATACATAGCCTAAGAATCTTTTGATAAATCATTTCTTACGTATTGTTAGGTCCCTAGTTGCCAATTCCGCGAACAAACTTAGTTTAATGGAGTTGTAATTTTTTCCTTGGTTTTGGTCTTCTTGTTTGAACGGAAACATTTGTACTTGAGCAGAGTTTGCACCTTCTCAGTAGTTTGGCTTGTCTGCACAAATACTGGGAGGTGTGTTTTTGCGCTCGAGCGTGAGTTCTAGCGCTCGAGTGGAGACCTGTTTAATCGCACACATTTTAGTGACTCTGCTCGAGCGGCAAGTCCTGCGCTCGAGCGGGGTACGCAGCCCCTGTTTTCTATATATATGTGTTTAGGTCCGTTTTTAGGTTTAATGCTTCTAGATCTGTTTTGAGAGCTCTAGGGTTTTCTTTTAGAGGTTGTTTTGATGATATTGGCCTTTCCTTCCAGACCTAGGTTCGGTCTAAGTCTATCTATGTTACCCCAGATCTTATTAGAGAGCTCTTAGGCATTGACCATGTTTTTCCGGAGCACCATCCTTTCCCTGTCCGACCCATGTGTGATTTCAACGAGGTGGCCACTACCTTGTGTGGTACGCCCCGTAATTGGGTCAAGGGTGCTTTGATTAAACAGTTTGAACTCCTTCCTCAGTTCCGTCTGCTCAATCTTATTGTCTGTGCAAATATCATAGTCACCACTCATTGTTCTGAAATCAATCAAGAACAAGGTTTTGTTCTCTTCTCTTCATCAATATTGTCACCCTTATTCTTCGCAAAATGATTGCCACTTTTGGGAACAAACAGTTAGGGTTGTCCTATGGTTGTCTGATCAACCGTCTTCTGTCTAAACTTGAGATCCCAGTTTATGAGGAGGATGAGTATGCCACTCCCATTAAACCCTTTACTAAGAAAACCATTGTCACGACCCAAACCCGCTCCTATAGGTTTAGCATTGTAACCGGGCAGTAATCCTTGGATTGCCGAAGGCCTCTGTACAGATTAACATAAGATAAGGGGCTAGCGGAAGCAGATACGTAAATATAGTTGTCCAATGAGCTGTGTTGACTTTCATGAAACAGAATATTTTAAAAACTTTATATACATAACCATAAGTCAACCATACATTATATTATACCACACACATTATAGTATCTTCCATACAGACAACATAATTAAAATAAAGTCTCATACATAAACAGAATTAATCAACACTTGAACCCATGATACTTCGGGAACCTCCTCGTAAGGCACAAAGGCTGGCTGACAACAGAACAGAACTCCAGGCAAAAGCCTTCGGGCTAGAACTCCAAAATGCTCACCTAAATACATATATATACAAACAGTGAGCTAAAGCCCAGTGAATAACATTAAGGTAAAGGGGTTAGTGAACGAATTCCGAACATTTCATACGTATAAAACAGATCATAGCATAATCATAGTCATCTCATATCAGAACATAATAATGGCATATTTCATAGAACACATAACAGAACAGAACGTCTTCCGACTAGAGTAACCGGTCCCGGACACCGATTAAACACATATCACCACAATGAAGTGGCTAACGAGATCTCGTAAATGTCATGGACCCGCATTTTCATGCCATCCCCCATGACTTGGGACTATCTATGGATGCCATAATAGATTTCAAACTTGGAATGTTCGTTCACAGAAGCATATATCATTTCAGAAAACATAACATATCATATCTCGTTTGGAACATAATTTCATATAAACGTATCTTTACGATAACGTTACTCACAGTGGTTCCGTAGATGGTCAATCACTTCTCGGACGTTGACCTACAATCACAAAGGCATATAACACAACGTATCTCATCATTACACATGTACTTGGCCAACACGGCTTAGCTTTCATTACGTTGGTTCATGCTCATTCTTATTACAATGTTAGAACACACACACCCTTGCATTCTCTTGACTTAGCACGTTCATGCATTAGTGTGTTTCTAACCCATAACCTTATTACTATAGCTCAATTGAGGCTTAGGAATGCCTAAGATGCAATGAGAATGTCAAAACATGCCTTGAAATACTTAGGCAAAATTTCAGAATTTTAGATCCTCGCTCGAGCAAATCTTTCCTCGCTCAAGCGGATATGCAGAAATGAAACTCCGCTCAAGCGTAGACTTCTTCGCTCAAGCGGACATGCAAAAATATGAGTGGTCGCTCGAGCGCACATGACTTCGCTTGAGCGATCTGCAAATGATGCAAAACTTCTGGGAGCTTGCATTTCACGCTCGAGCGGACTTTTGGTCGCTCGAGCGGAGTGCACGATCTCAGAGTGGTCGCTCGAGCGAGAACTCCTTCGCTCGAGCATGTATGCAATTTTCTGAAATTTTCAAATTGCATCCACAAGCTCAAATTCGACTTTTGGTGCATCAAAACCAATCCTCTTGGGCTAATTTTCTGGAAAACACTTCAAGACTCATAATATTACATGTTTCAAAGATCAATTTAAGAAATCAAGGCCCAAGGGTAGTTCATTAAAATCCAATTTCAAACCAAAATTCATGAACATGATTTTTATGTGATATGCATGAACTTTTCTTGTTTCAAACCTCTTAAAGCATGATCAAATACCTCAAAGCAACTTAAAACTTGATGATTATGTGGAAAACAAGATGAACTCATGGATTAAACCAATAATGTGGACATGCATGCAAGAATCTCTATGAAAACAACTTGAAACCCAAAAATCAATTCATGAACATGACATGCAAGAACTTCTCCCACTTTAAACCTTCCATAACATGATCAAACTTGGTAATTTGCTGGAAAATAAAATGATATCATGGTCTTCAACCCATGTGTAAACATGCATGGAAGTTTTTATGAAAATTAACTTCAAAATACAAGAATTTATGCATGCATGCATGATTTGAAACTCAACTCCTCATTCTAAGCTCCATTACATGATTAAACTCATAACCTTGAAGAAATCTCATGTTAAATGGCTTAAGTTCACAATTTAAGGGTTAAATTCTCACCTAGAGCCTTCAATTCAAGGTAGAGAAGCTTAATTGTGTAGAACTCCTTCAATCTTCCAATTTTCTAAGAAAAATTCATGTTGAGTTTAACTCTTCCTATTTCTCTCTCTCTCTAGCCGGTTTTACACTCTCAAAATGGCTGAAAATATGTTATGAAATAAGGCTCAAATGTGTTGGAGAAATAGACCACTAAAGGTGGCAAAATAGTAATTAAGGCCAACTCTTTAATTAGCTCATTTTAATTTAATTTGATCATACCAAATCACATTTTAATTAGTTATACCATAAAATCACATTAATTCTAGCAATCATAAAACATTAATCAATTTCTGGTTCGGTCGCCGATAAGACCTTCAATTTACAATTTAAACCAATAAACATGAATAGATAATTTAACGGTCGACAGATAGACGACCAATTATGATACAAATTACATAATAAACACGTAATTCATTTTAATCCCCCAATTAGCATCCTCAATTACCGATTAGTATCTAATTACGGGTCGGGGTTATTACAACCGTGTCTCAAAGTCATGCACATGTTAAGGGGGAGTCTTCTAGAGCCAGTCTTTTTTCTACAGGTGATGCTGATCTTATGGCAGAGGAGGCTGAGATCGATGCTGTCACAGAGGGCACAGAGGAGCCAGATGTACCTCCTCAGACTATATGTGACCAATTTCACCGCTTTGAGCAGTCCTTGACTCAGTAGTTGGTTCATATGGACACCCGTCTGGATGCTTTCGATGGTCGGCTTGGCCATCTTGAGCAGTCAACTGCCTAGACCACTTCACAGCTGGATCAGATTCTTGCATTGCTTCAATTGCAACAGCCACATCTACCGCTGCCCGATCATTGAGTTTGTTTCTTTTTCAGTTTCTTTTTGGACAGTTTTTTGCTTCTCCTTTTTGTCTTCTTGTCTTCCAAACAAAAAATGGGAGTAGTTTAGACTTATGGTGGTTGTTGATTTTGGATATTTTTGCATGTGGTTGTTATTTTTGGATATTGTTGGCTACTAGTTTGTACATGTTGGACACAGACACTGATTGTGGATATTTTTGCATGTGGCTGGCTACTAGTTTGTACATGTTGGACACAGACACACAAATCTTTGGATTATGGATTATGAGATATCTTGGATCTTGGAAATACGATGGTTATAGGTTTTTATTTTACATTCATTCATTATTTCTATTTGTATCTCATCTTGTTTTACAGTTTTAGTTTTTTTTGGTATTTGGTCATTTCCACAGGTAGATTGTTCAACATGTTTCTCAGTGTTTCTCTACCAACTTGGCATTTGTGTTTTACAGTGTTTTTTTTTTTTTTTGTGTTTGATAGGTTATGTTAGTGAGTGTGTCTAGTGCATGTGTGTTTAGGAAAAATTGCTAGAAAAGTTTTGTTCGGAATGACAAAAGGGGAGATTGTTAGGTCCTTAGTTGCCAATTCTGCGAACAAACTCAGTTTAATGGAGTTGTAATTTTTCCTTAGTTTTGGTCTTCCCACTCGAGCGGGAACATTTGTGCTCGAGCGGAGTTTGTACCTTCTCAGTAGTTTGGCTTGTCTGCACAAATACTGAGAGACATGTTTTTGTGCTCGAGCGTGAGTTTCAACGCTCGAGCGAAGTGCTGTTCAATCGCACGCATTTTAGTGACTCCGCTTGAGCGGCACCTCCTGCGCTCAAGCGGGGTATGTGACGCCCCAATTTTTTTTTAAGGACATCATAATAAGATTTAGAACTTAAAATCAATGTTGCAACCAATATCACTAACATCCATTAATTAACAACCTAGAAATTGAAAGTTTTCAAATTACAATTCTAATAAACTTAAAACTTAGTCTCAGTACAAAAAAAAAAAAGAAAAAGAAACTAGAGAAAACTAGGAAACTTAGAAAATGGTTCATGGAACTTGGGGACTCTTCAAGCTAACCAAGGCTGAATGTCACATTGCAAGGCCTCGGTATTTCCTTCATTTTCTTCGGTACCTGGCATAAAACGCTAGGGCAACGAGAATGCCAATGAGCGACGAGCTCAATAATATACTACAACTTGAAAATACCCACCCTGATAATAATGCTCACAATTAATGAATAATATATAGTAACAGAATAACAGGTAGCGTTTAATAAGCATAACAAGAATGCTAACAGTTAAAATAATAACAATAGATAAATAAATAAATAAAAAATGGCAAACGGAAACAGTAATTCATCATAAGGAAAATGCACACTTTTCTTTTTAAATTCTCGTAGATTTAGTTTATCAGATAAATTTAAGTAACTCCCCGCGGAGCACTATTTCCACTCAACCACTAAGCAATGATCACGGGCAATTTTGACTCCCCCTTAGTCAAATATTCAAATGTTACTTGTTGTAACTACCAATAATGATACCCACACACCAGAGTTACATACCCGAGTCGTGACATTACGGTCTGCCCCAAGGAAACAGTCTGTTATAACACCAGCACCACCAACCTTATATCTCTTACACCGATAAGAGCCGAAATACCTTCCTGTGCCATGTTAGGGTTCGCAACTCACTGGCGCAAGCTTCTAAATCGGGCTCACCCCATCACTTTAAAATTTTTAATGTATCATCAGTTTAATTTCGTGTTTCTTTACTTCGTCGAATTCACATTTTTTATGCATGTACGAGTTTTAGCTTGATAACCACAGTGATATAATATTTATATAGCACAACACAATCATATATGGCAACCAAAATAAATGTGATAGAATGTCTTAGGAATCATCACAAAATTTCTTAAGAATTAACACACTTCTTCTTTCAGCACTGTATGGTTAGACAAAAAAATATGAAACCCATACCAAATGAAGTTCAACCATTATAATATTTTAACTGGTGCTATTTTATTGAGTTAGGAAAATATTTTGAGAAGAATACCAAGGCTAAAAATGATTTTAAAATGGAGAAATAATTTTTGGAAGAAAACTAGTTTTCTGGGACAGTGAGTTACATTAACCTCCAACATCGGTGTTCTGTGTTCGAAAAATAAAAAGGGGCCTCAAATGGTGTCGAAAAGAGGCATGGTTAGAACGGTTTGCTAAATGTTTGAGTTTAGAACATATTTCCAGAAGAGTGTTAAGACTGAAAACCAATGGAAGATGGTCAAATAATTTTTATAAGAAAACTGGACAGATTCTGTCATATTTTGGAAAAATTGGCGTTTCTCTCTCAATACTTAATAAAAAAATATGAAACCAGTGGCATTTGAAAGGTAACTTAAAAATAAAACTTTTTCGACCTGAATCACTTGAAAATTCATTCTATGGAATAAATGGTGACCTGGTAAAGTCAGCATTTGCTGTTGCCTCCAAACAGCAATGAAGTTAAAAATATATTCAGGCCATGAAACGTTGTCAAATAATTTTCTTCAATATTCTAGCACCATGAAAACATGTTAAACTAACTCCAATAGATTCAGATTTTATGAAAGTGTTCTCATGAGTTTGTTTAGGGTTTATTCAAAACGGATTAAAAATCTGTTTTGCTGGAAGTTCATTAGTTTGTGAAAAACACACTTTGTATCCACCATGAATCACATGGCAAGACTAAAAAAAATGTTTCTTACTATTATTCCCATGTGAAACTCTAACCCTTCATATTTACTTTCATTAGTGATAACAGAAAATAATATTTATGAAGAGTAAACACAAATTCAAAAGCATGCAAGATTGATTCAACAATGGAGAATACTTGAACACATAAAGAGCAAAATCAGTAGCTAAACCATCTAATCCATACTTGTAAGAAGGATAGAAATCTCATAATCATAAGATTATCATTTTATCAAAATGTAAACATGCATCGAGCATTTGTGTATTATCAATGCACACTCTTGCATATTTTTAATATATAAATTTAGTTAAGAAAAATATCTAAGAGGGGATAGGGGTTAAATATTTTTACCTCAAGAGCTCCTTACAAACTATTCTAAAAAATTTGTTTTGAATTGGTAACCACCAAGCACCCTCTCCTCTTTCTTCTTTCTTTCTTTTCTACTCTTTCCCTTCTTTCCTTACTCTGCCGTGTATCTCCTAAAGGTGGCTGAAATGGAGTTCTTATGTAGGCATTGTGAAAGGGAAATTGGTATTTAAATTATGTTTGTTTATTCTATTATTTTACTTTATTTTATCTTTACCAGAATTTCCTATTGGCTTGAATTTCTATCCTAAGGCATGCTTGCTTCCCCTAATGAGGTTGCGTGCTGTTGGAGAGGAGCATGCTCATACTGTACATATACTACAAGCCTAAGGAAAGGTCTTAGGAGTGTGGCAGGAAGCATGTTGTAGCATGCATTGGAATTCTCGTTCAGCATTCCTTGGGAAAGAAGGGTGGCCGGATCTCTCTGCCCAAAAATTCTGATTAAATTTTTTTATTTTATTTTTATTTTTATTTATTTATTTTTTTACATTATAAGAATCAATGTATATAAAATCATTGTATATATATATATAACATAGTCACTAAATGTTTTGCTTCCTACTATCCTTTAACTAACTTAGTTATTATTTGATTAACTCATTCAGTTTCCACAACTGTATTTAGATACAAAAATTTTTATCACAGAAAGATAAATAATTTTATTTAAAGGAATCGAATATTAGTATTAACCATGATGCTATTAACATTATAATTCGATAATTTAATAATCACTGTTAACTGACTTAATATTATTATTAATCAAACTAATTAGTTGTCTAAAAATTCAGGTTCTTACAGGGTATGCGACCCCTGCTTTCTGTATATATGTGCTTAGGTTTAATACTTCTAGATCTGTTTTGGGAGCTCTAGGGTTTTCTTTTAGAGGCTGTTTTGCTAGTTTTCCTTTGATGTTTACTTATTAAATTCACATGGTTTGATAATTCACATCAAAGGGTTGTTTGAGTAATCATTTTCAAGAGTATTCTTCTTTGGTGGAATTCGGAGATTCAAGCGTGGAATGTTCGAAGTTGTTCGAAGCTGTGCATGGTCGTTGAGTCGACGTGGGTGTTGTGGAATCAACATCAATCTAATCAATTCTGAGACGAAGGTTGCAGTGGAAGATATAAAAGCCGTTGAAGACAAATTGACAGAGTTTGGGTAATTTGTATTCTTTCTTTTCTTCATAGTAGATTGATTTGTGGTGTTTCGTCCGTGGTTTTTTAATCACAATTGAAGGTGCTCTAATAGTGATTTTTTTCACGTAAAAATCGTTTGTGTCTATTTATTGTTTCTGAAACAACAATCTAAATCACTTTCATACGTACTTGATGATTTAGATTGTTACTTTTAATTGTTTGGGAATTGGTACAATTAAATATTGATCGAATCATGAATCACTTAGGTTTTTTAGGTAACTTATTTAATTATTTATTAATTTTATGATATTTTTACCATTTGAGACCTGTTTGGTAACCATTTCGTTTTCAGTTTTCAATTTATATTTACAAAAATTATTTCTAATCACTTGAAAGATAAAAATTATATAAAAAAGATAATTATTTTTTTTTATTTCTTAACCAAATTAATTTTAAATTTTTTTTAAAAAATTTAAAAATCAAACCATACATAACTTAAGAATCTTTTGATAAGTCATTTTTTACATTAGTAACTTATTAATTATTTGTTAATGTTACGACATTTTTACCATCTGAGCCCTATTTGGTAAGGTGCCGTTTGGTAACACTTACGTTTTCAGTTTTCTGTCTATATTTACAAAAATTTTAAAAATTCAAATAAAAAGTTGTTTGGTAAAATTTTTGATTTATAAATCAGTGATCTCAATTTATAAATTTGACCAAAGAATAAAAACACCAAAAATGTATTTCCGTTTTGAGTTTTTTTTTTTTTTTTACCACCTAACACTAGCCACCACCGTCTTCCGCCACCACTACCCACCACCCACCCCCTACCACCACTTGCCACCACAACTCACCAGCCACCATTGGCTGCCACCAGCCACCAGCCACTTGCCACCCACTCCCCACCACCACAAACCCCTCGCCACCACCATCCACCACCCACCTGCCATCTACCTGCTACCACTCGCCACCACTCGCCATTACCATCCACCGCCCGCCACCACTCACCATCCACCTGCCACCACCAGCCATCCACCACCACTAGCCACCTGCCACCCATCTGCCACTACCATCCACCACCTGCCACCACCAACCACCCACCACCACTAGCCACATGCCACCTACCTGCCACCACCAGCCACCAGCCACCTGCCACCCACTCGCCACCACCACAAACCCCTCGCCACCACCACCCACCACTCACCTGCCATCTACCCGCCACCACTCACTACTACCATCCACCGCCCGCCACCACTACCTGCTATCCACCTGCCATCACCATCCACTACCAACCGTCCACCACCACTAGCCACCTGTCACCCATCTGCCACCACCTGCTACCACCAGCCACCCACCACCACTAGCCACCTGCCACCTACCACCCATCACCACTCACCACCACCACCACCCACCTGCCACCACCACCCACCACCTACCATCACCACCTACTCGCTACCACCTAACACCTGTCATCATTACCCACCCACCTACTACCACCACCACCACCACCACCACCACCACTTGCCACCTACCCGCCACCTACCTGCTACCACCACCCACCGTCACCACCCGCTATCGTCACCCACCCATCTACCATCACCATCCACCCGCCACTACCCGCCATCCGCCACCCACCTGCCACCACCACCGACCACCGTCACCCATCCACCCACCACCACCACCCGCCATCTATCCGTCACCACCACCCACCACCACCCACTCGCTACCACCCACCATCTGCCACCTACCCACCACCACCATCCGCCACCCACTTACCACCACTCACCACTCACTCGCTACCACCTACCACCCACCACCGTCACCCACCCACCCACCACCACTACCCACCCGTCACCACCAGTTACCCACCACCCACCGTCACCACTTTCTACCACTGTCTTTCGCCGCCACTTGTCACCACTTGCCATTTCTCACTATTTTTTATATTTTTAAAATTTTTTAAACATTTTGTCAATTACCAAACGCGTTTATAGTTTATGTTTTTCTAAAAATAAACAAAAATCAGTTTATAAAATTTTTGTAAATATAAACTGAAAACGTAAACGTTACCAAACACACATTTCGTTTTCAGTTTTCAATTTATATTTACAAAAATTTTAAAAACTGTCATAAAAACTTATTTGATAATTTTTTTAGTTTATAAATGGTTGTCTCAGTTTGTAAATTTGAGGAAAAAACGTAAATTTAAAAAATGAGTTTACGTTGATTTTTAAACAGAAATTAAAAAATTTGGCTAACAAAATTTTTTTCAATTAATTTTTTTTTCAATGATTTTTTTTTTCAACTAATACTAACCGATGGAGCAATTGGTAATGCTACTTTAAACCTTGGGGAAGGAATTGTAATTTTTAAAATATGAGGGGTGTCAATATAATTTACCCAGTGAGGACAAAATTAGTATTTAAAAAAATTAAATTGCTGATATTAGCAAAATCTGTTCGTTAACTTAACAGACAACTAATTGATGGAGCAATCTGTAATGAAACTTTAAACTTTAGGGGGATATAATTTTCAAAAAGTAAGAGAAACTATAATAAACATAAATCTCAGGAGTGTCCATGTAATTTAGCCTAACTGAACTCACTTGACAGTTAATTTAAAATGTCATGATTTGTGTTCTATATATCATCGAATTAACCCTTAATTAGTCACTTTTGATTTATGTTCTATATATCATCAAATTAACACTCAATTAGTCACTTTTATACACTACTATATAAAAAGTGAAAGGGTAAATCATTGTTAAATGCAAGTCATTGAAAATAAAAATAAAACCAACCAAGAGCAATATAAAATTCGCATCTCCACCTTCATTTATTATTATTATTTATTTATTTCAATTGACCATTTTTATTTTAACTAGTAGCGTATTTCTTCTTCAAAGTTCAACTATTCCAACACCACGATAAAAGGGACGTGAATGCTCTCTATTCCAATGGCAGTTGCCCATGGAAAACTGAAAGCGAGCCATTGAAAAAACTAAAGCGATACACACATAGAGAGAGAGAGAGAGAGAGAGAGAGAGAGACACACACACATATACACATTTGAGAGAGAGAACGACTCTCTGTTTGTATCATCATCAGATCTGGAGATCTAGGCAGTCCTTCCCTCCCTCCGTCCAATTCCATTATTGGAAGAAAGCACAGAGCAGTGTTTGGTTGATGGAAAATGGAGTACATAGACAACTTGCCTCCCATGGATCTGATGCGCTCCGAGAAGATGGTTTTCATTCAGCTCATCATGCCTTTTGAGTCCGCTCAACGTGCCATCTCTTACCTCGGCGAACTCGGCCTTCTTCAATTTTCTGACGTACGCTCCCAATCCCCATACACTCCGATCCAATTTTATTTATTTATCCATACGTATATTTATATATATAATTGTGTTGAATTTTTGACGGTATTGATCTTGAATCGCGCGCTTGATTTTGTATTTGGACCTTGATTTTCCGTTGCGCGCAAACAACAAATTTCAAACGTTTAATATATATGCATTTTGGACCTTTGACTAGCTGTATGGACAATTGGACACAAATCGAACCCAGTAACTCTGGTGTAACTTGGATTATTATTATGATCTTGGAAATTGTTGCAGTGGGTCTTTATATATGTGATGTGTTCTATCAGCAAAACAAACGTTTCACATATTGATTTATTGAAATTGTATGGGGGGAAATTTGCTTAAGATACAATTGGGATGAGATGATGAGTAACCCAAGCTTCTGCATAACCTGCTGGTTTTTTTTTTTTTTTTTTTTTGAGTCAATCGGTAGGAGATAATTTACAAATATCATGAGAATTACATGATAATTGACGTCTAAGTATATAAGAAAGTCCAACAACTCAATATGACAATCATACAAATGAAGTCAAGAACCCAACAATTATATAAGAATGATCCCCAACTTTGGGAGTAAAGACTCATATATAGGTGGGGAGAATTGAACGCTTGACCTCCTAGTGAGATACGGAGGTTATTGGCTAACAGACTAGCCCTGTTGGTTTTGGTGGGGTGGTCACTGATGCTTAAGTTAGTTGTATCTCTCAACCAATCTATGTACTCTTAGTCTATGAATGTGTATTCATTAATCTATCTTAAGTTCCTATATTTGTACTTTTAGTTTTGTGGTCTTACGAAAGTTCTATTCGTGTTCTGGATAGGATATACTTTTCCTTTCCTACTAGCTAGTTGAATCCAAGTACAACTCTTTTTGAGTTGTTGGACAAAGATTGTTATGTTAGATAAGATCATGTCTTGGCAAAGTGGGTCTTCTCTTTGTACCATTTTTGGCTCAAGTATTCTAAACATTGGTCTGAGCATGTCAACCTCTTTTCCCATTCCATTCTGGCTTGATTGGTTTTTATCCAATCTCACAATGCCAAAAATTGGTCGGTTGATTGACTTAGGAATGGCAACGGGGCGGGGCGGGGCCGGGGATCACCCTCCCCGTCCCCGATCCCCGATGGTGGCAATTCCCCCCGTCCCCGGTCCCGACCCCGACGGGGAGCCCATCACTGCCCCCGTCCCCGCCCCCTAACGGGGATCGGGTTTCCCCGACCCCGATAATCCCCCGAATAGAAAAAAAAAAAAAAAAAAAAATCAGTAAAGAGAGATCTGAGCTGCAACAACATCCTCAACATCAATATCATCAACAACATCAACAAGTGTTCAAAAAAAATATGAACAACACACAAATCAATTCAATATATATATATAGATCTGATCTAATACATATATATATATATGTATATATAACACAGAGAAAGAGAGATGGAGGAGCGGCACTGTGAGATCGGCGAAGGACGGCGGCGAAGGAGATCAGTGGAGGACGGCGGCGAAGGAGATCAGATCAGATCGGCGGAGGACGGCGGCGAAGCAGCTCTTCTCTCGACGGAGGAGATCGACGGCGAGGATCACTTTCTTCTCTCTCTCTCTCACGCGAATGAAGCTCTGTTTGTGACTGAGAGAGAGTAGATGAGGGAGATGAGAGACGTGAGTGAGGGAGAGTGTTTGTGACTGAGAGAGAGTAGATGAGGGAGAGTAGAGTAGATGAATGAATCAAAAAGACATGACTGAGAGAGAGAGTCAAAGATAAGTACATATATAATATAATATATGAGAGAGTAGATATATAATATAATATATGAGAGTAGATATATAATATATAATATAATATATAAATCATTCGGGGGGAACCGGGGCGGTACTCGGGGCCGGGGCCGGGGACGGGCCGGGGCTTGAACATTGATCCCCGTCCCCGGCCCGAATCTATTCGGGGATTAAATTTTAAATACCGTCCCCGTCCCCACGGGAGTATTTTTCGGGGAAAACCCGCTTAAATCGGGGTCGGGATCGGGGATCCCCGTCGGGCCGGTTTCAAATTGCCATCCCTAGATTGACTAGGATCCAACTTCATGTCTTAGTGGATTTTATTTGAAAAATCACAATAGTCAAATTTCTAAACACTTGATGTACAATTTAACCAATCAATCAAATGATCAATCCATCGTAGGATCACAATCAAATCTCATGTAATTAACAAAGGCCAATCACACAAGACATACGGAATTTTAACATGAAAAACCTCAATTGAGATGAAAAATCACAAGCCCAATGCTAACAAATCAATTCACTATATAAAATGAGCGATCACAAGAGTATCTTACGATCAACCTATGAATTCACATTTCACAGGCTTAAGATGCTCTAGCTGAATCCACGACATGATCACCTCCCCCAGATTTCACTAAAGGTTTTCACTATTGCCTTTGTAATCCACCTGAGGACTTCAAAATCAGTGTAGGAGAAGAGAATTGTTAGCTTGAAGATGATCAAATCAAGCTCAATGATCTATAGATCTGATAATTAACCTCCAAGCAATGTAAAACTCTCTCTAGATGGATGTATAAATATTTTGCACAAGTAGATAGAGAAACAATGTGATCAATTCTAAAAATGATGCAGTTTCACACATTTATGACTGACTTGCCAACTTAGACTGCTCAAGTGGTCAGTTCTAAGAAACATGAACGCGTGACACGACACAAACATGACACAGACACTCCGACATGACAATTTTTTAAAAAGTGTAGGACAACACTTGTGGGGTACACATGCAAAATATATAATTTTATATATTTATTATATGTGTGCATCATTTAAAGATAATAATAAAAAAAAAAAAAATGCAACATAACCTTCATTCCTATAAAGTGACATTGTTTTTCTTTTATGATTGTATCCTAAATTATTTTGTTCAAATTTATAATTAGTTTCATGGATGTCTAACTGATGAACAAGTATATACTCGGGTGTTTGGGCCTAATTTTTTTTATTTTTATAAAAAAAAAAGACACGTTTAGATGAGTGTCAGATATGTGTTGGGAAGTGTCTGACACAGACATGCCACTTGCTTAGAAGTGTCCATGCCACTTGGGGCAGTTCACCACTTGAGTGGTGAATCAACACTTGCAATTCTTCACAAGCACGCTTTAAGATCTAGAAGGCATACATTCACTACTATACCATTGTTGGATCACTACTTGAGTGGTGGATTCTTAAACTCTGAATTTTGGTCTCCTGAACTGCTTTGGCTTGTCAACGACTGTTTGGTTTTCTTTAGATGATACCTAGACTTGGTTGTAACTTAAAAATGTAAACTAAAAATACTTATGAGAGCTATGGTATATACAACACAAATGCATTTAGATTGCAACATAAATAAGTATTTGTCATACAGGATTGCCAAAACTACACTAGAGGGCCTCTAGGTCCTATCATAACATAATCCTTCTTCTAACACACATTTGCATATTTTGGACCTTACAAGTACACACACTCACCCTCTCAAGGGTTTATAATAAGGTGAATTTTATTTTTAAGTGAGTTCAGTATTTTGGGTAAGTTGAGTATGTGGGCCTCGGTGATTACTTGCTCAATGTGGTTCTGTGCATGGGAAACTGGGAAAAGCTGCATTCAATTGAAGTTAATGGTGTTAGCGCCCCTCTTTTTTATTTTATTTTAATTTTATGGGGGTAGGGGGAAGCATTGTGTTAAAATGATAGAATATCGACTTAGTTTTCTCCTATAAACAGAACACAAAAATAAGATCTTTGCATATAGATTGACAAGAATGAGTTGCATTGCTTTCCAACTCAGATAAGTTTGTGTTTGCTCATGCAATGATTATGACAGTGTTATTATTATGAATTAAATTTTGACTGAATTAGATAGAACTGCACTTCTTGGTGACTTGGTGTTCATATTATTTAGAATCCATGGACAACTAATGCAAACACTGGAGACTGTTAACTTACACCCATATTTTTTGCCCAAATCAAATTTCTTTGATTTTTTGTTTTTTGTTTTTTGTTTTAATCTTGAATACTCATCTTTATGAATTAGTGGATCCAATTATGCTTCATTTCCTATTTATTTATTTATTTTTTTCAAATTACTAATTTTCTTAGTGAATCTAAAAATAAAAAAAAATAAAAAAAAAATCAATTGTCTAGTTATCTAAAATTTTTAATCTGGCTATGGTTAAGTTTTTCTAATGCTTGACCCAATATATTGGGGTGTCCATTTGAATTATTTTCTAGAAAAATATGTGAAATTTTGGTCAATTTTATTTTATGTTATTCATTTCTGAGTTAAGTTTTTAGTATGGAATGGTTTCACACCTCATGGCCATTTTCTGTTCTAATTTTTTGGGTTCTTGTTAGAATTACTTATGATCAACACACCATCCTAGTGATAATAGGTGTGAGGATTGTGGTTCATTTTGATCTAACCACCCGTTGTCCATTACTAATACCATTCATTTTATGCATGGTTACCAATTCATCCTTTTCCTTTGTTTCATTTTGATATAACATTTTAAAGACATTCATTAAAACCTTTTTTGGTTGTGTATATCCTAATACTTGATTGTTCTAGGTTCTTAAGATGAGTGTTACAAAATTGTCTATGTGTCTGTGATTGAACTTTAAATGGAATGTAGACTTGGGATATTTTTGTGTTCCTTAGTTGATTTAATGTTAAGAGATGAAACCATGTCCATGTTTAACACCATTTCCCCCCTCTCTAAAACTTTTACAGCATCTTTAATTTTTTCCGTTACCTTATTAGTTAATCTGGTGCACTCACTATTATGATTTGATCTTGGCAGTTAAATGCTGATAAAAGCCCATTCCAACGAACATTTGTTAATCAGGTATTGTTGATCATAGCTGCTATTTACTACTGTAGAGGATGCTCAATCAGAACTGTTATAATTTTTGTTTTGTAATGAGGGTTTGAATTTTACATATGTTATACAGGAACAAAAAACTGGAACCTGATTTTAATAGAAACCTTTGTTTTTCTTAGCTTTATTAGTTGCAGAGTAAATAAAGTTGTCAGTATCACTGGCTCATAGCATAAATTCCTGCCAGTGTAACCATATATTTTTTTTCCTTTTATGTTTCCTCAACTTCTGGAATAGGGAAGTCAGCTGGTATTGACACGATCTTGTTCCTGTTAATGAAATAAACAAATAAAAATCCCCATTTTCTGGCAAATTACCATAAATGATTTTAGCAATGTACCAATGCGATACTTGGTCACTGTAGTTATATATGTATTTATAAATTGTGCATTTGCTCGTTATCTTACATAATTTCTGTTTTTTTTTTTTTTTTTGGTTTCGTTTACCTATGTCTTGGAAGAGATTTTGTGTAGTGGATTTTTGAATTGTGGGGCACAATTTGAAGTCTGAAATTTACCAGTTTGCCTTTATTTTAAAGAAACCACCACCTTTTTATTTATTTATTTATTGGTGTAAGAATACAGGGAATGCCAAACCAATAGTTAGGCTTTATATAGTTGATTGATGAACGAGTAAAATTAATTATGCACCATTTTAATGCCTAATTTTGTAGCCTTTTTAACATCACTGTTGGTTTTGTGCTATGAAATCTACAACCAAGCAGTAGAGAGATTTTTAGAAGGAAAAAAAAACTGAAGCAATTTTGTATGGCATAACTGCTCTTATGTGACTATTTTGTGTAGGCATTTTCTGAAATCAAAAAATGCGTTACAAAACTTCACCAACTAGGTTGGGGTACCT
This sequence comes from Camellia oleifera, assembly GCA_022316695.1. Taxonomy (NCBI): domain Eukaryota; kingdom Viridiplantae; phylum Streptophyta; class Magnoliopsida; order Ericales; family Theaceae; genus Camellia; species Camellia oleifera. Next base: position 55,514,368 of record CM039312.1, on the reverse strand, counting down.
TTCTTGTTTTCTCTTTCTAACACACAGAAGTAAATGAGGGACAAAGCTATTAACCTTTGTCATCATTTGTTGAGATGAGAGAGAAAAAAGAAAAGAAAAAGAGAAAAAAAGAAAAAAGAAAAAAAGAAGAGAAAGCAACAAACAACAATAGGAAAGCTCAGTAAGTTTCTCTTCTCTTTCTGTGGAATCTGTGCCAAATGAATTTGTCTACTGGATGTTGTGAAATAAATATCCCTCTGGATTACTTTCCGGTATGAACTTAGTGCTAAATAATATTATTTCAAATTTCAATATAGTTGTCATAGTTAGAAATGATATGTGCTGTAGTTTCCCCTTTATAATTTTTGTTTTCATATTTGGGAGTTATTTCACAGGTAAAAAGATGTGCAGAGATGTCAAGAAAGTTACGTTTTTTCAAAGATCAAATACAGAAAGCTGGTTTAATGTCTTCCGTTCATCCTGTTTTGCAACCGGATGTGGAGTTGGAGGAATTAGAGGTTCATTTTCTAATTGTTACTTCCCATCTACTGACAAGTCAGCTTTTTTTTTTTTTTTTTTTAATACAAATATTTTTCTTTTCTTTCTGTCTGGGCCTTTTCTCTCCTCCCCCATTGCCAGTAATAACTGTATGCTCCAAAAGATTGTCAAAAATTTAATGAGTAATTTCTCTTTGTTGTGAAGGAAGGTTTTCTACTTTCTTAGGAACATAATGTGCATTTTCTGATAAGTTGTGAATCTAATGTGCATTATTATTGTCTTTCTCTTAATTCCAGTTACAACTCGCTGAGCGTGAACTTGAGTTAATTGAAATGAATAATAACAGTGAGAAGTTACAGCAAACATACAATGAGCTTCTGGAGTTCAAGATGGTTCTGCAGAAGGTATACTGTCTTGTAATTTTCTTGAGTACAGTGGGGACCAATGTCGTTTTATCTGTTGCTTCTTCAATATTAATGCCCTCCAATAGTTATAAAGGTAGTGGTTGTGTGGACAACTTACTGGTATTCATTGACATATTGTTCTCAAAATCTCAAATTCATATACTTAAGCTGCTCTTTGCTATTTATAGACATGGAAATCAACTTCCTTCTTTGTGTGATTGAATATTTTCTTATCTTTTGCTCATTTCTTAGCTTTTGCAATCTCAAGATATCAAAACTTCTTTTACATTATGGTGGTTGCATCTACAAAAAATTATCTTCACTTTCTCACTCCTACTCGTCAACTCGAAGCACTAGAATTTTGATCTTCTGATGGCTTCTGTATGTATATCTGTAGTTCTATCCTCATTGTTTCTGTATTTGGCTCGTTACCAAACATTGCCTGATGAGCCCCAAGCCATCAAATTATCTCTGTTTCTTTCTTATTAACATGTCTAGTACTTAGATGGAGTATAAATATAGTGTGAAAGTTGTGGCTGAATATCTGTGCCAAATAATTTTGGTGTTCTTTCTTTCTTGAGTGTGTGCATATATGAAGCTTCAATCCAAAATATAGTTTTAGATGCTTTGCTTATGCCTTCTCATGCGCAATTCCAGGCAAGTGATTTCCTTGTTTCAAGTAAGAGTCATGCAGTTGCAGAGGAAAGAGAGTTAGATGATCATGTGTACTCTAATGATGTCTATGCAGATACAGCATCTTTACTTGAACAGGTAATTGTCTGCTTTGTCAAATACTGTTTTGCTTGATAAACTATAAACATGATTTCGTTTATTATAGATAATCCATTCTACAGGAGATGCAACCTGGGCCATCAAATCAATCTGGTTTAAGATTTATTAGTGGCATTATCAGTAAATCCAAAGCTCTTAGGTTTGAGCGGATGTTGTTTCGTGCTACAAGAGGCAACATGCTTTTCAATCAGGCACCAACTGATGAACAAATCTTCGATCCTGTATCAACTGAAATGGTCATTCTCTTCCTTATTTATATTATTATCTTTTGGTCTTTTGGGATAAATTTGCTTTCTACGCATTTTCTTACTATAGCTTATAATCTGAAAACCTCGAATATATTCTACTTCTTAATAGTATGCTTTCTTCACTAGAGTGCTATGTTGGTGTACTTCTATTGCTTTGAAGACTGTGGCCTGAATTTGTGAATTCAACTAATTTTGCTTGTATATTGCCTGTGCAGGTTGAGAAAATTGTTTTTGTAGTGTTCTTCTCGGGGGAGCAAGCAAAGACAAAAATTTTGAAAATTTGTGAAGCATTTGGTGCAAATTGCTATTCTGTACCCGAAGATATAATGAAACAGAGGCAACTAACTCAAGAAGTATGCTGTTAAATTGATTGGCTGCATTTTCCCACATGCTTGCAAGAAAGATAGTTTGATTATATGCTCATTTTATTTTTGATTGATGTTTGTGTAGCACATTATGTGGTTTAGTTTTCTTATGACAAGCAAAATATGTATGGGCCTTTTTGTCTTTATGGGATACATGTATTTCTATATTTCTGATTTGTTGCAGGTTTTGTCACGTCTCTCTGAATTGGAAGCCACCTTGGATGCTGGAACCCATCACCGAAATAAGGCTCTTACTTCCATTGGATTTCAGCTAACAAAATGGATGAACATGGTAAATGTGGATTAGCATTATAACCTTTAAATATCCAAAGTGAGAGGGTACTGGACATCTTTAATTTTGTGCTGAAAAGTAAGTTCAATTATCATCCTTATCTAGGTCAGAAAGGAGAAAGCTGTGTATGATACACTGAACATGCTGAATTTTGATGTTACAAAAAAATGTCTTGTTGGGGAGGGCTGGTGTCCAATAATTGCCAAAACTCAGGTACTTTGGTCTCCTCTTATGTCATTCTTGTTTTGGGCAAAATATCTACAGTTGCTTCCATAATTTTATTACATTATTATCAAAAAGGAAAAAGTTTTTGTCATGACCTGAACTTGCCCCTATGAATTAAGGTCATGACCGGCCAGTAATCAAGAGATTACCTACGGTCTCAAACCTGATCAAACTTATTTTCAATAGAATAAGGGGCCAAAACAGAAGCAGACTTGAAAATTTTGTCCAACGAGCTGTGCTTACATGGTAAAACAAACATTCCATAATAACTCACACGTATAGATATAATTAATAGTTTATGTGTCCAGGACCTTTCAACCATACAGTCAGCCTAACAAAAAGCTCATGTACATGGTGATCCAACATATTCATCAAAATAACAAAAGGGAAATCAAAAGTAAAAAAAAACAACGCAAAGTCTCATGTGTGAGACGTACGGGCTGACTCCACAAAAACTCCTCTCATGTCTTTCACTGGGATTGGGTTTAGACATCTCTTTGCTCACCTACACACACATAAATGAGAGTGAGCGATAGCCCAGTGAATAATATCAAAATAAAGGAGTACATTAATGAAATTTGTAGTAGCTATACCAAACGGCCTTAGGCCCATTCATGATTCTATACAGTACATCAAACAGCCTCAGGCCCAAACGTATCAAACGGTCTCAAGCTCAATTCGTTCTTATCAAACGGCCTCGGGCCCAATTTGTTTGTGTCAAACTGCCTTTGGCCCATTCATTCATGTCAAACGGCCTTAAGCCCAATTCGTTTATGTCAAACGGCCTTTGGCCTAATCCTTCATGTCAAACGGCCTTTGGCCCAATTCGTTTATGACAAACGGCCTTTGGCCCAATTCATTTTCATATTCGTATTTATGTGTGTCACATACCCGTGATCATGATCATATTCATATTCAATTAGTCTTATGCAAAAGACTGATTTATTCACAATTCAAAATACAAATCTATGAGGCTCATACAGAAGTAACGTTTGCAAAATAACGTACTTGAACATATTTTTAATAAGATATTACTCACAGTGATCGGACGAATGATTTGCCCTTGCGCTTGACTCTACACATTTCATAAACATAATGAGTCACAAGCAATTCAATCCGTTCTTAATTCATATATCCTTCTTAGGCTTCTTCTTTATCTTTTTAATTCATTTACAATGCTCAATGCATGTCTAAGAGTGCTTAGAAGTGAAGGAGAACGGAAAACAAATCATAAAACACACTTTTAAAATTTCTAAAACAGGGCTCAGAATGCAGCTTTCGCCGCTCGAGCAGACCCCTTTGTTCTGCAAAAGTATTGGTTACCTCATTTTGGCGCTCGAGCATGACTTTGGACACTCGAGTTGATGGTCAAAACATGTGAATGGCCGCTCGAGCGTAACTCCTCCCGCTCGAGCGGACATCAATGTCTGCAAAACTTCTGGGAGTTAACATTTCATGCTCGAGCGGCGCTTTCTCCGCTCGAGCGGACATGCCGAATTCTAGAATTTCCAAAATTGCATTTGAAGTTCAAACTTAGTATTCAAAGGCCCAAAGCTCGTGTTTTTGGTACAAAAACATGGAAGATCAATGCATGGCATGAGAATATGGGTTATTTGAGACCAATTAACCAAAACCATGATCTAATTCTCAAATAATTTAACATTTTTCTTGGTATGGTTAAAGCTCTTGCATTCAAACTTCATATCGTCATGAATCATTTATGCATGTCAATTATTGACTCCAATCCTTCTTCAAATAGCACAAATGATGCTCAAAATTATGGAGTTCATTAAAATTATGCATGCATGTATGATTTGGTGTCATATTCTTCATGTTTCAATAATCAACTTCTAATTACAACATAAATCCTTAGAATTGAGTTTCATATCATGATAATTCTCACATGCATGTAGTAAAGGACTCTCAAATTAACATGAACTACATGTTCATGCTCAAATATGCAAATTCATGGCAATTTCTTACATGCATGTGTACATTGACTTCAAATTCATCAAATTCAACTTAATTCTTGTTCTTGGTCACATAACAAGCTAGAATTCATGCAAGGATGAACTTAAACTCATGAAATTGAGTCCATTTACTCACCTAGGAGTTCAAATCTTCCAAATTCTAGCTAGCACTTTGAATTAACCTCTTCAATTTCAAGCTCTTAGTTCAAATCCCCAATTTTGTGTCCCTCTCTCTCTACAATTGGCTCACTCTCTCTCTAGAGTGTTTATTTCAGATTTTTGAGCTCCAAGGAAATGAATATAAGTGTAATTAGGCCCTTATATAAGCTTGCCTAATCAAATTTGATTAGGGCTAAGTAATGGTGCTTAATTCAATCAGTTTAAACTAATTAATTCGTTCCGAATCAGTTTTCAATTAAATTGCACCATAGGCTCTAAAAATTATGCCAATCACAATAATACAGTCAATTTCAGTTTTTGAAACCTCTACGGTCTTCAATTTTCAAATTATCGCAGTAAGTTGGACAGATTTTTCTACGGTGAACAGATATAGTTTCAAACACATGAATAATCACATAATTACCACTAAAAATCATATTGAACATATAATCACAATCATAATTAAGATTAATTAACATAATATGGGACAGGGTTATCACAGTTTTATTATGTGCAGATTCATGAAGCACTGCAACGGGCTACAATTGATAGCAATTCACAAGTGGGTATAATATTTCACACAATGGATGCTGTGGAACCACCTCCAACATACTTCAGAACCAACCACTTTACAAATGCATTTCAGGAAATTGTTGATGCATATGGGTAAATTAAAATATGTTTTTTTTTTTTTTTTTTGGTTGCGTAGACATGTTTCTTTTTGTTCTTATAATGATTGTTGATCTTACAATAAAGTATCATTTTCCTTGAAAATATCTTAAAAAATTAAAAATTGAAGCATTCTGTGCAGTGATTTCACCATACACCCATTGGGGAAAAAAATCTATGCAGTGGTTACACCATATGATGAGTCTCTTTGTTTCATAATCTCATTTAATGCCTGCCAATGTACCCCCCCAAAAAAATCTTATTTCAGTGCATCACATTTTTACTGCATTCATTCCTTTCCTACTATGGTTGTTCTATGTAAGAGTTATGGGAGCTAGTTTTAAGTTGCACTAAGTGGTCACAACTTTTCTCCTAGTTAACAACTTAACATCACTAGTTACATAGCTAATAAGCGAACCAATTGTTGGCAGCCATGCTTGTAGCATGGTTTGCCATTGTGAAAGAATTTAAAAACAAAGTGGAGTATCTCTAATTGTTTGTCAATTACTAGGCTATAACATGAATTTTAAAAAAAAATATATTTAATTACTTTAATATCTTGTGGTTGGTTTCACATGCTCTTCATAAATTATATGAACTTTTGGGGTGCACTATTTTGTTATTAAACTATATCCTATGTGTGTGTTTGTGTGTTGATATGCTGGTGTACAACTGGGCAGATCACTAATACAGCATCTTTTGGCAGTGTTGCTAGATACCAGGAAGCAAATCCAGCTGTTTATACTGTTATTACATTTCCGTTTCTTTTCGCTGTGATGTTTGGGGACTGGGGTCATGGAATATGCTTGTTGTTGGGAGCCGTAGTCCTTTTAGCTCATGAAAGTAAGCTTGGTTCACAGGTATATTCTCTTTTCAGATGAAAGGTTATTTTTTTGAAGCTGAAAATTAAATTGTGCTATCAAGGAAAGCAATACCAATACGAAATTTGTTGTCCTGTAGGTGAATTAAGAAATCTTCAAGTTGTTCCACACACACACACACACACATATATATTTTCCTATTTTGGAAATTGTTGACTCTTTATCAGTGGTTTCTAAACGTTCTAATATATGCTTTTTGATTCTGTTGTTTCTATTGAAATAGTTACCCAAAAAATCATTGCAGGTAATAATTGTATGAATTGATGTGCCTTTTCTATTATAGTAAAGCAAATTTCCTGTTTTCTCAAGACCTACAAATACAATGAGATATGTGCTCGAGCATAAGGATGTGTTTACAGTGAAATTGCAATGACTGGGATTTACTAGAACTCTATGTTATTATATTAATAATTTTATATCAGTTCCAATTTCTGTAAAGCTCAGGATGTCGAGGAACATATATGCAAAAATAAAATCAGATTTGATTTGGATTATAGAAATTCTTTTGGTTTGAGAAAGTGCACAGTTAAACAGAAGTCTAGTAATGCAAACTAATATTAGCTCCACTGGTTATGAAGTCTCTTCATGTATAAGTGCCTAGAAAAAAAAAGTTTGGATTGAATTACTGAATACCTTAACTTTACACCCTTTGGTTGATGATTTCTAAATTCATGAAGTAACACTGAAATATGATTAAAAGAACTGGTGGCCTTTTATAAATCATGAGGAATTGATGATGATGATTGCTGTATCAAAATTTGTGGAAAGGGTTTGTAGAACAATTAACTTTTGATGTGTTTTATTTATTAATTGAATATATATCAATTTTGCCATGCCAATTCTGTAGTACCTACAGACTCTGCTTGTGTTTCATATGTACAGTCTAATTTAAGTGTTCATTTTCCTGTCAGAAACTTGGCAGCTTTATGGAGATGCTATTTGGTGGCCGTTATGTGCTCCTTTTGATGTCGCTATTTTCAATTTACTGTGGGTTAATTTACAACGAGTTCTTTTCTGTTCCTTATCACATATTTGGGGGGTCTGCTTACAAATGCCGAGATACTACATGCAGGTATAACTTGTTTATCTTGCTTTTCTTCTTTAATAAATCTCCAAGTGAAAGAAAACTAATTTTTTTCTCAGTTTTGCTTGTGTTAGATTTCCAAAGCCCTCTTCTCTGTCAGTATAAGCTCCAGGCCTTAGAATTGTTGAAGAGGAGATGCAATGTTTGATTGCATTTTATCACTACTTTTGGCCGCCAAATAAATTTTCTTATCCTTTTAGTGCTGTTGGTGTGTGCTGCGTTGGTGTAAAAATGCACAATGTATAAATTGGTGAAAACATATATAAAACTGTATATATATACTGGGAAAATACATCTACTCCATATTATGCCAGTTATGTAATGTGTTGTGCATTCTCACGTCTACTCCACATACGTATGCTTTAGAATATAGGAGCTTAGAAACATATCCTAGCTTACTAGTCCATCAGACCAGATTTTAATTAAGAATATGTTAAGGGTTGCATATATGATATCAACGCCAGATCCTTGTTCTGGCTATGCTTTTTTCCTTTTTTAAGAAAAGAATTGTATTTACTGTAATGGTGGGATTCTTGCGATCATTTCTTTTAGCATTATTGCTATTGTGTGTTCCTTATCATGTGCATCAAATTTACTGGTCCTCAGTATAGTTATTCTTGATAACAAAATAAATTACTATGTAATTTTTTCATGTTTCCTTCTCATATCAACTGTGCACACCTGATCAAATCTGAATCATTCTAACTAATTATGTGGCATCTCCTACACATAATAATGCATACATGCATTTCCTCTCCAATTACCCATCCTTGTTCTCTCTCTCTCTCTCTCCAAATCTGTGAAATACTTAACAAGACCTGTTTTCTTTGATAGTGATGCACAAACTGTTGGTTTAATCAAATTCCGAGATCCATATCCATTTGGTGTCGATCCCAGCTGGCGTGGAAGTCGTACAGAACTTCCTTTCTTGAACTCTCTTAAAATGAAGATGTCTATTTTGTTGGGTGTGTTCCAGATGAACTTAGGAATCATAATAAGTTACTTCAATGCTCGTTTCTTTAGCAACTCAGTGGATATTTGGTGTGTATTTTCTCCCCTCTCCTTCCCCTTTTTCTACCAGAATGCAATATCTAAATCTAACTAGATTAACATGGAACTTACTTTTTGCTTTGTGGTTAGGTATCAGTTCGTGCCGCAGATGATCTTTCTAAACAGCCTTTTTGGGTATCTATCACTTCTCATTATCATCAAGTGGTGCACCGGTTCTCAAGCTGACCTTTATCATGTGATGATTTACATGTTTTTAAGTCCCTTTGAGGATCTTGGTGAGAATCAGTTGTTTTGGGGCCAGAGAGTACTTCAGGCACGGCCTTTTCTCATTCTTATTGTAGTTTGAGTGAACTCAGGTTCTTTACTTTTGAGTGTTGTTGATTCATAGTAGATTTTTTGCAGGTCATATTGTTGCTTTCAGCAGTCGTTGCGGTTCCATGGATGCTTTTTCCAAAACCTTTTATTTTGAAGAAACTTCACTCTGAGGTACACTCCGTTCACCTTTTCTATGTTTATAATTCCCGGACTAATTGATGAGCTTTACTGAATACAACTCAGTCTCTGTACTTATGCTTAATTTATTTGTGTTTATGTTTCTAACAGTTGTTTTCCTCATTTCTTCATGAACTTTTGTTATTGCCCTAGGACACTCGTATAAAACTGGAATGTTATTGTGGTCAATTTAGTAATGTAATTTTAGTCTGTGCTCATGTGTGTGCATGCAAATGTGGTTTGATCTGCCATCTTAGGATTCCAATGGGTCAGTGGCATTGCTAGTTCCTGGAGAGCTAGCAAAACAATTGTTTTTATCAGCAAACTTGCTCTTCTTGTATAGTGGTTGTGGACTAAAGTTTGACATTGTTGAGTCTCATAGTCTTATATAGTCAGGTTTCAGTCTTCTCTCTCTGTATGGTAGCAGTACATGCAGAGGAAGTTGTTTGAAGGGCTTGGACTTCTTGAAATTAGTAAAGGCCCGTTTGGTTGGACAAGTGAACTCATTTCATTTTAAACTAACTAATTCAAAATTTGTCAATTATAAAAGAATCAATTCAAGTTTTTTCTATTTGCTAAACAAAACATTTTTTATCTCTCTCAATTTTAGATTAGGTTATCCTGTCTTAAAAAATATGATCAAATCTAAGTTTGATGAAAAAAGCAAATTTTACAGTTATTTCATTTTTACAACCAAACACATCTAATAGTCTAATTTGTGAATGAGTTAATTCTAAACTGCACAACTCAATTATGGGGACAAGCAAAGGTACGTAATTAATTATTTTGTGTGTGGCAATGTTTGCTAGAGATTTCAAGGGCGTACATACGGGATGCTTGGAACCTCTGAGATGATGGATTTGGACGCGGAACCTGATTCTGCAAGGCAGCATTATGAGGAATTTAATTTTAGTGAGGTCTTTGTACATCAAATGATACATTCTATTGAGTTTGTTCTAGGTGCTGTATCCAATACTGCATCATACCTTCGGCTTTGGGCTTTGAGGTACAATTATTGTTTTCTATTTTTCATAATCGCAATTTAACTTATTTATTGTAGTATCTTGTTTTTGATATCTTGTATTGTTATTACAGCTTGGCCCATTCTGAATTATCAACAGTTTTCTATGAGAAAGTCCTCCTCCTTGCCTGGGGGTAAGTTTAGTTACCAAGCTTTAGCCTATTGTATGCTCTTCTTCTGCAAATTTGTCTTCCATTATTGTGCATCTCTTTGTTGGCTCACTCTTTAACTATTGCAGGACAGTGGCAACTCAGCCCTCAAATTGACTATTATTTTGTGTGTTGTTTAGTCATTAGTGTAGACCAAGGACTATGTATTCTTAGTGCGGTTGAATCAATTCAAGAAAAATATGTATCTTGCTAAGGCTATGGGTACTTATTTTTTCGACTTATTTGTCTTTATTGAAATTTGAGTCTTTTTTTTTTTTTTACTTTGTAGATTTGTCTCAACTAGACGATTCTAGAAATTAAAAAATTTACTAAAGACAAAAATAAGAACAAATTTATCAAAAAATCTTACAAAAATTGATTTATTTCGTCTTTTTATAACTTTTTTAGAAAAAAGTTTCATATTTTTTAATTTTTAATTTTAGGGTATCTAGTCGAGACAAATCTAAAACATAAAATCATTTGAGTCAATTTGAAACAAATTCATTAAAGATGAAAATAAATCGAACCCAACAAAAGCTAAAACAGCTGATTCCCAATAGAATGCTTTTGTTGTGTAAGATGGTTTTGTCATGTACGATAGACCAAAAAATGTATCAGTAGGGAGGGTGATTTTCTTCAAGTTGAAGGTGTTGAAAGACTATTCACAGACTGCACTTCACATAATGAATCTATATCATTGTCATGATTTCAAGTTCTAAAGACTAGGAATTATTTAGTGATTAAAGTTCCCTTTATTGTTTGATGGATCCATGCAACTCTAATGTGCAATCAATTTTCTTTATTATTATTATTATTATTATTTTTGTACGACATAAAGAGGGTACACCTGCATCCTTTAGCCTTCCTCAGACCCTTTAGTGACAAAAGTCTCGTACATCGAGCTCTACCATTTTTTATAAACTTTTTTTAACCATATAAATAATTATTGTTATTGCAGGTATGATAACATCATAATCCGGTTGGTGGGGCTAACGGTTTTTGCCTTTGCAACAGCCTTCATACTGCTAATGATGGAGACCCTCAGTGCTTTCCTTCATGCCTTGCGTCTCCACTGGGTCGAATTCCAGAACAAGTTTTATCATGGAGATGGTTATAAGTTCAAACCTTTTTCCTTTGCTTTATTACCTGACGACGACGACTAGAGTTCATTTCTACTTCAATTCTCTCATTTTTATTCTTTGGCAATGAAGAAAGTGCAATGAAAAAGAGCAAAGAACTTTCCACAACACCACCAGAATCCAAGGGTTTAATGGAGAAAATTCCTACAAACCCAACTTTGGCTTTTGGCCGGCAGGCAGGCAGGCAGGCAGGCAAGAATTCTTAGCTTTTAACACCATGCAGCTCGATTAGCTTAGAAATGTAAAATCTTATCTTAGCTCAGATTCTTTGGATTTTGTGGGTATACAAGGATTCTACTTAGATCACCAAATTGTAATTTTCCTTCCCCTAAGTCTAGATACAAAACGAACAGATGAAATGATTTTGATCATATACACCAGATGATGGGGTCTATCATTTAAGATTAAAGAGACTCTTTCACTCATATTGAAGCCAACTGTTTTTTTTTTTGGATGGTTGATTTTGTGTTCCTGGACTTTTTATTTTTTTAAAACATTTCATTGCTTCTAAAGCTTCTGGAAAACAAAATAAAAACCAAAAAGGAATGAGCAAAACCCCAACCATTGAACTAACGCTCCGTTTACTTGGATGGAGAATATTTTCAAATAAAAAATACTTTTTATGAAAAATCTTTCGAAGAAAATATTTTTCTGTATTTGATGGTGATGGTGGAATGAAGGTGGTGGTGGGGTGACGGTGGTGATGATGACGGTGGCCATAGTGACGGTGGTGGAGGTGAAAGTGGTAAAAACATTCTAAAAGTGCAAAGAGTAATGTTAGGAATTCTAAATGTTTTACCAAATATTTTATCAAATGTCTTAGATGGGTATGGGACTTACATGAGACCCATAAGTTGTGAGTCTCACACCCATGTGAGATATTTAGTAGAACATTTAATAAAATATTTGGCATCCCTAATATTTTTCAAGTGTAAAACACTTTTTATCCAAATAGGTTTGTTTTTCATTGATTATAAAAAAAAATAAGGTGAATTATACCAATAATCCATGTAGTTGGGGGTTTGTGTCATTTTAATTACTGATTTTTCAATTGTGATACATTTGACCTTAAATTTTAAATCTTATTTCAAACAAGAACAATTGAAGACACTGTGGTGTTGGTTAATTTGTATGCTATTTGAAATGTAATGACCATTTTTATTTAATGAATAATGTTAGAACTTTGTGGTTATAAAGTTCTATTTAATTTGGTTTTCACAATCTATTTTCAAAAAATCCTTTTAAGAAACTAAAACTTAAACCAGTGAAAAAAATTATAAACACATCATTTTTATATAATTTTTTAAAATATTTTTAGTATATTTATTTTCGTTAAATTAGTTTTTATTTTTCAAAAGTCAAATATGACGACAAATATTTGATATCATTATTAAACCAATCAATTAAATTAAAAAATCTAAAACTAAAAACATTTCATATATTAAACATATGGATTACACATTAAAAGTTTAATAACCATCCATAACATGATAACCATTCAAAATATCAACTATCGATTACATGATTATTATCCAAATACATACTAAAAATTAATTTGATAATTAAATAAAAAAAATTAAAAATTAAAAATTTATCATTTTTCTATAATTTTATCTTTGATGAGTAGGAATAATTTTTAAAAATTCAAAAATAATTATTTCACATTTATTTTTATGGAACTAGTTTATATTTTATCAAATTAATGACTTTGCCCTTAAAATTGAGTAACAGTGTCTTCAATTGTCCTTATTTAGAACGATATTCAAAATTTAAAGTCAAATGTCTCACAATTAAAATGTTAGGGACCAAAGTGACAAATTCCAAATTACATAGACCGTTAATGTAATTCGCTCTAAAAAAAAATTTGAAGCCAAAGTGAGCTCCATGGAAATAGAGTTTTGATGGAAATTTCTTAAAGATGTGGTTTAAGGCTTGTCCCACATTGGTTTGGTGGGAAGAATTTTGTAGGTTTATAAGGCATGGGTTTGTAACTTGGGATAAACTCCAAGGGGCACCCAAGTTTTGTAGAGAGGGAGGATATGGACAAATTGGGCTAGACCCATTGGACCCAAAAATAAACACACGGGAGCCGTTGCCGTCCGTCCAGTCGGGCGGGCTCTGCCGGGTTTGGGTGTGGGTGTGTGGTGCGAGGTTAGGCAAGTTTTGTAGAGAGAGAGGTTATAGGCTAGACCCATTGGACCCAAAAATAAACATGCACGCACTGCCGTCTGTCTGGTCGGTCGGACGAGCTTGGGAGCGTTTGGGTGTGGGTTCTGGTCGGTCGGACGAGCTTGGGAGCGTTTGGGTGTGGGTGTGTGGTGCGAGGTTAGGCAAGTTTTGTAGAGAGAGAGGTTATAGGCTAGACCCATTGGACTCAAAAATAAACATGCACGCACTGCCGTCTGTCTGGTCGGTCGGACGAGCTTGGGAGCGTGTGCGTGGTGTGAGGTTAGGTTGGGCTTGTCCAGCCCAATACCTATCTTTTTGGGCCAAAAACATTTGAATTTAATTTTATTTTTGGTAAAATAAAATCTCTATCCAGAATTCAAATTAATTTTGGAAAAAATTTGTCCGGTTTTCCCTACACCCAAACAGGTCCGTATCTGTTTAAAGAAACCAAACAGATTCAGTTATCTGTTCAAATTCAAACCCAAACAGTGTCATATCTGTTCAAACAGATTTGCTACCTGTTTGATTCAAATTGAACAACCACCAAGTCATCTATAAATAGGCAGGCCCTCATTTGGTTTTTCCATTCAATTTTTGTCCAAAATTTTTTTGCAATTATTCTTTACATTTTGTTGCATTATTTTCTTGTGAGAAAATGTATAAACACAAAGTATGTTCGTTGTATGAATAATTTGTAGTACTGCAATTATTCATTGTTGATCATTTTATCCTAGGAGATAGACGTCCATATTCTGCAAGCACCGTGAAGAGGACGAATCTATCTTAAGGACACAGTGTTAAACACTGGACTTGATCAGAAAATTTGTTTAACAAATTAATTTGGTAAGTAATTAATTTACTTTCTTGTTTTATTATTTTTTTTTGTTTTAGATTTTGGTTTTGTTTTTGTAACAAAATAAACATTTGTTTTAATTAAAATTATTTTATTTTCTGGTTTGATTTTTGTAATCAAACAAACTCTCTCATTCCCTTTATTTCTTCTGTATCCTGTTTATTGTTAAGTACACAAACAGAATTTATTTTTTAAATACAGTGAAGATTGTCCAACAATCTTAAGACATATTATTTTTTTGGTGTCTTTATTGTATTTAATTTTCTATGCTTTCATAAAATGATATTCTAGTTGGAAAATATAAATAGTAGTAATATATTGTTTGACAAATATTAGTAATATACTGTTTATTTTTCTTTGACAATTAGTAATATACTGGTGTCATCAACAATTGTAGAATATTATTTTGTGTTACAGAAAATTATTGTGCTATTTTATTTTTCTAGTTTTAGTAACAAGGAAAATAAAATTATTTTGTGTTATAATTTATTTTATGGTTTTAGTAACTAGAAAATTAATTTGTGTTTTGGTTTTTTCTGATTTTTGTAATCAGATATTATGACTGCTGAAAATAGTACTCAAAATCCGATCGTTACAACGACTCTGGTCCCTATTTAGAACCATGTTCAAGTTCCGATAAATCATGGAGAAAAATCGGAAAAATTTAATGGCACTGAGTTTAAGAGATGGCAGTAGAAAATGCTGTTCTATCTTACAACTCTAAATTTGGCTTGGTTTCTCCGTGAAGAGGCTCCAGTACTTAGAGAGAATGAAAGTGATCTGCAAGTTGTTGCCGTTGTAAATACTTGAAAACATTCTGATTTCCTGTATAGAAACTACATCCTTAATAGTCTTGACAACATGCTGTATAATGTTTACAGCCCTCTGAAAACAGCAAAAGAATTGTGGGATTCTTTGGAGAAAAAATACAAGACAGAGGATGCCGGCAGAACGAAATTTGTTATCAGTAAATTTTTAGATTTCGTTATGGTAGACTCCCAAACGGTAATTTCTCAAGTTCAAAATTTTCAATTAATTTTGTATGATATTCATTCTGAAGGTATGTCTCTTACCGAGTCTTTCCAAGTTGCTGCTTTAGTGGAAAAATTACCACCGGCTTGGAAAGATTTAAAAAATCATTATGAAAAGAAGAATGATAAAAATTCCATTGAGTCCAAGGCTAATGTGGTTGAACAAGTGCACAAACCACATAACAAGAAGAGGAAATTTACTGGAGATGGTCTTAAACAAGGCAACAACAATGGCAACAAGAAGTTTAAAGGAAAATGCTATAATTGTGGCAAGACTGGACATCTAGCTTCTTACTGCCGCCGCTCTAAGAAAGATCACGGAAGTACAAGCAAGAAGACCACCAATCAAGCCAATATGACAGAATTAGATTACATCTCTGACGGGGTAAATGACATCAACCTCTCTGCTGTGGTGTCTGAGATTAATTTGGTTGGAAATCCCAAAGAATGGTTGGTTGACACTGGGGCAACTCATCATATTTGTGCAGACAAGAAGATGTTCACTACCTACAATGAGGCTACAAATGGCAAACAACTTTTCATAGGAAATTTTTCTACTTCTACTGTGGCTGGACAAGGAAATGTGATCTTGAAGATGATATCAGGGAAAAAACTTACCCTCAACAACGTACTGCATATACCAGACATCCGGAAGAATTTAGTTTCTGGTTTTGTTAAGTAAAAATGGTTTTAGGCTTGTATTTAAGTTTGAGAAATTTGTATTAACAAAGAGTGGTATGTATGTTGGTAAGAGATACATGAGTGATGGTCTCTTCAAGTTGAATATAATGACGGTTGTACCAAAACTTGCTATTAATAAGAATAACACATCTTTTGCTTATATTCTTGAGTCGAATTTATGGCATGGTAGATTAAGACATGTAAATTTTAATGCTTTGCGTAGATTAATTAGTTTGGATCATATACCAAAATTTGAAATTGATCCTAATCACAAATGTGAGATTTTTGTAGAAGTGAAACTAACTAAGGCTCCATTTAAATCGATTGAAAGAAAAACCGAACCTCTAAAATTAATTCATATAGATGTATGTGATCTTAAATTTGTTCAAACTAGAGGAGGCAAAAAGTATTTCATAACATTTATCGATGATTGCATAAGATATTGTTATGTATACTTACTTAGAAGTAAAGATGAAGCCTTAGAAATGCTTCAACTCTACAAAACTGAAGTTGAAAATCAACTTGATAAAACCATTAAAATGGTTAGAAGTGATGGGGGTGGTGAATATAATGCACCATTAAATGAATTTTGTGCACAACATGGCATTATTCACCAAACTACAGCACCTTATTCTCTATAGCAAAATGAAATTGCTGAAAGGAAGAATAGAACCCTTAAAGAAATGATGAATGCCATGTTACTAAGTATAACAACCCCGATCCACAATTAGCCACTAATCCGTAATCAAGGATGTTAATTAAGTGGATAAAATAAATTATGGGTTTATTATGCATTTTGCATGATCTTTGGCTTTCTATCTGTTACTTGTAGAAATATCTGTCTGGAATTCTACTTTAATATGAGCATTGAAAGCCTTATCGGCACTCGGAACTGAAATTGATTACATCAATATGTTATTTGGAATTTTAGAATCATTTGGCAAGTTTTATTAAAAATTGATTCAGAACGATTAATTAAGTTGTGTTTGGATGAATTAATGTTCTAATTAATGTATAATGGCATCATAGCTATATATATGAGCTCTTAAGCTCATTCTTGAGCTCAATTGCTCCTAGTGAGTGGAAAAATCTGAGATTTCATTCTAGAGAGAGAAAGTGAGTTCACTTTTAGAGAGAGAAAGTGTAGAAATTGAAGAGAATTGAAGGCTTTGGCTTGAACCCATCAAGATTGTGCTAGAACAAGAGTAATTCAAGACTCTAGGTAAGCTTTTGACTATTAATTCAAGAAGTTATGTGTTGTAAAGATGAATTCATGGAATTGTTGTGATCATTTACATGTATTCCACATGAGTTAGTCTAGAAGATGAAGAATTTGCTCATAATTCTTACATGCATGGAAGTATGAGTGTTACCTCATCATTTTGATCATGAGCTTCATCATTTGTGTTGAATTTGGAACATGAGATACATTTTACCAAGTTTTGAGGGTGAATTCCATACTCATATAGTCTTAGTAGAAAATTGGGTTAAGGATTTTACATGCATGCATAAACATGAAGAGTTTTGTCATGTTGAGTTAATTTGAGCATCTAAGTTGTTACCATAAGTTATTTGGTACATGCATGTTAGAATTACCATGTTAATCACTTGAATTCATGTTTTGAGAAGGAATTTCTTACATGCATGGAGCTTATGAGCTCAAGTTGCTAGTTTCATGAGTTTTGAAGAAAAGAGTTTGAAAGATTTCACATGCATGTTTTGCTTCTTGAATTTCAAGATGAATTGTGAGCTTTTGGCAAACTCTTTGTAATAACCCTCACCGCTGATTACTGGTTAACCACTGATTACTGCTAAACTGAGACTGATTAGGATAAGTAATTGAATCCACTGAAATACTGAACTGACTGATTGAATGTACTAGTTTAAATGCATTTCTATCTGTTGACTGTTAAATGCATCTGTTCATGTTTCATGCTTTAAACTGCAAATTGAAGGCCTTATCGGCGGCCGAATCTGAAATTGATTGGTGTTTTGTGCTAATTAGAATTAGTGTGATTTTATAGTGTATTTGTCTGAAATGTGATTTGGTATGATTAAATTAGGTTAAATTAAGTTAAATTACAAAAGTTGGGCCTTTTTATTAAATTGACATCTAGTGGACTTAGTTAGGCCATTGTTTAGTCTTCAATTTCATATGTTGGCATCACTTTTCCTCATCCATTTTGAGAGACAAAACCGACTGAGAGAGGGAGGTAGAGAAACTTGGCTTCATCTTGAATTTTGCTTAGGAATTTGAAGGAATTGAAAGATTAAGTGCATATTTGAGCTTGCATATCTTGCATCCTAGACCTAAGGTAAGAACTCATCTTCTTGATTGCTAAATTAAGTCTTATGTTGCATGGTTCATGGAAGTCTAGAGATTAAGGTTATGAATTAGCTTAATTTGGGGAGTTAAAGCTTGAATCATGCATGCATGTTTATATCCTAGCATTTTGAGGTTGAATACATGGAATTTGGTACATGCATGTTCATATTTTTGCATTGGACCATGAATTCATCTTGGTTTTGAAAGAATTGGCTCATTTGAGCTAGTATTTGAAGCTTTGAAGTTGTTGAATTCATGCATGTTACACATTCATCATGTTCTTGAAGTGTTGTTTGAAATTGGATTTAATTGAACTACCTTTGGGCTTTGATTTCTCAAATTGATCTTTGAAACATGTTATATTATGAGTTTTGAAGTGTTTTCTAGAAAATTAGCCTAATAGTATTGAATTTGGTGCATTGAAACTTGGTTTTGAGCTTGAGGTTCAAATCAGGAATTTCCAGATTTTGGACCCACGCTCGAGCGAGGAACTCTACGTTGGAGCGTGAACTCTGTGATCATGCCGTCCGCTCGAGCGAGGAAAGTGACGTTCGAGCGTGAAATGCGTGTATCCAGTACTTTATATGAGCTTACAGTCCGCTCGAGCGAGAAAGTTCACGCTCGAGCGAGGACTTGTGTCTCACGCTCAAGCGGGGGTCGAGCGCCCGTCGAGCGTGAATTTTGAGCATCCAGTATTTTCACTATAGCTTACAGTCCGCTCGAGTGACGGAAGTCATGCTCGAGTGGAGCTCCTTTGTCTGCATGTCCGCTCGAGCGTAGAAAGCCACGCTCGAGCGATACCGCTGTTTTCTGAAAATTTTGAAAAGTGTTTCTAAGTGCAACTTTGCATCATCTTTCCATCCTAGGCATTCCTAGGGCTTGTTTAAGGCATCTTAATGAGGATATTGCTATAGAACCACACCGAGGCAAATTAGGGATTAAGTTATTGTTTCCCAACTGTGTAACTTAGTGTGTGTTCATCCTGTAACTGTGTAGGGTTGGCATCTGGAGACACGTACTAGCTTATCTGTAGCCCAGAACTTTGTGAGTAACAACTGTGTAAAGATATGTTCAAATATGAATATCTTCTGAATGGTTAAACTGTACTGCTTCTGAATTGATACTGTTAACTGAATGAATGTATGTCCTCTATTCTGAACTGTATTGTGGCATCCATAGCAACTACTGTTACTGTTACTGCTACTGCTACGGAGATCTCTGTTAGTTTCTATCGTGGAACTTCTATTTGCTGGTATGATGGCCATCA
The DNA here is from genome assembly GCA_022316695.1 of Camellia oleifera. NCBI lineage: Eukaryota > Viridiplantae > Streptophyta > Magnoliopsida > Ericales > Theaceae > Camellia > Camellia oleifera. The sequence goes on along the minus strand of CM039312.1, from coordinate 55,494,663 downwards.
TTGACTGCTCGGTCTTCCAAGACCTACTGTTTACTGTACTATTCTGCTAATGGATGTACCACATATGACTGTTATGACTGAATGACTGATATACTGAATCAATTGACTGTTTTCAATACTGAAAGGACATTCATTCTTAACCTCTTTACACATTATGTTATTCACTGGGCTTTAGCTCACTGCTCATATATATATATGTAGGTGTACAGGCACCGGACCGCTGCTAGGGGCGTTAGGCTAAGCATTGTTTTGTCCAGCCAACCTTTGTGCCTCACCTCGAGGTTCCAGTATTGTTCAAGCCAAGGCTATGGGGTGTTTTAGATTCCCCTTTTGTTTATGTCTTGTATAGACTAAGTGAGACTTGTACTGTACCGAATGTTTCTGTATACGTTGTAAATACTGTTCTGTTTCCGAATGTATATATATATGAAAAGCCTTTTTGCATACAGACTATCACAGCTCATTGGACATATTTTAATTACTGTTTTGGCTTCCGCCATGCCCCTATACTCTATAATACTGCCTTACTGTTAAGTAGGCCTTCGGTAATCACGGATTACTGGTCAGTTACGGTACCAAACCCATAGGGGCGGGTTTGGGTCGTGACACTCTTGGGCCATGATTTTATGAAATTATCCTTGATTCTTCATATTTTACAAGTTTACTACGTTATCTCAAGTTTTGGGGCCCAAGAGATGTGTTTTGAAGAGTTGAATTCGAGTTTTGAGCTTGGTGATCAAATCTGGAAATTCCAGAATTTGCATCTATGCTTGAGCGTAGGAGTTCACGCTCGAGCGACCACTCTGAGTGCGTGCACTTCCCCTTGAGCGACCAGAAGTCCGCTCGAGCGTGAAATGCAAGCTCCTAGAAGTTTCATATCTTTGCAGATCGCTCGAGCGAAGGAAGCTGCGCTCGAGCGACCACTCACATTTTGTATGTCCGCTCGAGCGAGGAAAGCTACGCTCGAGCGGGGACCCTGTTTTCAGAAATTTGACTAAGTGTTTCACTTCACGTTTTGGCATCCTCATTGCATTTTAGGCATTCCTAAGCCTTAATTAAGCCATAGTGATGAGGTTTTGGTATAGAAACACACTAAGAAAGAAATGTACTAAGTTGAGAAATTGCAAGTGTGTGTGTGTGTGTGTTTAAGCATTGTGATAAGAAAGAACGAGAACCAATGTAACGAAAGCTTAGCCATGATGGCCACATGAATGCGTAATGATAAGATATGTTGGTGTTATGTACTTTTGTGTTTGTAAGTCAATATTTGGAGATTGATTGACCGTTTGTGAGAACCACTGTAAGTAACATTTCTGTAAAGATATGTTGATATGAACTATGTTTCAATTGTTATGCGATAAGTTATAATTTCTGAAATGATATTGTTTACGTGAACGAATGTCCTATGTTTGGAATCTATTATGGCATCCATAGATAGTCCCAAGTTATGGGGGATGGCATGTAAATGCGTGTCCATGACATACATGTGATTACGAGATCTCGTTAGCCACTTCATTGTGGTGATATGTGTTTAATCGGTATCCGGAACCGATTACTCTAGTCGGAAGACGATATGTGATGTGTTTTATGGGATGTACGATTATTATGTCAGATACAAAAATGTTTATGCTATGATCTGTTTTATGCTTATGACATGTTCAAATTTTGTTCACTAACCTCTTTACATTGATGTTATTCACTGGGCTTTAGCTCACTGTGTGTATATATATGTATAGGTGAGCATTCTGGAGATCGAACCCGAAGGCTTTTGTCTGGATCTGTGTTCTGTTGTCAGCCAACCATTGTGCCTCACGTGGAGGTTCCCGAAGTGTCTCATGTGTTAAAGTTCCGGTTGTTTCCGTATATGAAACTTGTTTGTTTTGTTGGCTATACTTAAGATACTTTAGTGTGTGTGGGTATAATGTATGAATGACTATTGAATACATATATAAAGTTTTAAATATTCCGTTTCATATAAGTCAGCACAGCTCATTGGACAACTATTATAGCGACCCTGGTCTTTTCCCGTTTGGTTATTGTATCCGGATTTAGGTTCCGTGGATCCTATCATTGTATAATTGTTGTTGTCGTCCTTTATCTTCTCTTTTTGAGTTATAGGATGTGTTGGGCAGGTTTGTTACAGGTTGGTTGTATCTGGGAGCCAAGTGTTACTGCCCAGAATTTTGATCCTTCGCTTGAGCGAGCAGTTTGTTGCTCGAGCGGGAGTGTGTTTTGCCTAGTGGCTTGAGCCAGAGTATCTTCGCTCGAGCGAGCGGCTGCGTCTCATACAGACCTGAGAGCAGTGTTTCTTGGCTCGAGCGAGCGTTCCTTCGCTCGAGCTAGCTAGGTGTATGTTTTCAAGTTCCTCGCTCGAGCGGGCATTCTGGGTTGCAGACCTGAAGCATCGAGTTCTTGGCTCGAGCGAGACTTTCTTTGCTCGAGCGAGTTTTTCTGTGTCTGGTCGCTCGAGCGAGCCTGTTTTATATAAATACACAGCAGCGGTTTTTAATACACTTTTTCACCATCTTTTTGATTTCAAAACCCTAGGTCCGTGTTCTCTCTCCCTCCACTCACCTTCTCTCTTAGGTATCATCTCTTTTTAGGGTGTTTCTACCCTAGGTTCTTTATTAAAAAGATAGAGTGAGTCGAGGGCTTCGTTTTAATCTGAACGTTTAGCGGTGTGGAGCACTTTGGATTTTGGGTCGTTAGCTCCATCTTCTCCATTCGGGTTATTCACTTCGAGGTAGGGATTTCCTACTCCATATTATAGGTTTTGTCCTAAGTTTTGGTACTTTGATATGTTGGGGATTGTTGGGTAATTTTGGGAAAAACCCTAGTGGTTGAAATAAATTAATTTATATAATTAATTTAGGGAAAAATGTGGAATTGAGTTTAATTCATGGAATTGGGGAATTTAGTGGTTTAATGGTGTAGTTGGTTAGTTTAATTACTCACATATGAAAATGTTAAATTTACATCTGTTGATACATTTATTTCCTGTCTAGAAATAACTGTTTTGAGCTATTGGTGGAGGATAGTCTTGATTGTTGTAGACATTGCATGTGGATTAGGGAAAACTAAAACTAATCACATTGAATTAAGTCATTGAACATGACGGTTGAATTAATACAGAACATACGTGTATTGATTGGATATTGTATATGCATTTGGTTTGGGAGGAGATAGGGGATGTACTCCATGGTTTGAGGGAAGATAGGGGATGGACTCTCAAACCAGTTTAGGAGGAGAAAGAGGATGGACTCCATTAGCACCACTAATATGTGTGCTTAGTGATTTATGGAAGTGTTTTTATATGTTATTGATACAGCACTAAAATGTGTATCAATTCGGGAAGTATGGAAGTGTTTTGGTATGAGCCTTAGTCTCATTTAATTTGTTGATATTGGAAGTAATGTTAATGTGAGATGTAGTCTCACTGTTATAGCTTGGCCAGGTTCTGAGCCATATTGGTATAAATGGAAAGTTGAAGGAATAATGGAAAGTGAAACGTGTCATGGACATTCGTGTCATGAAACTGTATGATAATGAAATCGGTATTTTGTGTTAACCATCTATTGAATGCCATTGCTTTATTCAATGCTTATATTTGATTTAGTATATTTCTATTGGGCTGTGACTCACCCTATACGGGAACATCATTTTCAGGTTCAGGTGATATGCTACCTCCAAGGACTTAGTTTGGAAGGATTTGGAGTTAAAGACTCTGTTTAGATTAGTCGTTTATTTTGTTTTATTTTGATGTTACATGTGAACACAAGCCTAGGGCTTAATGTGTAAATGAGTTAGTACTCATATTTTTTGTGTCCAAGTGTTGGCTTGGAAAGATGTAAGCCCGTAGGGCATTTACTTTCATTATTACATGTAATGTCTTTTAATAAGATTGCTCTAATGAATGGAATAATACTTTGTTTTCTTGTAATGATGCATGTTAATGTTATATATTATGGGTTTATTTTGAGGGCGTTACAACTATATTTATGTATTTGCTTCCGCTAGCCCCTCAATTTTGCTAATCCGTTCTGAGGCCTTCGATAATCCAAGGATTACTGGCTGGTTACGATGCTAAACCTATAGGGGCGGGTTTGGGTCGTGACAGAGTGGTATCAGAGCACGAGTTATACCGCACACATGAGTCCATATGAACTATAGGATGTCCTAGAAATGAAATAGGGACATTGCATTATCATGTGTAAATATGAGACCTATTATGAACATATCTTTAATGAAATAAAATGAAATGAAACCTATGAGCATGAACAGAGAAGTTATGAGAAATAACATGCAATATTGATTTCGATATCGAACGTGTAATTTTTGTAAACATGACCATATGAACGTGAAAGACTATGTAACCTATGTGAATATATTTGAGTTGAGACAAAATGACGAACTATTTGATTCGAAGTGAAAAATGAAACGTGAAATCAGTGAGAACTTTCCCTATATTGATAATCACCCTGTTTGTGTGTAGACAATGGAAAGGACAAAGAATGTAGACGAATCTGAATCTTCTAATGCTAGAATTAGGGGATTAGAAAGAATGGTCGAAGCCTTAACCGAATCTTTGAGACAACAACAACAAAGGCAAATACTTGTACCTGAACCAGCTAATTATGATATGATAACACTGACACAAAAATATAATAAGATGAAGCCACCGGAATTTCTGGGGGGTATTGAACCGTTGAAAGCCGAGGCTTGGGTTTTGGAAATTGAGAAAATATTTGAAGTATTTCCGTGTACTGAGGCACAAAAAGTTTTGTTGGCAACATTCACACTCAAAGAAGAAGCTAGGAGATGGTGGATGTTAGTACGGAATAATAATGAAGGTGTGACATGGAATAAATTCAAAGAAACTTTCTTCAAAAAATATTTTCCCCAATGCATCCGAGATAGAAAGGTATCCGAATTTGTACAACTAAAACAAGGCGATATGACTGTGGCCAAATATGAAGCAAAATTTACTGAACTAACCCGATATGCACCACACGTGGTAGACACTGACTACAAAAAAGGCTAGAAAATTTGAAGGTGGGCTTGACCTAGATGTGTATGACCGAGTTGGTGTTTTAAAATTGCCAAAGTATGTGGACGTTCTTGATAGGGCCTTAATGTCCGAGGCAAACATAGCAGCCTTGAAAATATCAAAGTCAACATTATCAACTGAATCAGAGGGAAAGAAACAAAAGAAACAGAAAGTTGAAATGACCAGTAATTCGATGACCTCTATGAATGAAAAATCTAAGGCAATAACTTTTGACAATGAAAGTCGGGAAAGAAATGTGAACAATGATATACCTATTTGTAAAGAATGTGGGAAACAACAGTGGGGCATTTGTCACCACCTATCTGGAGCCTGTTTTAAATGTGGAATGAGAGGACACTTGGCTAAATCTTGCCCGCGAACTCATCCGAACAACAATAGGCCTAATGCTAGTACGATTGATTCTATTCCTATACCCTAATTCCAGAAATGCTTGGAATATTGAAACGACTGACGCAGGTATTACCTTAATTATGTGCAAATGTTTGTGTGGAAATTGTGTCGGGATCATATACTCCTTAACTTAATATGAATTGTGGACATATTGATTGAACCAATTGAATTATTCGCATTATGAACTCTAGTTACTGACTATCTTGAAGACTTACTGCATGTAAAATTTTATGTGAGATGTCTGAAACTCTATGAATTCGACGAATCACTCGTGCTATGGAAATTGTTGGGACTTGTGAACCGTGAGAATCTACTGGGCTAGAACTTTATACCGTATCGCAACAATTTAATATGAACTATTATGTCTGACCTTTTGAACTATGCTCGAATTGTTAAACATGGGGACACACTATGATTGACTGTATATGGAACATGTTTGGACCTACATATATCTATACCTTTGTGTGGGATGTTAATTAATTCGAACTCGACACACTCTTTGTATCTGTGTAACATGCCCGGGGGGTACTCGCGCGTGTTAAACAGTTCGGACTCTTGAGATCTCTTTGATCTAGTCTCACGAGTGCAATGTGAAACGTAGATGAGAGTCCAGATTTGGCAACTTTTAGTGAAAATCCATTTTATTGCAATTTTGTCAAAAATGGACTGCGTCATCAGATCTCAAAGTCGCCACCTAATATTTTGGGAAATTAGGAAACCCATGACTCGGTGCCAAAGCCACTGTTCGTCGTAACCAAGGATGTTTGGCTCGGAACCTTAGGTATGAGAGGGGAAGGTCAATAATGAGCACCCCCGCTCACCCGATCAAAAGATCGGCCTCTACTAAACCATGATATGACTTTTATTTTCTTTATATGTTCATGTTCTGATTATTTAATAAATCCTAAAATTTACTATGTGAAACATACAAGTATAGACTATGTCACCCATTTTGGAACAACTTGATTTCATGTAGTTTTGAAAGAGTTTTGAAAATGTATAATCCAAATAAATTGAGTTTACAAACATGAAAATCAACATCATTCCAAATTAAGCGACACAACCTCCATCCAGTGGCATTCATACAATTATATCACATAAGCAAATAGCCACATGGTAGGATGTTTAAACATAGTAAGAAAAACACACACAAACGGGATGCTAAAGCATAAAAACTTACATGTTTGACGACCCGCGAACAAGCTACAAAACAAAGTTAGTAAAACATGCATGATCTTATATACAAAATCCTAATGCAATTCACTCATGAGATGCAACTAAAGATTCGGCCTCTAAGATATGACATGTGAATCATCTCAAAACATGAGGTAGCGCACATAATCACATAGGAATTGATCAAATCCACAAATGCAGACTTAGCCGAACCAAGATGCATAAAACATGGATGCAAAGCATGAATATAATGAAAAATAAATATGATGTTTATGTACAAATAAGGAAAGCAAGTAAAAGAATGGGATAGAAAGAAGTTGGGCGGGGAATTATTACAACGCTTTGAATAAATTATTACAAACCAGATAAGAGAGAGAGAAGGGAATATTACAACAAAATAAAAACCTCACAAACTCTCAAAATAAATAAAATAAAATAAAATAAAGAAACTTCATGTGCGTCGAAAAATATTTTGCTTGACGTAGGAAGACTGCTCCGTTCTATTCGGGAAAACTTATTTTTGAGGGAGCACTATTCATCCCGAGATACTATTCACTGCTGGAAGTTACTATTTATCATGACAATTACTATTCACCTTTCTTGATCGTTATTCATCTTACCAGGCATTTTTCATCCGCAGTTACTATTCATCGCCGGAGGTACTATTCATCGACGGGGCTATTATTCATCGTCGGGGTTACTATTCACCGCCGGAAGTACTATTTACCGCCGGAGGTTACTATTCACCACCGATCACTATTCATTTGGCGAGGTCACATCTTTTAACAAATTAGGTGGTTCGACCAACCATTTAAAGTGATAAAATTACAACAATTTATAAATAGTAAACTACAATATTTTATGTAAATTACAACAATTTATATACAATAGTAAATTACAGCAGATAAAGTGGTAAAATTAAGTGGTTCGACCGACCATTTAAAGTGGTAAAATTACAACAATTTATAAATAGTAAACTACAACATTTTATGTAAATTACAACAGTTTATATACAACAGTAAATTACAGCAGATAAAGTAGTAAAATTAGGTGATTCAACCGACTATTTAAAGCGATAAAAAAAAAAGTTATGAAAAACAATAAATAAAGTACTTAAACAAATTATATCACATTTTGAAATTAAATGAAAGTTTGCGAAAACTCACATTTCGGGAAAATGATGAATTTCTGATTCACAAACTTTCTTTGATTACCCTCAAGTCTGTGGAATGTGTTCTCAATTCTCGGTCAAAATTTGGAATTACAACTTTAGCGGTTCCTTCTTTCTGATTCTTTTTCTCTCAAAATTCTCTCGCACCAATTCCTTTTTTTTTATTCTCTCTCCCAATTTTTTTAGACTCTTCTGATCTCTCCTCCGCCAAAATTCTTCTCTTCCTTCTCTGATCTTCCCCTTTTTATAGAAAATAATTGTAAGAAAAAGACAAAAGAAGAAACAGTGGTGGAAGGAGTTGATTTCAAAAGATGCACAGTGATTTTACTGTGCATTGCACAGTAAAATTACTATGCACTTTACAATATAATAATAAATAAAAGGGATTATTAGCATAAATACATGTACAAATACCCAAAAAAATATATAAAACACACAAATACGTAAAATTAAAATAAATAGACTAATAAATATATTTTAGTAGGCCAAATATGCAACATAATTTGATCAAAGCGGGTCTAAAGGCACAAAAAACAAAAAGACGCACGATGGGAGTGTAGTGAATTTTTTTCAAAGGAGGAATAATACCCTTATATAATACAATATTATATATATACAAAAGTATGGTGCGTGGGTGAAACCATGGTACCGAATAAATTTAATAAAATATTATATAATAATATAACATAATATATATATATATATATAATACATAATAAAGGGAAAGAAAATAGAGAAGGAGTCTAAAATAATTTGGCAAAGACAGGTGTAAGACTAGGATTAAAGTTTACATTCCATCTTTTTACTGAGAATTTTGTGAGATAGCATATTCCTGTTTTCATCATTGAGTAATCAAAAGAAAGCGCCCAAGTCTTAGGGCCGGTCAAAATGGGGTGTCTACAATCCGCTGCATTTGTATCTAGACTGAGTAGACTTATGACTTGTTGCCTTAACTATCGTATCTGGAGAAACTGTTTTGTGTTCATCTGTACATTGAACTCATGAATCCGTATTGGGAATGTTATTAGATTCTGAACATGCACATATATGACTATACCTTTGCTCAGAATGATCGATATGTTATTTGTTTTGATAACTTGACCGTTGGGACTATGACTCTGGGATTGTGTGACTAAGTAAAGACCCCGAATGATAAACTCTAAACTGTGAATTGTGATTGTTGGAAATTGACAAGACTATTTGACTAGATCAGCGAGCCTATGCTTTGGTGACAGTATGACCAATTTGGGACTTCTACATAACAACTTGCTATTGTGCACCACCAAAAAACTTTATATGATACGCTGCTGCGTACCGTATGCCTATATGAAAGACTTATTTGGGAAACTGCTATGTTGACTATGATACTTACCCCTTGATATGGACAATTGCATGCCTGTGCATTTACCTGTAAACTTATTAGGAAGAACACATTGTATATGACTTGTAACACTTTGATATGAACTATATTGATGCATGACTCTAATGTGATTTTGAGAACTGATAAATTTAGAACGATTGTGAAATTACTGACTATGCACCTAAGCGAATGGAGTATGAACCTTAAGCTTTTTATATGATTTATGATTCTGTTCCTAGTACGAAGATAATGTGGAGATTAGGTTATGAATATGGTTATGCTTTTGTTTTGTAAAGAGTTGAAGTTATATTTATGATGAACATCATTCCTTTTGATATAAGATAACTCAAGTTTGGAGGACCAAACTTCTTAAGGTGGGAGACTGTAATAACCCCGATCCACAATTAGCCACTAATCCGTAATCAAGGATGTTAATTAAGTGGATAAAATAAATTATGGGTTTATTATGCATTTTGCATGATCTTTGGCTTTCTATCTGTTAGTTATAGAAATATCTGTCTGGAATTCTGCTTTAATATGAGCATTGAAAGCCTTATCGGCATCCGAAACCGAAATTGATTACATCAATATGTTATTTAAAATTTTTAGAATCATTTGGCAAGTTTTATTAAAAATTGATTCAGAACGATTAATTAAGTTGTGTTTGGATGGACCAATGTTCTAATTAATGTATTATGGCATCATAGCTATACATATGAGCTCTTAAGCTCATTCTTGAGCTCAATTGCTCCTAGTGAGTGGAAAAATCTGAGATTTCATTCTAGAGAGAGAATGAGTTCACTTTTAGAGAGAGAAAGTGTAGAAATTGAAGAGAATTGAAGGCTTTTGCTTGAACTCATCAAGATTGTGCTAGAACAAGAGTAATTCAAGACTCTAAGTAAGCTTTTGACTATTAATTCAAGAAGTTATGTGTTGTAAAGATGAATTCATGGAATTGTTGTGATCATTTACATGTATTCCACATGAGTTAGTCTAAGAGATGAAGAATTTGCTCATAATTCTTACATGCATGGAAGTATGAGTGTTACCTCATCATTTTGATCATGAGCTTCATCATTTGTGTTGAATTTGGAACATGAGATACATTTTACCAATTTTTGAGGGTGAATTCCATGCTCATATAGTCTTAGTAGAAAATTGGGTTAAGGATTTTACATGCATGCATAAACATGAAGAGTTTTGTCATGTTGAGTTAATTTGAGCATCTAAGTTGTTACCATAAGTTATTTGGTACATGCATGTTAGAATTACCATGTTAATCACTTGAATTCATGTTTTGAGAAGGAATTTCTTACATGCATGGAGCTTATAAGCTCAATTTGGTAGTTTCATGAGTTTTGAAGAAACGAGTTTGAAAGATTTCACATTCATGTTTTGCTTCTTGAATTTCAAGATGAATTGTGAGCTTTTGGCAAACTCTTGGGCTATGATTTTATGAAATTATCCTTAATTCTTCATATTTTATAAGTTTACTATGTTATCTCAAGTTTTGGGGCCCAAGAGATGTGTTTTGAAGAGTTGAATTCGAGTTTTGAGCTTGGTGATCAAACTTGGAAATTCCAGAATTTGCATCTACGCTCGAGCGTAGGAGCTCACGCTTGAGCGACCACTCTAAGTGCGTGCACTTCCGCTCGAGCGACCAAAAGTCCGCTCGAGCGTGAAATGAAAGCTCCTATAAGTTTCATGTCTTTGCAGATCGCTTGAGCGAAGGAAGCCGCGCTCGAGCGACCACTTATATTTTGCATGTCCGCTCGAGCGAGGAAAGTTACGCTCGAGCGGGGACCTTGTTTTCAGAAATTTGACTAAGTGTTTCACTTCACGTGTTGGCATCCTCATTGCATCTTAGGTATTCCTAAGCCTTAATTAAGCCATAGTGATGAGGTTTTGGTATAGAAACACACTAAGAAAGGAATGTACTAAGTTAAGAAATTGCAAGTGTGTGTGTGTGTTTAAGCATTGTGATAAGAAAGAACGAGAACCAATGTAACGAAAGCTAAGTCGTGATGGCCACATGAATGCGTAATGATAAGATATATTGGTGTTATGTACTTTTGTGCTTGTAGGTCAACGTCTGGAGATTGATTGACCGTTTGCGAGAACCACTGTAAGTAACATCTATATAAAGATATGTTGATATGAACTATGTTTCAACTGTTATGCGATAAGTTATAATTTCTGAAATGATATTGTTTACGTGAACGAATGTCCTATGTTTGGAATCTATTATGTCATCTATAGATAGTCCCAAGTCATGGGGGATGGCATATAAATGCGGGTCCATGACATACATGTGATTACGAGATCTCGTTAGCCACTTCATTGTGGTGATATGTGTTTAATCGGTATCCGGAACCGATTACTCTAGTCGGAAGACGATATGTGATGTGTTTTATGGGATGTACCATTATTATGTTCAAATACAAGAATGTTTATGCTATGATCTTTTTTATGCTTATGAAATGTTCGGATTTCGTTCACTAACCTTTTTACATTGATGTTATTCATTGGGCTTTAGCTCACTGTGTGTATATATATGTATACGTGGGCATTCTGGATATCGAGCCCGAAGGCTTTTGTCTGGATCTGTGTTCTGTTGTCAGCCAACCATTGTGCCTCACGTGGAGGTTCCCGAAGTGTCTCATGTGTTAAAGTTTCGGTTGTTTTCGTATATGAAACTTGTTTGTTTTGTTGGTTGTACTTAAGATACTTTAATGTGTATGGGTATAATGTATGAATGACTATTGAATACATATATAAAGTTTTAAATATTCCGTTTCATATAAGTCAGCACAGCTCATTGGACAACTATATTTATGTATTTACTTCCGCTAGCCCCTCAATTTTGCTAATCAGTTCTGAGGCCTTCGGTAATCTAAGGATTACTGGCCGGTTACGATGCTAAACCTATAGGGGCGGGTTTGGGTCGTGACACTAAGTTCAGGCTTACTGCAGAACTTGTGGGGGGAAGCAATATTGTTTACTAATTATGTTCTTAACAGAATACCCCACAAGAAATCTAACAGCGCTCCTTATGAATTGTGGAAAGGTCGACCACCTTCCTACAAATACTTAAAAGTGTGAGAGTGTTTGGCAAAAGTTGAAGTTCTTGTTCTGAAAAAAAACTAAGATAGGACCAAAAACAGTGGATTGTGTGTTTATTGGTTATGCTCAGAATAGTAGTGCATATCGGTTTTTGACTTATAAGTCAGAAATACTTGATATAAATGTGAACACTATTATAGAGTCAAGGAATGGTGTGTTTTTTAAACATGTCTTTCCTTACAAGAAAGGACAGGAATTAAGTTCACAAAAAAGAACTTATGATTGTACACAAAGTCAAGAGACTAATGACTATCAAACACAAGAAACTAGTAATGGTCTCAACCAACAGGATTTAACTGATGATGAACCAAGACGAAGTAAGAGAGCAAGAACATCAAAATCTTTTGTTCCAGATTTTCTGACATATCTGTTAGAAAATGAACCTCAAAGCTTTAAGGAAGCAATGACAGGTCCTGAAGCACCTTTGTGGAAAGAGGTTGTTAATAATGAAATTGAATCCACTATGCAAAATCATACTTGGGAATTAATGGATCTTCCACCTGGTTCTAAACCTCTTGGATATAAGTGGATATTCAAGAGAAAAATGAATGTAGATGGCTCAATAGACAAGTACAAAGCAAGACTTGTAGTAAAAGGTTACAAACAAAAAGAAGGTCATAACTATTTTGACACATATTCTCCTGTAACAAGAATAACATCCATCTGCATGCTTATTGCCATAGCAGCGTTGTATAATTTAGAGATACATCAAATGGATGTTAAGACAGCTTTCTTAAACGGTAATCTGAATGAAGAGATCTATATGGAGCAACCTAAAGGGATTGTAGGGCCAGTGCAAGAAAAAAAAGTTTGTCGGCTTGTAAAATCTCTTTATGGATTAAAACAAACTCCGAAGCAATGGCATGAAAAATTTGATCATACTATGCTTACTAATGGGTTTAAGATAAACGAATGTAACAAGTGCGTCTATGTTAAAAACATTGACCAAGGATGTGTCATAGTTTGTCTTTATGTGGATGATATGCTTATCATTAGAAGCAATCAAAACATGATCAAATCAACTAAGCAAATGCTGAACAAAAGATTTGATATGAAAGATATGGGGGTCGCAGATGAAATATTAGGAATAAAAATTACTAAAACATCTGATAGATATGCATTATCTCAATTACATTATATTGAGAAAATTCTTGGTAAATTTATCAAGGATGATATGAATGTAGCTAGAACACCTGTAGACATCAGTCTTTATTTATCGAAAAATAAAGGTGATACGGTGTCTCAGTTAAAATACTCCCAAGTCATTGGAAGCCTAATGTACCTAATGAAATGTACTCGTTTTGATATAACTTATGCTGTCAGTAAATTGAGTAGGTACACTAGTAACCCCGGAGAAGACCATTTGGAAGCGATCATTCGGGTTCTTAGATATCTAAGATTTACCCGTGATCATGGTTTTAACTTTACTTGATATCCTGCAATACCAGAAGGTTATTGTGATGCCAATTGGATATCGGATACTAAATATTCAAAATCCACTAGTGCATATGTCTTTACTCTGGGAGGCGCTGCTGTTTCTTGGAAATCCACGAAACAAACATGCATCGCACAATCTACAATGGAATCTGAGTTTATTGCTTTATACAAAGCAGGAGAAGAAGCAGAATGGCTTCGTCACTTCTTAGAAGACATTTCAATGTGGCCAAAACCTGTGCCAGCTATATGCATTCATCGTGATAGTCAATCTGCAATAGGTAGAGTACAGAATCATATGTATAATGGTAAGTCACGACATATTTCTCATTGACATAATACTGTAAGGCAATTGCTCTCAAATGGAATAATCATAATAGATTACATAAAATCTAAAGAGAATATTGCGGATCCGTTAACAAAAGATTTGACAAAAGAGTAAGTGTATAGTTCATCGAAAGGGATGAGATTTAAGCCTATTACATAAGAGTCATCATAATGGTAACCTTACTTATATGACTGGAGATCCCAAGAACTAAGTTCAAAAGGACAACTAAGTTATGTGTGGCTCACCAGAAATCACCAAGGGATTAAAATTTCCTACCCATTCTTATGATGAGAGTGATATCTGCAACATGTGTTGTATGCAGGGGTTTAAAGATAAGCTTTGCTTTTAATGATTACTTATGTCTTGATTTAGGCATAAAATCAAGACGAGTATAAAGGAGATACTCACAATAAGAATCACCTATATGAGTGTCGAACTGGGGCCGGTTCTATGAGAATAAATAGGCTAAATTCTCTAAAAGCATTCATGAACAACTAGGAGCATTCAAGGCCAAAATGAATACAACCGTGAGAACCACGATGTGTCAGAAGATATTTTGTGTGAAATCTATTGTCTTGGCTTACACAAACGACTGAACAATTCAAGGCATCGCATCCATTGGTTAGCTAGTAAGTCCGATAGGTTATCACTAGGGAAGGTTCAAAGCCGAACCTACCTATCCTGATGCAAGATATTTTCGATTTATACTTTTTCGACAAATTCTGCATATTGTTGCATTTCCATTGTCATCAAATTCCATTCATATGGGGGATTGTTAGAAATGGTTTTTGAAGTTTTGGAAAAATCTAATTTTTCCTTAACTGTGGCCTATTTTTTAGGTGGGACCCATACGCCAAAGTTGGCGGGTCTAAGTGGTAATGCGTTTTATGCCACGTTGTGATTCACGTGGTATATTTGGTTGCTCAAAACCATTATCGGGTGAATGAGAAATTGAAACCAAATTGAGTTCCATGGAAATGGAGTTTTGGTAGAAATTTCTTAAAGGTGTGGTTTAAGGCTTGTCCCACATTAGTTTGGTGGGAAGAATTTTGTAGGTTTGTAAGGCATGGGTTTGTAACTTGGGGTAGGCCCCAAGGGGCATCCAAGTTTTGTAGATAGGGAGGTTATGGACAAATTGGGCTAGACCCGTTGGACCCAAAAATAAACACATGCGCGCATGCTGCCACCGTCGAGTGGGCTAGGCTTGGGCTTTGGCTTGGGTGTGTGTGAGGTTGGATTGGGCTTGTCCAGCCCAATACCTATCTTTTTGGGCAAAAAATATTTGAATTTAATTTTATTTTTGGTAAAATAAAATCTCTGTCCAAAATTCAAATTAATTCCAGAAAAAATTTGTCCGATTTTTCCTACACCCAAACAGGTCCATATCTGTTTAAAGAAATCGAACAAATTCAGTTATCTGTTCAAATTCAAACCCAAACAGTGCCATATCTGTTCAAACAGATTTGCTACCTGTTTGATTCAAACTGAACAGCCACCAAGTCATCTATAAATAGGCAGGCCCTCATTTGGTTTTTTCATTCAATTTTCGTCCAAAAAAATTCTGCAATTATTCTCTGCATTTTGCTGCATTATTTTCTTGTGAGAAAGTGTATAAACACAACATGTGTTCGTTGTGAGAATAATTTGTAGTGTTGTAATTATTCGTTGTTGATCATTTTATCCTGGGAGATAGACGTCCATATTCTGAAAGCACCATGGAGAGGACGAATCTGTCTTAAGGACACAGTGTTAAACACTGGACTTGATCAGAAAATTTGTTCAACAAATTAATTTGGTAAGTAATTAATTTACTTTTCTGTTTTATTTTTTTTTTGTTTCAGATTTTGATATTGTTTTTGTAACAAAATAAAAAAAAAATTAATTAAAATTATATTATTTTCTGGTTTGATTTTTGTAATCAAACAGACTCTCTCATTTTCTTTATTTCTTCTATATTTCGTTTGTTGTTAAGTACACAAACAAAATTTATTTTTTAAATACCGTGAAGATTGTCCAACAGGTGGTGGTGGTGGTGGTGAAGAGGGGGATTTATAGGGGGTTTTGGGGTTTGAATGGGAGGGACGTGGAGGGTAGTGAGAATAGACAGATGGGTGGGGGGTGTGAAGGGAGGTGAGGTGGAGGGGTTGATTGTTCCACGTAGATTTACATGCAAGTGATGCCATGAGTTGTTTGGTGCTTCAACTGCTTGGGAGTTATTGAAAGCTAACTGCTTTTGAGTTATTGAAAGTTGTAAGATGGGAGAAATTATATTTTGCTTAAGGAGCAAATCTATGTGGTGTTCAATTTGTAGTTAATTGACTGTAAATAGTAGATTCCACTATTTTTGTATCTTTTTTGAGAAACAATGGTGGTAGGGACCCCCAGCACCCCCAGTTTTTTTTTTTCATTGGTCACTTAGTTTTTTTTTTTTTTTTTTTTTTTTTTTTTCAATCACCCACAGCCACGTGGGGCTGGGGGTCACTGGGGGTCTGAAAAACTGGGGGGTCTGCCGCATTTTTCTTTGAGAAAATAACAGAAATCCTCTAAGATTATCAAATAATTTTTCATGTGATGTTGCTGGCAATATTTTGAAAGAGGTAAATTATGTTGTAATTTGATTCAAATTGTAATTTGATTCAAATTGTACTTTGGTTTTCATTGTTTTAATTTGAACAATTTGATAGTAATATAATTTAAATTCGGTTATAATTGATTTTTTTATCCAATTTTTTTTTTTTAATTGTACATCTCAAGTGATTGACAAGTGTTTTAAAATTGTTAATTTTGACCTCCAACTTAAAAAGGAAAGACTAAATTAAAACCAAACTAAACTTAAAACATAAAAATTAAATTATCCAATTTAAAATAATAAGAATCAAAATAAATATTGAACCAAATTATCTACCCTTTTGAAAGTGTTGTTTAGTAGAGCCAAGGAACTAGACCACCCAGTTATAAATATTTATGTTAATTTGAAAGTATGCTTTTCATAGCCTTTTTACGTTTTGATTGTTAGTTATGGAAGATATACAAAGATCAATAAAAGTGCAATTAGGAGCACAATTGTAAGTGTTAATCATGTATGGTAGAAGTGTAAGGATTCTTCTGATCACATTGTAAGTCTACTAATCGCAGACATGGTTGGCCTCTCTTGTGAGAGGACTTGAATGTGAGTGAGTTTTGTATGTGGATAGGGTACATTTATATTGATATGGTATATTTCACTATGATTGGTGCAAAGTTGTAAAATATGAGTCATATTGTTAAGTATTTAAGGAACACTAGGTGCATATATATATATATATATTTGTGATTGGTGAAAGGATAGTGCTACTGGATACGGCTGCAAACGAGTCGAATTGAGTCGAGCCGAGTCGAGTCAAAATTTGCTGAGCTCGAGCTCAGCTTGTTTGCTTATCGAGCTCGTTTATTGAGTTTGAACTCAGCTTGGCTCGTTAATATTAATAAAACTTGAGTTCGGTTCGGTTCGGCTCGGCTGGCACTACAAGAATTTACACTTCTGGCGACCAAATTTGGCGACTAAAAGTATTTTAGTCGCCAAATGTTTATTAGTCGGCGTTGGTTTAGGATTTAGCTACTAAAATTTTTTAGTCGACAAATATTAATTATTGGCGACTAGATTTAGTTTTAGTCGGCAAAAAGTTCACTTTTGGCGACTAAAAATCGTATTAGTCGCCGTAAGTCTATATTTTAGGCTACTAATTATTTTTTAGTCGTCATTTATTATGTTTTGCCAACAAAATAAATTTTAGTCGCCAAATAATAAGCATATTCTTATGGTAACTCTTTAGCAACCAAAAAAATTAGTCGGCATTTGTTAGCTTGTACCGACCAAAATTATATTTAGTCACCAAAAATAATTTGGGGGACTAAAAAGTTAGTCGCCGTTAATTTATCTTCGGCTACAAAATAGAATAGTCGGTACATATATTGCATTTGCCGACAAAACATTGATTTAGTCGCTAAAAATGGTAAAAGTTTAGGGAGTGAAACAATTTATTGCTACCCGCGCTTCCTCTGTTAGATAAAATGATATTCAAACTCTCTCACACCCAGACTGTCTCACCACCAAACCTCACACGAAATCACTTCATCATAGCCCACTGTACGGAGGACATTGGCACGACCACTGCCACCACCGAAAATCACCACCGCCACAGACGCAAATCACAGGTGCTCTCTCTCACTCTCTTTAGCTCGCTCTCTAGCTCTCCATCTCTGTGTGTGTGTATGTCTCTCTCTCTCTCGCTCATAATCTCTCTCTGTCTATCTCTCTCTCTCTCTCTCTCTTTCTCTCTCTCTCGCTCACATCCTTTGTTTCCCCCTTTTCTAATTGTTGATTTAGGGTCTAATTTCGTGTTGATTTAGACTGTTCCTCTATTTCCCCATTTTCTGAAACCCAGATATGTTGATTTAGGGTTTTACTCTCAACGTCTTAGGTAAATGTCTAACTTTGGCGGTTAATTAGCTGCACATTTTATGGATTCCTCATAAGCTTGCATGTTGAAACAAGAAAAAAAATTGTAGAAATACTCGTTTCCTTGATGACTACACTGTTAGCAATACTTGTGCTGATTGAAATACAAAATAGAGCATGTTAGTCTTTATACAATAGTGCAGCTGCATCACAAACAATGTTTTCACAAACAATTTATTTCTTAGATTGCTTGCTCATGAGTGTATTGTTTGATTCACATTTTTGTTTGATTCTTTTGTATTTTTACTTGTGAAATTCTCTTTTTTTGGAACCCTTTTTAGATTGTTAATCATTTCTTTTGTTGAATTTCAGCTTGGATTGAACCTCAGAGATAATTTCTTGATCTTAGTTATGCGATTGTTGGTGAAAACAAAGTTGTTGTACCCTATAATTTAAGTATTAAAAATAAAAATAAAAAAACCCCAAGAAAATTAGGGAACCTAATTTGGTCATTCGTTTCAAGAGGCCACTGAATTTTATCTTCTATGTATTAGTGTGTGTTAGTAAATTTGTATACATAAATTAATTCTCATATTTGTTTAAAGATTTGATGACGAGGGTTTAGAATTGTACAATTTGAATCACTCTATCTTATGACGTGTTGCTATTTAATTTTATGTGTAGGGAATTCAATGGACTTTCCTTGGCAGGGGAACTTGCCCCTAGACCTTTAGAAGCTTTCTCACCTAAGATCTCTATAAGTATTATTTGGTTTTTATGGCTTTGCATTCACAATTGCGAGTGAAAATTCAAAACAGTCCCTGAGCCACCGTGTGGCTCTCATAGACTGCTTCCTCGTGACAACTGATGGAATGTAATTAGGACCCGTAGGCTTGGAGTTTGAGCCGAAAATGCCTTACACTTAGTCGAAAAACTCGCAACACTTAGTTTAAAGAGCGACAACTTCATGAAAATAACATCTACATATTCTAATAATTGCCTTTATATATTTATACAATGAAGAAATTACATATTAGATTGTGTGTGCAATTGGTTGGAATAAATATTGCATGATATATATATATACTTTCTTTTATTTCCAAGAAGACATTTCTCGATTGTTCCACCTTTAATGCATGTTAGAACATGTTCCCTATGGCTGATTGAATTGATAATTTGTAACCAATTCTAATTTATTTATTTTTTTGTAGATGGCTTTGTTGCGTGGACTTGTGGATAATCCATTTTGGTATATGGAGAAGAATTTCCACTTTTGTATAGAACTAACATAATACTTTTGTTGTCCTCAGCTTTTGTGTAGTTCACTATTACTGATACAGAAAACTTTTGGCAATCAACAGATAATGACTATCATGGTACATAGATCACCTTTTGTTATGGTACATATATGACCATTTGTCGGCATACATATATGACCTTTTGTCATGGTCTATAGAAAAACTTTTGTCGTGGTACATAGATCATCACTTTCTGTCGTGGTACATATATATGACCATTTGTCGGCGTACATATATGAGCTTTTGTCATGGTCTATATAGAAAAACTTTTGTCGTGCTACATATATCATCTTTTGTCGTGGTACAGATTATGACGGTAATTTGTACCATGCCAAATGGTAATTTCGCTTGGTAGTAAATGTATTTTTTGTATATGGAGGGCTTTGATTTTTGTATGATATATTTGTATGGAATTATTATTTTAGTTTGGAGAATAGCTAGTTTGTATGGACTTTGACATTAAGTTATTTATTTTTTGTATATGGATGCAGATTGTGGAATGATTGATAGTATATATCATTTTGTTTATATACGTATTACAGGTTGCATGGAATATAGACAGGTTGTGGAGAAATTATAATTTTGCGATAAAACAAAATATCATGTTTTTGGCGACTAAACAATTAGTAGCTAAAAAGAAATTGGGAAAATTCTTTGGCCGGCTAAAAGTTTTGTAGCAAAAAAAAAAAAAAAAAAAAAACAGACATTTGGCGACTAAGGTTTTGTAGCAAAAAAAAAAAAAGAAGACATTTGGCGACTAAAAGTTTTGTAGCCAAAAGAAAATCAAACATTTGGCAATTAAAATATTTCGTAACTAAAAACAAAACTTAAAGAATAAAAACACTTTTGCCAACTAAAAATTTAGTAGCCAAAAATATGAGACTTTAGGCGACCAAATATTTAGTAGCCAAAACAAGAACTCTTTGTCGACTAAAATTTTAGTAGCCAAAAATGTGAGAATTTAGGCGACTAAATTTTTAGTAGCCAAAACAAAAACTCTTTGCTGACTAAAATTTTAGTAGCAAAAAAAACGGAACTTTAGGCGACCAAATTTTTAGTAGCCAAAACAAAAACTCTTTGCCGACTAAAATTTTAGTAGCAAAAAATGTGGGACTTTAGGCAACCAAATTTTTAGTAGCCAAAATAAGAACTCTTTGTCGACTAAATTTTAGTAGCTAAAAATGTGGGATTTTAGGCGACTAAAAGTTTGATCGCTAAAAATGTACTAATTTAATTTAGTGTCCAACTTTTTGGCGACTAAAAATTCAGTCGGAAATTGTATACATTTGGCGACTAAAATAATTTTAGTCACTAATTACCTTTACCGACAATTCTTCGACGACTACTTCTACGATCAAATAATTTAGTCGTTGAAACCCTTCCGCGACTAAAAATTTAGTCGCCAAAAGTGAAAATTCTTGTAGTGTGGATAAGATTTTTTAATATTATTTAATATATAAATAATATATTTATTATATAATTTAAATAAAGATAAACAAGCCGAATTTATTTGAGCTCTAGCTCGGCTCGTTTATTAAACGAGTCGAGTCCTTAACGAGTCGAGCCGAGTCTGTTCATGAACAGTTCAATTCATTTGCAGCTCTAAGTACCCTATTAATATACAAAACTTTTTCCTTAAATGTCGATCTCATGCTACATTTCTATTTTGTTTTAGTTTTTCCGTCTCATAACCAAATCAAACCAAATCTCAAGTCTTATTAAATGGGGCCGGGTACATGAATTCTTTTTCTCCACTCGAATTTATTAACAGCTATTTGGTTAGTCAAGTTAAGGAGATTTATATCTCTATTTACTACACTAACCCACTTCAGTTTTAGTCTGTCCTTTCTCCTAACACTCCCATCTACCGTCACTGTATCGCATCTTTTCACTACTGCCCTTGTTGGTCTTCGTTATATATACCAAACCATCTCAATCTATTCTCTTTGAACTTATCTTTTTTAGTTTTGCCACACATCTATCTTAACATCATCATCTCAGTAATATTCATCTTATCTACATGTTGTTTCTTAGTTATCCAACATTCCATCCCATACAACATTAAAAAAAAAATGCAGGGTAAATTCTATAGACTGTGACACTCGTCATTTATATCTTGCATGTATTGCACCTGTATGTATCAAACATGTAACATATTTGCACATTTATCATATTTAAAAAATGTAGTTTTAAGGTGTAAATGTTATTTTTCTATTTTTTTACAAGAAAAAAAAAATCAAAATATTAATTGTAAGTTCTATTATGAGAGATAGAGAGAAAGGTCCTAAAATTTAGCTATTGCAAAATCTTCTGCCAAATTTGGCAAGATTTTTAGATAGTCATTAAAGAGTTTAATCTTCAAAAGCCTTTAGAGCATGTTTGATACGACTAAAATTAAATGAAATGAGAATAAAATGAGAGTAAGAATGGGATACAAGGTGGAATAGAATGGAATGTCCATTCTCATTCCATTGTTTGGTTGCCAATATAGAATAACATAGGAATATAATGATAATTCTTATTCTCATGTTTGGTTGTACCTATTAAACTCTTGGGATGGAATAAATATTTACTATTTATTTATTTTTTAAACAAACTAGTAACAAATAAATTAAAAATTTATATAAATCATGATAATATTAATAGTTGTAAAGGTGATGGTGTGACTCGTAGTAACGGTGGTGGTGGCAGTGGCAGCATCAATGGTAGTGATAGCAATGATAGTAGGATGTGGTAGTAGATTGTTGTGGCCTTAGTGGTGTTGGCAAGGTGGTGTTGTTGTTGCGATGGTGGTGGCGGCGGCAGCAGCAGCGGCAGCGGCAGCAGCGACAACAATTGCGACAACCAACAATAGTGGTAGTAGTAGTAGTGGCGACATTAGTAGTACAGTGGTGGTAATTTGGTGGTGTGGTGGTTGTGGCGGTCACTGTGGTGGTGGTGGTAGTGATGTTTGTGGTGACAATAGGGTGGCGATAGCGGTAATGGTGGTGATAAGGTGATAGGAGAACAGAATTGTGGTAGTAGTTAAATAATAATATTTTTTTTAAGTGCCAACAAAAAAATTAATAATAAAATTTTATGGTAATTCCATGATGGAATAGAATAGTCATTCCTTAGGTTGGAGGAAATAATAAGCATTTTCACATTTTGTTGGAATAGCCATTTTAATGGAATGACTATTCCCACTTAAATAAGGCATACCAAACAAAGGAAAGAGAATGCAAAGTTAGAATAAGAATTCAATTTTAGTATATTCTATCGTATCAAACATGCTATTAATGAATTCCATTTGAAGCGGAATACTTTATTGTTTTAACCAATCAAAAAACGTATTTTGTCTCCCTCATTTAGAAAGTGGGAATAGGTTTGGGACAAATTATCATCCCTAAGTGAAAATACTTGAGTATCTCTAAAACTACTAAACACTTTGCCTAACAAAAACACAAAAAAATACAATATATATTTTTGCTAGCCATATTTTGGTACATATATTTTAACAAGACACTTATATTGGATAGACATTTTTATTTTTTATTTTTGTAATGACAGGAAAAAAATTGATAATGTTTTACTTTGTCATGCTTAATTAATTTTTAATGGTTGGCCAAATATAACCAACAAACAAGAATGGCAAGAAGTAATGAAGAGCATGTCAAAATGACTTCCAAATTGTGGAGCATGTTATGAAAAGTAGATAAATAACTATTTTACTTCGAAAAGCTTGTAGCAGTTGCTTGGATTATGAAAGATCCATTTTCTATTTTAATAATAATATTGTCATGTTAAAATTTGTGTATTATATTTGGTATGTAACATAGGTGTGAAATTCATATAAAATGTAAAATTTATTTTATTTTATGTGAAAGGTTGTGTTTCATTTTGTGATTTTTTTTATTTAATAT
Source organism: Camellia oleifera (assembly GCA_022316695.1). Lineage (NCBI taxonomy): Eukaryota > Viridiplantae > Streptophyta > Magnoliopsida > Ericales > Theaceae > Camellia > Camellia oleifera. Next base: position 55,470,978 of record CM039312.1, on the reverse strand, counting down.
TTTTTGAAAACTCGTATAAGGTGTGTATTACATGTTTATGCGTTACACATTTTGTTAGTTTATGTTAGATATTTTTGTGATAAATGTTATGTAATTTTTTAAAAAATAAATGAAATTATACTTTTTGTGATTCAAAAATTTTTTGATAAATTTTTTTTTAACATTATAAAAAAAAATGCATAATTTTATTTCTAAATCACAAATTATTATAACTTTATCAAAAAAATTAGGTAATATTTTTTATATAAAAAAAATTATAATAAAATATATATGATACAAAAATATTCCTCCATTGAAATAATAATGCAGCCAATACAAATATCAGATTATATGAATAAAATATGAGATATAAATGTCATGGTGATAAAAAATTATTGGTTAGTTCAAGCCGTGGTAGTGCTTGTCATCAATTACAAATCACCTTGTCTTTTATATTCTCCAATCATCTAATGTAAAATTATAAGTCTCACTTCTTCCACCAATTATAACATTATTGGAATACCACTGACAGTGTCCACGACCAACCAATAACTTCTCGGTGTGGTGATGGTATTATTTGATGGAAACAGATTCTCTCCAGTCCATTATGTGGACTGGATCGTGTTGTTCAATCTCATGTGGTTCATCATGAGTCATATTTTGATAATCCAAACTGTTCAATTTGTAGAGATCATTGATTATTTTATTCCTGAAAAAAAAAAAAAAAAAAAAAACAAACGTTGATTGGATATCGATAATTACTTGATCGGATCCGATTTTTGTCAATAATTTATTTTGAAAATCATATTTACTGTTGACAGAAATATGATTTGATCAAGTAGCTATCAATATTCAATTAGCATGATTTTTTGCAAGGATGAAATATTCGGCAAGTTCTATACATCAAATGATTCAAATTATTAAAATAAGATCCATAGTGGGCCTCCACAAGCCCAATAGTCAGACTAGAGAACCTGGCCGTTATTTGATTTCAATTTACTCTGTTATTTCTCATATATTTGCAATCAGTAATATTTAGAGATCCACATTTTACGCCTACAAATACATTTATAATAATATAACAAGATGTACAAGCAAGAAATAATGTTCTCGTATAATCCTGTTGATCAAGTCTGTGTTCCTCCAAACGTCGTCGCTTTACTCCCTGAAAACACAAACATCAGCTAGCCGTCGGTGTGTACCGGATACCTTTCCGATGCCTAAGTCAGCAAAATAGACAAATAGACAAAAGCTCTGTGTATTCAAGAATCAAAGTTGTGTTACCTCTCCATAGGTAATGTTATGAGCTTTTATAGGTTTCGTGTGGCACAATCCTAATAGGACTCTTATTCCTCCATACAGAGTCCTTCTAGGAATCACACTCCTGAAAGATAATGCCTATCCTTCAACACCCCTCCTCACTGCTTAAACCAAGTGAGATGGTTTTACCTCGGTAGTATGACAAAACGACCGAGCTAACATGGCCATGCTAAACTGGCAACAATGACCGAGCTCTAACTAGCTCGGTTCTTCCCTTCATGGCTTGTACCTCAGTTTCACCTGTTGTGACTGAGCTAACCATAGCAAGCTTGGGCCGAACTAATCTAGAGCAAGGTTTTGAGGAAAGCTCAATACATCTTGGCTTAGAATGGTATGATCGAGCTATTTGTTACCACTCTGGCTGTGGTGACTGAGCTAACTTCAAGGCTTTTTTAGGACCGAGCTAACTACAAGGTCCTTTTACTCAACCCTTTCTTACCTCGGCCCACAGAACGGCCCATTACACAGCTCGGCCCAATTTACTTATAAATTCCCTCTCAATTGCCCCTTAATTCCATCTACGTAGCATGATTGGGATTACTCATTACCAGCCGAGCTAACAATTTTAGCCTTCCAACCGAGCTAAATTCACACCGGGCTACAAATCTGTCTGGTCAAAACGTCTTTTCTGTCGTTGTAACTGAATCGCTTCCCATTCCATGGACATGTAGCAGACTCTCATTGGCCCAGTGTAGCTGTCAAGCCGTCTTCGTACCCCGAAAAATTTGAACAGTCCCGCCAAAAACCAAGGTTTATACCAAAACCCTAATTTTTTAAACCACAATACCTCTGTTCATCTTCTCTCTCTCTCCCTTTGAACCTCCATTTCTCCTCAACCTTACACTTGCAGAGCTTGTGTTTCTTATTGTTGCTACTTCTCATCTTCAGTGCCTTCAGCTTTAAACTGGTAAGTGGTTCAAATCTACTTCCTTTCTGTCGATTTCGCACATGTTTTGTAACACATAGCATGTTTATTTGTATGTTTTTCAAAGCATATACCATTTTTGCCTCCTTTTTTTCTGGAAAAAACCCACGTAATAGAACTATTGTACTTACGAACAATCTGAAATTTTTTTCCTTTGATCCAAAATCACACTCCAACCGAACTAGGACACTGTTTGTATTAGGTACAAGCTTAGCCAAACTAAACAACTGAACTAAAACTTCACGCCATACTTATAGTTTCAATAAGTCTAAGTACCTTTTGCTTAACTTAGCCGAGCTAGCGAACCGTACTAGGTTTGCGCAATGCCGTACTAGAAAGCCTCAACCACTGACCGAAACTCTCGGCTAAACCAGCTCCCTGACTTAGTCAAAACCGAACTAAGAATGTTGCACCATAAGCTACAGCCGGGCTACGAACTTCTCATTAACTTAACCAAGCTAAAGTCCCCTGCTCAAACCGAGCTAAGAATGGATACTATTCCATGTAGCCGAGCTAAGACAACATTTATTTTACCTTTGTTTACTTTTAGCACAGTCCACTGGCCTGTGCTTAACACTTTTCCTTTTTACCTTGCAGACTTAGGTTGGCCAGGCACTCCCTTGAACGCTTCGGCCGAGACATTCCATATCATCTCAGCACCGAGCTAACACTTGATGCTAATTTATACATAATTTAAACCCATATAGGAAAGTATAGGTTCTTAGTAAACTCACCAAGTGCTATGGCCGAGTTCCGAAGGGACTACCATATCCCTGATGATGTCCATCTTACCTTAGCCGAACTAGATACCACATCCTGGGAAAACCCTGGCTTTGTTCCCTTTACCCTTCTTTCCATTGTAGAAACCGGACTTAGATTCCCTGTACAGCCTCTTCTTTCCGAATTCCTTAAACAAACAAACCTCTACCCTACCCAGCTTTCCACAAATTCGTACCGCATAATAAATGGCATCGCCGAGCTAAACTGCCGGCTTGGCCTCAATCTTGGTTTGGCCGAGCTATTTCACCAGTACTCTCTAGGCCAAAATGAGAATGGTTGGGTTTACTACTTAAGAATAAGGCGCCGCCGTGAAAAGATAATAAAGAATACCCCAAACAAAGATGTAAACGACAATGATTTTTTCTGGGTTTCTGGGAATTTTGAAAACCATGAGGCCCAGATCCCAGGCGACCGAATAAACTGGAACAAAGGAGTCGCCGATATAATTACCTCGGCTTAGTTTCGTGCTTTCTTTACTTCATTTGCAAGCTTTGAACCGCACTAACAGTTGTAATTTTCCCTTGTGCAGATTTAAACTTTTTAAAGTCGCAGTATAGTTACCCAAACCTTGCCACCCTCCACGCCGCGCTAAGATATCCCAACCGGAGTTGGGCCGAGCTACTCAACTTTCAGCCGACCTACCGATACAGTAGCCGGTGAAAGACTAGGGTGACAGACTTCTTGCTGGAGCCCTCTCCTGAGCTTGATCCTTCCCTTCCACAAATCAACCTCATTCCATTAACAGCGGAGCAAGAGATGGCAAAAAAGAGAGCTGTAAGAGCCTCATCACCGAGACAAACCATCCCGAGGTACCACAAGCCGATCAGACTCAGAAGACCGTGGTAGTCTTACCATCCCATCAGTCTTCATCATCCCGTCCAAGCAAGCGTGCTCGGACTTCCATAACCGAGCCACGCCTTGTCGACGAAGATGAAACCATCCTTCGCCAATCCACACCACTAAGCCCACAACCGGAGCGTTTTGACCGAGCTAGCTCCTCTAAGTGGGTGCCTAAGGTCACATACAAGAACCGCGCTATCACTGACTCAGACTCAGTGGTCGCGGAAAAAGACCATATGTTGGCCTTTAATCTGGCCAAGAGCGTCTGCCTTCTAACCGATATGGATCACCACGATCATCTTACCGAGCTGAAGGCCATTCGCTCGGCTTCAAAATCAATAGTGTTGGTAAGTTCTCCTTTTCCTTCTCCAAATTTCAACATCTTTTCGCTCGGTTTATCTCAAATTTGTTTCTCTCCTTGTGCAGGCCTTACAAAAGAACCACATCGTCCACAAACGCGTGCTGGAACTTCAAAAGACCACAAGGTAGGCCATGGCAGAGGCCAATGCTAAAACGGCCGAGCTAAAAGAATCTCAGCAGAAGATGGCCGAGCTACAGGCCGAAGTAGCTCGGCTCACCGGTGTAGACACCCCATTTTTGACCGACCTTAAGACTCAGACGTCACCAGTTGAGCGCTCGGTGATATTGCATACTGTGCTTGTTCAGAAGTCCCAGAGTCACGGCCACGTGCCCTGCCTCCGGACTTCCGAACCATCTTCTCTACCTTGTCTCGGTTTGCGAACCAGGCTCGATTTTCTCTGTTTTCTCTCCTGAGGGAAGGGAGTGGTCCCGTAGACTATCCCCCGGTGGCCGTGAGCTACGTTTCGTGGCCGTAGGCCATTTTGCCCATTTCGGGACCCGGTTCCCGGTTTTCGGAGCCGTCAGGCCGTGTGCCTCGGCTCGGGACCGCCCAACCATCTCCGAGTTCTCCGGTTTTTGGCATGTGCCTCTGTTTTAGTGTTCCGAGGGACACTGGGGCCCCTGATGCCCACTTCGCAGCCGAACACCACTTCCGGTGCCCGGCGACCCATTTTCGGGACCCCAAACCGAGCGGTTTTGGTCCCGAGCATTCATTTTGCATCAGCCTTCTCCGGTTTTTGGCGGAGACCTCTGTTTTAATATTTCGAGGAACCCTGGGGCCCCCGATGCCCACTTCGTGGCCGTATGCCACTTTCGGTGCTCATAGCCGGTTTTCGGGACCCCAAACCGAGCGGTTTTGGTCCCGAGCATTCATTTCGCATCCATCTTCTCCGGTTTTTGGCAGGTACCTCTGTTTTGTCATTCCAGAGGACACTGGGGTCGCAGATACCCACTTCGCTGCCGAACACCACTTCCGGCACCCGCAGCCCATTCTCGGGATCCCAATTTGCTCGGTTTTGGCCCCGAACGTTCATTTCTCATTAGTTTTTGTTCAAACTTGGCAGGTACCTCTGTTTCAACATCAGGAAGATCACTGGGGGGTGAGAGGCCAGCAATTATCCCAGATAACCAGTTTCGCTCCTCCGGAGCCCGTTTTGCTCACTTCCGGGCCAATGTTGAACACCTTGGGGGTATTTTCTTCCAACCAAAGTTACATATCTGTGATCAGGACATCTGGGAGGACCCTTTGGTATACTGGTCGGCCAGAAATTATGGAGTTCATTTTTGGGCCTCTCCTTCAAGCTCTATGTTGTGGCTCCTGCTTCAGTGTTGCCCAATTCCAACCTTGGAACCTTGTTCCACACATCTGGGAGGACCCTTTGGCATGGTGGTCGGCCAGAAATGGTGCATTTCAGTTTTGAGCCTCTCTTTCAAGTTCTATGTTGTGACTTCTGGTTCAGTGTTGCCAGATTCCAACCCTGGGGCCTTATCCTACACACTTGGGAGGACACTCTTGTATGGTGGTCGGCCAGAAATTTTGAAGTTGGTTTTTTGAGGTGGCTGGCCGGCCATGGGAGGTGGCTGGCCGGCCATGGTGGGTGGCTGGCCGGCCACCTTGAGCAAAACTACCTGGCCGGCCAGATTCTTGCTTTCCTAGCCTGTCCCAGCTGTCCGGATATCTTCCAACATATCCCGGGGCATCCGGGGGATATTTCGGGAGGGAAAGATTGGGTGCTTTCCCTCCCCTTTTACACCCCATTTCTTGCCTATTTGAAGGCCCCTCCCCCTCCTTCTTCAAGGTTGGAAAAAATCTCTTCAAGAACACCAAGGCAAAAACCCTAATCTCCATAGCCAAAAGCTCCAAAAAGCTTCAAGTTCTTGCTTGATTCCTTCATCAACCCTAAGCCTCACCATTCCAACTTCGATTCCAGCAGCAAGGAAGTGAATTTCAGAGGTTGAGAAGCCACAAATCCAAGCCAAGAAGCAAAGAAAGACAAGTCTTCAAGGGTAAGTATTCAAAACCAACTTTTAGGGCATTTTCTTGATCCTTTTCTATACTTTAATTGGTTGAGAATTGGGGCTCCGACCCCTACTGATTTTGTGCTTAAAATGAGTCCCTCTACAACTTTGTAGAAGGGCTCAACCTCATTTGGTGTTTGTATACACTAGTTCCTTCAATATTCTTCAAGTTGGTAACATTTTTGCATGCTAAAATTGACCTATTTGTGTTGGTTTTTGGGGGTCCGACCCATACTGATTTTGTGCTTAAAATGAGCCCCTCTACAACATTGTAGATAGGCTCAACTTCATTTGGCCTTTGTATCTACCACCTCCTTCAAATTTCATCAAGTGTGCCACTTTTTGCATGCAATTTTTGACCTATTTGTGTTTGGTTTTAGGACTTCGACCCCTACTGGTTTTAGTCTTATTTTGACCCCCTTTACATGTTTCATGAAGAAGGTTTGGTCATTTGGTGTATAGATTGCATGTCTTAGGTTATACCCTCTTGTGGCTTCATTTTGCCTTCTATTTCTAGCATGTTTTTCTTATGATTTAGAGGCTTCCATCTTCTGCATATATGCTTATTTTTGGGCCCTCTTTCATGTTGTAGAAGGAAGTTTGTTCATTTGGTGTTTGTATATACCATCTCCCATGGTAATGCTCTTTTGGCCACTAATCTTGTATGATAATGCTGCCATGCCTATGTCTACATTTTGGCCATCTTTGTTACTGAAATAAGCTATTTTTGGGACTGCCTTGCTACTGGTTTTGCTGCCATGTGCTATTTTTGCATGATTAGTAGGGCTATAGGCCATTTTGGGTGCATATTATCACATTTCGGGATGAATGCATGCTTCGAGTGTCATTTCGAATTGTTTCGGGGCTGTTTTCCCCTTTATTTAGGTGCTGAAATTCCATTGCCATGCTTGCATATCATTTCCCGTGCCATTCGTATCATTTTTGCATTGCCTCGGTTTGCGTGCCAATGGGCACGCACTTCGAGGCACCTCATTCTTATCATTTCGGCAGCCTATGTGAGTGTGGTTGAGGCCCTCTCATGTCGGCGTAAGCCCAATTTGCATTTTCATCTTTCATCATTGCCTCGATTTGCGTGTCCGTGGGTACGCGTTTCGAGGCAGCTTTATTTTTACCCGACGGCCTCCTATGTGAGTGAGCTGAGGCTCTCCCATGTTGGTGTAAGTCCATCCCGGCATTCCGTATGCCATTTCATTGCATTTCATCACCGCCTCGGTTTGCGCGCCTGTGGGCACGCACTTCGAGGCACTTCGGTTTTATCCGATTTTCTTCTTTCATCATCGCCTCGGTTTGCGCGCCTGTGGGCACGCGTTTCGAGGCACTTCGGTCTTATCCGATTTTCATTCTTTCATCATCGCCTCGATTTGCGCGCCCGTAAGCACGCACTTCGAGGCACTTCAGTTTCATCCGACTTTTCATCTTTCAGCATCGCCTCGGTTTGCGCGCCTGTGGGCACGCACTTCGAGGCACTTCGGTTTTATCCGTTTTTCTCATTACATCATCGCCTCGGTTTGCGCGCCTGTGGCCACGTGTTTCGAGGCACTTCGGTTTTATCCGATTTTCATCTTTCATCATCGCCTCGGTTTGCGCGCCTGTGGGCACGTGTTTCGAGGCACTTCAGTTTTATCCGATTTTCATCTTTCATCATCGCCTCGATTTGCGCGCCTGTGGGCACGCACTTCGAGGCACTTCGGTTTTATCCGCTTTTCATCTTTCAGCATCGCCTCGGTTTGCGCGCCTGTGGGCACGCACTTCGAGGCACTTCGGTTTTATCCGATTTTCATCTTTCATCATCGCCTCGGTTTGCGCGCCTATGGGCACGTGTTTCGAGGCACTTCGGTTTTATCCGATTTTCATCTTTCATCATCGCCTCGATTTGCGCGCCTGTGGGCACGCACTTCGAGGCACTTCGGTTTTATCCGATTTTCATCTTTCATCATCGCCTCGGTTTGCGCGCCTGTGGGCACGTGTTTCGAGGCACTTCGGTTTTATCCGATTTTCATCTTTCATCATCGCCTCGGTTTGCGCGCCTGTGGGCACGCGTTTCGAGGCACTTCGGTCTTATCCGATTTTCATTCTCTCATCATCGCCTCGATTTGCGCGCCGGTGGGCACGCGTTTCGAGGCACTTCGGTCTTATCTAATTTTCATTCTTTCATCATCGCCTCGATTTGCGCGCCGGTGGGCACGCGTTTCGAGGCACTTCGGTCTTATCCGATTTTCATTCTTTTATCATCGCCTCGATTTGCGCGCCGGTGGGCACGCGTTTCGAGGCACTTCGGTCTTATCCAATTTTCATTCTTTCATCATCGCCTCGGTTTGCGCGCCTGTGGGCACGCACTTCGAGGCACTTCGGTTTTATCCGATTTTCTTCTTTCATCATCGCCTCGATTTGCGCGCCTGTGGGCACGCGTTTCGAGGCATTTTGATTTTATCCATTTTTCTCATTACATCCTCGCCTCGGTTTGCGTGTCTGTGGGCACGCACTTCGAGGCACTTCGGTTTTATCCGATTTTGCATCGTACATCATCGCCTCGGTTTGCGTGCCCGTGTGCACGCATTTCGAGGCACTCCAGTTTTATCTGATCTCCATTTTGGCTTCGTCTCGGTTTGCGTGCCCGTGTGCACGCATTTCGAGACACTCTGTTTTATCCGATTTATATCTCATCGCCTCGGTTTGCGTACCAGTGGGCACGCATTTCGAGGCACCTCATTCTTTTCATTCCGGCATCCTATGTGAGTGTGGCTGAGGCCCCCTTCATGTTGGTGTAAGTCCATCATTACATTTCGAGGCATCTCATTTTCATAGCATTGAGCATGCTAGGTTGTATATTAGTTGCATTTCATGCATATCATGCATATCGCACGGGAAACGAGGTACATTCCGTACTCCGATTCCTCTACATTCATCCCTACATTGAATTGTGCAATTCGGCTCCTCGGCCATCATGCATCGATATGCGTGATTGGTGGCACGAGGGTCGAGGCATGCATATATTTGTGAAATACACTGCTATGCCCTTTTCCTGCTCTCCGTTGCAGCAAAATGAAGAATCAACAGCTTTTCGGAGTCTGGCACGCAATTCGAGAAACCGTGCAAACAGAGGCTAATTAGGGCATCTCGGTGGATTTCCGCGCCAAGCAGCCCAGCATACATCATCTATCAGAAGCGAGGCAGTCCCTGGCTTACATGCCAGTTTTTACTTCTTTTGTAATTAATTTGTTAATTAGAATTTGTATTTTTCGGACTGTAAATATTCTTTTATTCGGGTCTGTATTATTTATTCGGACCCTCTGCGCGAGGGCAATGTTGTAATAAGGGTGTGTGAGTGCGATGTATGTCTTCCAACCCCCATTTCTTTCTCCCTTTTATTTACCCGCTTTGGATGGTTAGATATAGGGCATATTTCAATTAGCATACAGTATGACAGCATGTTTGCATCATTCATCTGTATTGCATGCACCGGGCTCGGCGCATCATACAAACTGCATCTGTATTTCAATTCCAAGTTGAGTACTTGATAGCTGTTGCATTTCATATGCCATATTTAGAATAGCCGAGCCTGCTATAGTTGCATTTTTGCATGTGTTGTATTAGGCATTTCAGTATACTTAGGATTCATGCATGATTTCTAAATCGTTTTCCTGTTTTGGCTTGGAGTACTCGGTAAGTGGTTATGCTTTAGCATCCTTGCATGCGTGTGAGTGTTGCCATGATAGCATGCTTGCCATGAGGCTAAATGCTTATGTGATATAACTGCCTTGAATGCCTGTGGGTGGAGGTTGAGTTATCTGAATTGGGACCATTCATCGACTGTTTGTTTTAAGCCCACTAGATTGTGGCAAAACCATGTTTTCTAAGCCCACTAGATTGTGGCAAAATCTGTATTTTAAGCCTACCTGCGGGTAGCAAACCATCTTTCACAAACAAACATGAAGTGTTCAGTTCCAATTCAGACGGCTCAGTCTATACTTGTTTGCTGCGAGCATCACATAGTAATCTAGGCTAATAACCGGAATAAGAACGCACAAAGTTTTCAAAAACAGATATCATGGTTAGTAGAGGCCGGTCTTTGACCGGGCGAGAGGGGGTGCTCACGATGTGACCTTCCCTAATCGTACCCAAGTTCCCGAGCCAACTTTGGTGATGACGGACACGTGGCCTTTCGGCACCGAGTCAGGGTTTCCTAAATTTCCCATTTTAAAATATTTAGGTGGCGACTCTGTTATCTGGCAAAGCAGTCCATGTTTGGCACTTCTTTCAAAAAATCAGTTTTCCTTCAAAACGATTTGCCGGATTTGGACTCTTTGGTTCAGATTTAGAACCGCAACAAAAATCGAGTCCGAGCTGTAGCGAGGTCCCCCGCGGGCGTTGTTACAGTTTCTGGCGACTCTGCTGGGGATTTAGAGAACTTGACTCGAACTCTTGATATCTGGCTTTGACTACATTTGTGTGTTTCTTTGCATTGCATTTGCATTGGTGCGCCTAGGACACCGTGTTTGCCATCTGCTATTCCTGAGCGGTTTGCCGGAGGCTTGTCTTGTCAAGGCATGTCCATAAGGCTTGCCGGTTACGGGCTCTGCCAGTATGGGAACACAAACCCCGGTTTTACCGGGGCACCCTTTTTGACCATTCGACCTAGTGCATATTCGGATCCATAGTGACCATTCCAAACTAGGGAGTTCCTCAGCCCACTTTCCTTTTTCTTTCTCTAACCTTTTCTTTAATCTATCCAAGACGACTTTGTTTGATACTTCCGCTTGGCCATTTGCTTGGGGGTATGCCGGTGTAGAATTGTAGAATTCTATCTTGTATTCTTCACAAAAGCCTCTAAAAATTTTGCTATCGAACTGAGTGTCGTTGTCAGATATTAGAGCTTTTGGTATGCCGAACCGAGTGATAATATTCTGCCAGACGAACTTCTTCACATCTTTCTCTTTTATTGATGCTAGTGCTTCTACCTCCATCCACTTTGTGAAGTAGTCTGTCGCTGCAAAAAAGAACTTTCTGTTGCCGGGTGTCGTTGGAAGTGGTCCTACTATGTCCAAGCCCCACATTGCGAAGGGCCATGAGCTAGTTAATGGTAGAAGCTCTCTTGCTGGTTGATGCATTTGGTCTGCGAACTTCTGACATTTCTCGCACTTCTTGACATACTTCTCTGAATCCACTTGCATGTACGGCCACCAATATCCCTACGAAATTGCTCTGTAGGCTAATGATCTTCCCCCTTGGTGGCTTCCACATACGCCTTTGTATATCTCGAATAAGAATGCCTCAATTTTGCTGGGATGGACGCATCTCAAGTAAGGTCCTATGAAGGATTTTTTGTACAAGGCCATTGATGGGGAGAGCCAAAATCGTTGCGACTTTGCTCTAATCTTGTTGGCTTCTTTCTTCTCTTCGGGTAAGACGCCATCTTTTAAGAACATTATAATGGGATCCATCCATGAAGGGCCTAATTCGGCGCAGCATACCTCTTCTACTTCGGGTTCTTCAATGCTTGGTCTTGGTAAGTAATCAATCAGTAACAGATGTGGGATGGATGTATCTGCTATCGAAGCAAAGCCTGCTAGCTCGTCTGCTCTACTGTTTTCTTTCCTGCCGATCTGCTCTACTGCTTGTTCCACTGTAAGGCCATCTGGTGAGATAAAGACTATGCCAAGTCCTGTACCGTGCCTGTTGGACGTTCCATCCATGAAGAGCTTCCACATCTCTCCAACGAACAGCTTCCAGCAAGTGGAGGGATCGGATGATGCCTTGGGGTCATGAGCGTTGCTGGTATTTTCTTCCAAGTCCACACTTTCTATTTGCCCCTCACTATTTGATTGTGCCAAGTTTTTACTTGTTAATAAGTTTTTGCTTGGTGTAGCATGGTTTGTTTCTTCCTCCCTTTCTTCACTCCGGTCTGTTTTGGGATATGGCTGAGCATCCTATATCAGGGGTTACGCATTTTCTGCGGCACTTTCCGTCCCCATTTCGGTTGTACCAGTCAAGTCGACTGGGCAGATGTGGTGACTTCCCGGTGTGAACTCTGCCACAAAGTCTGCCAAAGCTTGAGCCTTTATTGCGGTTCTGGGTTGAAACTTGATGTCAAACTGCCCCAACCCCACTGCCTACTTTAAGATTCGCCTAGAAAAGTTCACCCTCTCAAACAAAGCTTTTAATGGGAAAGTTGTGAGGATGATTATGGTGTGGATGTGGAAGTAATGCGACAATTTCTTAGAGGCCATCATCAGGGCTAAGGCTAGTTTTTCCAATGGCAAGTACCTGGTTTCTGCGCCCAGCAAGGTCTTGCTAACATAGAAGATGGGCAGGTATTGGATTCCTTCTGCTTTGATCAACACCGCGCTGACGGCATGTTGTGAAACTGCCAGGTACAAAAAGAGTTCTTCTCTAGGTATTGGGGTCACTAGCAATAGTGGAGAAGACATGTATTCTTTCAGGCTTTCTAGGTCGCGACCGCATTCTTCATCCCACTCAAACTTAGCCTTTAGTGCTTGGAAGAATGGTCGACATCTGTCTGACGACCGACTTATGAACCGGTTGAGCGCTGCTGCTATACTAGTGAAATGTTGCACTTCTTTTACTGAGTTGGGCCTCTCTAGATCCTGAATTGCTTTGATCTGAGAGAGGTCTGCCTCTATACCTCGGTTGGTCACCAGGAAGCCTAGGAATTTTCCAGATCCTACGCCGAATGCACACTTGGATACATTAAGGCGTAACTTGTTCTTCTTCAGGATCTGAAACATCTCACCTAGGTCCCTAAGATGGTCATTCTTATCCTTGCTTTTGGCCACCATATCATCTATGTATGCCTCTATTATTCTGCCTAACAATGGTTCAAACATCTTGGTGACCATCCGCTGGAATGTTGCCTCTGCATTTTTTAGGCCAAAGGGCATGACCTTGTAGCAATACAGTCCTCTTGGCGTGGTAAAAGATGTGACCTCCTGGTCAGGCTCATACATAGCAATCTGATGGTAGCCTTTATATGCATCGAGGAAGCTAAGTCGATTATGGCCTGTCGTCGAGTCTACCAGTTGGTCTATCCTGGGCAAGGGAAAGCTATCCTTTGGGCATGCCTTGTTGACTGTTTTGTAGTCCACGCAGACACGCCATTTTCTATTCTTCTTTGGCACCACCACAGTATTGGATATCCACTTGGGATAGTGCACTTCTCTGATAGCTCTTGCCTCTAGAAGGTTTCCCACTTCTTCCGCCACTATCTCGGCATGGTGGAGTGTTGATCTACGAGTGCGCTGTATAATTGGTCTGGCAGTTGGGTGGACATTTAATTGGTGACAGATGAAGTTTGGGTCAATGCCAGACATGTCATACGGCGTCCAGGCGAACACTTCGATGTTAGAGGTTAAGAACTTCATAACCTCTATTCTCTCAGTGTTGGACAATGACGAGCCAAGCAAAAAGAACTTTTCTGGGTCATTTTCATCTATCCTTACCTGTACCAAGTCTTCCACCGCCTTCTGTTCAGCAGCTTTGTCAACATCTGCGAACAGCTCATTGTACTCAGGTTCTTCCACCATCTGAACATATCCCTTGGCAGCTCGGCTGCCATTTACTATGACAAAGCATTGTTTGGACATAATTTGGTCTCCAAGGACCTCTTTAATTACTCCGGCTTCGTTGGGAAACCACAATACTTGATGGTAGGTTGACGCTACCGATCGCATGGCATGCAGCCATGTCCTTTCCAAGATTATGTTATAAGTGGAAGGGACTTTCAATACCTAGAATTCCACTTGTTTTGTCATGCTTCCTGCTCTGACTAAGAGGATTATCTTGCCCACTGGCCACTCTGGTATTGAGTTGAATCCGATTATGGGAGATGTTGCAGGCGCCAAGTCTTTGTCCTTCAGTTTCAATTGTTTGAAGGTTTCGTAATACATTATCTCACACGAGCTACCTTGGTCGATCAAAATCCGTTTGATGTCGTAATCCTTAACGCGGAGTGTGACAACCAGTGCGTCATTGTAAGGGCAATATATCCTTGCCAAGTCTCTGTCTGAAAAAGATATGACATTCATGGTTTCCGTTCTCCTCTTTTTGATGGCTGGTTGTGCACTTAATACCTCCCTTAAGTACTCAGCCTTCTTGATCATTCTCCTGACCTCACATATTCGCTCAGGTTCGAATACCCCATGTATTATGTTGATCACGCCTTGAGGTGGGGCGTCGATCGGCATTCCGTTTAGGTGATCGTGGTTCTGGGGGGCTGGTTATGTCCCTTCTTCTATGTACTGGTCCAGGTGCCCAGCTGCCACTAACTCCTCTAAGTGCTATCTCAATAGCGTGCAATTCTCTGTGCGGTGCCCCTTTTCATTATAGAAGGTACACCAGAATCCTTCGCCATAGTCTTTTTGTGCTTCTCCTAACTTAGCTAGCCATTGGATGAAAGGTTCATCACGTAACTCACTGAGAATTCGGTAGATTCGTTTTTTGAACACCGTGGTAATGGCAGTGCGAACTCTTAGCCGCCTTTTGTTTGGATCTTTTTTGTTGGCCCGTCTGCCTCGCCCGTTCCTGCTTGGCTGTTCTACCATGTTGACTTTTGCCGAAATCTTTTTATCTGGTGTTACTGTTGTGCTAGATTTCGCCTTAGCACGGGCGTCATCCTCTTCTACACGAATATGTTGGTGCACTCTCTCCATCAAGGCCTCCATCCTGAGGGGTGGCGTCATAGTGATTGAGTCCCTTAACTTGTTTCCGACTGGTAGACCCCTTTTGTATTGCGCGATGGCAAGATTTGTGGGGCAATCTCCTATCTGGTTGAAAGTTTCTTAGTGTAGACGTCCCCGAACGTCCCGGGAGAAAATCCCGTTTTGTTCATTTGGGCTTACTACAGTTCAAGACTCAATGTCACGATCCTGTATCTAATCTCGCAGAGTGCAATGCAAGACCGATGAATCATCAAAGAGTCCAAATCCGGCAAATCGTTTTGAAAAACTGATTTTTAGAAAGAAGTGCCAAACATGGACTGCTTTGCCAGATATAGAGTCGCCACCTAAATATTTATTTTGGGGGAATTTAGGAAACCCTGACTCGTTGCCTAAGGCCACGTGTCCGTCATCACCAAAGTTGCCTCGGCTCGGGAACTTGGGTACGATTGGGGAAGGTCAGCTATGAGCACCTCCGCTCGCCCGATCCGAAGATCGGCCTGTACTAAGCATGATATCGAGTTTTTGAAAACACATGCACTCTTATTCCGGTTAATTAGCTAGAATTACTAGGTGATGCGCACAACACACAAGTATAGACTAGATCGCCTAATTTGGAACAAAGCATCGCATATCCGTTTGTTTAGAAAATGGTTTGAGGTTTGTTACTCGCAAGTAGGCTAAAACACGGATTTCAATGAATTGATCCAATTCAAGTAATCCAACCTTCACCCACAGGCATCCAAGCAATTATATCACATAAGCAATTAGTCTCATAATAAGCATGCTGACATGTCAACACTTACACACATGCAAGATGCTAAAGCATAAAACTCACAGTGTACTCCGAGCCAAAACAAAGAACATGTTAGTAATCAAATGTATGATCCAAGTCCATGTTAAAATGGCTAATGCGTCACAAGCAAAATGCAACTGGAATAGGCTCGGCTAATCTAAGAATGGCATGTGAAAATGCGACAACTCGATACACGTATTCAAGTTGGAATTAAAGTACTATGCAATTAGTATGACGCGCCAAGCCCGGTGCATGTAATACAAATGAATGAATGCAAACATGCGTAGCATAAGGTATGCTAAATGAAACGTGCCCTAGAACTAACCATCGTAAGCAGGTAAGTAAAAGGGAGAAAGACGTGGGGTTGGAAGACATGCATCCCACACACGCACGCTTATTACACAATTGCGCCCTCTCGAGGGAGAGGCCGAAAGAATAATACAAATTAATTAACTAACAAGCTAATTAAATATTACACAATACTTAACTAATTAAACAGATTAATTAAGCTACTGAAAATAGTAAAGCAGCCTCGGGAAGAGGGACGAATGCATGCATGCTTTGGCTTTACTCGGAAATCCATCACCATACTCATGCTGCCTCTGTTTACACTGTTTTATACCTCTAAAAGCTGCACAAGTCTCAAGGCTGCTTCTGAACCACTCCCTGAGCATTGAGGGATGCCACCGGCCAAGAAATGGGACCACCGGCCATGAAAATATGGTCACCGACCAAAAGTGGGGCCATTGGCCAACAATACATAGCCGGCCGACACTGAAGATGGCCGACCGGCCATTTCTTCCTGCAGAATCCTGTTTTGTTGCAGCAGAGGATAGACAAGGCATAGCAATGCATTTTCAAAGCAATGTTTGCACTACTACCCTCCTTATCATGTCTAAGACTCAAAGGAGCATGGTTCTTGACCCTCAGGCCACTAATCACGTATTTCGATGCATGATGGCCAAAGAGGCCAAGTGTGCAACTTCAATATTGAATGAAATGCATGTAAACACATAAGGGGCCCCAAGCCTCTATCATGATTGATCAAGAGGCAAGGGATGCATGCTCGATGCTATGCAACCTAAACATGCGAGCACACTAGTGCAATACAAGCATGCAAGCGACAATGCTATACCAAGAGATTAGCATATGACAATATACGAAGATAAACATGCGAACAAGCATGTGACTTCATTCAATCATGTAACAACATGTGAGGCAAACATGTGACAACATGTTAAGCAACCTAAAACCAAAAATCATGCATGCCAAATGCACTACCACTTAAGCATGCAACAACATGTTAATATGCCAAGTATGTAACAATATGCAAGGCAAGCATGCAACAACATGCAAACGATGGACTTAAACCGAAATGGGCGGCTCTCAAATAAGCCTATATTAGTGGCCAAAATGCTAAGAAATGAGGGACAAAAGCATATACAACATACATGCTAATTGGCCTATCACCTAGGCATAAAGGACAACTCTTAATCACACTTAAAAGGAAAGAAAATCATGCAAATGTGACAACAGTACATGCTCTGAAATGATACTATGAGTGATGCCAAATCACATGAACAAATCAAGCATGCATGATTAAGGCTTAAGGCTTAAAACTAGGCAAGTGACTTGAACCAAGGCTACACTAAACAAAGAGTATATGGCAAGTATAACCTAAAACAGTCCTAAATCATGGCAAAGTAAGCCTAAAACATTCAATGACCAAAGCCAAAACAAGCTAAAACAAAGGGGCAAGACAAGAGGCATACAAGGCCACAAAAGAGGCATTACACTATACCTAATACAACCAAACATGACATGATTTAGGCAACCAAAATCAGAGGTATGACACGTCAAAATGAGCCCAAAAATCCACTTAGATGTCATCCCAAATACCCAAGCATGTTGGCATACGCAATGTCACATTCGTGAGGCATAAAACACAAACCCTTTAAAGCATTAAAGGAGCGATAAGTGCAAGTATTTAAGCATACTGTATGGACTGAAATAACATTATAAGTGATGCCAAACCACTGAAATGATCCAAATAGAGCATGCTAATGACTTGAGCACCCGAAGCCAACAAGCTAGATTACATGGTAGCTATACAAAACAATGCAACCATGACCAAGAAGACCAAAATTAGAGCTTAAGCATGCTACAAAAAGGC
Organism: Camellia oleifera; assembly: GCA_022316695.1. Lineage (NCBI taxonomy): Eukaryota > Viridiplantae > Streptophyta > Magnoliopsida > Ericales > Theaceae > Camellia > Camellia oleifera. Next base: position 55,453,093 of record CM039312.1, on the reverse strand, counting down.
TAAAAGCTTCATGGAGTTAAGCCAAAATCATGTTAAAAACACATGTTACAACATAATGCATGTTAAGGCCAAATCATGGGATTACAAGACAAGTGTATGAAGCATACAAGGCATGTCTAAACCATCTCAAAACAGAGGTGTATCATGGCAAAACAAAGCCTGATACATGCTGAAATGAAGCTAAAACAAACTAAACACACATGCTACCACATAAGCCATTTATGTAAGCATTGGAGAAAATAAGGAGAGGGAATGACCCTCTCCCTTTTAGAACCTCAAAACCACCTCTCCACCACTAAAAATCCTCTGGATTTCAGTGGTAGAGAGGTCATGCAAAGACCAAAACAATGGCCAAAAGGTATGGCCTAAAACAAGGCCTAATAAGGCCTTGGAGGGGGGAGACAACCCCAAACCTCAAAGTGACCTTAAACAAAGTTCTAAAGCACACAAAATCAGAACTTTTGTCAGTTATAGTCGAAGCTTAAAACAATAAGCAAAAATGGCTAAAAGCCTAAGCAAGAAAGGGGTAACTAAAGTAAGGATGCTCACCCTTGTAGACCTTCTTTAAGAACAAAGCTCCAGCACCTTTCTTTGGTCAAAACCAGCCCAAGAACCCTAAAATCAACCTTAAGGGACCTCAGCTCCAAGAGGGTGGTGTTCTAGTGTGTGTTTGTGTGCAATAGTAAGACAATACTACACTTTAAGGCACAAAATATGATCAAATAAGGGAGTATAGATACAAAACTATATCTAAACTCTCTAACCTAATTTTTTAGAACCTCTGAGAAAAGAGGAGGGCCTCCCCTCTCATAGGAATTCAATTCCTAAGCTTCTTGGAGAAGTTAACACAAGGGAACAAATCCCTCCATACACGTGTATGGAGGGGGTGTAATGTGGATGCCAACTATGACAGCTGACATAAAATATCTGCCAAAGGCATATGGAAAGGGGTCGACCAGTAGAAATGGCCGATTGACCAACAAAGGTGGCCGACCGACCAAAAACATTGCCAACCGGCTAACACCTTTGGCCGGTAGTAAGAAAACAGGGCCGGTGGCCTCAAGCCATGGCCGGTGAAGTGTGGGGATGGCCAACAAGCCATTCTCTACCCTTAGAAGCAAAAAACACAAGTGTTTGGTCCACAACCAAAACCAACAAGTCAAGAGGTCTTGAGGCAAGGCGCGCGACCGAAACCTCCGAGAACTCAAGACGAACACGAACATGGATAATCATCGAATGTTCAAACGATGACGTCCAAGTCTTGAGACGGTAAAAAATGGGGTGTCTACACCTAGTAGCGACTGTTGTAGGACCTCAATGCTTCTTTGTCGCCCATGTCAATGGAAAGTAGCTGGTCGATCTCCATTGGTGTCTTGGTGTCCGTTCTAAACCTGTCACGAACGTCTCTGCCAATTGTGTCCAGGAGGCGATGCTGCCTTCTGGTAGCCTTTCGAACTAGGTTAGCCCCAGGTCGCCTAGGCTGGATGGAAACATGATGCACATTAAAGCCTCGTTTCACTGGTATACTACCATAACCTGGCGAAAGTGGCTCAAGTGCATGTAGGGGTCCGTCTTCCCCTCATAAGTGGTGAATTTGGGCTGGTGAAAGCCCGAAGGTAGTGGTGCATTCTCAATTGCCGGGATGAACGACAAGGTCTGCAGCCTTGCTAATGCTTTGTCTGTTGGTTTGTAGGCAAGACGCGATATTGGCATTCCTACCTCGACGCTTCCATGCGTCCGAGGAGCCAACCGCTCGAGGGCTGAAACTCTGCGCGGGTCACGCGCCCTGGTATCTTCCTTCCATCGTGCCCTTTCTTCTAGCACAGTTCGCAAATCGGATGATCTAGGTAACTCCGTTTGCCTGGATGACGTTTGGTGCATGCGCGAGGGCCGATAGGTGCTTCCCTCAGTAGATGACCTCTCAGTTCTCGTTCTCTCAGACCTGGAGTAACGAGTCTTGGGAGTTCTTGACCGAGTGTTGCCTGTTCTTAGGCTCCTAGTTTTTGCTTGCGATGGTGTGGAGTGCCTACCACGATCTTCCGAGTGGCGCGGGGGCGTATTGCTTTTGTGCCCCTCTCCTATCGCACTCCTTTTCCTTTGATCTGGCGCTTCATAGACTCCATGTCTGCCGTCATCTTCCTTATTAACTCGTCCTGCTCCTTCACGCGATCCTCCAGGACTTGAGAGTCCATCCTCTGCCTCTGTCTTTCAGGACTTTGAGAATGACGGGGGCTGTTAGTCCGCCTTTCCCTGGCATCCCTCCGGGGGTTCTGTCGTTGGGGCTCCAAATCCACTATGGGAGGGATAAAAGGCAAACCTTCGCACCTCCCACCCCCCTCTGGGGTTTGTCCGTCGATAATGGACTGTGGCAAATCTTCATTGTGCGTCATTACTTCCAATTAGAGAGGAAAAACTTGATCAAGAGGTTTTATTCTTTCTGGTTTTCCCACAGATGACGCCAATTGTATGAGCAAGAAATAATGTTCTCGTATAATCCTGTTGATCAAGTCTGCGCTCCTCCAAACGTCGTCGCTTTACTCCTTGAAAACACAAACGTGAGCTAGCAAAATAGACAACAGACGGTGTGTGCCGGATACCTCTCCGATGCCTAAGTCAGCAAAATAGACAAATAGACAAAAGCTCTGTGTATTCTAGAATCAAAGTTGTGTTACCTCTCCATAGGTGATGTTATGAGCTTTTATAGGTTTCGCGTGGCACAATCCTAGTAGGACTCTTATTCCTCCATGCAGAGTCCTCCTAGGAATCACACTCCTGAAAGATAATGTCTATCCTTCAACACCCCTTCTCACTGTTTAAACCAAGTGAGATGGTTTTACCTCGGTAGTATAACAAAACGACCGAGCTAACATGGCCATGCTAAACTAGCAACAACGACCGAGCTGTAACTAACTCGGTTCTTCCCTTCATGGCTTGTACCTCGGTTTCACCTGTTGAGACCGAGCTAACCATAGCAAGCTTGGGCCAAACTAATCTAGAGCAAGGTCCTAAGGAAAGCTCAATACATCTTGGTTCAGAATGGTATGACTGAGCTATTTGTTACCACTCTGACCGTGGTGACCGAGCTAACTTCAAGGCTCTTTTAGGACCGAGCTAACTACAAGGTCCTTTTACTCAGCCCTTTCTTACCTCGGCCCACAGAACGACTCATTACACAGCTCGGTCCAATTTACTTATAAATTACCCTCTCACAAGAGTAATAGATTTCATAGGATTTGGGGTGGCTATTGTGCGGGGGCACAACAACAACTACTGTACAGTCAAATGGGCCTATTTTATGGCTTATTTCGATAATCTGAATCGTTTACATTTTAAAATATATCAAGTAAAATATACCTGCAAAAAATCAAGTTAATCGAATATCGTTTACCCATTCATCCACTCATATTTGTATTTATAAAAATAAATAACAATTGTGAATTAAAATATTAAAATGAATACAAATGTAGGTAAATGAAAAGTTTAACGATATCCGATTAATTTAAATTTTTATATGTATGTCCTACTTAATATATTTTAAAACATAAATAATTCAAACAGTTTTGATGTTTGGCTCGAAAACAAGGGGCTCGAAAGCCCCGAAAATCCAAAAAAGGCAAAAAGAAAAAAAAACACAAGGCAAAAAAAAAAAAAAAAAAAACACAGAATTACCAAAAATGGAAATTTAAGGGTATTAGTGCTCAAATTTTTAGTACTAAAAAAACATTTCTGTAATTCAAATTATCAAAATAAACGCTAAAATGAATCCATTTATCTCACAACCGTTCAAGTCCCCTTTCATATCATTAAATGTTTAACTGACCTTGTCAAATTACATGATTATGGGTTGAATGGTAAGAAATGTATGAGACTCTCAACCATTTCCCTTTTGCAATTTCCCCTTTTTTGCGATCCTCTCCCAATCAAACGCCACGTCTGAGCGTCTCCTTCAGGAGAATTCTCTCTCATCATCAGTATATGCATATCATTGATTTTGATTTGAGCTCTCTGTATGTATGTATCTAACACTCTAAACACTTGGAAATTTTAGTAAGAAATGGAGAGTATTCAGAAGAAGGGTTCCCAATATGCTTTTTCAGAGGTTTTTCGGAGAGAGATGGGTTTTTCTCAACCCCAATTCTTCACTCGCCAAATCTCTTCTTCTGAGGTTCCGATTCTCTCTCTCTCTCTCTCTCTCTCTCTCTACCAGTAGTTCACTTCTCTCAATTGTAGAATTGTAATACTCTGTTTGTACTTCTTTACTTTTTTTTTTTTTAATGCCAAACCAAGTGTAAATATTTCAATTTTCTATGATAACTCTTTGATTTGGTTGTTTTGGATGCAAAGTGTATAAATTTATCAATTGGGTAGTCATCAGGGCGGCTTTGGTTATCCCATGATAGTTAAAGATACAAGTAATCATTTTTTTTTTTTTTTTTTTTTTTTGGGGGGGGGGGGGGGGGGGGGGGGTTGGAATTAGAAGAAATTGAAACTTTTGTTACAGGTGATCTCATGGAATCAGGAGTTTTATGATTTTGATGAAATGCCCAGAACTCAAATCTGCACAGTTTGCACTGATCAACTTGGTTTTCTGTGATTTACGCATTTATAATATTGGATTTGGACATGAATTTATTGAGTGAGACAATATGATGTCATGTGAAAATTTCAGAACAATAATACATAGCCATAGGAAGTCGAAGAACAGCAAAAAGAGGAAAGTTGCTATCTATGCTAATAGTTAAGATACAAGAAACGAAAAGAAAATATGCAGAATAATTCAGCAGAAAATAATGCCCTAAATATTATGTATCACTCAAGTGCTTTTTGTGGCTCTTCAAGCCGGGCTCTTGGGTATATCACACTTCTAACATCATGAAATGCCCCAGTAAAATTTTCTATGGCTGCTTTGTGCCATGTGTTTATATAAGAATATAACTAGACTGTAATTTCCATGGCCATTCAAGTTTCGGTTTTTAAGGTATACATCTTGCTTGTTTGGCGTGGTAGTGATTCTTAAATTGGTTTTGCAGTAGAAATTCCTGTGTACTACAATACAAGCTGATTTGGTGAACCTTTGTGTGTTTTTCGGTGCAGGCCCTTGTGAAGAAAATTGATCTGTATGGGAAGTTAAATGGTCATGAGGGTTGTGTGAACACAGTTCAGTTCAACTCTTCTGGTGACCTCCTCGTGTCGGGTTCTGATGATCGAAAAGTTATGTTCTGGAATTGGGCAACAAAAACATTAGAATTTTCATATCCTTCTGGCCACCTAGAGAACATATTTCAGGTCAGAATCATGCCATTTACTGATGATCGGAAAATTGTAACTTCTTCCGCAGACGGCCAGGTAAATTTGTACATAGCTCTGTCACCCTCTCTATTTTCTGCATTTATCTTTTTTTATGAGATATCTTTTAGGTGCACCACAGGCAGTAATCCATTAGGTGTGTTCTATATTTACATCTTATTAATTTGGTTGTAGTTTGGAAAGTCATCTGAAATATTTGACATAAGGGTTTATTTTTATTCTTTCTTCGTACTTATGTTGATCATTATTGTGGGTTATTTAGGCATTTAGTCAATGGTAATATCTTCTTTATTCATTATCTAAGGAGCACGGACACGGACACGTGATACGACATGGATACAACACGGACACGCCGACATGCTAATTTCAAAAAATGAAGTACACGACACGTGGGGGACACGCATGAAATATATAATTTTATATATTTATTATATGTTATATATATGAATATATCATTCAAAGATAATAAAAAATGCAATATGACACTAATCCCCATAAATTTATATGATTTTTATTTTTTATTATATCTTAAGTTGTTTTATTTAAACTTATAATTAGTTTTACATATGTCTAATCGATAGACACGTGTGTTTAAGAGATACACGTGTGTCCTCCAAGTGTTTAAAGAGTATCCGGATCTTTAAAAAATAGGACACGTTTTGAAGAATGTCGGACACATGTCGGGGAAGCGTCCAAAGAATCCGACACGAACATGATACGGATACGTTACTTTGTTAGAAGTGTCCATGTTTCTTAGTTAATTATATATTAATGAATAGCATGAATTAAGGTTAATTAACACCCTAATGCATTTTTTTGTTTTTTTAAAACACTATGATTAATGAAACTTATTCGTCTCTGCTACTAGTTTGCTGAACGGCTATCATTGGTTGTCAATGTGAAATTTGGTGATGTGGGAACCACAAGTTGCGAGATGCCTACATGTAGTTACCCATTTGAATTGAAACAATGACCTTAGACAAAGATTAGTGGCAGAAACAAAATATTTGTGGCTGAGCCCAGATAGTTAGTGTCACGACCCAAACCCGCCCCTATAGATTTAGCGCCGTAACCGGTCAGTAATCCTAAGATTAGCTACGGCCTCTAAAACAGAATCACAAAATAAGGGCCTAGCAGAAGCAAATACATAAATATAATCATCCAATAAGCTATGCTAACTTATATGAAATAGAATATTTAAAACTTTATATACATATCCAAAAGTCATTCTTACATTTTACCCACACACATCATAGCATCTTAAGTACAGCCAACAAAAACAAGCAAGTCTCATATATAGAAATGACCAGAACTTATAACACGTGATACTTCCGGAACCTCTACGTGAGGCACAATGGTTGGTTGACAATAGAACACAAATCCAGACAAAAGTTTTCAGGCCTAATCTCCAGAACGCTCACCTATACATATATATACACGCTGTGAGTTAAAACCCAGTGAATAACATTAAGGTAAAGGGGTGTAGTGAACAAATTCCGGACATATCATAATCATAAAACAAATCATAGCATAATCATTCTTATATCTAAACATAATAACGGTACATCCCATAGAACACATTGCATATCGTCTTCCGACTAGAGTAATCGGTTCCGGATACCGATTAAATGCATATCACCACAATGAAGTAGCTAACGAGATCTCGTATCACATATACGTCATGGACCCGCATTTACATGCCGTCCCCATGACTTGGGACTATCTGTGGATGCCATAATAGATTCGCAAACAGAAGACATTCGTTCACATAAACAAATATCATTTCAGAAATCATAACTTATCAAATCACATTTGGAACATAATTCATATAAACATATCTTTACAATAACGTTACTCACAGTGGGCTCCCGTAAACGGTCAATCAATCTTCGAGTCTTGACCTACAACCACAAATTACATAACGTAAACATATCTTATCATTACACAGGTACTTGGCCATCATGGCTTAACCTTCTTTACATTGGTTTCTTATTCAGTCCATTTCTTATAATTTGTACATGTGAATCACATTCTCGGATTTCGGATTGGTCTCATATTTTCTAAGTCAATTACTCATGTTATTTCTTAGCTCATTACTCTTAAATGACTCATAATTCATGTCTAAATATGTTCAGAAAAGGATGGGAACAAAAATATGAACACTGGATATCTCTGAAAAATATGTTGAATTTGGCCTGGCCGCTTGAGCGCATCTTTGGTCGCTCGAGTGGACTGCTTTGCCTGCAAAGGTACTGGATAGTCTCAATCTACGCTCGAGCCACGACTCCTGCGCTCGAGCGGTTCAACCAAATACAAAGGGTTCGTGTCACGACCCGAACCCGCCCCCATGGGTTAAGGACGTAACCGGTCAGTAATCATGAGATTACCTACGGCCTCAAACCAAACCAAAAGTATTTTAACAGAGTTAATGGGGGGCCAAACGGAAGCAATTTAAAACTTTGTCCATAGAGCCGTGCTTACATGCACATCAAAAACAAACCATACATATGTACGTTAATAACTCACAACAGAACACAGTGACATAGGTTCTGTATAAACAGGAGCATCCAAAACTAAGTCAACCCATAAAGACAGACTACATACAAACACATTCGAAGACTTCGCCAACCTGGCAAAATATAAATACATAACAAAGGGCGAAGATGTGTCTCGTGCGTGAGACACGAGGGCTGATTCCTCAAAACCTTAGTTGTTCCAAACTAACTTCCGTGAGGCTGAGTCTGGACCTCTCCTGGCTCACCTACAAACACATGAATGAGCGTGAGCGAAAGCCCAGTGAATAATATTAAACAAAGAATATACATTGGAACAATATACATCAAACGGCCTTGGGCCCAATTTGCATTTCTAACTAATACATACATACATAGACATATGTAAGTTAAATAACTGAGGTTCCAAACATATCATACGGCCTCGGGCCCAATTCATTCATGTCCATTGGCCTTTGGCCCAATCGTCCATGTCAATCGGCCCTCGGCCCACATTTATATCAAACGGCCTCCGGCCCACATTTTATCAATCGGCCTTCGGCCCACATTTAATCAAACGGCCTCTGGCCCACATTTATATCAATTGGCCTTCGGCCCACATTTTATCAATCGGCCTTCAGCCCACACTTTATCAAACGGCCTCTGGCCCACATTTATATCAATCGGCCTTCGGCCCACATTTTATCAAACGGCTTCCGGCCCACACTTTATCAAACGGCCTCTGGCCCACATTTATATCAATCGGCCTTCGGCCCACATTTTATCAAACGGCGTTTGGCCCACATTTTATCAATCGGCCTTCGGCCTACATTTTATCAATCGGCCTTCGGCCCATATGCGCTTTCGTGTCAAACTGGTCTTTCAACCTTTCAAACTTTCATTTCAAACTGGCTCATAGGCCTTTATATCAGACTGGCTCATAGGCCTCTATATCAGACCGGCACATAGGCCTTTCATATCAAACTTTTCAGATTAAACTATGTCCACCATTCAAATTAATGAACTTTACAAAACTTACATAGAAGTAGCAATTGGACATTAGCATAAGTCAGATATTACTCACAGTGATCGGCTTGTAGATTTGCCCTGGAGCTTGACCCTACATATCACATAACATATACGGGTCACAAATAACTCAATCCGTTCTTTAATTTACACATTCCTCTTTAGGCTTCATTCTTATCTCTTTAATTCAATTACAATGCTCAAAGTATGCCTAAGAGTGCTTACAAGTGAAAGAGAATGGAAAACAGAACACAGAATGCAATTTCAGAATTTCAGAAAAACAGGGTCCCCGCTCGAGCGTGGACTTCTCCGCTCGAGCGGACCCTTAAGCCTACAAAAGTGTTGGTTACCTCAAATTCCCGCTCGAGCGTGGACTCTGCCGCTCGAGCGGATTGCCTGTCTAGATAGCTCCCCGCTCGAGCGGGAGCCATGTCTGCCAAAAATGCTGGGAGCTCGAATTATCCGCTCGAGCGGCAGTTCCCCTGCTCGAGCGGGAGTCAAAATTTTGGAATTTCCAAAATATGTTCTTGAGCTTCAACTCGAAATTCAAAGGTTCAAGATGCATGATTTACGGCCCAAATATCATAGAAACATGTACTAACATGGCATAAACCCCAATTTACAACATGATGAAGCTCAAACCCAAGAATTACTTACATGCATGGCCTATTTTGACTCAGATTCATTTCCAACATAATTAATTCATGCATTCCAACTTCATATCTTCATCAATCATGCATGCATGCCAATCCTTGACTCCATATCTATTACAATTGGTACAAATGGTGTCTATAACCATGAAGCTCAACCAAATTATACTTGCATGTATGGTTCAACACCCAATTTTCTCATATTCTACTCCTTACATGCTTGATTATGCAATTTCATGGCAATTCTATGCATGCATGTGCATATAAACTTCAATTTCATCATACTCAACACCATTCATGTTCTTGATCAGATATTCTCTTTGAATTTACATTATCACATACACATATTCATGAATTAAGGGTTGATCACTCACCTAGGAGCTTCAATCTCCACCAATTCTTGTTAATTCTAGAGTGTAGCTTCCCAATCCACAATCTTGAATCAAAGTGCCCAAAGGTGGCTCCTCTCTCTCTCAAAGTCGACTCTCTCTCTTTTCTAGAGAGTTAAACTTCAGCCAAAATGATATAAGGGGAGGAATTGAATGTAATAAGGGCCCTTATATGGCCCTACTAGCCCAAAATTATTAATATTAAATAATTGGGCACTAAATCCTCAATTTAATCAATTTAATCTGACCCGAATCAATTTTTCAATTAAATTTCACCGTAGGCTCTAAAAATTATGCCATTCACAATGGCGTAATCAATTTCGGGTTCTGTGGCTGATAAGGCCTCCAATTTAATTTCCAAAGCAGATTATTCAAACAGATATTCCTACGATGAACAGATAGGAATTCAAAACCACATATTTTCACACAATGGCACACAAAATCATATCAAAACATATAATCACCTTCGTATATCCAATTAGCTTAATACAGAACAGGGGTATCACAGTCTTCCCCCTTTTAGGAAGTTTGGTCCTCCAAACTTAATTTACCTTTAGCCAAAAACAATTCGGAATACCTTTTTATTCAATGGTCCCAATCCTTCTTGATAGTCATTCACTTAGTCTCAAAATCAAGCAACACTCTAATCTCAATCAGTCAGAGACTTACTTTTTCCGCCATACAAGGCTTGTATGGTGCCATGCCGAAACCAGAGTGTGAGCTGTTGTTGCAAACAAGGTTTGCCAACGATGGATAGATCTTTCCAACTCCCCTGAAAAATCTAATGCACACATTCGAAACATTCTCCCAGAGTCTAAATAATTCCTTCTGGTTATGCATCAATTTGCGAATGGAAAGTAACACCGAATCACAATTCAGTTCCCATTGCCTCCCGAAGGCTTGTCGAAATTCAAACACATTTTCAGATTCTTGTCTAATACAATGGGTACTGGGACTCCATACAAACAAGCAATCCTTTCAACATGAACAGTGGTTAGTCTATAAGCATTATACGGAAATTTCGTAGGAAGGAAATGAGCGAACTTAGTGATTTTACACACAGTAACTATGAAGCATAGACACGGCAAAATCAGTGCCGTGGCGGTGTCGGACACGGGGACAAGCCGGGGACACGGCGACACGCCGGGGACACGTACGGGACACGCCATCTGCCGTGTCCCTTTAATTTAATTATTTTTTTTGTAGGGGACACGCGTGTCCAGATCTGGACACGCCATGAGACACGGCGAGAAGAGAGAAACAAAGGAGAGACAGTGTGAAGGAAGAGAGAGACAAACCTGTCGCTTTCGAACATCCAGTCCAGTCATCGAACCTTCTACGAAGCAGCTTGTGAGCTCGATCCAGACCTCCAATCCTTCGATTCGAGCCTCCAAGATCGCACCAGCAGAGTCATCTCCACCCTCATCGTCGGCGTCACTCTTCCTCGACTCCCTTCGCCTTCTCAGAGCTCTCTCTCTCTGTCGCCTTCTCGCGATCGCGATCGAACGCGATCTCTCACCCTGTCTTGTCTCTCGCTCTCTCTTTCTCTCATCTTATCTTGATGATTCATTCATATATATATATATATATAACTATTATATATTATATAACAGGGTTTATATATTAAGTATTATATAATATATAACTATTAAATCTTATATAATATATATATATAGCTATTATAACTATTAAATCTTATATAATATATAATAGTATATACTTATAAGATAATATATACTTATAAATATTAATAAAAATAAAATAAATACATGTAAGTAAAATAAAATTAAAAAATTAATTGAAATATATTATTTAAAAAATATAATAAATAAATAAAATAATTAATGTGTATTAAAATAAAAATATTTATAAAAAAAATTAAAAAATTTGCCGTGTCCCCTGCCGTGTCCGTGTCCCCATTTTTTAGAAATTACCGTGTCCCGTGTCCGTGTCCGTGTCCGTATGCGTGTCCGTGTCCGTGCTTCATAGCACAGTAATCCAAATGGGACTCATACCTTGGGTGTTCAAGGTAGCCCCACGATAAAATTTGTAGCCACATATTCCCATTCCCATTCCAAAATAGAGAGAGGTTAAAGTAGTTCTGCCACTATCTGAAATTCGACTTCAACCTGTTGGCATCGAAAATATTTAGACACAAATTCAGCAATTTCCTGCTTCACAATAGGTCACAAACATATTTATTTTGAATGTCAACTAACTTTATTACAGAAGTTCGGTCTATTCCCCTTTCATAAAAGTTCAATTCATTCTTCGATAATTCCACAATTCACAATCCGACTCGGTATTTAGTCCAGTGACTCATCACAGTTATCCAATGTCAATCAAAAGTCTTCAGGAACATAAAGTGGATCTAGACATTGATTCCCGAGTCAATAAAGATAACAACGAAGCAATTAATCACACGACATACGTAACTCATACATCCCTATAGTACCAATTGCACAGCACAATAACAACGATGCAGTCAACTTCTAACATAATACACATGTTCCCAATTCATTCAACAGTTTACGGTCTGCAATTCGGTTCAATATTCAATTCCCATGGCGTCAAAGATATTATCAGAAACAGTCAATCACTTGCTAAACACTATTTACATATCCTCAGGGTCCCTATTGCAGAATATAATGGCACTGAGCAATCATTTCCACAAGGCGTACTGAATTCACACACTTTCAGACAATCAGGGTTTTTCAAAAGCTTTTGGGATGTTGATAACATCTACACAATACCAAAGGATGACATTCCGGGCAAAACAAAGGGATAATCGTCTCGGGGTCAAAGCGCACCCGTTCACAATCATCGGTGGCCGATCCGAGATCGATTAGACAAAACCCACCCGTACAAAACCGTCGGTGGCAAAAGACATCTCAACCAAAGGTGCTGCATAGGCTTAACGTCCCCTAGCACGAAAGGACGCCCCAAGAATGTCATCAAAACAAACATAATACCATTCACTATAACCTGATTTCCCAAAATCTGATAACACCGAAGCAACTATCCTCCCTTACAAAACATGTTCTGATCAATCAAAGATAAATGCTCAGTACTGTTTATAATCAAATCAATCTGCCGTCATCGGTTCCCATAGCGTCGAACAAACAAAGATGGGACAATACTCCTTACGGCACTCAATCACGGGATTTGCACAATTCGGTTCATTTCTAACACATATGTCCTCAATAGTTGGGGGTTGGTTCTCAACGGCATTTATGTTTAGATCAATCTGTTGGTAGCCCACCAAAGGTCTTTCAAATAGGTCAAGTACTCTAAACAATTTCAAGTTTTGGGTCTATCAATTTTTTTTTCTGCCAAGAACCATCTGGCTAGTTATTTACAGGCAATCCTCAATCCCTTTTTTACAAAATTAAGTCAGACAGAGGGTCTTATCAAACTAATCCCGACACAGGTCTCGCCAAATCAATTCAAACAAGGGTTCCATCGAATTATATCAAATGAGGGTTCCATCAAGACAATGTCAGGCAAAGGTCCTATCGGATCGGATCGAATCAGATAAAAGTTTTCTCAAATAGGGCACATTCGGTTCTATAAGGCATACTTCGTTTGCTTAGGTACATGGTTGATAGTTTCTCAGCTGCCCTAAGTTCATCAGTTCTCAAGGTCATATCAGACCCATTTATCACAACAGTTCATATCAAAATGTTTCAAATCATGTACAATACGGTATTGTCTACATAAATTCGGTTGTAGTTGCATATGCGTGCAGTTGTTCATGTCAGAAGGTACGTATCATAATCAATATAGCAGTTCCCAAATAAGTCTTATAGGCGAGAACATAGTGCACAGTAACACATTAAACAGAGTTCCTCAGGTACACATGGTATAGGATGGTTATGCAAAAGTTCCAAATTAGCCACAAAAGCATAGGTTTATGAGTCGAGCCCAGTATAGTCACATAATCCATTCAACTTCCTACCAATTAAAATACATGGTCTCGCAATTTATAGAGGTCGTCATTTGGGGTGCTCAACTCGGTCATATAATCACAAAGTCATAATTCCAGTGGTTTAGTCATTGAAGACAGTAGTATAACAAATCACCTTAAGCATAGATTCAGTTGTACATGTGCATGTGCAGAGTTAATCGATATCCCAATACATATTTCACAAATTTCTCAAATGGAGTATATACATTTAAGGGATACGGTCTCGATCTTGTGGGTCTAACCAATCTAAATACACATGCAGCAGATACGAAATAACATGCCAATCCGAATCAATTAATATCCCAAGCAAAGATGTACACATGTACTAATTCAGAATCAATCAGCACATAAGCATTCATTTGTAAACAGTATAGATACCTGGGATCATGGTTACAATATTCTGAGTGCTTTCTGGGATGAGCATGATTACTCTATCCTGAGTAGCAATTCCTACCACTGGTACGAATCTAGCTGAGGCAGGACATTTATTCAGATTTGCTCAGTTCGGGAACAATTCCTTACCGTATGGTTCATTTTACCACACCTATAACAAGCCTCAGATGCCCGATAACAAACTCTTCGGTGTTTCTTACACTGATGGTGACAAAATTCTTGCCATAGCGGTAACTGACGTTACTGTCTTAAGATCTCTATCATTTCCTGTACCATTCCTTTCAGTCTATCAAGTCGGGCTGTGGAAGAGCCTTCCAGCTCTCATGCCCTTACTCAATCCATACTCTACACAATCTCTTATTAAACCTTGCCAATTACTGGGATGTCCCATACAAAAATAAGCACGGATACACGTGGGTACATTCGCACATAGACACATCTTTATATTCTCATTTCACATATTGTACGCAATTAATCACATGCATAACAGATAATTGCATACCTATCAAATATAGCATGCTGAACATTTACTAAGTAACTATATACTCAAATCATGTTCATATTTCACATAGACACCCGTAGGCAAAATTGAATGCACATAAACAACTTTTCATGGTTCATATTTTCATGTATGTGCATTATAACAAAACAATCTTGTTGTACACATTAGTGTAACAATTCATATCTCATATTCGAATCATGTGTGGTACTTCCTTTAGCGTGACATATCATGTTGGTCAAGCATATCAACATATCTCATGCATAGGCCACGGTATTATTTCTCCTCCGGCGAGGGCCTGTGCTACGGTATTATTTCCCCCGGGCTAGGGTCTCATGACCATAAACTACAGTATTATGTCCCCTGGGCGAGGGCCTCCACTAAGGATACCATAATCATGTTCAAGGAGAATTTAGGCAATCATTCATTTATACCAAACATAGCGTTATGCTTTATACGAAGATTCACAAGTATGCACATACTAGAGAGCATACGTAGTCAAACAATTTGCAATATGAGTCAAGCACAACCTATAGCACAAAATCGTTCATATCAAAACATTTAAGCATATTATCGATGCTTCCAAATTCATATTTATAACATGAATGCATCCTAGATCTTTTCTAGACGCTTACTGCTCTTTTGGACAAGTGCGTGAGTTATTAACTCGTGCTCTGATACCACTCTGTCACGACCCGAACCTGCCCCCATGGGTTAAGGACGTAATCGGCCAGTAATCATGAGATTACCTACGGCCTCAAACCAAACCAAAAGTATTTTAACAGAGTTAATGGGGGGCCAAACGGAAGCAATTTAAAACTTTGTCTATAGAGCCGTGCTTACATGCACATCAAAAACAAACCATACATATGTACGTTAATAACTCACAACAGAACACAGTGACATAGGTTCTGTACAGACAGGAGCATCCAAAACTAAGTCAACCCATAAAGACTACATACAAACACATTCGAAGATTTCGCCAACCTGACAAAATATAAATACATAACAAAGGGCGAAAACGTGTCTCGTGCGTGAGACGCGAGGGCTGACTCCTTAAAACCTTAGTTGTTCCAAACTAACTTCCGTGAGGCTGGGTCTGGACCTCTCCTGGCTCACCTACAAGCACATGAATAAGCGTGAGCGAAAGCCCAGTGAATAATATCAAACAAAGAATATACATTGCCCAATTTGCATTTCTAACTAATACATACATACATAGACATATGTAAGTTAAATAACTGAGGTTCCAAACATATCATACGGCCTCGGGCCCAATTCATTCATGTCCATCGGCCTTTGGCCCAATCGTCCATGTTAATCGGCCTTCGGCCCACATTTATATCAAACGGCCTCCGGCCCACATTTTATCAATCGGCCTTGGGCCCACATTTAATCAAACGGCCTCTGGCCCACATTTCTATCAATCGGCCTTCGGCCCACATTTTATCAATCGGCCTTCGGCCCACACTTTATCAAACAGCCTCTGGCCCACATTTATATCAATCGGCCTTCGGCTCACATTTTATCAAACGGCCTCCGGCCCACACTTTATCAAACGGCCTCTGGCCCACATTTATATCAATCGGCCTTCGGCCCACATTTTATCAATCGGCCTTTGGCCCACATTTTATCAATCGGCCTTCGGCCCATATGCGCTTTCGTGTCAAACTAGTCTTTCGACCTTTCAAACTTTCATTTCAAACTTTCTCATAGGCCTTTATATCAGACTGGCTCATAGGCCTCTATATCAGACCGGCTCATAGGCCTTTCATATCAAACTTTTCAGATTAAACTATGTCCACCATTCAAATTAATGAACTTTACAAAACTTACATAGAAGTAGCAATTGGACATTAGCATAAGTCAGATATTACTCACAGTGATCGGCTTGTAGATTTACCCTGGAGCTTAACCCTACATATCACATAACATATACGGGTTACAAATAACTCAATCCGTTTTTTAATTTACACATTCCTCTTTAGGCTTCATTCTTATCTCTTTAATTCAATTACAATGCTCGAAGTATGCCTAAGAGTGTTTACAAGTGAAAGAGAACGGAAAACAGAACACAGAATGCATTTTCAGAATTTCAGAAAACAGGGTCCCCGCTAGATCGTGGACTTCTCCGCTCGAGCGGACCTTTAAGCCTACAAAAGTGCTGGTTACCTCAAATTCCCGCTCGAGCGGATTGCCTGTCTACATAGCTCCCCGCTCGAGCGTCAAATTCCCCCGCTCGAGCGGGAGCCATGTCTGTCAAAAATGCTGGGAGCTCGAATTATCCGCTCGAGCGGCACTTTCCCCGCTCGAGCGGGAGTCAAAATTCTGGAATTTCCAGAATGTGTTCTTGAGCTTCAACTCGAAATTCAAAGGTTCAAGATGCATGATTTGCGGCCCAAATATCATAGAAACATATACTAACCTGGCATAAACCCCAATTTACAACATGATGAAGCTCAATCCCAAGAATTACTTACATGCATGGCCTATTTTGACTCAGATTCATTTCCAACATAATTAATTCATGCATTCCAACTTCATATCTTCATCAATCATGCATGCATGCCAATCCTTGACTCCATATCTATTACAATTGGTACAAATGGTGTCTATAACCATGAAGCTCAACCAAATTATACTTGCATGTATGGTTCAACACCCAATTTTCTCATATTCTACTCCTTACATGCTTGATTATGCAATTTCATGGCAATTCTATGCATGCATGTGCATATAAACTTCAATTTCATCATACTCAACACCATTCATGTTCTTGATCAGATATTCTCTTTGAATTTACATTATCACATACACATATTCATGAATTAAGGGTTGATCACTCACCTAGGAGCTTCAATCTCCACCAATTCTTGTTAATTCTAGAGTGTAGCTTCCCAATCCACAATCTTGAATCAAAGTGCCCAAAGGTGGCTCCTCTCTCTCTCAAAGTCGACTCTCTCTCTTTTCTAGAGAGTTAAACTTCAGCCAAAATGATATAAGGGGAGGAATTGAATGTAATAAGGGCCCTTATATGGCCCCACTAGCCCAAAATTATTAATATTAAATAATTGGGCACTAAATCTTCAATTTAATCAATTTAATCTGACCCGAATCAATTTTTCAATTAAATTTCACCCTAGGCTCTAAAAATTATGCCATTCATAATGGCGTAATCAATTTCGGGTTCTGTGGCCAATAAGGTCTCCAATTTAATTTCCAAAGCAGATTATTCAAACAGATATTCCTACGATGAACAGATAAGAATTCAAAACCACATATTTTCACACAATGGCACACAAAATCATATCAAAACATATAATCACCTTCGTATTAGGGACCAATTAGCTTAATACAGAACAGGGGTATCACAGTTCGCTTAAGTCACCAAGTGGTCGCTCGAGCGGTTTGTAATAGACTGCAAAACTTCTAGATGCTCAAAATGTTCGCTTGAGCGGCAAATCCTTCGCTCGAGCGGACTGCAAAAATTTTGGGTTTTCAAAACAGAGTTTTGAGCTTCCAAATGCAATTTCAAAGGTAAACTCATGCATGGCTTGTCTTTAAAACTTGAAAACTTTTCCATAAATATGAATACATGATCCTTTACAAACCCTTTGCTCAAAACTCATGAATTTAGCCAAAATTAAATTCAACTTTCATGTATGTAAAACCTTTCAAGTTCCTTTCTCCAAAACTCATAAAGTTAACAAATTTGAGCTCATAAGCTCCATGCATGTAAGAAATTATTTTTCAAAACATGAATTTAAGAGGTAAACATGATAAATCAAACATGCATGTACAAATTAATCCACAATTCTACCATGGATGATCAAGACTACATTCAACATAGCAAAACTCCATCTATTCATGCATGTATGTGGAATTCTCTTCCAAATTGGTTTTCAAGACTTCAAAAACATAGAATTGACTTACAAAACTTGGTAAAATATGCAAGCATGTATATTTCATCCTCCAAATTCAACACGAATGATGAAGCTCATAGTTAACATAATGATTTAACACCTACATGAGCATGCATGTATAACTTGCAACCTAATTCTTCATTCTAAGCCTCAATTTACACATCTAAACACCTAATCTTCATATTTGGTAGCTTAGAATCATAAATTAGAGGTTGAGTTCTTACCTAGAGTCTTGAATTAGTTAAATTCTTGCACACTCTTGATCCCACAAGCAATGATCTTCAAGTTCTCTACACAAACACACTTTCTCTCTCTAAAATTGAGCTCACTCTCCCTCTAAAATGTATAAACTCAGATTTTTGCACTAAGAAAGGCTCAAGAATGAGCTCAAATGAGCTTATGGCACCATATTTATAGCTGGGGTGGCTTATTACATTAATTAGAACATTAGGCTTGCCAAACAAAACTAAATTAATCAAACTGAATCAATTTTTAATTAAATTTGCCAAGGTGTTCTAAAAATTCCAAATAACATATCCATGTAATCAATTCCGGTTTTGAACACCGATAAGGCTTTCAATTTTTCAGATCAAGGCAGAATTTTAAACAGATAGTTCTACAAGTAACAGATAGAAAGCCAAATAGTACACAAAATACACAATAAACACATAATTGATTTTAATCACTTAATTGACATCCTTAATTACGGATTAGTGATTAATTATGGATCGGGGTTGTTACAGTTGGGAGCAAGGTCGTGCTGAGGCCAAATAAAAATCCTCTAAATTCAGTTTGAAAGATTTTATGGGTTTAAACCAACAGGATCATTTCTTTCTTCTGCTTGCTTGCCTACGAACTGTTTCCCTTTCCCTTGGTAACAATTTCTGTTCTTTCCAGGTTAGGCTTGGTCAGGTATTGGAGAATGGCAAAGTAGAAACAAAAATGTTAGCGGAGCACCAAGGTCGCGTGCACAATATTGTGGTGGAGCCTGGAAATCCTCACATATTTTATAGCTGTGGCGAAGATGGCTTTGTTCAACATGTATGTTAAATCACTAATGTTTCGGTTGTAAAAGATTTTTTCCCTAATTTTCATTTTAATATCAGAATCACCTCTTCCTTTTGCAGTTTGATCTGCGAAGTAATTCTGCTAGAAAGCTATTCTGTTGCTCCTCTTTCACAGATAAAAAGCAGTCTTCAAGCAGCATAAGATTGAATGCTATTGTGATCGACACAAGAAATCCTGATTACTTTGCCGTAGGAGGTTCTGATGAATATGCACGAGTCTACGACATTAGAAAATACCAATCAGATGCTTCAAGTAACGTAGATGCACCCATTAATACATTTTGCCCTAATCACCTAATTGAGACTCATGATGTTCATATAACAGCATTGGCGTACTCAAACTCAAGTGAATTGCTTGTCTCTTACAATGACGAGCTCATTTATTTATTCCAGAAGAACATGGGGATAGGTCCATCCCCATTGTCAGTCCCGCATGAGGATTTGCAGAAACTGGAAGAACCACAAGCTTACTTAGGGCATAGGAATTCACGAACAGTTAAAGGAGTGAGTTTCTTTGGTCCTCATGACGAATACGTCATGAGTGGGTCCGATTGTGGTCACATATTTATGTGGAAGAAGGAAGGAGCTAAACTCGTGCGCTTAATGGTTGGTGATCGGCACATAGTAAATCAACTGGAGCCCCATCCACATATGCCTGTGATTGCAACCTCTGGAATAGAAAAAAATATAAAGCTCTGGGCGCCTGTATCAAATGATGTTCTTCCCCTGCCTCACAATGTTCAAGAGGTAACCATCTAAAGGTTTTACTATTCCATTTACCTTGTGGGGTAGAGAGAAATTTCGCTTCAGGCACCGGAGTTGTTGTTGCTTACATGTTCTTCCCAATTTGTTTTTGTTTGAACAGATTATGGAGTCTAATAGGCAAGGCAGAGTGGACCATTCGCGTGCTACACTTACCCCTGATGTTATCATGCACGTCTTGCGGTTGCATAGGAGACAAGCACTGGCTTATAATGAAAGAAGATATGGTAGAGCTGATATTGAGAGCGATGAAGAAGATGAAGCTGCTTATGTTTTAGGATTCTCTGGTGATGAGGGAAATTCTGGAGATTGCAACATTAGCTAGAGTTTTGTACTTATCTGTAAGTGAATTTTTTTTCGTTGTTTTTTTAATCTTGTTTGCTGGTTCTTGCTTGATTTTCATCCTTTTAAAATTACTATGGCTTCAAGTCATTCCCGAGCTATATAAGATTGACCTGTATCAAAAGATCAATGGGACGATATGGTTCATTGATATCCCAATCTTTGCATTTATGTAAATCATCTTGTGTTGGAATATGAAGTGTACTGGAATGTGATTGGTGATCAGAAATATTTCTGGACTTGCTTTTCACATGACAAATAATTATTCGTTACAATAGTCTTTCCAAAAAGGTATATACTTTTCTTTAGTCTATAAAGAGTGATCTATACAATGGTTGCAAACTTGGAAGCACTATAAATGGAAGTGGTCTATTTTTTTGTTTTTCTATATATAGATAAAGGATCAAGGTCAGTTACTCATAAAAAATCTTGAAAAATAAACATACTATTTCCTTAATCCTAAATGTAAAGAAATAATTAGATATCAGAAAAACCAAATTATCATTGAATTAGTTGACCATTAAAATATTGTTCTTCAGCTTTGATCTTCAATCATTATTCTCTTGTGAGGGTTGTGGCTGTTGCTGCTCTAGCTTCACATTATATGTAAAGAATGATCCAGGTTGGAACTTCATGTACTGTTTTGGGGTATCGTTTTTCAAACTGTTAGGCTTCGAGTTCTGCCCTTCTTCTTCTTCATGTCCTCCTTTTTCTGCACGAAAATTAGGCTTCCAATTCCACGGTGTGAGGAAGGAGTTATCATCTTCTAAGAAGGATATGAATCGTGAATAGTCTGCCTCTTCCTCTTCTTCAGCTTCTTCTTCCTCTTCAATTTCTTCTTTAGGATGATCAGGCTTCCAATTCCATGGTGTAAGGAAGGAATTA
Source organism: Camellia oleifera (assembly GCA_022316695.1). Classification (NCBI taxonomy): domain Eukaryota; kingdom Viridiplantae; phylum Streptophyta; class Magnoliopsida; order Ericales; family Theaceae; genus Camellia; species Camellia oleifera. Next base: position 55,431,391 of record CM039312.1, on the reverse strand, counting down.
TCATCTGCTTCTAAAAAGGATACCAATCGTGAGTAGTCCGGCACTTCTTCTTCTTCAGTTTCTTCTTCCTCTTCTTCTATAGGATGGTTGAGCTTCCAAATCCATGGCTTGAGGAAAGAACTATCATCATCTTCTTCTTCTTTTTCAGGTTCTTCCTCTTCTTCAGTTTCTTCTTCTTCTTCTTCTTCTTCTTCTTCTGCTTCTTCTTCTTCCTCTTCTTCTTCAGTTTCTTCGTCTTCTTCGTCTTCTTCAGCTTCTTCTTCTTCTTCTTCTTCAGTTTCTTCCTCTTCTTCTTCTTCTTCTTCTTCTTCTTCTATAGGATGGTTGAGCTTCCAAATCCATGGCTTGAGGAAAGAACTATCATCATCTTCTTCTTCTTCTTCTTCTTCTTCTTCTTCTTCTTCTTCTTCTTCAGTTTCTTCCTCTTCTTCAGTTTCTTCTTCTGCTTCTTCTTCTTCAGTTTCTTCTTCTTCTTCTTCTTCAGTTTCTTCCTCTTCTTCTTCTTTGTCTTCTTCTTCAGTTTCTTCCTCTCCTTCTTTGTCTTTTTCTTCTTCTTCTTCTTCGTCTTCTTCTTCTTCAGTTTCTTCCTCTTCTTCTTCTTCTTCTTCTTCTTCTTCTTCAGTTTCTTCCTCTTCATCTCCAAGAAGATCGTGAAGATCATGCTTCCAATTCCAAGGCATAAAGAAGAAATTATCATCAAAGAATCGTGAGCAGTCCGTTTGTTCATCTTCATTAAGATCAAGATTCCAATTCCACGGTGCAATGAAGGAGTTATCATCCACTTCTGAGAAGGATAGGAATGGTGAATAGTATGTTTCTTCATCATCTTCGTGAAGATCAGACATCCAATTCCACAGTGTACGGCAAAAGTTTTCTTCAACTTTGAATTCTTCGACAACATCAGATTTCCAATCCCACGATGTAAAAGAGGAGTTATCATCATCGACTTCTAAGAAGGATACAGATGGTGAATAGTATGTTTCTTCTTCAAGAAGATCACAATCCCAATTCCATCGCTTGAGGAGCAACTTATCATCGTCCGTGGTGGTCGACAGACCAGTGAACCCTCCATTCATGTCATTCATCTCATCACCCACAAAAAGCTACTTCAAGTGCCTCAACTCTACTTCAAGAACTTAAATTGCTTCAAGTGCTTCTTCAGAACTTCCAAGTATGAATATTACCACTGAATACTTGGATTAGCTATGTATGTATGTAGTTTATTTATATGTATAATGTATAGCCGGTAATTGTAAGCAGTTTAATCTGAAGATAGTTAGGATTTTGATTCCCAAATTAGAAGGGTTTTATTTCAGGTAGGACAGTATTGTTCCTCTTTGGATTAGGAGTAAATGTATGTAGTTATAACATAATTAGGCTTCCTTTTTAATAATAATATTATTTGATGATTTTATTGTGTGCTTCATTGCTTTTTAAATCATTATCACAATACATGTGGTCTTTCATGGTAAAAAATTTAGGTACTTAGATTTATCCTTTGATAGACAACAATGCTAATTGGTAAGTACCCCAAAATTTATCCCAAAAAATCAATATGTTATCCAGATTTAATTCATGTGTAGGACCTACCGCATAACGATTAAATCTACACCCCACATGGATCCATTTCATGGTAAATTTTTTTGGGTAATTAGATTTATAATTTGATAAACAACAATGCTATATACTTAAAAATTTTACCCAAAATTTTATCTAAAAAAATGTGGTCCAAATTTAATTCATACCTTACATTATTACTCTTATCATATTATTCAAGCGAGTTACGTTTTAAGGCACGGTCTATTTTGATGAAATTTTTATTTCATAAAAAATGTTTTTTAGAATTTTTTTCATAAAGTTATTTTTTATATTTAATTGTGACCTCAAAATTAGTAATCTAGTAAATATAGTAGTGGTCCCTAGTGTTAGTGGTAGGGTGGGGTGGGTATCTTCCAAAAGTAAAATTTCATTTAATTCAAATAAATTTATTTTTTATTGATCATGAAAAATATTTTTTTATTAACTTTTGTTTTTATAATGACTAAATAAATAAATAAAAATTGTCTTCGAAATAATATTGTTTGCCAAAATAAATAGAGCCTATATTCCAAACTTACATTTTTTTTTTTTTTTTAATAAAGAGGCAAACTTTATTTATAGAAATATACTATTTAATTGGTTACACAGCGTCGGGTAGCCATTCCACTGATGCCATTGTTTACAAACAGATTTTAGAAAATAAGGAGATTGAGGATATATTACAAGAGACCCTTCTTGTGCAAAAATAACTACATTAGCTAATTTGTCCGCAAGAGCGTTTTCCTTTCTCTAAAGTATGCCAAGAGAGACAGTCCAATCACTAGGTGCGTAATTTGAGCGGGCTCAACCTCAGTTCAACTTAATTTTTTTAAGAGTTTGAATAAGGTATTTTTGAATTTGGTAGGGGTTTAGACAAAAATTCAGAAATTTAAAATTAAATTTGGACGAATTTGGGTAAAGACATCAAATAATCCGAAATCCGAATTAGATATTTAGATATATAAAAATATTAAATATTCATATAAATTATTAGTCATTACATGATATTAAAATAATTTAAATCATTAAGTCATACATTATATATACAAGTAACACAAAATTTTTTATTTTTTATTTTTACTCATAAATTATAAAGATTATCATAGCAAAATCTCTTATATTATATAAATTATTTTTTTTGATATTATTAATAATTTTCTAAAAAAATGTAAATAGAGTCTAATTTTAATAAATTAATAATTTAGCTAGGAAAAAAAAATTTGAAATTTATGTACAATTTAGGTAACTCAGGTAATTCGGGTTTAACTCGGGTTAGATTTGAACATACAATCTCAAGTTACAATTCAAACTTGGATAAGTCTTAGCAAAGACTGGGATAATCTTGCAATTCGCCCAAATTGCACCCCTACTAATCGCGACCAAGAAATGATCTACAATTGGAGACAAGAAGTTGAATCCATGGTGAAATATTGTGATTTGTGAATAATTATATACAAGCACCTTAGACCATCTCCAACTTTTACTAAAATCTATCATTAAATTTAAATTTGATAAAAAAAAAATCTTAAAAAGTGAGCTCTAACATTTTCATTGAAGTGATATCAAATAAAGGGAGAAAGAGATTTTTCATCAAATGAAGAGAGGTCTGATCATTCATTAAATTTAAATTGTTACCATTGGATTGGATGTCCTCTCGGATGTCCATCCGAATATCCACATAAGGCAATTCGACAACTTTTTTTATTCATGTCCGAACGACATCTAGAACATCTATTTGGATATCCTCCTAGTCAACTGAAGATGTGAAAAAATCTAATGAAAATTCTAATTTTAATATTAGAGTGAACGACATTAAATCAAATTTTTTATTTAAATTTAGTGAAAATTTTGATTCAACATTAGAGATGCTCTGAGGAGTCAATCTCTAATCCAAACTTACATCTCTTGTATTACACTTGGTAATTAAGAAAAAAAAAATTATGCAGTCAAATTTGTTAGTTTGTATAATTTTGTAAAATAAACTACGTGTATTTAGGACATTGTTGTGGTGAATAATTACTCCTGAATTATCTTTACATCAGAGTAAAAAGTTAATATAATACTAATAGTGATACGATCATTATTAACATATAATTATCTCATTTTAAAATATATTAAAACATTGATTTCTTTTTTCATTTTTTTCAAGTATTGAGAAAGTTGAGTAATTTAACCTTAACAATAATAATAGAACCAGGCTTCTCTTTAGTTTATCAAGTAAATTAGTTAGTATTATTGGGCCCATAAGAGCTCACAACAGGTACCATTTCGGTAATTCGAATAATTCAATATGTAGAGTTTGTCAAGCATTTCATTCCTGTAAAAAATCACGTTGATCAGATATCAATATCCGCTTTATCAGAACACATTTTTGTCAACAACTTGTTTTTAAAATTATATTTATCATTGAAAAAAAATATGATTTGATCAATGAGTTATCGATATTCGATTATAATGATTTTTTTGCAGAAATAAAGTATTCAATGAGCTCTACACATTAAACGATTTGGATTATCGAAATAAGACCCGTGATAGACCGTACGAACCTAACAACAACATCCAATCCAAGAAGCCTTATCCCTAATAATAATAATAAAGGCGTTGCTAATAAATGCCCCTAGGACACTAGGGGTGGGTGCGGATCGGTTATAGTCACGGAACCTCCAATCCGCTATTTGTTCGCCAGATTAGCGGATTGGAGAAAATCAATTCGCATCCGTCCGCCAATCCAGCGGATGCGAATTGACGGATTGGCAGATGGATTCGGTTTGGCGGTTTAAAAGTTTACAAATTTTCAACATAATTGAATTGAGCACTTCCTCAAAAGAAAAAAAACTTGGGCATCATTCAAGTGTGCAAAAACAACCTGGGCAATGCAACCAATATTCAATGATTGTCACAAAAATGTCTATGAAGTGTTAATGATTCAAATGTCTATAAAGTGTTATGCACTGACAACTTGGGCAACCAATATTCAATTATTCACTGACTATTGTGACTAGGGGTGCTTGCGGATCGGTTTTGTGCGGTTTGTGATTCGGTTTTGACCCGCCCGCATCTATGCGGTTTGGAAAAAAGTCAACCCGCAACCGCTTGCAATGCAGTTTGCGGTTTGTGCAGATAGGGTTTGCAGATGTGCGGGCAGTTTGCAGTTTACACTTTTTTCTTTAAAATTAATTTTTGAGTTTTTTTTTTTCCCATCGAATTTAGGCATCAGATTCATTTTATTTATTTGTGATCATTTGACAACAATTTTTTGATGAGTTTACAAATAAAAATTGAATATCAATGAATTAAATGAAAGTACCCAAAACAAAGAGACCCTACACTAGCATTTTTGCCATAAAAATATATATATTGAGAGGGAGATTTATAATCTGGCTTTGGGCGGTGGAAGAAGCCGGACTGGATAGGGTCGAGCACGTTTGGGCCGAGCTAATTTGGGCCTGTTCCTAGTGGGTTTCACTCGGTCGTGGCTAAGGCCCTTGTTTAGGCCGAGCTAACTGGGACTTCCCTAGAGTTGATCTTGCTCGGTCGAGGCCCAGGCCCGAGGTCCAGGTCCATGTTTGGACCGAGCTTACTTGGCCGAGATGACCGCTTGCCAAGTCGGGTTCCATGGGTCGTACGCGTAGCTCGGCGGGAAATGTCTTCTGTTCACCGATCGACCTGTCTTTGAACTTGGCTCTGCCGGAATGCTACCGAGCTCGGCTGTTATGAAGCTCGGTGAGTGGAGCACTCAGGCACGTTATGCAGCATGGTCGTAGAAGGCCGAGGTAATGCCGCCGGGCTACCGAGTTCCCGCTAATGTTGTCTGACGGTTTGGTTAGGTGGTGTTCGTTGGATTTGTGCTGACAGATGGGAGAGCAGCTCCACGTGTCGAGAGACTAATGGGTGCAGAGTTGAGCGCAGAAAGTATATAAGCATGACTACGCCCCCCATGCTGGGGATGGAACATCATTTGGTGAGAAACACTCATTGTGATATATCTCTCTCTTCCTCTCTCTCTCCCTGAGTGTGTGTGCTAACTTGACCGTCGGAGGGGTTTTCCAGCCACACACCGCCGGATCGCTCACCGCCGTTGTGCTTGCTGGTCAATTGGATAGACAAGGAGCTTGGACGAAAGGAGTACGGGCCCCGCGGAATATTTGCTCTCCGTACATATATCAATACATTAAAAAATGTATATCAATGCATTAAAGGTTGTACACAATTAGAATTGTCAGTTCAGTAATCAGTAATCAATAATCAAACTAGAAGCTTCATCAACCACTAGAAGGAAAATTTTATTAAGAAAAATATAAGTCACCAATGAAAATCATATAAGAAACCAAATTTAGGACTTGATAATTCTACAGCATTAAGAAAGTTGAGAAATACTTAAAAATAAGGATCCTAGTGTCATAGAGAACATAATGGTGCTCCTATTAAAGTTACAAAGTTGGTATATAAAAAATAATAATAATAATAATAATTAAAGTGCGGGCGGTTTTTGCGGGTTGCGGGTTTAGGGTTTAACCTGTGACCTGCCCGCAACCCACAAATTTGCCATATTTCAAACCACATCCGCCCGCATTATGTTTGCGAAACCGCCCATTTATATGCGGGTTTGGCAGGTTAGGCGGTTTGAGCGGCTCGAATAAACCGTTGCCCACCCTAATTGTAACAACTTGGGCATGTCCAAATGTCTATGAAGTGTTATTCACTATATAAATCTGGGCAATGCAATAGAACAACTTGGGCAATGCATCATGCAATGCAATATTCACATTTATGTTCTAGTGGCATTTCTTAAACAACTTGGGCAATGCAAAAACAAGTTACTTTTCTCAAGTTAGTTCATCCAAAGTTTAAAATAAATAAAACAAGAAGTTACTTTTCTCAATCGAAAAAAAAAAAGTTACAGTCATCCAAAACATTGTGTATCCAACAAACATTGTGCATCCAAACAATAGTATTACAATCATCCAAAAAGAAGTAAAAAAAGTCATTCATTTCCTTGAGCCAAATCATGAGCCATCTAAACCTGCATAACAAAAAATTGAAATTATTTAATAAGGAAAACACTAAAAAGTCTTAAACTCAAAAGAAGTAAACATATGTTAACAATATTTAACAAAAGGGGAGTATTTTACAAATGATATTAAACTTTAATAAAATTACTCTTCGGACTTGGGCTTGAATATGAACTTGATTCCGAAACAACTACACATAAAACATAACACAACAAAAACAAGTGAAGTGAAGATAATGCATTTTGAATAATACAAAATAAATGAAATGGATAAACATAAATAAATCATTGTATATATTACCTGAATCATATTGTTGTTCACATTTTTCAACATCCTCCATTGCTTGTCAAAGGCATATTGGAATGTTACTTGGAAGCCAATTTTGTGTATAAATAATAACCTCCACCATCTTGGGAGCAAGTGAACTACAGAATGGATCAAGTATACGATCTCCTATACCAAAAGCTGACTCAGAAATAACAGTGGAAACAGCCATTGCCAACACATCTCATGCTATAACCTTCCACTACTCCAAGATACTTTGTTGCATTAACCTTCTACTACTCTAAGATATCAAATTGAGCATTCTTCCCATCTTTCTCAGTATCACCCAAGTACTTGTTTAATTCCGACGTACTTCCACTACTAGAAAATTGCCCCTCAAAAAATGAGTTAAATTGAGAGTTCACAAGAGAGTGTGTGTCATTTTCACCTATTACCATATCTATTGTTTCATTTACATTGGAGGCATGCACATTTTTTGAATCAAGTGTGGCATAATGATCATACAATTGACTCAAACAAATTTTCACCTTTTCTAACATTTCTTTCACCTTCACCACATTGTAACAAGTCTGTGGGGGGACCTCGCTACAGCTTAGACTCGAATTTTGTCACGGTTCTTAATCTTGAACCAAAGAGTCCAAATCTGACAAATCGTTTTTGAAAACAGATTTTTTTGAAAGAAGTGCCAAACATGGACTGCTTTGCCAGATACAGAGTCGCCACCTAAATATTTTATTTTTGGAAAATTTAGGAAACCCTGACTCATTGCCTAAGGCCACGTGTCCGTCATCATCAAAGTTGCCTCGGCTCGGGAACTTGGGTACGATTGGGAAAGGTCACTTCGTGAGCTCCCCCGCTCGCCCGGTCAAAGACCGGCCTCTACTAACCATGATATCTATTTTTGAAAACATTGTGTGTTCTTATTCCGGTTATTAGCCTGGGTTACTATGTGATGCGCACAGCATACAAGTATAGACTGAGTCGTCTAAATTGGAACAAAACACTTCATGTTTGTTTGTGAAAATGGTTTGCTACTCGCAAGTAAGCTAAGACGTGGATTTGCCACCCTCGGGCGGGCTTTAGAAAACATGATTTTGCCACTATCTAGTGGGCTTAAAACAAACATTTGATGAATTGTTTCAATCCAAATAACCCAACCTTCACCCACAGGCATTCAACACAGTTATATCACATAAGCAGTTAGCCTCATGGTAAGCATGCTATTCATGACAGTCACTCACACGCATGCAAGGATGCTAAAGCATAAAACTCACCGAGCCAAAACAGAAGCTGATTAGAAATCCATGCATGATCCTAATTATACAAAAATGCCTAATGCAACACATGCAAAAATGCAACTATAGCAGGCTCGGCTATTCTAAACATGGCATATGAGATGCAACAGCTATCATGTATTTAACTTGGAATTGAAATACAAATGCAGTTAGTATGATGCGCCGAGCCCGGTGCATGCAAGACAGATGAATGAATGCAAACATGCTATCATACTGTATGCTAATTGAAACATGCCCTAATCTAACCATCATAAGCGGATAAATAAAAGGGAAGAAAGACGTGGGGTTGGAAGACATACATCACACACACACACACTTATTACAATTATGCCCTCGCACAGAGAGTCCGAAAAAATAATATACAGTCCCGAATAGTACAGTCCAAATAAATAATACAGTCCAAAATATGTACAAACCCCTAATTAATTTACAAATTAGCTAAGAAAAATAATAAACTGGCATGAAAGCTAGGGACTGTCTTGACTCTTCTCCAGATGATGAATGATGCATGTCTGGGTTGCCTTGTGCAGAAATCTACTGCGATGCCCCAATTAGCCTCTGTTTGGCAATGGTTTTTTGGAAAGCGCGCCAAGCCTCGGAAGACTGCTGATTCTTGATTTGTTGCAACAGAGAGCAGGAAAGGGGCATGGCAATATATTTTCACAAATGTATGCATGCCTCGATCCTCGTACTACCAATCACGCATCTCGATGCATGATGGCCGAGGAATAGAATTGCACAACTCAATATAGAATGAATGCGCATGAAAACTCAACTAAAACCTAACTCCATCATGGATAATCCGGAGTGTCGGTGACTGGGAATTGAGACACGTTCCGTCACTCAAAGTACGAAACGCCCCTCGTTTCCCGTGCTCGGGCTAACCCCTATCCCGAACACAATACAATATGCATAACATGCATGAAATGCAACTAAGATACATCCTAACATGCAACATGCTATGAAATGGCATACACGATGCATGAGGTAACATGGCATACACAATGTGCTAACATACAACCTAGCATACACAATGCTATGGAATGGAATGGCATACACAATGCAATATGGACTTACACTAACACAAGTGGACCTCAGCCACACTCACATAAGAGGCCATTAGATGAAAATGAGACAACTCGAGATGCGTGCATGCGTGCACGCAAACCGAGAACCGAACCTACGGCATAGAATGCCACTGTAACAAGACATGGCAAAACACAAAAAAATGGTATACTATCATGCAAAAATTAGAGGTAAAATGAGATGAAAAACATCCCCGGAACCCGGTAAAATGAAACCCGATGCATGAAACGAGTCCCGAAACACAGGTTTTGGCGCATGAAATGGCCTATAACTATACAATGCATACATAATTTGAATATGAAATGAAAATACAGAAGCAAGGCAGCCCCGAGACAAGCATTTTTACAGTTTAGAGTGAGGCCAAACAGTGGGCCCAGGTAGGACTAAATTAGCATACAAAAATGGCTCCGCGAGGAAGGTAATGAAGCAAGTCACAAATTATGGCCCCAAAAAGAGAAGGAGCCTTCTACAATATTGAAGAGGGGCCAAAAATATGATGTTTTACAGTTTATGACAGGTCCCAAAAACAGATACAAATATGCCAAAGATCTCATGCAAGAAATGAGCCAACCAAGGGGCAAAGAAGCAAGTAGTGGCTGGAGGTCTCAAACAAGTGAGGGCCCTTCAATAATGTTGAAGAGGGACCCAAAATATGGCTTTTAACAGTTTATCACCAGCCCCAAAACAGTATAAAAGTATGCTCAAAATATCATGCAAAATGAGGCCACCAAGAGGGCTATAACATGAAGTATACAAAGGGTGTCTCAAACAGCCATAGACCCTTAATGAAACATGAAGAGGGGGTCAAAATAGGACCATTTTCCGTTTGGACCAAAGTCCAAAAACAGAGACACAATAGGCTAATAAATCATGCAAAAATGGGGACCAAAGAGGGGTTCAATGGCAAGTGACACATGGAGGTCCCAAAAAGTGATGAGCCCTTCTTCAATGTTGAATAAGGGCTCGAAATAAGCTACTTCACAGTTTATAATAGAGCTCAAAACAGATTATATATAGGCCAAAAATATCATGCAAAAATATGGCATCTAAGAGGGGTAATGAAGAAAGTGGTGGCTGGAGGTCTCAAACAGGGTAAGATCCTTCAACAAACATGACAAATGGCTCAAAATAAGCCTAGTTCCAGTTAGGGTCGGAGCCCAAAACAGCAAGAAAAATGGCTAAAAAAATGATACAAAAATAAGCTCAAAAAGGGGAAAATGATGCTCACCCTTGAAGACCTACTCTTGGCTGCCTTTTGGCTTGAGAAGTGGTGCCTCCTAGCTGCTGGAAAGTCCTCCAAACTGCTGGGAATGGAAGTGGTGGTGTGGTGCTAGGTGGTGGTGTGGAAAAAAGGGGTTGGACTTGAGAAGTTTGAAGCTTGAAGGGAGAGGGAGAGGGAGATATGTATGCAAGGCTCTTAGGGATTTTTTTCAACCCCAAAACCAGACCTGGGGTGTTGGTTATATAGGCAAAAAGAGGGGGAAAATGGGGGGAAAAAAGGGAGGGAAAATCCCTCCAAGTTTCCCTCCAAAAAGTGCCCCCCCGGATACAGAATCTGGGGGGAAACAAAGGTCATATCTGAGGTGCACCAGGTATAAGGAAGCTGGCCGGCCAGGTATTGGGGTTGCAGGTGGCCAGCCGGCCCTCCCCATGGCCGGCCGGCCAAGGGTCAAAAGGGCCAATGCAAATTAGTGGCCGGCCATGCTATATTAGTGGCCTCCCATGTGTCCTCAACACAACCCTGTAGTTGAAAATTGGCAACTGTGAACCAGGAAAGAGAACAACCCACTTTTCAAAGGGGTTCAAAAGGGTCAAATGGAATTACTAGCTAGCCACCACATATTGGTGGCCTCCCAGATGTGTACATCACAAATATGGGGTTTAGGGTTGAGGAAAGTAGCCTTAGGGTGGTCAACATTGACTTTGAAGTGAGAAAAACGGGCGTCGGAGGGCGATAATGGAATATAACTGGTTGCTGGAACAATTACTGGCCTCCCACCTTTCTACGACCTTCCTGGTGATAAAACAGAGGTCCCTGCCAAAAATGAACGAAAACCGATGCAAAATGAAGGTTCGGGGGCCGAAACGCGCAGTCCGAGGCCCTGAAAACTGACTGTTAGGCACCGGAAGTAGTGTTCGACCACGAAGTTGGTCTCTCGGACCACGGTGTCCCTCAAAAGGGAGGAAATAAGGTGTGTACCAAAAATTGGAGCAAACGGAGGTGGTTAAGCGGTCCCGAACCGAGGCACACGGCCAACGGTCCCGAAAAATCGGAAACCGGGCTCCAAATGGGAAAAGTGGCCTACGACCACGAAACGTAGCCTACGGCCACTGAGAGATGATCTACGAGACCTCTCCCTCCCTTCGAGAAGAGAAAACAGAGAAAGCAGAGCTTGGTTCGCAAACCGAGGCAAAGTACCGAAAAGCCCGGAAGTCTGGAGGCAAGGCTCACGACCGAGACTCTGAAACTTCTGAGCGAGCACGATATGCAACATCACCAAGCGCTCAATCGGTGACGTCTGAGTCTTAAGGTCGGTTAAAAATGGGGTGTCTACACACATCTCCACCAAAAATTGTTGAAAAACAAAATTGCAAGTATGTCATTTTCGTCAAGGATCAATTACAACTGCAACATACAAAAGAAGATTGATTTTATCCCCATTTCCCCAATTCTTGTCAAACTTTTCTTTCATTTTCTTTGCTATTGAAGACAAAATAGGATATCATATCATATCATACTTGAATTCATATATGAATTCATCAGCATATCATATCATACTTGAATTCATAAACATTCATACTAAATCAGTTTATCATATATGAATTCATAAATCATTTTAGCAACATATCATACTTGAATTCATAAACACCAAATTGCTAAAAAACAGTTTAGCAACTAAATCAGTTTAACAGCATACAATACATGAAGGACTAAAAACAATTTAAAAAAAAAAAGATTGAAACAAAATAAACTATAGATTTATTAATCAATACATGAAGGACTAATAACTAAACTCAATATATAGATTTTGTATGGGAGCACTGTATAAAGGACTAAATTTTTTTTTTTTTTTTTTTTTTTTTTTTTTTAAAGAAGGTTGAAAGAAAATAAACCATGTATTTATTAATCAATACATGAAGGACTAATAACTGGACTCAATACACATATTCTGTATGAATCTCTCAACTGTCATGAATTTTTTTATTTTTAGTTCCTAAATCATTCATTTTTGAAGCAGTTCCTAAATCATTCATTTCCGAAGCAATTCCTAAATCAGTTTATAAACCAAATTGCTCAAATCAATTTATAATTAAACACTAAATTGCTCAACATTAGCATATCAGTTCCTAAATTCATTTATAGAACAAAGTGAATTTTTGTTCATTGTTTGTTCATTCTAGAACAATGTACTGAACTATATTTATTCTTCACTATCTGCCTCTTACATTTTACGTTTAAGATATGTTCTCAAGACACACATTAAAATGCTAATAAAAAACATTATATATTATTTATGACATATATTGTTATGTAAAATATAACATGTTATAAAAAAAATTATATTTATTTAGCAAACATTAAGAACATTCATACAACTGAGATGGGAGTATTTATTAGAAGACTCTTTTGGAAGTACTTTAAGCTAACAATGAAACAAAATACATGATTTCATTTCATAACTAGCTACCCAAGTATTAGTAGTAGAAACAAGAAAACCCAATTCTACCAAATTTAAACAACCCATCCCAAAACATGAGCCAACTTTAAAGGGAAAAAAACAAAACAAATAAACAAACACATAAAACCATAAACAGACCAGAGTGTGGAGAGACATACCAGAGAACAGGAGAAGAGAATAAGAGTAAAGAAAAAGCGAAAAACAACAGAAAAGAAGAGAAGAAGAGAAAAGAAGAAGAGCAAAACAAAACAGGAGAAGAAGAGAAAAAGAGAAAAGAAGAAGAGCAAAACAAAACAGGAGAAGAAGAGAAAAAGAGAAGAAGAGCAGAGAATATCTCAGTCTGTTCTGTGTAGATCGCTTGCCGTTCAGTGTAGTAGATCGTCGGTCGGCTGTGTAGTGTAGATCGGAGGACGATGACAAAAAGAGTGTAGCCAATAGCCGATTGCGGTTTGGTAGATCGTCGTTCAGTGTAGTCGATAGCCAATCGCCGTTGTTCAATGTAGTAAATCGTTAGTAGGGTTTTGGGGTTAGAGAGAGAGTGAGCGAAAAGAGAGAGTGTGTCTGTCTGAAATGAGAGTTAGGTTTAGAGTAAAATCAAAAGGGTCAAGGTGAAAAAAAAAAAAAAAAAGAAGTGATGGTCAGGTTTTGTGGGTATAATGGCGGATCACCCGCTACCTGACCCGAAAACCAAGAAAGCTTGAATTCTAGTGTCATGACCCGAACCCGCCCCTATGGGTTAAGGACATAACCGGCCAGTAATCCTGTGATTACCTACGGCCTCAGACCAAAGCAGACATAACTCGTCAAAGTAAAGGGGCCAAACGGAAGCAAAAATTTAAAACTTTGTTCATAGAGTCGTGCTTATATGCACATTAACAAACCATGCTCATATACGTTAATTACCCACATCAAAAGTACAGTAGTAAAACTTCTTTATAGACAGGATCATCTAAGCTGAGCCAACCCATAACAGACTGTATACAAATATACACAAAGTCCTTGCCAACAAAACAAAACGTAAATGCATAACAAAATAGCAAGGATGGGTCTCGTGCGTGAGACATAAGGCTGACTCTCCAAAACTTATGTTGTTCATGGCAGACTTCACTAGGGCCAGGTTTGGATTTCTCTTGGCTCACCTACAAACACATGAATGAGCGTGAGCAATAGCCTAGTGAATAATATCAAATACAAAAGTTACATATCAATGTAGAACAACAGGTTCCAAACGGCCTTGGGCCCAATTCATATTTCTATTTAACAGATGTATAACTATACGAATTTCAAATCAAGTGACTTGTAGTTTCAACATTCTGGCCTTTGGCCCATTTAGGTTTCCATTCATGTCAAAACAGCCTTCGGCCCACTCATTCATGTCAAAACAACCTTCGGCCCGATCATTTATGTCACAACGGCCTTTGGCCTGTTCATTCTTGTCAAACAGCCTTCGGCCCACTCATTCATGTCAAAACGGCCTTCGGCCCACTCATTCATGTCAAAATGACCTTCGGTCCATCCATATAAGTCAAAACGACCTTTGGTCCATCCATATATGTCAAAACGACCTTTGGTCCATTCATATATGTCAAAACGACTTTCGGTCCGTTCATTTCTATCAAAACGACCTTTGGTCCATTTATGTTTATCAAAACGACCTTTGGTCCATTTATGTTTATCAAAACGACCTTTGGTCCATTTGTGTTTATCAAAACGACCTTCGGTCCATTCATTTATTTATGTCAGACTTTTGTCCACAATCCCAATTAGCAACTCATAAAGCTTATAAGGAAATAAACAATTGGACATTCACAAGCATTCGAATATCAATATTACTTACAGTGATTGGCTTGTGGAATTGCCTTGGAGCTTGACCCTACACATTTCATGAACACAAAAGGGGTCACTAACAGTTCGATCCATTCTTTGATTCACATATTCCTCTTTAGGCTTTATTCTTATCTCATTAACTCATTTACCATGCTTAATATATGCTTAAGAGTGCTTACCAGTGAAAGAGAATGGAAAACAGAACTCAGAATGCAAAAACAGAATTTCAAGAAACAGGGTCCCCGCTCGAGCACCAACTTTCCCACTCGAGCGGACCCTTAAGATTGCAAAAGTACTGGTTATCTCAAATTCAAGCTCGAGCGTGAACTCGGCCGCTCGAGCGGACCGTCTGTCTACATAGCTCCCCGCTTGAACGCCAACTTCCCCGCTCGAGTGGGATCCATGTTTGCAAAAAAATGTTGGGAGCTCAATTTTCCCGCTCGAGCGGCAGTTCCCCCGCTCGAGCGGACATAAAAAATCTGGGAATTCCAAATTGAGTTCTTGAGCTTCATCTCGACTTTCAACCCACAATTTATGCATGTTATGGCTCAAAATTCACATTTACTCATGCTAACATGCTACCAATACAAAATTACAACATTAGGAAGCTCAATTTCTTACATCATTTACATGCATGCCTCAAATCAATCCAAATTCATCACCAACATATCAAATTTCAACATGCAAAGCTTGCTCTTTCATGATCTACTCTTGCATGTAAGAAATACACATCATTCACAATTTATTTGGTGAATAAGTGGTCATCCACATGGATTTCATTCAAACTTCAACATAGGTTACACAAATTAAGCTCAAACATAGAAATCTATAACAATTCTTTACATGCATGCTTCTATTAGCTTGAAATCCAACATATACAACTCAATTCCCTCACATTCAAACTAATTCATGCTCTTGGCCATCTATTAAACTTGAATTCACAAGATAATGACTAAAAATGCATGAATTACTCACCAAGGAGTTTAATCTTCACAATCTATGTCAATTCTTGAGCTTAACCTCTAAAATTTCCAAGCTTTAGGCCAAACCCTCAATCTCCTATCCTCTCTTCTTCCAACCGACCCTCTCTTCTCTTCTTTGAGTTTATTATCAGTCAAAATGAGGCTAGGGAGAGAGAGATTGAGTGTTTAAAGCCTTGACAACAAAACCCACTAAGGCCAATATTATGATAATAAAGTAGTTAGGCTCTAATTCATTAATTTAATCGATTTAATCTAACCCTAATCAATTTTTAATTAAATTTCATTGTAGGCTCTAAAAATTATGCCAGTCACAATGGCGTAATCAATTTCTGGTTCTGTGGCCGGTAATGCCCTCAATTTAATTTTCAAAGCAGATTATTCAAACAGATATACCTACGGTGAACAGATAAAACTTCAAAATCACATATATTCACATAATGGCACATAAAATCATACTAAACACATAATCATATTCAAATTAAGGACCAATTTAGCATATTACGGAACAGGGGTATCACATCTAGGTCTGCATCCTTTGCTATATGTCACGCATCCATTCATTGGGGGTTGGGTCGAGTAAGGTCGGGCTAATTAAACGAGTTAGTGGATTCGCTGCATAGCCCTATAGGATACAAACAAAAGACAAAAATTTTGGAAAACGCAAGATATTTTTCTTTAAATGTAATACATTTTTACTAAAGTCAATATATTTTTAATATTTTCACATGATTTCAAAACACTTTATACACATTTCCTAATGTTAAATAATGCGTAGAGACACTTGTTAGAATTTACCTAATAATAATAGGGTAAACTACTAATAGATCCTAATAATTAGATTTAATTCTTATAAAGTCCTATTAAAAATAAGACGTAATAAAGCGTCGCTAAAAATAATTTTTTGTGATGATTTTTTGCATATGTCGCTAAAAATTGATAATTAGCGACTTTTTTTGCCACAATTTGTATAAATTATCATTAAAACTTACAATTAGTGACGTTTTTCTGTAACAAAATTTTTCAAACTATTGCTGAAAGTTGAAAATTAGTGACGACTATTTTTTTAAACTGTCGCTAAAACTTATAATTAGTGACATTTTTTTGTAATAAAATTTTCAAACTGTCATTGAAAATTAATAATTAGTGATATTTTTTAATAGTGATTGATAAAAAATACAATTAATTTTCATAAGACTTATTAGATAATAAATTCACATATTAATGCCTACACATAAGTTCCCAATAATAATAATAATAATCTCTATAAAAAGATAAATCAAAATCAAAAGGGCATCAAACAAGCACGTGACATGTCTTATCTCTTCCCGCTCGGTTGCGTTTTGAAAAGGTAGAGCCCATCCCAAACCGAAAACCAGAACCAAAAGTTCTTCAGTCGTTTTTTTTTGAACTGGTTCTTTTGTCGTTAATGCCTTTGAATTCTACTGCATTTGTTTTCTTCTCTCCAAATCACCAACCAAATTCCAATCCAAACTCACTGTAATTCTACCTCTGGTTCGATCTCTCTGAGAGAGAGAGAGAGAGAGAGAGGGAGAATGGAATCGGATCTTTCATTGATCGAAATCTCCGGCGAAGATGACTCTCTGCTTCAACAGACTCCCTCACTCCACGACACCACCACCGCCGCAGCAGCCAACTACTGCTTCTCATGCTCGCCTCTGCAAATCCCCGGATCCACCCTCAATTCCCACCGTTCTTCTCGGTTTTCGCCAATCAGTCAGTGTTTCTGATTTCGTCTTCTAGGGTTTATGTTTTTGTTTCATTTCCATTGTGCTTGCACTTCAAATCGTTGTTTCTACGATTTTTTATTTCTTCACCCGATTTCAACAAGGTTTCGTTGGTTTATTTGTCTTTCTAGGGTTTGGTTTCTGTTTCATTTTATTTCACTTTTGGTCTTTTTTTTATTTCTTTTATTTATTTATTTTTTGTGTAGCTCGAATAGTGTTGTGCAATGTTAAATGAATTGGTTTTCTAGGTATTTGGTTTTGCTTCATATGCTAGTTTCTCTTTCTCAAATGCATCAAATTGTGTACAGCATGTGTGGTGGTCCTCATTGATGTGTATTTGTGGGGTTTGCTTTTTGTTCACATTGAATGGTTTGGTCACATTATACATTTACCAAAATCATCTATCTCTCTCTCTCTCTCTCTCTCTCTCACTCTTTTGGCCTGTTTCATTTAATTTGGTGTCTAAGTATGTAATTTGTTGTTGATCATTGATTTGGTTTTCTAGGGTGTGTTGCCCATTTGGCTCAACAGAAATAAGTTGAAATTTACACAAAATGCAATCTTTCCCCATTCTGCTTGAAATTGGCATGTGGTTCTATTTCTTTGCTTTTCAATTTGATTCATTTGAATGAAATTGGGCTATTTGTTTACATTTCAATTGTACAAGTTTGTTTATTTATTTATTTATTATTATTTAAGTATGAATTAAGAATAATGGTAGGATAAGACTAGCCTTTAAAATAACTAAAGGGAAACATTCTAGCTGAAGAAGCAGCTTATACTTAGTTTCTTGTTAAAATTTGAGAATTGGTTTCCTTGCTTTCTCGAGTATTATGGCTTTGATTGGAAACCGAAAGCACTTCCAAAACTCGAGATTGAATATATGATATTTGACGTTTACTCTCTTGGATTGCAGTGGGTTTAAAGGATAATGCGGGAATAAAAGAACCTTCTTGTTCAACTCCAATAGGTAGTAGTAACAAAGAAAACATGAATGTGAAAAAGTCAGAAGTGCCAAAATTGAGTGTAGAGTCACAGCAAATGAAGAGAAGGAAAAGGCCCGGAGCATACAATTTACGGAAAAGCTTAGCATGGGACAGGGCTTTCTTCACTGAAGAAGGTGTTTAAGTTATCTTCTTGTATTATGTGTATGTTGCACATCTTCATATTGCGCTTAAAAAATGAACATGGGAAAATTTACGAGTTGTTTTTCGTCAGGTGTTTTGAATTCCTTAGAATTATCTATGCTCAGTGGAAGCATTGGTAACTCAAGTAGGGAGGTGCTGCCAACTATTCATGAAGAAGGGAGAAAGTTGTCTGGTATTTCTGGCAGCAATAGTGATTCAGCAGTTTTACAAGTACTTGAAGAGAATTTATTTAAAGAAACTCATGCAACTAATTCAAATGAAAGAGATAATGGTGGTAGTTTATTGATGAAGCATGTTTCATCAGCTCGAGATAATGCAGCACCAGCCTCTGCGGTTTGTTTTTCTGGAGCTTGAACACAACTATGGTTCTTTTTTTATTATAACAATTTACTAATTGTGTCTTTGTTGAATATATGCTTCCAGGGTATGCCGAAAATGCTTTCAAGCCAGAGGGGTAATAGGACTAGGTCTAAAAGTGGTGGTTGTCCACGACCCGTGGTTTTTCCTTCATATCCTTTTCATTGTAATTTTTTATGGGACTTAATTTTTCCCATGAATGTGTTTGTTTTGTATGGGTTAGTTTTTTCTTTTTCTTAATAATACACATATTGAAAAAGCCTTAACTGTTTTGTACTCTTAAAAGGCCTGCAAATGCAAGCACAACAAAATCTGCAATGAAAGAATCAAAGATTCCCAAAATACCTGCTTCAAGGTCAGGTGCTCATTCACTTCCTAAATCCAATCAGAATAATGTGCTCAGTACAAGCCACTCAAAGCATAATCAGATTGGTCAAACAGGTATACTTCAATTTTTGCTGGTCATACTAGACCATTTGTTGAATCAAATTTATTGCCCACATCAGAAAAAAAATGGATTTGTTCAAAGAGTAATCAGATTGGTTAACCAGGTTATCATTGTAACAGTATTAATTTTTAAAGGCATTGAATCTGTAATAATTTTTTTCTGAACAAAACAATGTTTATCTGCAATAAATGAAATTGATGTATCTCTCCGTGATCTGTAACTTATTTTTTCTGCAGATATTGTTCAAAAGAGTGCAAGAATACAAGACCCCTTTAAAAATACTAAAAGTTCTGCAAATAAAGCAAAGGCTGGTTCTGATTCCTCATCTTTGTCCGCAAAATCACCACTTCAGCATCCTAGAAGGAATATGGTAAGACTCCAAAATATCTTTCGACTGTTGGCTTAGTGAAACATCGTCATAGAATTTATGGATTTATGTGTGGCTAACATTTATGCTATAGAAGTTTCTTTTCCATATTAATTATAAAAAATAAAAAAAACAATTTGCTGTCTCCCATCCCTCTCTCTGAATGTGCAGCATAACTCAACTTTAGAAGTACGCTTATCAACCAATCCACATCCTCCACTGGTCACGAAAGCTAATTGTGGTTTAGAGGTGTTTCCAGCTGCAGTACTTCCACCTACTGGATCACGTGCACCAGATGCCCATGATTTATATCGGAAAACCGGAGTTGTCCCTCAAAATACTCACTATATCGGTGGGAACATGCGGGATACACAATTTCAAACAATTAAACCTTCAGGTTTGCGGATGCCATCGCCATCACTGGGATTTTTTTGTCAGGTAAGGTTCAGTGTGTTTCTTTAGATGCATGTAAGCAAGGTTCAAATATCTAAGGTTTAGTGTGCTTCTTGATGTTTAAAAATGGATTTCTTTTTGGCTGTCATTTTGTTGGTTTGCAGCCTAAATCTTCTGCTTCAAATAGTTCATCCCAGAAAGCCACTCAGCCAAGTAATATTCCCAAGTCTTATATCCCTGGCCTGCAGAGATTCAACGGGTCAAATTACACGCATGACCCAAGGCTGCTGCATGCTCCAGAAAAAATGCCGAAAATGGATAATAATGCCACAGTTAGTGGTAATTCTAGGGTCTCAGGTTCTAGTACAGAATGTTCTCCTCCATCTGCTTATAGTGATGCTTCACATGAAAATGTTGAATTGAAAATAGAAGGATCTAATGCATTGACAATGGAAACTATGCTTCCATGCTATCCTAAGAGTTCTGAACTGATGAAAGATAATCAACAGGAGCATAAAATTGTTGGTGGTGACAAAGGATTTCAAGAATGTGGGGAACCTCATAAAGATGATCAGAATTCTTTTAAGGAGGACTCAGACTTTGAGATGAATTATGATGATTGGCTTTTGCAGAGCAGATCCTCTGATCAACTTAAGAAAGATAGCAATAATGAAGTCGCCATTTCTTGTCCAGAATTTATATATTCTAAAATGGATGAACTGGAAAACTCCAATTTTGCATCTCAACATAGCTGTGCAGTGCTTGCTAAAGGGGTTCCTGAAGCAAATGATACAATCAAGCACCAGCATGTCGAGAACAAGCAATGTAGTTCTTCTGTTGGTACTCATGAAGTCATCTCTGGATGTCAGACTGAATATGCTGCTGGTGATATCAAGCAGGCGTTTGTTATAATGCATAATGATAGTTCAAGTGATATCCATGTTGATGAATGGTCTACTTTAAAGGATGAACTAATAAATGCTTCTGCTGGTAAAGCTAATCAAATTCCTCATGGAGAGAACCCTAATCTTGTGAGAAATGATAGAATTTTGCTTGAGGACGGAAAATTGTTCGAGTCACAGAAATACAAGAGAGAGAATGATGCAACTGTCGATTCAAATATATGCGAGTCAAATGGAAGTGAAAGCCTTAGTTCTAACAGTCCTCCACATGAAAGCACAGAACAAGCAAATGAAGGAGCTGCTGCAGTAGATCAGTTGAATGACAAATTACATGCGGAAGATGGACAAGTGAATTTCTTGGATGAAACTTTATTAGTTAAAAATTGTGACAATAAGTTGTGCACATCAGAGGTTCATGATCAATATTTAGTGGTTGATGACAATAATAAAAAAACTAGAGAACATCCAAAGCTTCAAAGTTGTCACCTTCTAGTTGAACAAGCCTCCGAGTTAAACCATGGTTTCCTTGTGGATGATTCCTCATTTTGTTCCAGTGAAGAATCAAGTTTCTCGGTTAAGAGGATTCAGACATTGGCTAATGAAACTAATGCAATGGATATTGGGGTTGATAAGAAGAACACTATCTTGCCAGATGATAATGAACGTAGAATTTCTCAGGAAAATGTTAATCTTGGTGAACTTCAGCACAAGCTGGATGATGCCATTTGTTCCAGTGAAGAATCTGGTTTCTCGGTTCAAAGGATTCAGACATTGGCTAATGAAACTAATGCAATGGATATTGGGGTTGATAAGAGGAACAATATCTCGCCAGATGATAATGAACTTAGAATTTCTCAGGAAAATGTTAATCCTGGTGAACTTCAGCACAAGCTGGATGATGCCATTTGTTCCAGTGAAGAATCAGGTTTCTCGGTTAAAAGGATTCAGACATTGGCTAATGAAACTAATGCAATGGATATTGGGGTTGATAAGAGGAACAGTATCTTGCCAGATGATAATGAACTTGGAATTTCTCAGGAAAATGTTAATCCTGGTGAACTTCAGCACAAGCTGGATGATGCCATTTGTTCCAGTGAAGAATCAGGTTTCTCAGTTAAAAAGTTTCAGACATTGGCTAATGAAACTAATGTAATGGATATTGGGGTTGATAAGAGGAACATTATCTTGCCAAATGATAATGAACTTGGAATTTCTCAGGAAAATGTTAATCCTGGTGAACTTCAGCGCAAGCTGGATGATGCCATTTGTTTTACAGAAGATGAGGATAGAACAATGCCATTGTAAGTGTATCAATTTATGGACAATTCTCTATCTTTCTGGTGTGTCTGTTTCCGTTGTTCTGTCTTTTAATTCATGACATATGTTCTACCTGAAATTTTGACATGGAGTACTTTTTTTAAAATTTGGGACCTTAAAAATTTGACAATCTCTCATTGCAGCAAAAAATTGGAGGATGATGAGAAACAAAATAATCCAATGATAAACCCCACCGTGAATGCAGTTCCTTTCTCTGATGAATGGTTGGCTGCCATGGAAGCTGCTGGAGAGGTAATATATAGATTTATTTATTTACATTGGATAAATGAACTGTACTGAAGTGGCCATAGGGAAATAAGTTAAAAAAAAAAAATTAGTTTTTTCTAGTTATTTTTTGGCTGGTGAAAGACTGAAAGCAAAGTGTTTCAGTTTTAACGTCTATGACTAATTAGATGATTGTTGTGTGCTGCTATCCACCATTTTGGTTAGTCATTTTCGATCCTATGGTGAGACTGTGTAGTAACCGTGCGGAAATGGGTTGGAACAAGTGAGGCTGTTAGTTTGATATTGCGTGAATTATGAAACTCCCAGCAATAAATCAAATGGATGACAGAGTCATATTCTTTTTCATTTTTTGCTGGATGACTGTCATATTCTAATTGTTTAGCTTTGTAATTTTCAATCTGATATTTCTGCAGAAAATTCTAACAATGAAAAGTGGTGCTGTACAAAATTCACCTCCAGACAAATCTCTACCTGAACCAGGTCCATGGTCACCGGTATGACCTTACTTTCTATATTGCCAATTTTCATTTTAAGGTAATATAATTTGACTAAGTGAAATATGGATCTAATAGCATTATTGACACCACACCATTTTTGATAAGCCAATATATTTAAGTTACTTCTTCTCATCCTTCTTTGGCTTGAATTCTGACCTCTGTTAGCATAAAACTGCACTTCTGGATTGTCAAAGAAGACAACAGTAATCAGTGTTTCCAGTTATTACTTATTTGTTTTCAAATTTTTTTATTTGCAATACATAGATAGGGCAAATTTTTTTAAAAAAAAAAAAAATCTTCTCCCATACTTCTTCAGTTGGTTTGAAATTGATGGACAAATTTATTTGTTACAATAAGGTAACATCTATAATTTTATGTCTTTCAGGTGAAACGGAAACAGAATTCGATTGGACCATTTGACTGTACAAAGTTCGTCAACATTCCACCCCCCAATTCTGATTAACTAAACTGGGTGTCACTATTTTGACAATCCTGGCCATTTTAGTCTGACAGAATCCTCATAAATCTTGGGCAAGTATAAGCCAAAACTGTCTTCAATTCTTTATTAGGTTTGCCTAAGGTGATGAACTGAGGGTGAGCTCTATTTGGGTCATACCCAAACCATTCTGACTTCCAATTATAGGTTAGAACATCTCCAAAACTGTAATTTCTAGAGAAACTGTCAAAAACAATGCTATTTGTAGTTTTCTACAAGTTTTGCACTGTTGTAATATTACGTGGCTAACAAATTTATGAAATCCTGCAATTTTACCAATTTGCTTTTAGAAGAGTTGCAGCTATTTGACATGAAATGTGCAGAAATGGGTGGCTTAAAAAGCTGGGTTTTGGGAGATGATCCCTATTTCATTATGGTGCGTTTCAATCTCTGCTCGCTGGTGTGTGACTTGAAGATGTAGCTTTTCTATATTCTAAAGGGATTTAGGCTTGATGCTGTGAAAGCATATTGCTGTTTGATTGGTTAAGTACTCAAAAGGTATGTCCTTCCACTAACTAGATTAGTCTTCCTAATATGAAGGATTTTTATGCTCGAATTCTAACTGTTCTATTGATTTGCACTAAGCTTGATTACAATGGCTGTTTTTAATAGGGTGTAAGATATTTGATAATTTAGGGTTAAATTCTCGTTTTTTAGGAGGTTTTAATTTTCAGAAATTCTCCTTTTGTAGAGTATTCTTTCTAGTTGCGCTTGTGTTTTCTGATTTCTGAAGTGGGCCCGCGGCTGCGGTTCACGGTTAGGGCTTGAAGGACTACCAAGCTGGTTTGGATCCCAATTGAGCTGGCCAAGAGGATGCTAGTGGACCATAGTGGGAAGTTTCTAATTAGGGTTTCGAGATCCTCTCCTAGTTGCACTGTGCAGATCTTCCATCATGGCTTTGCAATCGAGCCATTGGGTCGGGTCTCTCCTTCGATTTTCAGTGCTGCACGGTTGAGAAACCTGCAACAGAATCTCTACCTTTTGGTTAGACAAATCAAATGAGCCGAGGTCACTTATATTGGATTAGCCTATACAATTATGTGAATCAGTTAGTAATTTATTTTATATTGGATTAGCCAGAGTTGAGTTTTGGATATATAGAACTCGTTTGAAAAATAATTATTTTAATTAATTTTTTAAATTTTTTATGAAAAAATATAAAAATAAATAAAAAATACTGAAGTGTTTTGATTTTTTAACTATTTTAATCAAAAAATCACCGCCTCATAAGATATATATGAAGCAGTTGTTGGAGATGAACATGGAGCATACAATTACATGCCCCAATTCGCATGCGTGATGATCCCATCCTTGCCTTAAAAGGAAATTCTCTCTGGGGGGGTCTATCTTTATTCTTTTTCTGAGCTACACTTGACACTGTATATGTAAAAACTTTTGGGCTACACTTTACACTGTATATGTAAAAGTAGATAGATATGTGAGCGTTTGGGGTTAATGGATCACTCTGACTTTGGTGGACTCACCACTAACCCCATGTGATGTTTTCATAAATGATTTCACATGTTGAAAAAAGCTCCCCTATCTGTCTGTTGACTTTCATTACTGATTTACAATCCAACCCAACCCCACCCCTCTCAACCTTGGTTAAATTAGTGAAAAGTAAGTGATATCCATTTTATTTCATTTGCTATACAATTACATTCAATATTTGATTCTTTAACACACACAAGTTAGTTAAAAAATCACTTATCTAAAACTGAAGTCATTCTAATCATAAATGTTTCTTCATTGAATTGAAGTTTTTGTATTTTAATCATAACAATTCTTTGAAAGGATCTTGTTAAAGAATGTTTAAAGGTAGTTGGTTAATAATATTTAAAATAATTATAATTTATCAAAAAAATTTAAAATAATTATATATTTGCAATCTCATAAAACATGTAGGCATTTCAAACTTGTTAACAAATGCCTTTTAAACATTCATTAACAAAATCTATAAACAAAATTGTTGGATCCATTGACACAAAATCTTTTATTCCAAATAATTTCTGTCTATTTGTTCCAAAATTCTTAGGCCTCGTTTGGCAAATGATTTTTTTAGTCAAAAAATCAAAAAGTTATTAAAAAAATTAAAAAGCCAACAATTCATACAAAAAAGTCAAAGATTCTCTTTTTTTTCTACTTTTTGTGCATCTTTTTGTAAAAAGTCAAAAAGTCATTCCAAACATATTAATTTTTTTTACATCACATTTTAGTTAAAAATTCAAAAAATTACTAAAAAAATCTGCTCCCAAACGAGGCCTTTGGGACATGAAAATAAGAAAATTTAGGATAAAAAATTCTTAAGCCGGATCCATTTTTGACATTTTGACATGTCTTTATTCAAGAAAACTGTAGTTATAGAATGGGATGTGTTGTTTCTTGGAAAAGGGAAGTAGAAGCTCCTATTTTACGTTGTTTCTTGGGAAAGTGTACTAATCATAATGAGTAATGTTTTAGAGCACTAAATTGGGAACTCTAGATCATCACTAATGATGTGGCACAGTGGTCTCCACTAAAGTGATGTGATGTTTTGGTTTGAGTTTGTGTTTTTTTTTTTTTTTTTAGCTCATTAGAACTATTAGTGATCCAAAAATTAGTGGGATAAACCACCACTCAATCATATGAAGCCCGTACAATATGTTCCACCACTACAAGAATGATGCTTTTAGGGAGCACTAATAGTAGAAAAGCTATTGGAAATTCTCAAACACAATCATTGACTTTAAAACCATATCCTCAAAGTTGTTCAGTTGGAGACACTTTTTCTGAATCTTCAATGTCCCTTTGAGCTTCTACCTAAAAAGGAAACTCCTCAACAGAAGTGTTTTGTGTCAATTTATAAGTTTATTCTGTAGATTATCCATAATTGATATGGAATGTCAACGTACTCATTTTCACGATATGGCCGGCTTCGGCTCAAATATCATGTTAGATGTGCTATCTAGCTCCAGAAGTATTGTTCATTATGACTCAACTTAAAGCATCTCCAACTCACTAGGCATATAATGTTTGTTAGTTAAAATGTCTAATGTGACTCACTTTTTTCAACTCCAATGCACTAGGCATATGATTAGGCATTTTGGCTCAGCTTACATTCACTAGCTACATGTAGCTAACCTTCAAGGCTAGGCAAAATGTATTTAATCATTAGGATTATTTCCCTCCATCTTTGTTATTGATGTGGCATTCTACAAAATTAATAATATTTGGATGAATAGCTAAAATAAAGAGCATGATTGGAATAGAAACATGAAATAGTTGATAGGTAAAATAAAATGTATACTTTATAATAATATTTATCATAACTCTATCAGTTATATTGTAATGATGTGGAATGCTAATAATGATAATGATGAGATAGATATATTTACTTAATATAAATTTTTAAATATACAGAATTTGATTACAAAACTTATCTCAAATGAGAAAGTACTCATTAAATGTATGGGTTTATCCCATGTGAGATGGTTGTAGATAGTCTTATAATCAAATTTTATGCACGTAGAACAATGAAAGAACATGAGTGAGGGAACTTAGACTAGAAAAAAAAATATTATAAACTTTTCCTATTATTAAAAGTTGGAGAGAGATTTTAGACTAAGTTTCTTTTTATTTTAGGGTAAACTACTAATAGGTCCTACTTTGGAGACTTATTGCCCAATAGGTCCTATTTTGGAGATTTATTACCCATTAAGTCCTATTTGATATAATTTATTAAGTGATAAAGATAAATTTATCAGTCTTTTTTTTTATGAATAATTGTATAGTGATAAATTTATCAGTCTCTTTGTTTTATGAATAAATTTTTAGTGATAAATTTATCACTCTCTTATTTTTATAGTGTTAAATTTATTAGTTAGGACCTGTAGGTAAATAAGTCTAGTTAACAAGACTAATTGGTAAGTACCCCTTTATTTTACTATCTTATAATTTAATATATATTGTATAAAATCATTATATGATAATTATACTTTTATAGCACAATAGAACTAAAATTATCAAAATAAATAAATAATTAAACTAAATTTATTATATTATATATAAGTATTCAACTAACACTTTTATAAAAAGATAAGGTTAAAATTATTAAAATAAATAATTTAAATTCAAATTAATATTATTCTTTTGTAACACATATTATAATATAAAATATCATTACATTAATTAAAGTTAATTCTATTGTGATTTTATATCAGACATCGTATTTTTAAAAATGATTTACATACATGTGTAGCGTCCAATTTGATATTGATTGATTAAAATAAGGGAACTCAATTTTTTTAAAAAAAATTTTAGAAGATAAATTGACAAATGTCAAATGATAAATAGTGTCGAGTTTTATTTTAAAGAATAATGATTCATCGAAAATGATTGTGTATATTTAAATTTTAAGCCACCTATTAATGTTTCTTGAATAATTTTTAAATAAAAATTTTGAATTTATAGCATTACTAATAATGCAAATTCATGAGCTCTACTAGAAAATATATGCAAAAATAATTTGGCTGAAAAATATTTTTTGTGGTTATTATGATGTGTCACATAATTAATTAGAACCCTTTTGAGAACTGAAATTATTAAAGTTATAGAGATCTAGTGTTTGATTTCTTTTAAGGACACTATTTATGATTTGAATTTGTAATTTTTTTTATATATCAATGTGAATAACTTTTACAATCTTATTAATGTAAGTATAAATCTTACCTTTAAGTCAACCCATCTTAAGTACTTTTTTCATATAATAAAATATTTAAATAGTGTCATATAAAAGTATTATAATAGATTATAATCAAATATCACTTGAAATATAATTAAATACCCAATGCAACACTTTAAACATAACCAAAAACATAAGAAATTAGCAGACCTTTTCAATTAATAACCAAAATAATACACCAATCCGTTGTTTTTATTTTTCTTTCAAAAATAAAAAATAAAAAAAAAAAATTGATACAAGTGCAATTTATGATTTTTGATAAATTTAATTAACACAAATGAGAATTTCAGTTCAGGTTGAGAGTACATATTTTTTTTTAAAAAAAAATTGAAAGAAATTATTTTTATGAGTCTATTTTACATATCTGTCATTAGCAAATCTATCTGTATTTAGTTTTCAATTATTAAATTTTCTGCACATAAAGTATTAAGACTCAAAAAAATAAATTCTCGTGTATCGTATAAGTCATCTACTAGCATATATATAAAGTATATATGCTAGAGCAATACTAGATATCATGAAAAAACTTTCATGAAAATGATCATGAAAGCTTTATGACTCTTAGATTACACTTAAAATAAAACACCACACACTAATCAAGATAATCCAAGGGTCATAATTCTTTTATGATCATTTTCATAAAATTTTTTTCATAATTCTTAACTTTTCTCATATATAAAAGTAGTATTTACCTTCAAAAAATTGTCTCTTCTACGTGGCATATCTCTCTTCTCTTCTTTTTCTTTTTTGTTTTTTCTAAAAAAGTGACGTGTAACATGCCCCTATACATAATTATTTCTAAACTCCAATATTTAAAAGACTTCTAAGTAATCTAAACTACCCATAAATAAAATTTAATATAATTATATGTACTAAAAAATATTTTGTGAATTAATTTTCTTTTACTTTTTTTCACTTTTATTCAAATATTCAATTTTATATTAAAATTAAATATATTTCTTAATTTTTTTTGTCTATCTTATTCATATTTTATTATTAATTTATATTAATTTTCCTATTTAACATGAAATTATTTGTTAGGGAAAATTTATATTTAATTTAAACTTTATATACGTGTATATATAATTATATATAATATGTATAAATAGTTTTAAAATAGCTATTAAAGAAAAATCAATACTTAACATAATTAATCTATCTATTTTTTCTTAATCCAACCACAACATATTTATATTTAATTTTTTAAAATAAATTTTTTTTATAACTTCCATTCCTTTTGTTTTTGTTTCCAAATGAATAAAACAATTAAATAATTAGAATCACTTTTAATTGTATGTAACTATTTTTCTTTCCAATTTAAATATTATTATTAATGTCAAATTAAATGTTTATTTTACTAGATTATAATTTGATATCATATAAAATCATCATATATTTATTTCAGTTACAATTTTATAACATGATAGGGCTAAGATTATTAAAATACACATAAATAATTGAAATAAAATTATTATATATATTTGTTTAAATAACACTTTTATAGAACAATGAAATTAAGATTATCAAAATAAATAATTAGAATCATTTTTTAATTTTAAATCATTTTTTTTTCCAATTTAATCATTATTTTTAATATTGAAATCAATATTTATTTTGTTATATTGAAATTAAGTACAAAAATATCATATATATATATACATATATTTAAAATACACTTTCATAGTTTAACAGAACTAAATTGCACTGTATATTTTGTAATATATTTTTTAAATAGTTCTATATATATGTACACATAGATAGCTACATAAATAATTCAACTAAAATTATTATATATTTATTTATGTTATATTTCATATCATGATAAAATTAATATAATTTTTTTGTAATGCATACATTGCAACATATTTCTAAAAATAACTTATATATAGACTGTTGGCGTCACATTTAAATCATCTAATTCAAAAGCGACACGTGGCAGGTAAAGGGTATTCTATGATATTTGATGAGATAATGAAAAGTCCCACCTTCGAAGGTGTTCACGTGCGTCGTGAATGTAATTTCAATTGGTAAAGATAATAAGCAACATATGAATAACAAGGAACAGTTGTTATTAGTTATACACGCATGAAGGGAAAATTATGGCCCTAAGAAGTAGCCAGAATAAAGGAGATCATGGCGAAAGATAGTAGTCTAACTGTTTCGAATGCGCCAATAAAATGCCATAAATAAATGGAAGCAAAGATTGAAGATGACTCCTGACCAAATCCAGACTCTACGTCTTTGTCTATTTCATTTATCTTTAAATTTCTGCACTTTCCTTTTATGCATTGCACCTATATTTAGTAGGAGTATATTGGCCTTGTAATTTCAGAACCCGGTCGGTTTAAAAGTTTCGAAATTACCCTTACTAAAGGTAACATTTTATAATTGTTTATTCAGTTAATTAATTGCAATTTCTGTCCAGTCTCTTCCTATCATTCTGTTACAAATTTGAGTTAAAGTTTTGGTTCATCTTTTCAACACAACATAGTAAAGTCCTCTTCATTAAGGCTAAGAGAACCTTAACACAATCGCTTAACAAAAATTGTCATTTATTATCTATAAAAACTTTTCAAATCCTTACTGGCACACTTGAATTATATTTCTAACGTATAATCATTTCACTTTTTCTTTCACAAATATAATTATAAGAAAAAATCTAATAATCTTTCCAAATACAAAAATTTTAACCTACTAAAATAGCCAAAAATTAAAATAACTTTACAAAAAAAAAAACTTTCCAAACACCTAGAATCAATAAAAAAAATAAAAATATTTTTACTACTTGAATAATACACAATAAATTATTATTATTTTATTTTATTTTATTTTACTTATTTAAATCATACACACATCATCACGTGCTGGTCTATGTATCAACCTCATATATGAGACAGATACACTAGCAAATACATCAAAAGCATTTAAATGTTTTTCACCATATCTATACATTACTTATCATCAGAACTAGGGTTCTCATCTACCACCTTTGCAACACCCTGATATTTGTACAACCAAGCACACACTACAAAATATCCAAAATTGACAACACCAATCACAAATAACAGCCAGTACATATTGTCCATCCTCCCATGATTTATATTATTCGGCAACCATCCGGTGGTCCTCTGAACGCCACTTACCAAGGCCGTGCTCACATAATATGCAATACCAACGAACATCGCCACCATCGCCGTCGACGTACTTTTTAGGGACGCCGGGAATTCCTGGTAAAACAATGCGGTGTTTCCCGGAAAATGAAATGCTTCTCCGATACCAGCTAGGGCTAGCTGTGGTACTAGCCAGAAGGCGGACATTGGCACGATCAAAACACTTTGGTCTTGGAGGTTATGGGACCGCGCTATTTTGAGCCGCTTTGACTCTACTATGGCTGACAAGGCCATGCTGAGCACGCATAGCACGTGCCCTACCCCTACTCGCTGTAGCGGTGTTGGGAATCGACTTGTGAGCTTCTGCCAGGCGGCATACAGGAACCGGTCTAGCAGGACGATGGTGATGCAAGTAGCGATCATTATGAAGACTGCCATGGACCCAGGTGGGATTTTGAAATGAGGTCCGAGGTGGCGGTCCATGGTGAGAGCTTGAAGGGTTGCTAAGCTGTATTGGATGGCCAGTGGTGTGCTTAAGAATATACCGGATGACCATAATGGGGCAATTTTGATTAGAGCTTTGAGGTCTTCTACTTGTTGTACTGTGCACAGATTCCACAACTTTGCAATCGAACCATCTGCTCTGATGTCCCCTTCAGTTTTCAGAGCTGCGCGGTTCAGAAACCTGTATAATTGAAGAATTAATACATGTTTTGTTTTGATGATCAGACAGAATTTAATTCACTTAAAAAAAGTTGTTACAAAGTATAAAATTACCAATGTGACTGTAATTTGTACTAATAAGAAATTTGGAAATGTGAAGCAACTGAAACTCTTACTTGAACGTTTTTGTAGGTGTTGTCACAACCATCGTTGTCACTCCATCATGTATTTTGTTGTAATAATCTTCACTCCTTTGAGAAAGCAAGATTTTCCTCTTCCGAATAGCCGCAACAAAAACACGAGCTAAGCTTGTGAATGGGCTCCCTTGTGGCTTAACATGGCGGTAGAATCGTTTTCCCAATACGAAAATGACTAAGCCAATTACATTAGCTGCAGCACATAGGCCGAACCCCAATCCAAAACTTACACTGTCTTCAACGTAGATAATTGCTGTGCTGCTTATTACGGATGCCATGTACAGGGTGAAGATGAACCAGTTGAAGTAGCTTCCTTGATGCTTGGGGTTGTCGAATTGATCGGCGCCCATTGCTCCTAGGGTGAACCGTGTACCTGCGGCGCCGATAGTTGCAAGAGTAATACCCAGATATAAAACTGCAAATTGGAGTTTTGATGGGGTGATACACAAATTTGATCCATTTCCACATGGTGGAGGCCTCAGAGAGTCGAGTGTCGCACTTAGGATTAAAAGAATTATGCCCTGAAGTTATAGGGTAAAAATAAATCCTAAGATTAGAAAAAAGAAAAAGACATGATACTTCACCTTGCAATAATCAAGTACTGAACACATTTCAATGGGGATAGAAAGTTGATCGTAGTGAATTTCGTGTCCTTACAAACATGGATTATAGTATGCTCACTAGGCTTTATTCACTTTTGTTAAATGTTAGTATGGTTTCATTTTTCATTTTTATATACAATGACGGTGAAATCATACAGGTGAGTTATACTACTCGCACAGAAATAAAACATAAAAAAATTCACAAGAGATGAGGGGTTGAGACTTTGTCAAATATATATGGCTATATGCTTACTAGGAGAGATATTAATAATTTATAATAAAAATAAAAAATTCATACCCAAGTTACTAGTCAAAGATGTATACATATTCCCCCAACACCTCTGCCACTTACATTGAGAGGTTTATATTTATAATGAATTCACAACAACAGACACTTCAATTTCGGGTAATGAATGAAAAGCTCTCTAAATCCGTAAAAGTAAAAATTACCAATACAGAGATGAGAGAAGAAATCCAGATGGCAGAGAACGAGCCCAGAAAGGAGTCAGCAACGATTGCTCCGAGGATGGGAAACATAGTAATGCAGCCATTAATGACGTTAAAAATTTGGGTAGCATTAATGCTTTTGACATTGAACTGCCCAATCAAAAATACAATAAGGTTGTTCACCCATCCTTGGGATGCCAGTGTCAAGCCCGCCATAGTTGCTGCAGATTTTAACAGATAGATCACATTTTAGATTGATGGAACATATATATATATATATATATGTGAGTAAATTATACAAATAGTTCATGTAGTTTATACAATGTGTCAATTCGGTCTATATTGTTTCAATTTGCTCAATTTTGTCCCTTAATTTAACGGATTGTGTCGTTTTAGTCCAATAAATAACGGTTGTTAAGTTTGGTGAACGAAAAGTCAAACTATATATCAATTTGGTTCTTATAGTTTACACAATGTGTCAATTTGGTCCTTGTTAAAATCGAGTAAATTAAAATAATAGGAACCAAATTGATATATTGTGTAAACTACATGGACCAAATTGACACATTGTGTAGACTTTCTGTTCACCAAACTTAATAATCATTATTTATTGTATTAAAATGACACAATCTGTTAAATTTAGGGATAAAATCAAGCAAATTAAAACGATAGGGACCAAATTGACACGTTATGTAAACTACAATGACCATTTGCATAATTTACCCTATATATATAAAGTAATGCTAGAGACGTCAAAAGTTCTATCAAAATTTTTACTAAATGTCTCACATAGGTGCGGGACCCACACCATGTGCACCCCATGTCAGTCACAAACTCATGTGATGTGAGACTTTTGGTAGAACTTTTGAATCCCTAACATTTTATATATATATATAGTTGTGCATGCAAGCATATGAATGAGAGAGAGAGAGAGAGAGAGAGAGAGAGAGACCTATGATGAATGGAATTGTGATCCAACCGCCTTGCTTGCGGTTGGAAGTTGGCAGCTGTGCTTCTCCATCACTGGGGAGTGAGCCGGCAACCATGGTGCAACACAACAGCTGTAAGTTTAAGCACGGTGGCTTTTATGCCTCAAAAGGCCAGTTCTACATGTATATGTTGAATCTCTCTTCTCTTTGAAGGATGAACTCTCATCTGATACTGTTTATATAATTGTCCAAACGATCATGAATTTTGGTGCTGACATTCCATCGCTGTAAAGGTCTTTGTCTTGGGTGAATTTTAAATTATTTTTTTGGGTGAAGTAAAGGTCTGTGTCAAGCAACCAACAAAGTCAAATATGGGTGGGCCAGCCACATTGAGTCGTTGGATCCAACACAAATATCTTAAACAACTGATTGTTAAATGTAATTTTTGACTAAAGTGCCAAACATCTTGGGTGATGATGGACTATAATTGCTCTACTGTAAGTATAAGTTGTTAAAACCAAGATCTTACATAGAATTGTTGACCTGCTTATAGATGGGATTGTAAAATTGAATCGAGAATGGTAAAATTTTATTTTTAATATAAAATAAAATAAAATAAAAATTATCCATAATAATATATCTTATATAATTTTAAAATTATTAAAAAAATAATATATTTTTTTTGATCAACAAAGAAAATCTTTATTGATGAACCATACAAGGTATGAAGAATATATCAATAAAGAGGAGCTTGGAGCTCAGAAAAGCACCAAGCGCTAGTTGGAGAGTAACCAACAAAGAGAGAAAGAGAGAGGGAAAAGAGAAAGAAGACAGCAGAAGCAAAACACTAAAAATAGAGACAGGGCATCCTCATTGGACCTGCCTACCAGAACTGATCATAGCAACACTCAGCCTCATTCAATCCAATTCTGAAGCATCCATCCTTTCTGATCAGCATAGCAGCCAACAGTAGCAACACAGAAAACAGAATCCATTTGCATCCCAGATAAGCACTGAAAACAAAATAGTTGAACCACCTGCCACAACCACATCCTTCCCTAACTGATCAGCATAGCAGCCACAGGGCAGAAGCATCCAAATGCAAACCAGGTAACCATTTACATTCTCACAAAACAGAACAACTGAACATCATATGGACAACATGAAGACTAAAAACCAGATACTCATAAAGACAAACCAACTGAACAGCCCATACAATTCAATCCATTTGCATTCCAAATGGACAGACAAAACAAAACAGACCAACTGAACAGCCTACCCATACTCATAAAACTGAAAACCAGACTTCCCATAATAGCATAGCAGCCACAGAGCAGAAGCAGAAACAACCTTCCCATACATTTCAATCCATTAGAGCCACAGAGCAGATAACTACAAACAGTGGAAGACCACACTCATGAAGCAATTCAGAGCACTGACAGGTAGGAGATAATCAGTGGCAGTCCCTTATTTGCCTCCAATTCAGAACAATGTCATTTACAGAGTAGGGCAAGTCCTTGAGGGAGGCTTTAAGCCAAAATGCTAATCTAACTTTGATGAGATCCCACAGATCAGCTAAGTTAGGAGGGACATCAGAGAATATACACTCGTTTCTATGTTTCCAAATAGACTAGAGGACCACTAGGGGAGTGGCTCTCCAAAATTTCTTGAGGAAAGACTTAAAGTTTATCCCCATCCACCAGGAGAACAGATCTGATACAGTTAGGGGAATGCACCAAAGAATGCCCTAATCCTGAAGCACAGATGACCAAATGGCCCAAGAGAAGGAGCAATGAAGCAAAATGTGCTGGGCAGATTCAGGAGCAGAATTACAGAAGATGCAAGTGGTGGAAATGTTGGAGCTTAGGATGCCAAGGTTATGCAAGAATTTAGAGGTTTTGATTATATTTTTCCATGCCAACCAACTAAAAAATAGGACTCTGGGGGGTAAGCTGTGGTTCCAGACAAACTTGCTAAGAACAAGTGGAGACCCAAGGAGAGATGAAGAATAGGAGTACAGGGAGGACACAGAAAACATACCAGAACCAGCTGCTGAAGAAGCCCAAGCCAGACTATCAATACACTCAATTCTTAGAGAAGGTGCAGGGGATAACGAATCGAACATTCTAGCTTCATCCGCTAACTCCCAAGCATATAATGGTCTTCTATATAGGAGATTCCAACTATTGGAACTAGGTTTCAAGTCATGAAAGAAGTGCAGTGAACCAGACTTGGCAGTTGATAGGGCGAAAAGAGTAGGAAACTTGTGCTTGAGGGGGGTGGCACCACACCACTTATCATGCCAGAATTTGATCCTGTGGCCATCACCCACCTTAATTAGGCAATTATCCAAGAAGTAGTTAAAAATGGTTCTACTCTGAACTCCTATGAACAAGATATCCTTCCAGACCCTGGAGTGCCTATAGAAAGTTATCACTGGAGGAAACTAGCAGTCAGTCTCAACCTTATATTTACTGCATATAACTTGCCGCCAAAGAGCATTGGATTGGGTACCAAATTTCCACCACCATTTGAGGAGCAGGCGGGAGTCAACATCCCTAATCCTCATAATGGCTAGACCTCCTTGAGGAATGCTTTTTGTTACTTCTAGCCATTTGACCAAATGAATTTTCTTTTTAAATTCAGAACCACCCCACAAGAAAGCAGCCTCTAATTTCTCGAATTCACGTGCCACACCTTCAGGCATCCTAAAAAGAGATAAGTAGTACACAGGTAGGCTTGAAAGAACGAACTTAATCAGAGTTAACCTGCCAGGGAAGGACAATACTTTCCTCGCCCATCTTGAAAGTCTTGCTCTAACAGAATCCAGTACAGGCTTCCAAGTTGATTTCCTACCAGGGTTGGCACCTAGAGGCAACTCCAGAAATTTCAAAGGTAAGTCAATCACCTTGCAATTCAAGAGGTCAGCAAAAGACTGTAGAGACTCTTCCTCCACGCCAACTCCACAAACAACACTTTTGTGATAGTTGATCTTAAGACCGGATAGAACTTCAAAGCACCTGAGAATTCTTTTGATTATTACCACCTGATCCAAATCTGCTTCACAAAAAAGAATAGAATCATCAGCGAATTGGAGATGGGATATGAGGACCTTATTAGCTCCAACCAATATTCCTTTAAGAATGCCAAGATTAATTGCTCTGGTAAGAAGAATGTTGAGCCCTTCTGCCACAATATTGAACAGGAAAGGTGATAATGGATCACCTTGCCTAAGGCCTCTTTGCAGGGAGAACTCACCCGTTGGTGATCCATTCACTAAAATGGAGATCCGGGCTGTAGATATACAGGCTTTCATCCAAGAGATCCACTTAGATCCAAACCCAAAACTGGACATCAAGGAGAATAGGAATTCCCAGTTTACAGAATCAAAGGCTTTCTCAAAGTCTAACTTGATAATTATTCCTTTCCGTTTGGATTTCTTCCAATCATCAACTAGTTCATTGGCGATGAACACCCCATCAATGACATTCCTACCACCAATAAAAGCTGTTTGAGACTCACCGATAATTAAGGACATCACTGGCTTCATCCTATGCACAAGAACTTTTGCCAAAATTTTGTAGAGAGACCCGACCAAGCTAATAGGTCTATAATCAGTCAGATTGACGGGATTGGCAAGTTTGGGGATGAGGGTAATGAAAAAGCTATTAATACCATAGGTGAGCTTGCTGTTTCTGTGGAAATCTCTGAAAAATTGCATGATCTCAAGCTTCATAAGTTTCCAAAATTTTTGGTAACACAACAAGTTGAATCCATCTGGGCCCGAAGCTTTGTTCCCACTACTCTCTTTGATGGCAGCCAAAACCTCTCCTTCCGTGAAATCAGATACCAGGTGAATAGATACAGGGCTGCCCTCAATTGTTTTGAATTCCCTAACCAACACAGGCCTACTCGTCCAACTTTTCATGAATTGAGTACTGAAATGACGAAGCACCTCTTGTTTGACTCTACTAGGATCCTCACAGGGCACACCATCAACTGGAATGGAGTTAATCATATTTCTACTTTATCTAGAACTTGCGAAAACATGAAAATACCTAGTGTTTTTATCCCCCTGCAGTGACCATGCCAATCTGGATTTCTAGTGCCATAACCATTCTACCCTTCTATAGAGATTCCACACTTCAGTTCTAACCTCCCTTCTCCTGCCCTTTTCTGAAGCAAGTAGTTCTCTGTCCTCTGCAGTGATATCTAGTGCATGCAGTTCATCTTCTGCAGCCTTAAGCTTAGAAGAGACATTGCCAAACAATTCCGAATTCCATATCTTTAGTTTCAGCCTTAAGTGCTTAAGTTTTTGAAGAAGTTTGTAACCAGCCCAACCCACATAATTAGAGTTCTGCCAACAAGTAGTAAAGAAATTAGAGAAACTAGGGTACAAGGTCCAAGCGTTGATAAATCGGAAGGGTTTGGGGCCCCAATCTCTGTCATCTTCCTTCAACAATAATGGGCAGTGGTCAGATATGAGCCTAGGTAAACCCCACAGCTTCATGTTAAAGTGGATTAACCATTCAGGGCTAAGCAAGACCTTATCAATTCTGCTCCATTTTTGAGCATCCTGATTATTGCACCAAGTGTATTTTCTGCCGTAGAGAGGGAGATCATTCAGTTCACAGGCTTCTATAAACTCATTGAGGTGTTTCATACCCCTGTCTCTCCGAGAGTAGCCAACCCTCTCTACCATATGCCTTATCTCATTAAAATCCTCTTCCAAGCACCAAGGGAAAGGAAAGTGAACTTTGAGGTTGAGGAGAGCATTCCAAAAAGTGGATCTGCTGGTGACCTCATTGGGAGCATAAATGTTAAGCAGTACACAATGAAAAGAGTTATACAATGTACCTGAGAGTAAAATAAACCTCCTGTTACAGCAACTACCAGATAATTGGAACGCACCTGGATCCCAGATGCACAGGAGCCCACCTGCTGAGCCTTCAGGGTCCACAGACAAGAACTCTATATCCCTATTACCCTATAGCCCCCTAGCCACAGAATCCAACATAACTACCTTTTTTGTTTCTTGAAAGAATGCCACATCAATGTGCCTATCTTTAAGGAGCTTTTTAATTCTACCCCTCTTCTCAGGTTTGCCAAAGCCTCTAGCATTCCAGGAAATAAGCTTCATAAGGAGACAGATACACACTCTAAACATTCCCCAGCTACTGCACTTACATCTTAGCCTTACCCTCCTTGATAATTCTTGCTTTGTCATTGAGTTCCAAATCAATGATCTTGTGCATCACTACATCTTCTTTCCTTGAAAATTTATTCCAAGCTTATGCCCCAGCTGGACAGTAGTCGCAGTTTCTTTGAGAAGAAAGCTACGATGGGTTGAACAGCCCTCCGAGAGATCAGATTGTGCAAGGGCAGCAACAGCTGGTTTGAAAATAATAGGTTTGGAGTTACTTTTGCTGAAGGCCGAAAGACGAGCAAAACGGGAGAAGCCCTCTATCTGCGGCTTTTTTCTCCCTGAATTCCTGGTGTTCCGAAGATGATTGAGGTAGAAAGAAGGTGAATTAACTTGGCCTTGATCTTTTAAGCTCAGAATTTTCGGCCCACTGGAAGTTACACCAGTATGAGGCCCAGGGGAATTGAGGAGCATCAGATCATTTGGGGTGGGCCTAGCATTCTGAACTTCAGTTGGGCTTTGAACACAGTGCTTACAAAATGGGAGGCCCAAGTCCACCTCAAGAGAGATGCCAGGCCCGAGATTCATCTTAGGTCCACTATGACTTTTGAATAAGCTAGCTGTGGAAGCTTGCTCCACACACCTCGCAAACTTATCAATGCACTTGGGGGAGGGTGCACGCTCCTCCATCATAGCCTCTCCTTCACCTACCACACTAGGTCTGCTGGACACCATATCACATGGGGACTCTTTAACCCGTGTGTCCACATCCTCTTCGTTGAGGCCGTGACTAGGCTCCATCCTCCTTGGCACCTCGTTGAGGGAAGCCCCAGCACACGACAGGTCACACCTTGCTGCCACCTCAGCTTCACCTTCCTCTCCCTTGAAACACTCCTCAGCTGGAGAGTCCTCCAATACCTTGCAGAGTTTGACGATAGAGCTGCAATCTTCCATGGCTGAGATGATGGAAGTCTCCTCCGCACTGCCGAGGTGGTCTTCATAGACCAAAATTGGGTAGAGATTTCCTTTGCACTCTAGGTTTATGGTTTTGCAAATGGGCTCCATGCACGAAGTAACAATTTTGATTCTGTAGAAGAAAAAAGAGTCTGGACAGCATATATCACCCTCCAGGTGGAGAATGGTCCCCCACAAAGAGCCAATGCTATTTAGTGTGTTTTTGTTCCAGAGGTGAAGGGGTATGTCGTGGCACTTCAGCCACGCACATCTCTCTTGTTGTATATGTGCAGCTGGGCTCCATTCCAAGACAAATAGGCTCCAAGCTTGAAACCATTCCTTGATACTCTGAATGTTGGATTTCAGCTCCTCCTGGGAGTGAAATGATAGGATAATATCACGGCCTCCCCCCTCTCTGACCATAACTTGGTGTAACCCCTTCTCCTTCAGGGCCTTCCTGATGCTGTGGATAGTGTAGTCGGAGTGCAATCTGATTATAACACTATCATGCAGCCAACCATGACCATCATCATTGACTTTAATGGTCGTAGCTACTGATCCAGTCCTAGATCTTGCGTCCCCTTTTAGAACCTCGGCAAATGATTTGTGTCCAGTAAATAGAAGTGTACACTTGCCATCATGAGCACCGAGAGCCTCTTTGTTGGTCTGGGGCTGACCCCTGCTTTGTACAGCTCTTGCGTTCCTCTCATGGGTGGCATATTTAACAGCGAGCACTCTATCATCCACCAAGAGTCCATTTGCTTTCTGAATGGCAATATCTGAGGCCACATGGCAGTCGTACCTCACAAATCCGAACCTTGTGTTTGTCACTTTCCGTCTTTTGAAAGGGATGTAGACGTCGTTGACGATGCCAAACTTAGTGAAGAGTTTGTACAGAGACTTAGCATCCATGGAGCTAGACAAGTTATCCACGAACACAGTAGAGAGACCAGACCTAGACACTCGCCTCTTAGATCCACCTCCTCGCCATTGATGCACCACCGGGATCCAACCTCCATTTGCCATCAAAAAATAAATAAATAAATAAATTTGATATAACGCATCTTTTATGTTACACATAAATTATACAAGATGTTGGAGAAAAAGTTTATAATAAAATCTTTTGTATAAATGTACACACACATACATACATATATAAGAAATAAATAATAGGAAATTTTTTTAGTAGGATCGGAATCAATTGTAATTCTATATGATTTCATGACTAGGATCGTAGTTATTTTAAGATCCTACTAAATTTAAGATCTTAATGCGATCCGGATCATTTATCCCAACTAGAATCGAAGGATCTTAAGATTCTACAATTTGGATCAAGATTCTGATAATCATACTGTAAGTGCAAATCAACAGTAACATGCAAAAGAAGAGTGATAATCACATCATACAAGATAAAAGAAAACGGTACACAAACAAAATTTTCAGATTGAAAATCCATTTAGAATGATATGCTAATAGTACATTTGAAATTGTATTAGTTTCAAACGAAAGAATCATAAAAGACCATACCATTCTGTATGAGATTTCAGCACACAAAATTTGTTTATAGTTTATGTCCATGTAGTTGGTGGGTAGACTATTTTAAACTACATTCCTTAAAAGAAAAGTTGCTTCTCAAATTATATTTTTATACTAAAGTTTAACATATCTCAGATAAACTAGGAGAGACAATTAGTTCTACGACTAAACAAGTGAATATAGTTGGTGCCAATAAATTACACACAACTAGCTAATTACATTATTATTATACATAATAAAAAAACGATACATGTGAACAAAGTAATTTATAATAGACCATACAGACAACATTAGACTTTTAATTGGTAAAAAAAAAAAAAATGGCAAGTTGGCATATGCGTACTTCCTTAAATTTAAAATTTTGAGAAGGGACCTCATCTGTGTTTTGGGCAACAATAATAATCGAAGAAGTTAGGTGCAGATTGTTTGCTAGTGGTGAAGGCAACTTGGGTGGACACGATTGTAGATATTGCTACGTATATTTTAAAGAGGTATATAAATATATATATATATATATATAAACATATATATCTTTTGTATATAAGCAAGGTTTATGCTCTCAGCAGCAAGTGGGGAAACACACCCAAAAAAAACAAAAAAACAACTACAACAACAAATTATAAGGTTTTTTCAGCTAATTGAAATAAAAGAAGTCTTCTACAAACCGAAAGTGTTTTAACATACTTGATTTTTTAGTCATCAATCTCCATACTGGTATTTCTTTCAGTCATCTTTCCATAGGTATGGAATTTATATACTTAATTTAGCATAACTGTTGATAGGACCATATATAAAGAACAACAAATGGTGATTCTCATTCATATATTTTCAACACAAGTGATACATCTTCTTTTCAATCAATCCAAGCTACTGTACAATAAAATTGCAGTAGAAAAATCTAATTTCAAACACATAAAAAACAAATACAAAATAAAGAGGTATTTGGTAAGAGCTATGAGGAAAACAGAACCCTTGAAGATACTGACCTCATAAATACAGTACAACTGGTTGGAGAAGCGAAAAGTGACAATCAACAGAGACACCAAAGTTGTGCATAGATCTTGGATTTGAGAAGCGAAAAGTGAATGAGATAAAAGTTGTATTTTTTTTCATAAATCTCTTCCCTTTTATGACAAAATCCAAGATCCAAACACCACACAATTAAATAATACCAGATCGAATACGATTGAGAGGATGATCTTAGCTATTTGATCAGTACATTATAAATTGGATTGTTGAAAAGGAGTTTGCTCTACTGGTTGCAATATTTCAATTGCGGTGATCTTCTCCTCTGAGCAAAACTGGACTTACAGACTCGTTATATAGAGAACCTAACATGGATTTTGTTTTTTGCATTATGCATACTCCGGATTGAGTGCTAAGGCCTCCTGGTAAATCATATCCTTTATCTGCTCTTCGCCCAAGGCTTGTTCAAAATCAAAGGAGAATGGCTCTAGGCAGACTGGTTCATCAGCTGCGTCATGTAATCTTGCAAGGTAAGGATGGGCTAATGCTTCCTCAACTGCAGCCATAAAATGTTTTTTGCATTTAAAAATAAGAAAACTAAGGTTAAAAATCAAAAATAAAGTCACAAATGTGATTTGTAGAAGTTTTGAAATGCAATTGAACATTTGAATCCACATGTAAAAGTGTTATATAGACCTTATGACAGTGTTGTAATGAATTTTCATACTGATTGTAACTAATTTAGTCGACACATATATAATGACAATGTATATCTAAAAAAAATAGGGCTTCCTAAAAATTTTGAAAATCGATTATGTTGCCCTATGCAAACAAGTCCAAATTATTAATTTGCACAGTGCTTTTTGCATTTTCATATTATGACACCTGTAACTTCTTTGTTTGAATATTTGAATCAGGGTTCACACTCTAATTGATAACTGCTGTGGAAGGTACCTTTTGTTTTGTTAATTTAAACATCAGTGACAAGTAGCTGATTGCAACTTGTGTATCAACCGCCAAATATAGGCTATGTTTCTGCACATTGAGTGAAGACTTCCACATACATATACAAGTTTTTAACTTGGCCAAGAAAACTGTTTCTCATCTACTTCATTGTGTTGACATTGTCAAGGAGATCAACCACTTTCATATGGTTTATTGTCTTAACTAAGATGCTTTCTAGGATGCTTTTTCACATTACAAGGCAGAATCACTTTGATATCATCATTTCATAGTTCCTCCTAACTCATCCCTCCAACCGAAACTAATAAAGTAATATTATTTGGTAAATCCACTAAAGAAGCACCAAGTCTTATTAACAAATGGTCAATAACAAACTATGAACGCTATTCTTACCAAATGATGTTCATAAATCAACAATTAGCCAAAGATATCCAGAGATGCATATGAACCCTATTCCTACCAAACGTTGTTCACAAATCAACAATTAGCTAAAGATATCCAGAGATGCAAAAGTTACAAAACAGGCCTCATAATATTGATTGAAAAGAGAAGTAGCTGTAAACATTACACGTACATAACAGAGGGAGAGGTTCATAACTGAACATAATCTATTTATTCCAATGAAACAGAAGTTATAAAACATGCACTCCTAATAAAAGACCCCGACTTGGATGCCCTGAACAAGAGACCAAGTAAAGATCTGCCTTAGTGAGGATGATTTTTTAAATTTAGTGGGTTTTGGGGTAGAACATCCCCCATCCCAAGAGGTATTATGGGACTGTAAATAATTGAATTGAAACCAAATCAACGTGTACCTATATTCATCAAGCTGATTTCAAGAAATAGGATCCAAATTCAAGTGCAGTTGTTGTTCATAGAAAAATTGATCCATGAAACAATTCTGAAAATTTAGTTTCACTCAAGAAAGAGAGAGTTTTCAAAATTAATGGCGTGGCAACCGTAGAGATGCGTTTAAACATTCAAACTTCTCCA
Organism: Camellia oleifera; assembly: GCA_022316695.1. Lineage (NCBI taxonomy): Eukaryota > Viridiplantae > Streptophyta > Magnoliopsida > Ericales > Theaceae > Camellia > Camellia oleifera. The sequence continues at coordinate 55,386,506 of CM039312.1, read as the reverse complement.
TTTTGCCTTTGTTTTTGGTAGGGGGGAAGGGGAAGGGATGTTGTTAGGACTACTACTCGGTGAAACCAATTCGACTCACAACTAACAAACCATGTTGGTTGTGTAAGCCTGTTGAGAGTGGAAACTGAGACACATCCTAGGCTGTTGCCTTGGCCAACTCACACTAACATGCACTTGACACCTGTATAAGTTCTGAAGGAAGATCCACTAAAAGAAGCTAATTTCAGTAACTCAATTCCCCAGGCACTCGAGCACTTGATGCTTAGAAATTTGTTCTGAGCATCACTTGTACTTGTCATCCTCAACCCAATTAATAGAAGGTCGGAGCCTCGACCTTCTAACATGTTAAACTAAGTACAAACTGTTCACTGTTTGCTAGGTATTTAAAGATACAAACTAACGAAGAAAAAATATAAGCAGAAAACACATCAAAAATTTAGATCAGTCTAACAAACAAATAAATAAAGGCTCATTAGTGAAGCGTCAATATCATTTTAATGGTGCCTACTGAAAGTAGTTCATGTAATTTAATATAAACATTGAATAATTAATATCAAATCAATTTCTATTTCATGTCAAACTAGCTGACAGGAAAGGAAAATTACCTGTAATTCTTTTGGCAGGATCAAATGTCAACATTTTATCAACAAGATCAACAGCTAATGGATGGACATGTGGGAAAACCTTTGCTAACTGCTGCCGAGGATGTTGGGGTAGTTGACAGATATAGCTTTTTGCATCTTTGCTCCGAATGAACCCAATATCTGATTCAGTGGGTGTGCCAAGAAGCTAAGAAAAGTAAAAGAATGTGTAAGCACTAAGCGTTCGTCCAGTGAAGACTGAAGAGCAATACTGAGAAATAAATTCTTAATTCAATCAATCCTATGATCATGTAAGAGAAACGGCTACTATAGAACTATTACTGCGGTGATACTTTACTAGGCAAAACATTTCTTATAATATAAATCAATTAGAAGCAAATAATGAACTTTTTTTTTAATATGGGTAAGGTAAGGAGACTCAAACTTGAGTATCTTTATTGGGAGAATGCAACGTAATCTTGTTGGGGCGTCCCATAGGGAACACAGATAATGGAAACATTTAAGCCTAATCAACAATATATTTGCTCTTCTAAAATTACATCCTGCATTTAATCATGTTCCATGTTTGAAAAAACAGTAAAGAACATAATTAGCTAGATCTAAATTTCATCTTACCTCTATCAATAAGCGCAGCTGATGCACATGGTCTTTACCCGCAAGTAAAGGCTTTCTGTTCATAAGCTCCATAAAGATGCAACCCACGGACCACACATCAATAGCAGTAGTGTAGTCTGAAGAGTTTAACAAAAGCTCAGGTGCCCTGTACCATCTGGTGACAACATATTCGGTCATGAACTGAGTCTCTGAAGTTGGCCGAGCAAGACCAAAATCACAGATCTTCAGATCACAATTTGCATTCACCAAGAGGTTGCTGGGTTTCAAATCTCTATGAATAACATTTGCAGAATGTATATATTTCAGTCCTCGAAGGATTTGATACAAGAAGTACTGCAAGGAGATCAATTACAAAATGTCAGATTTCTTTATTTCCTTAATAGAAAAAAATAATAATAATCAAACTAATAAAATTTAAGAATGTTGAATTGTTAAAGTATCCAAGAAGTCAAGAGTGAAATGTATTACCTGACAGTGTTCCAAGAAATCTTTTATTCCAAATAATTTCTGTCTATTTGTTCCAAAACTCGTAGTATTTTGGAACATGAAAATAAGAAGATTTGGGATAAAAAATTCTTAGGCCAGATCCATTTTTGACATTTTGACATGTCTTTATTCAAGAAAGCTGTAGTTATAGAATGGGATGTGTTGTTTCTTGGAAAAGGGAAGTAGAAGCTCCCATTTTACGTTGTTTCTTGGGAAAGTGTACTAATCATAATTAGTAGTAGAAGCCCGTACAATATGTTCCACCACTACAAGAATGATGCTTTTAGGGAGCACTAATAGTAGAAAAGCTATTGGAAATTCTCAAACACAATCATTGACTTCAAAACCATATCCTCAAAGTTGTTCAGTTGGAGACACTTTTTCTGAATCTTCAATGTCCCTTTAAGCTTCTACCTAAAAAGGAAACTCCTCAACAGAGGTGTTTTGTGTCAATTTATAAGTTTATTCTGTAGATTATCCACAATTGATATGGAATGTCAACATACTCATTTTCACGATATGGACGGCTACGGCTCAAATATCATGTTAGATGTGCTATCCGGCCCCAGAAGTATTGTTCACTATGACTCAACTTAATAGTTACTTTTATATATTTGTTCTTAATAGTACTAGCGTATGCTCATGCCTAAAGGCACGGTGTAAATAATATTAAGATTAAAATGCAGTTATAAAAATATATTTAACAGACTATATTCTACAATTTAAAAGAAATTAAAACTAAAATGCACACCAGTTAGTGCTACTGTTGCCAATCAAATTATAACTACATAAGAAAAACAAACATTATATTGTCATACACCAAAAGAGTGGATTAAAACTTTATTAAAAAAAGTGGGTTAAAGCTTTCCAGAATTTATATGCTTTACAGAAGATGTGTCAATAACATGTCTTCAAACATGTATTTGCCCAAACTTCCTCATCATTACTCTCGAAAAAGTCTTTGTATCAACTTGTATGTATCCCCAATGAGGAACATGCACAACAATCTGATAATTTGTGGAAACAAAGAAAATATCTATATAAGTTGGTATATTTGTTGAAATTATACATATCAAAATATTTTGAGATTGAAATTATCTTATTACATCCCTATCGAAGCAAGCTAGTTGTGTTTCTCATTTTAAGCTCCATAAATTTTTCGATCCAGTCCTAAAAAAAATTCATATTTCTAATTATTATTAAATTGAAATTTTATTAAAAAAGATATATAATCAGTAGAAATAAATTTACATGGTTACCTTTTGATAAAACGTGATTTTATGAACATGGAACACTACAACAATACTTCAGGATAAACAATATTTGTAGTAGAATCCAAGCTATCTTTAGGGAGGAGAATACTTATACGATCAAAAGATGTACATTTGGACAATGCCACATTTAATAAATTTGTACGCATATGAATAAGTTGATTGGGTCGATTATATGATTTTTTACTATGAAGCACCTGACACGTCCTCAGGGCCAGCGTACGAGTGTCGGACACGCGTCGGACACGGACACGCGTCGGACACGCGGTTGACACGTGTCCGACACTCTCTCTAACGTGTCCTCTCTTTTTTTTTGAATTTTTGCAGTCAGAGACGCCATGGACACGCTGTGATACTTTCCGGACACGCCTGAGGTGGATCGAAGCCCTAACTGAAAGAGAGAAAGAGATCAAGGGAGGAGAGAAGACAGCGATCGAGGGAGGAGATGAGAGGAGACAGACAGAGACAGAGAAAGAGATAGAGGGAGGAGAAGAGAGGAGCCTAACCTGTTCGGATCAATGAAGAAACTGAGGTATTTGTCTGCTCTTTTCTTCTTCTTCGCCTCGTCCTCTTCGTCTCCATCTTCTTCTCCTTCCTCTTCTTCGACTTCGACTTCTCCTGTTCTCCCTCTCTCTGATTTCACCTCACCCTTTCACTTTCCCCTCTTTTTTTATTGAATAAAGCACGACAGTTTTTTATTTCACCCCGTTTCTCTCTCTCTCCTCTCTTATTTCCTTGATTCTTTTTCTTTTTTTTTTCTTTTTGCCTTTTTTATCTTTATTTTTGTTAAACTTAACAATAATAAATAATATAAATAAATAAATAATATATATATTTATATACTAATAATAAATAATATAAATAAATAAATAATGTAACCCCTAACCTTTCTTTTGGTCTTAAATAATATAAATAATATATTTATTTTTTAATTTTACATATAATAAATAAATAAAATTAGTATATATTTTTTAATTTTGCATATAATAAATAAAATAAATAAATAAAAATAAATACAAATAGTATATATTTTTTAATTTTACATATAATATATAAATAAAATTATATATATTAAACGTGTCCCCAGCGTGTCGTGTCTCCCATTTTTTGAAAAATTGCGTGTCCGTGTCGTGTCCGTGTCGTATCTCGTATCCGTGTCCGTGCTACTTAGATTTTTTATATATTAAATTCAATATCTATCCGAAATAAGAATTAAATTCATCAATCTCAATCACAACCGAGTGGTCGAAACCGCCCCCATCGTATTCTGCTGATCGGGTCGGTTCTTCAAGTAATCCCAACACTATTTAAATTTATTTTTTAATTTGATAAAATTACAAATTTAATATAAAATTTAATCCCAACACTATTTAAATTTATTTGTTAATCCCAACACTATTTAATCCTAGCACTATTTAAATTTATTTTTTAATCCCAGCACTATTTAAATTTATTTTTTAATCGCAACACAATTTAAATTTAAATTTAATCCCAACACTATTTAAATTTAATCCCAACTCTATTTAAATTTATTCCCAACACTATTTAAATTTAAATTTAATCCCAACACTATTTAAATTTAATCCCAACACTATTTAATAGGACAAAAAAAATTTAATAGGAGAAAAAAAAATGAAAAAATACCAAATAGAAATATACCATACAGAGAAAACTACATAATTATTCTATTCTGGAGAGGTTGTTTTCAAATTAGGTAAGAGAGAGAGAGTAGTAGAATCTCAAATAAGCTCATCATTTAATTTTTTATTTTTTAGAGAAACAAAAAAAGAGAGTAGTTTTTGGATGTAGAAATGGTAGAGACTAAGAAATTGATTACAAAAAATACAACGCACACATAAATTCTATCATTTAACAAAATTGTTTTCATTAGAAGGTTACATGTTGGAGAAAAGTTCCACAACAACAGACGCGTGTTTGAACAGATTAGAACATCTCAAATTATTCAATTTTATTTTTTTGGGTAGTGTAGTGTAGCCTAACTCTCATGTTGGGAAAATTACAGTGATACTCGGAAAAATATTTGAAACCTTGAGAAAAGTATCCACAATTCTACACATAACTCAAGTACTCCATTTCGGGCCGGTATTGTGATTTATGGGTGGAAAACGCCAAACCCACCAATTTCCACCCATAAATCAAAATGGGATTCGTGGATATTTCTGTGATTTGGTATGGCTCAAGTGTATGATAACATACGCCAAACCCACCAATTTTCCACCCATAATACAATTTATGATTAAGGAACATTAGGCAAACTGGATATATATGATACTACTTGATAGCCTCACATATTAGATGAAATAGGATATTAAGACTTGACCTAAGTTCTTCATGGGTGAAGAAGTGATCCTTACGTAGGAAAATTACCTTCCTCAAAAAATTGATTTACTGTGTAAGTCTAAATTGACTTCTAAATGCTTGAGGGAATATGTCCTTAGCATTATAAGTTTATTTTAATTAATGCAATCACAATATAAATCAAATATAACATATAATTAATTCAAATAAATCAAGACAGTTGTGATTACAAATTCAATAGATCTGGATTCAATGACATCACCCACTTTTGATGTTGAGCAAACTTTAGATCCAATTTCATAGCTCTCATCTAATTCTCATGTTAGAAAAGTGACAATAGAAAGCTAGCAGTAAAAAAATACATATATTAGAAAAAGAACTTAAAATTCTAATGGGTAACAACTCCCCTTGAACAAACACCTCTACAGTCAGCCAAAAATCTGCCGGTGTGAATCAACCATTGCACACAAAAGATGCAGGAAAAAATGAAGTCATGATGGATACAGGTGCTGTTTACATAGGGGACAATTATTGGAAAACTTAGTTTGATTGATAATTAAGGTTTAAAAATCCAGCAGTCACCTCTGTTGAAAAGGAAAAAATTAAATCCAAAAGAGTTCAAATAAACAATTAAAAGAATTTACCTTCTAAATGACCCAAGAAATGTAGGCTTGATTTGTAATTTTTCAAAAATGCTGTAGGTCTTCCAGGAGAAAAGGCCCCTGGTTTTCCCTTTTGGATTGCTGAGAGAACCTCTTTAAGGATTGAATTGGCCAGGAAGCTAAATACATGCAAACCTGAATTTTCTGCACACCATACCTAACAACACAACAATTTTAAAAATAGTAACCGAAATTTGGCAATTGAATGTTATAACCTTGCATGACAATTGAATGTTATAAACAAAATTAACATATAAATTTGTTTTTAAAATAAATTCAAATCCAAATTCCGATCAGATAAAACCTTTACAAACAAAAGATTGAGTCTTGAAGAACAAATTGCAAATATATAAATTAGGTAAAATTAGTAAAGGGTTCAAACAAAAATTAAAATGGAAAGATCATACACAATAAACTAAATCAAAATTAAAATGAAAACAATTTATGATTAAGGAACATTAGGCAAACTGGATATATATGTTACTACTTGATAGCCTCACATATTAGATGAAATAGGATATTAAGACTCGACCTAAGTTCTTCACGGGTGAAGAAGTGATCTTTACATGGGAAAATTACCTTCCTCAAAAAATTGATTTACTGTGTAAGTCTAAATTGACTTCTAAATGCTTGAGGGAATATGTCCTTAGCATTATAAGTTTATTTTAATTAATGCAATCACAATATAAATCAAATATAACATATAATTAATTCAAATAAATCAAGACAGTTGTGAGTACAAAGTCAATAAATCTGGATTCAATGACATCACCCACGTTTGATGTTGAGCAAACTTTAGATCCAATTTCATAGCTCTCGTCTAATTCTCATGTTAGGAAAGTGACAATAGAAAGCTAGCAGTAAAAAAATACATAAATTAGAAAAAGGACTTTAAATTCTAATGGGTAACAACTTCCCTTGAACAAACACCTCTACAATCAGCCAAAAATCTGCCGGTGTGAATCAACCATTGCACATAAAAGATGCAGGAAAAAATGAAGTCACGATGGATACAGGTGCTGTTTAAAAATCCAGCAGTCACCTCTTCAGAATTTATTAAAATTTTGATGACTAATGTTACCTTCGAAAGCCTCAGCTGGAAGCCCAGTGATTTCTTGCAACATCCTTGCATGCCTGCCTTCATCTTCCGCTTCAACCTCATCTCCTTTCCGATCTTGCCTACTACCATTGGCGTCACCATCATCCTCAGCATCATCTGATGCTACATTCTCATCCTACGCAAAAGGAACATAAGGACTGAATAATTTACACATTAACAGGAAATTCAACAAATTGACATATCCAGCTTTTTAACACAGTGAACCTAGTCTTCTGAGCAGCCCGGTTCAGCCGCGGGGGAGGGGGGGGGGACTTCTCTCTAAAAAAAATTCAGATCACAGAAGAAAAGAAAAGGTAGGGAAGCTAAACTAAACCCTTTCATCAACTTGTTCTATCGGTTTGGAAATATGATAATTATGGCTCAACAACCTCATCCAAATCTGCTCCATTCTTAATTCAAATCCAAATTTCATCCATTTACATATCCATCAACATCCAGAAGGTCAGGCACACCACAACATGACATGAAAATTTGAGGTTACATTTGGATTTATGGGTTTCAGATTAATACATTTGGCATCATTCATTCAAGAAGTATATCTTATTAATTCAGTGTAGTATTTTAAATTTAGATATCAAGAATGGATTCAAGAGCTGTAGATTGATGGATTTTAAATAGTTGGTAAATATAGTTTACCTGAAATCCTTATACGAATTATTCTTATACAGGGATCTTACCAAAATACAACTCTCCTATCTATATTCTCTATTCAATCACCTATTTTAATATTATCAATCTATACATGCAATAGATAACCTTCCAACAATTTTATGAAGTTTCTTCCTCAAACCCTTTCATTTCAAATCCACCCATCCAAATGGAGCCTATATGTAAATGTAATGGTAACTAAACAAATTAAGGATAATCTAAACGTATTCTTGTAAACAAAATTAGAAAAAATATGTCAAAGTTACACATCCCAAATATTAATTACTCGCTCCCAAATAAATTAAACAACCAACTAAATTAGAAATCATATTTGCAGTTCAAGAAAAGAGAGATATCACAAATTCCTTTAGTTTATTTTCTTCAAAATTTCCAACAACTGATCATTTTCAATCCTTACCTTTTCCTTAAAAAAAAATAAAATAAAATAAAAATCACATAGATCAAGAAAGCATAAAACGTAGAAAAAACAAATGACGAACAAAGAGATTAGGATGAAGTCGATGCGGGGTGATTGGAACTCTGATATTTACCTAACTTAATAATTCCAAAAATCACCATTACCGAAAATCCCATCTGGGCATACAATAGATTATGTAATTTACCTAACATCCGAATTTCTGATTTCAAAATCAAAACAACAATCAATCTTACAATCAAATAGCCCAAAATGCGAGTTCGAGGACTGGAGAGGCAGACACGGACTGAGAGAGAAGGGAGAGGCAGAAATCTTACCTTGCGAGAATGAAGAGCAAAGTCGGGAGCGAGCGAAGAGGGACGGTAGGAAAGAAGAAGAACAGAGAGGGAGAGAGAGATAAAGCCGAGTTCGAGAGGCCGAAGACTGGAGAGCAGCAGAAGAGGGAGGGTAGGAAAGAAGAAGAACAGAGAGGAAGAGACGTGGGTAGGGGGGAAGGCTGAGGGAGAGAAATGTTTGGGCGGGAGCCATATAGATATTAGGGATGGCAATTTAAACCCGGCCCGACGGGGACCGATCCCCCGACCCCGAAATAAGTGGTTTTTTCCCGAAAAATATCCCCGCGGGAACGGGGATGGTATTAAAAAATTACTCCCCGATCAATTTTAGGCCGGGGATGGGGATAGGGTCATCGGCCCCGGCCCCGGCCCGGCCCCGCTCCGGAATTTCCCCGACTCATCCCGCCTCTGTATCACTTTGTATTATATAAATATTAGTTATATTATATTTTGTATTATTATATAAATATTATATAAATATTAGTTTTACTTTTCATGTAAACTCTCTCAGATGATCTCACTCACATTTTCTCTCATTTCCTCTGTGTCTCTCTCTCTCTCACTGACCGTGGCCCTCATCTCTCTCTCCCTCAAATCTCAGACTCAGGCCTCGTTTGGGAACATCCTAATTTAGTAACTTTTTGGCTAATTGACTAAAAAGGTAGGTAAAAAAAACTTGTATGTTTGGGATGACTTTTTGGCTAATTACGAAAAGCTGTGCAAAAAGTAGAGAGAAAAGAGAATCTTTGACTTTTTGTTATGGGTTGTTGGCTTTTTAGCTAAAAATGTAACTTTTTGGCTAATTGGCTAATTTAGCCACTCTCCAAACGGGGCCTCAGTCTCATCTCTCTCCCTCCCTCTCCTCTCCCTCTCCCTCTCTCCCTCTCCCTCCCCCTCCGTCCGTGAAGCGTTCCACCGTCGGCTCCCTCCGTCCGTGAAGGCTTCACGGTGAAGCCCTCCGTCCGTCAGATCGTGAAGTTTTCCGTCAGATCGTGAACCCTCTCCCTCTCCCTTCGTCCGTGAAGCCCTCCGTCCGTCAGATCGTGATTCGTGAAGAAGAAGAACAGATCTGAAGAAGAAGAACAGATCTGATTGTTGTATATATATATATAATCTGTATATATATCTATGATTTTTGATGATTGTTATATATATATCTGTATATATATATATAATTTTTTTGGATGATTGTTATATATATGACAGATTATTTTTTGTTTTTTGTTTTTTTTTTTATCTTCTTAAAGCTCATTGAGATGTTGAGATTTGTTGATGTTGTTTTTGTGGCCGGGGATTTTCGGGGTCGGGGAAACCCGATCCCCGTTAGGGAGCAGGGGTGGGGGTGGGGGTGGGTTCCCCATCGGGGACGGGGACGGAGACGGGGGGAAGTTCTGCCATCGGGGATCGGGGACGGGGAGGGTGATCCCCGGCCCCGCCCCGCCCCGTTGCCATTCCTAATAGATATGAGCCATTGATATATACCGGGATTCATATTAACCATTGTATCAAAATGTATCTCTGACACAAATTAGACATTTTCAAAAACTATATTCCCTTATTATATAGATTCAACTAACACTTTTATAGAAAGACAACGTTAAGATTATTAAAATAAATAATCTAAATTTAAATTAATATTATTCTTTTATAACACATGTTATAATATAAAATATCATTACATTAATTAAAATTAATTTAATTGTGATTTTATATCAGACATCATATTTTTAAAAGTGATTTACCTACATGTGTAACGTCTAATTTGATATTGATTGATTAAAATAAGAAAACTCAAATTTTTTTTTTTAAGTTTTAGAAGATAAATTGACAAATGTCAAATGAAAGATAGTGTGGAGTTTTATTTTAAAGAATAATGATTCATCGAAAATAATTATGTATATTTAGGCCACCTATTAATGTTTCTTGAATAATTTTTAAATAAAAAATTTGAATTTATAGCATTTCTAATAATGCACATTCATGAGCTCAGCCAAAAAATATATGCAAAAATAATTTGGCTAGAAAATATTTTTTGCGATTATTGTGATGTGTCACATAATTAATCAAAACCCTTTTGAGAACTGAAATTATTAAAGTTATAGAGATCTAGTGTTGGATTTCTTTTAAGGACACTATTTATGATTTGAATTTGTAATTTTTTTCATATATCAATGTAAATAATTTTTACGATCTTATTGATGTAAGTATAAATCTTATCTTTAAGTCAACCCATCTTAAGCACTTTTTTCATATAATAAAATATTTAAATAGTGTCATATAAAAGTATTATAATAGATTATAATCAAACATCACTTGAAATATAATTAAATACCCAATGCAACACTTTAAACATAACCAAAAACATAAGAAATTAGCAGACCTTTTCAATTAATAACCAAAATAATACACCAATCCATTGTTTTTATTTGTCTTTCAAAAAAATAAAAAATAAAAATTTGATACAAGTGCAATCTATGATTTTTGATAAATTTAATTAATACAAATGAGAATTTCATTTCAGGTTGAGAATACATATTTTTTTAAAAACAATTGGAAGAAATTCTTTTTTTGAGTCTATTTTACATATCTGCCATTAGCAAATCTATCTGTATTTAGTTTTCAATTGTTAAATTTTCTACACATAAAGTATTAAGCTAAGTTGTCCTCCTTTGTTACGGGACAAACTATAGCACCGGTACGACTGACAAGCAATGGACCGATGGAGGCGCAATGGTGGTTGGATTCCAGTAGTGCGGCATCGGAATGGAGGTGGATCAAAACGCAGTGATTCAAGCTTTGGACTCTTTTCGATTTTCGTAGACAACCTACCTCAATTAATGGATGTTAGATCCCTGTTCAAACTCTTCACTAAGTTTGGTATCGTGAAGGATGCTTATATACCTTTCAAAAGAAGGGTAGCGACAAACTCAAGATTTGGGTTTGTGAGGTTCGGTTGCTCTGTTGCAGCTGACATTGCTATCCAAAAAGCTAATGGCTGTTGGTGGATGATAGAGAGCTAGAAGTTAAAAAAGCTACTCATGAAAGGGGTTCACGGGTGGAACACAGTAAAAGGAGATCACAACCCATGAGCAGATTTTCAGGCACAGGCAATATCAGGGGCCATCCGTCAGGTGCAGGGCAAAAAACTTACGCAGAGATACTAAAAGGAAAAACTCCTGTGGTAACTGGAACTGTAAGCACGATCATAAAAGTTGATGAAGTTGGGCATGGTTGGCCTTATGAGAGTGCAATAATCAAGCTCAAGAATGAATATTCCTTGCATGACATTAGGACAGTTTTGAATGAGAAAGGACTGGATCAGGTGCTAGTCAGAAAGGGAGGTGGGCGTGATGTAATCTTAACCTTCAATTCCCAAGTGGAGTTGAACTCTAAAATCTGCAACATCAAGGAATGGTTCAAGGACTATAGCTAGTCAGTAGGGGTATGGAAGCCAGATTTTCACTATGAACCAGAAAGGTGTCTGTGGTTGAGGTGCTATGGTGTACCACTAAATTTTTTGAACAGAAACACTTTCAACAACATTGGAAATTCATGGGGTACTGTCCTTAGTTTGGATGGAGATACTACTCATCAAAAGTCTTTCTCATATGCCAAAATCAGATTGGCTATACCATATATGGAGCCTATTAACAAAACTATTTTCTTAGAGTGCAAGGGTCAACTCTACCCCATCCTTGTGTGCGAAGATCATACTGCAGACATCAATATCTTGAAGCATAATGGTGAAGTTTGCAGCTCCATTGAAAGCTACAGTAGTAAAGAGGACGAAAATATCTATGAGGAGAATAGTAGAGAGAAAAAAGAAGATGATGAGGTGGCAGCACAGTGTGGTAAGCCTATAGCTGAGCTGGCATGTAAAAATATGGCAGATAAAGATGTGGCAGCAATATGTGGCAAGCCTATAGCTGAGCTAGCATGTGACCATATGAGAGCACTGAGGAAGGAGCCTTCAGCTTGTCACAGCAGAGAAAAGGGAAGCACAGTAGTTGAGGAGACACAGAGGGATGGTAGCTACTACAGAGAGGAAGGAGCGTATGTAGAAGTAATGATGCAAGAGAAGTCAGAGCTCAGGCCAAATCACAATGATGACAATCAGAGGTATGTAGAGCAAGTTTCTACATCTGGTTTCAACAATAGACTAAATGGATCTAAAGAGGGCACTCAGATTGGCATTAATCTTGAGGTGGATCTGTCCCAATTGATTTGTAATAACGTAATTTCTGGTTCTTCACTTAGGCCCAATGATCAGCCCAAAGACTGTTGTGTTTTAAAACCTGCTAACATTGGGACCACGGCCTCTCATACGGTTTCTCTTGGGCCTTTAATTAATGTTGGCCCAAATAGCAAGGACACTTTGAGCCACATTCACACTGATCCTTTTAGGCCTTCTACCAACGGCTCTATTTCTCTGCAGAATGTGAAGAATAGAAGGGAAAATAGAAGCAAATAGAAGGAAAAAAAAGGCACAGTTCGAAGGGTACTCCAAGTTTTCTAGACTCTATGGTCACAAAGCTGTCCACAAATCCAGCTCCAAATCTGTCATATACAGACCAGCAACTGCTGCACTTGCTCAATCAGACTTGTCTGAGGCTGAATCAAGCCAAGATTACCTCCTCCAAGAAGCCACAGCCACTATCCAATTGGGGAAAACTCTTGATATCAATTTTGATGGGCAAGAAGATGTTGCACTTGCCAAGATTATTAAATTAGAGTTAAAAGATAAGAAGAGACTTATCAAAGATGGAAAAGCAAAACAGTAAGTTGCTGTGGAAGGGGGATTCTGGAATATTAGGGGGTTAGGAAAGTCTGTAAAGAAAAGTATAATCAAGAAGCTTTTAAAGGAAAGATCTATTGATATTGCTTTCTTTCAAGAAACAAAGAAAGCCGTGGTTTCAGATATTGTGGTTAGAGGGCTTTGGGGGAGCAAGAAAATAGGAGTATATGTCTGTGGATCCAGAAGGCACTGCTGGTGGACTCCTTTGCATATGGGATCCAGATGTTTTTCAACTTGCTGATTGTTGCTGCATTAGGAGGTACATTTTGCTCTCAAGTCTTCTGTATAACTCCTTTGATTGTGTTTTGGTAAATGTCTACGCTCCAAATGATGCTACCAACAGGTTCAAACTATGGGAAAACCTGTCAAATCTCAAGGTTTCCTTCACAAAACCTTGGTGCTTGGGAGGAGACTTCAATGAAATTAGACATATGGGCGAGAAGGTGGGCTGTTCTAGAAGAGATAAAGGAATGAATGATTTTAATGAGTTTATTGGAACATGTGAGTTCAATGATCTACCTCTTTTGGGAAGGAAATATACTTGGTGTAATGCCCAGGAATCAGAGAAGTGGAGCCGGATTGATAGAGTGCTGCTCAATCTTGAATGGTTGATTAATTTCAAATTGAAGCTTTGGGGGCTACCCAGGTCAGTTTCAAACCACTACCCATTGTTGATGATGGAGGATAAAAGAGATTGGGGCCCAAGGCCTTTCAGGTTCATTAATGCTTGGACCTTGCACCCCTCTTTCTCTAGCTCCTTGCTAATTTCTGGAACAACACCACTATTTCGGGCTGGGCTGGGTTCATAATTGTACAAAAACTGAAACTTCTAAAGCTGGTGCTAAAAAAGTGGAATAATGAGGTGTTTGGTAATATCAATACAAAGCTTAAGGAATCTAAAGAAGAATTGCATGCAATTGACATAGTAGCTGAGGCTAGACTATTACTTGACACAGAAAAAGAAAGAAGAAGAGTGATTAGATGTGAAGTGTGGAAGCTTTATAGAATGGTGGATTGGTTATGGTTACAAAAATCTAGATTAAATTGCACTTTGAATGGTGATAGAAACACGAGGTTTTTCCATGTCTCTGCTAGCACTAGACAGAGTAGAAACCTTCTCAACTCTATTTCAGTTAATGGGGTATCTTATGAGGATCCTAACAGGATTAAGGTGGAGGTGCTGCTCCACTTCAAGGGTCATTTTGTTGAATCTTGGGTAAATAGGCCTGTTTTGGGGAGGGAGTTCAATTCTATTGAGCCAGGCCTTATTTCCCAGCATCTTGTTTCAGATTTCAAGGAGAACGAGGTTAAGGCGGCTATAATGGAATGCAATAACAATAAAGCTCCAGGCCTTGATGTGTTCAACCTGTTGTGTTATCAAAAATATTGGAAGATCATGAAGGAGGTTATCATGCAATTCTTTAAAGATTTTCACACCCATAGCAAGCTTGCGTATGGCATCAATAGTTCTTTCATTACTCTCATCCCCAAGCTGGAGAATCCTAATGGCATAACTGACTATAGACCTATTAGTCTTGTGAGCTCTCTATACAAAATATTGGCTAAAGTTCTAACAGGTAGACTGAAGGTAGTAATGCCCTTAATTATTGGTGAAACTCAGACTGCTTTTCTGAAAGGGCGAAATATCTTAGATGGAGGATTCATTGCTAATGAAGTGGTTGATGGCTGGAAGAAGACCAAGAAGTCAGGGCCAATTTTACAGTTGGATTTTGAGAAAGCATTTGATTCGGTTAATTGGGAATTTTTATTTTCCATGCTATCTAGTTTTGGATTTGGGTCTAAATGGATCTCTTAGATGAAAGTTTGTGTCTCTTCACCTCGTTTATCCATTCTTGTAAATGGATCACCAACTAAGGAGTTTTCACCTCAAAAAGGTCTTAGGCAGGGTGACCCACTCTCACCATTCATTTTCAATATAGCAGCGGAAGGGCTCAACATTCTTTTCAACAGAGCACTTATTCTTAGCATTCTTAAAGGAGTGAAACTTGGGGCTAATGAGGTTCTCTTATCCCATCTCTAATTTGCAGATGATTCAATCCTTTTTTGTGATGCAGAGTGGGATCAGTTGGTAGTTATCAAACGAATTCTTAGATGTTTTGAAACTCTATCGGGCCTTAGAATCAACTATCATAAAAGTGTTGTGTGCGGGATTGGTGTGTCGGATGACCTTTTGTTGTCTCTTGCAAATCTCCTTAATTGCAAGGTGCAAAAACTCCCAATGAAATTTTTGGGACTACCATTAGGAGCCAATCCAGGTAGGAAATCAATGTGGAAACCTGTTCTTGACAAAATCAAAGTCAAGTTTGCAGAGTGGAAGAGGAAATTACTATCTTTCACAGGTAGACTAACCTTGATAAAATCTGTTCTCTCCAGCCTCCCTACGTACTACCTCTCTCTATTTAAGATGCCTGAAGGAGTTGCGAAAGAAATTGAGAAGATTCAAGCTGTGTTTTTGTGGGGTGGCAATGATCTAAAGAGGAAAGTTCATCTAGTGAAATGGGTGGATATAACAAAGCCTGTCAATCAAGGGGGTCTAGGTATAAGAAGGATTCGAGATGTGAATACCTGTTTACTTCTCAAATGGTGGTGGAAGTTTGGGAATCAAGTCAATGCGCTATGGAGAAGGGCTATTTGTAGCAAATATAAAATCAATGAAAACTGTTGGCATCCTCCTCTGGAATCCCATTATAAACACTCTAGATTGTAGACTGATATCATTTCCATTGGGGCCTCTAGCAGGAATATCTTCAACTTCTATTTGGTTAACTATCTAATTAAAGTGGGAAATGGGTCTAGAATCTTATTTTGGCATGACAAATGGTGTGGGGGGCTCTGTTTTAAATATGAATTCCCTCTTCTTTACAACCTTACTACTGAAAAGGAAAGATCACTTCATTATTTCTACCACAGAAAATCCAGCTCAGATAATTGGAATTTTTAGTACAGAAGAGAGCTTTATGATTAGGAATTACTTGAAGAAATCCGACTTGTTAATGTCTTATCCTCTTCTCCTCCTCTGTGTTTAGAAAATGTGGATTGTCATGTTTGGGCCAATGGTTCTTTCTCTGTATCTGCTTTTTACTCTTTCAGCAGCTCCCAGCATGGCCCTCTCCTAAAAATTTGCAAGTTTGTCTGGTATAATGCACTTCCCCCCAAAGTTCTCTTTTTTGGTTGGCTAGCTTGGAAAAACAGATTAAAGACAGCAGAGTTTCTGCACAGATTAGACATATTAAGCAGCAGTGCATCTACCCTCTGCCCATTTTGCAGCTCTGAAGTTGAAACTGCTGTCCATGTCTTGCTACACTACCCTTTCTTCTGGTGTATCTGGTCATCAGTGATTCAGGATTGGGGATTTAATTGGTGCATTCAAGGTTCAGTAGAAGGTCTTTTCTACTGGTGGATGGGTGGAAAATTAAAGAGGCTTGAGAAGAAAATCTGGAAAGCAATACTCTTAGTGGTTCTGTGGTCTCTCTGGAAACATAGGAATGAGTGTGTCTTTTCTTTGTCACAGCCCAATTCCTCTGGTCTATACGAACTCATCAAAACCAGAACTGTTCTTTGGCTTAAAGCTACTTCAAAGGACTTTCCTCTCTCAGTTGATGACTATTTGTTCAAATGGAATCAGATCAGATGCTGAATTAGTTGGTGCAAATCAGGGACTAGGTTGACTATTTGTTTGAATATTAAGGCAGCAGGGTTTGTGCTGGGTTATGTACTCTGAGTTGTTTGTGCTGGGTTTTGTTGTTTTTGGTTTTATTATATGGCACTTGTCTGGTTTTTTGCTGAAGTCTTTATTGGTTCTGGGTGTTTTATTTCTGGCTGGAAGAAAAGATCAAGTCAGAGAAGTTTTCAAGGGTGTGCAGTTCAAGGCAATGCAGAATAAAGTTCAAGGCAGAGTAGTTTTCAAGTCAGAGTTGCTTGCTGGTTCAGAGTTTTCAAGGTTGTTCTGTCTGGGTGATGATCTGTTGGAAATAAGTATGCTTTTCGAGTCTGATTGTTGCATGAGGTTGATTGGTGGCTGCAAACAGGTGTCTGCTTCAGGTGTGTGATTGATGGTGGGGATTGCCTTCAGAAACGCTTGGTGGGGAGTCCAAGCTAGTCCTTTTGGCGGCAGAAATGCTTGAAATCTGTGTGTTGTTGTGATCTGTTGTTGTTGCATTCAGAAATGCTTGAAAGCCAAGCTAGTCCTTTCCTGGTTTGGTGTTTGGGCTGTCAAGATGTGGGTTAAGGTTTCTTCAATGGCAGTGGCTTCTCTGTTAATGACCTTGTGTCTAACATGCATCTAGTGTAATTTTGCATTAGGAATGGCCCAGTGGTCTGCTGCTGGTCTACTTGGTTCTCTGCTAGGTTGTCCTGCTTCTCCATTTCCAGATCTGGTCTATGGCCTGCTGTTGTTGGACTCTTAGGCTTATCTGTGGTGTGGTTGTTTGTGGAGTGTTTTGTTTTTTTTTTGTTCTGCTCTGTTTGTTGGTTTCTCACCAACTTGGAGCCTTGAGTGTGTGCTAGCAGATGATTTGGTATGCGTTTTGGTGCCAACCTAGTCGGGATCTAAATGTTTCACTGTGATACTTTTTGCACCCTCTTCTTTATTGATGTAAGTATCATACTTGTTATGTTTTTCCATCAATAAAGCTTCTCTTTTGCCGATCAAAAAAAACAAAAAATTATTAAGCTCAAAATTAATTTTTCATTTTAAAAATAAATTCTCGTGTATCGTATAAGTCACCTACTAGTATATACCTTCAAAATTTTTAAGGGGGATTTGGTCATAGCCCTCTCACTATCTAATTTCTTTTTCAAAAGGACAAGAATTATATAAGTACTTTTAAAACCCCCTGATATTTTAAAACTTGTTTCTTTTACTATATTACCCTCATATCTATCAGCTCTCCTATTAAGTCATCTTCACTAATGTATTTCAGAGTAAAATTTTACTCTGTATGAAAGTAAAATTTTACTCTGAATAAGTGTAACACTCTGAAACTAAAGTAAAATTTTACTCTGTATAAAAGTAAAATTTTACTTTGAATAAGAGTAAAATTTTGCACTCTGAAACTAAAAGTAAAATTTTACTCTGTATAAAAGTAAAATTTTACTCTGAAAAACAAGTAAGCTGTGAGACTTTGAAGTTAAAAGTAAAAGTTTACTTTGTATAAAAGTAAAATTTTACTCTGGTTCTGTCAAATGAAAAAAACAGAGCAATAGAACCAGAGTAAAATTTTACTCTGGTTCTATCAAATGAAATTAGATCATTCACAACCACCGTTCTTCTGTTTCTTCACAGTTACTTGCCTCTTTCGTATCACCTCTTTGGCTTATCTGTTATCTATTACATATACACAATCCATATTGCTCACTCACGACACAAAAATTTATCAAAATCAAAAACAATTTTACAACAAAAAGTTGAGAGAACATAGTAACAACTCATCAATAGATCAATTTAAGAACTTAACAACACTATCCAACTGAAAAATCTCTCCCTTACACACACATACACACACAAACACACACATATATATATGAAAAATATGAAGAACTGTGTTCAAATATGAAAATTTATCATTCAAATCTCCGATCTTAAAGACTCAAAACACACACACACACACACACACACATATATATATATATAGATTAGAGATCGAAATATGTATATATATATATTCGAATTCAAATCCCAAAACACATATATATTCGAATTCAAATCTCCAAAACACACAAACACACACATATATAGATATATATATATATATATATATGTATCAGTGCGATTTGCAAGTTCTCTACAGCTCCAACCATGGAGGAAGCTAGGGTTAGAAGAGAGAGACGAGAGAGAAGATGAACAGTTGAAGGAGAGTTGAAGGAGGAGAGTTGAGAAGATGCGGAGAGAGATCGTCGGAGCTTAGGAATGACGACCGGCGACGACGGACACATCGGAAGAAAAGTTCTCCACAGCTCCGGCCATGGAGGAAGCTAGGGTTAGAAGAGAGAGACGAGAGAGAAGATGAACAGTTGAAGGAGAGTTGAAGGAGGAGAGTTGTATCTGTGAGGGTATAATAGTCTGATAAAATATTTAAATAATAAATTTTGTCATTTATGCAAGACTTTATCATTATGAGGGAGTTTAGAAAGTATAATTTTTTTCTTAGTCCTTTTAACAATGAAAGGAAGATAAAAGGGGTTTATAGCTAAATTTTCCAATTTTTATCTCTTCTATGTGGCATATCTCTCTTCTCTTCTTTTTCTTTTTTCTTTTTTTTTTTTTTAAAAAAAAGTGACGTGTAGCATGCTCCTATACCTAATTATTTCTAAACTATAATATTTAAAAGACTTCTAATTAATCTAAACTACCCATAAATAAAATTTAATATAATTATATGTACCAAAAAATATTTTGCGAATTAATTTTCTTTTACTTTTTTTCACTTTTATTCAAATATTCAATTTTTATATTAAAATTCAATATATTTCTTAATTTTTTTTTGTCTATTTTATTCATATTTTATTATTAATTTATATTGAGTTCCTATTTAACGTGAAGTTATTCGTTAGGAAAAATTTATATTTAATTTAAACTTTATATACGTGTATATATAATTATATATAATATGTATAAACAGTTTTAAAATAGATATTAAAGAAAAATCAATACTCAACATAATTAATCTATCTATTTTTTCTTAATCCAACCACAATATATTTATATTTAATTTTTTAAAATAAATTTTTTTTACAACTTCCATTCCTACTTGTTTTTATTTCCAAATGAATAAAACAATTAAATAATTAGAATCACTTTTAATTGTATGTAACTATTTTTCTTTCCAATTTAAATATTATTATTAATGTCAAATTAAATGTTTATTTTACTAGATTATAATTTAATATCATATAAAATCATCATATATTTATTTCAATTACAATTTTATAACATGATAGGGCTAAGATTATTAAAATACACATAAATAATTGAAATAAAATTATTATATATATTTGTTTAAATAACACTGTTATAGAACAATGAAATTAAGATTATCAAAATAAATAATTAGAATCATTTTTTTATTTTAAATGATTTTTTTCCCAATTTAATCATTATTTTTAATATTGAAATCAATATTTATTTTATTATATTGAAATTAAGTACAAAAATATCATATATGTATATATATATATATATTTAAAATACATAGTTTAACAGAACTAAAATTGCACTGTATATTTTGTAATATATTTTTAAATAGTTCTATATATATGTACACATAGATATATACATAAATAATTCAACTAAAATTATTATATATTTATTTATGTTATATTTCATATCATGATAAAATTAATATTATTTTTTTGTAATGCATACATTGCAACATATTTCTAAAAATAACTTATATAGACTGTTGGTGTCACATTTAAATCATCCAATTCGAAAGCGACACGTGGCAGGCAAAGGGTATTCTATGATATTTGATGAGATAGCGAAAAGTCCCACCTTCGAAGGTGTTCACGTGCGCCGTGAATGTAATTTCAACCGGTAAAGATAATAAGCAACATGTGAATAACAAGGAATAGTTGCTATTAGTTATACACGCACGAAGGGAAGATTATGGCCCTAAGAAGTAGCCAGACGAAAGGAGATCATGGCGAAAGATAGTAGTCTAACTGTTTCGAATGCACCAATAAAAGGCCATAAATAAATGAAAGCAAAGATTGAAGATGACTCGTGACCAAAGCCAGACTCTACGTCTTTGTCTATTTTATTTATCGTTAAATTTATGCACTTTCCTTTTATGCATTGCACTTATATTTAGTAGGAGTATATTGGCCTTATACCGTTAAATTGTCATTTATTATCTGTAAAAACTTTTCAAATCCTTACTGGCATGCTTGAATTATATTTCTAACTTATAATCATTTCACTTTTTTTTTTCACAAATATCACGTTCAATTATAATTAAAAAAAATCTAATCATTTTTCCAAATACAAAAATTTTAACCTACTAAAATAGTCAAAAACTAAAATAGCCTACTAAAATAGTAATTTCTCAAACACCAAGAGTCAATAAAAAAAATAATAAAAACACTTTTATTACTTGAATAATACACAATAAATGATTATTATTTTATTTTACTTATTTAATATATGTATCAACCTCATATATGAGAGAGATACACTAGCAAATACATCAAAAGCATTTAAATGTTTTTCACCACATCTATACATCACTTATCATCAGAACTAGGATTCTCATCTACCACCTTTGCAACACCCTGATATTTGTACAACCAAGCACACACTACAAAATATCCAAAATTGACAACACCAATCACAAATAACAGCCAGTACACATTGTCCATCCTCCCATGATTTATATTATTTGGCAACCATCCGGTGGTCCTCTGAACGCCACTTACCAAGGCCGTGCTCACATAATATGCAATACCAATGAACATCGCCACCATCGCCGTCGACGTACTTTTTAGTGACGCCGGGAATTCCTGGTAAAACAATGCGGTGTTTCCCGGAAAATGAAATGCTTCTCCGATACCAGCTAGGGCTAGCTGTGGTACCAGCCAGAAGGCGGACATTGGCACGATCAAAACACTTTGGTCTTGGAGGTTATGGGACCGAGCTATTTTGAGCCGCTTTGACTCTACTATGGCTGACAAGGCCATGCTGAGCACGCATAGCACGTGCCCTACCCCTACTCGCTGTAGCGGTGTTGGGAATCGACTTGTGAGCTTCTGCCAGGCGGCATACAGGAACCGGTCTAGCAGGACGATGGTGATGCAAGTAGCGATCAGTATGAAGACTAACATGGACCCGGGTGGGATTTTGAAATGAGGTCCGAGGTGGCGGTCCATGGTGAGAGCTTGAAGGGTTGCTAAGCTGTATTGGATGGCCAGTGGTGTGCTTAAGAATATACCGGATGACCATAATGGGGCAATTTTGATTAGAGCTTTGAGGTCTTCTACTTGTTGTACTGTGCACAGATTCCACAACTTTGCAATCGAGCCATCTGCTCTGATGTCCCCTTCAGTTTTCAGAGCTGCGCGGTTCAGAAACCTGTATAATTGAAGAATTAATACATGTTTTGTTTTGATGATCAGACAGAATTTAATTCACTCAAAAAAAGTTGATACAAAGTATAAAATTACCAATGTGACTGTAATTTGTACTAAAAAGAAATTTGGAAATGTGAAGCAACTGAAACTCTTACTTAAACGTTTTTGTAGGTGTTGTCACAACCATCATTGTCACTCCATCATGTATTTTATTGTAATAATCTTCACTCCTTTGAGAAAGCAAGACTTTCCTCTTCCGAATAGCCGCAACAAAAACACGAGCTAAGCTTGTGAATGGGCTCCCTTGTGGCTTAACATGGCGGTAGAATCGTTTTCCCAATGCAAAAATGACTAAGCCAATTACATTAGCTGCAGCACATAGGCCGAACCCCAATCCAAAACTTACACTGTCTTCAACGTAGATAATTGCTGTGCTGCTTATTATGGATGCCATGTACAGGGTGAAGATGAACCAGTTGAAGTAGCTTCCTTGATGCTTGGGGTTGTCGAATTGATCGGCGCCCATTGCTCCTAGGGTGAACCGTGTACCTGCGGCGCCAATAGTTGCAAGAGTAATACCCAGATATAAAACTGCAAATTGGAGTTTTGATGGGGTGATACACAAATTTGATCCATTTCCACATGGTGGAGGCCTCAGAGAGTCTAGTGTCGCACTTAGGATTAAAAGAATTATGCCCTGAAATTATAGGGTAAAAATAAATCCTATGATTAAAAAAAAGAAAAAGAAAAATACACGATACTTCACCTTGCAATAATCAAGTACTGAACACATTTCAATGGGGATAAAAGAGTTGATCCTAGTGAACTTCGTGTCCTTATAAACATGGATTATAGTATGCTCGCTAGGCTTTATTCACTTTTGTTAAATGTTAGTATGGTTTCATTTTTCATTTTTATGTGCAATGACGGTGAAATCATACAGGTGAGTTATACTACTCGCACAAAAATAAAACATAAAAAAATTCACTCACACAGAAATAAAACATAAAAAAATTCACTCACAGAAGTAAAACATAAAAAATTCACAGGGGATGAGGGGGTTGAGACTTTGTCAAATATATATGGCTATATGCTTACTAGGAGAGATATTAATAATTTATAATAAAAATAAAAAATTCATACCCAAGTTACTAGTCAAAGATGTATACATATTCCCCCAACACCTCTGCCACTTACATTGAGAGGTTTATATTTATAATGAATTCACAACAGACACTTCAATTTCGGATAATGAATGAAAAGCTCTCTAAATCCGTGAATGAAAAGCTCTCTAAATCCGTAGAAGAAAAAATTACCAGTACAGAGATGAGAGAAGAAATCCAGATGACAGAGAACGAGCCCAGAAAAGAGTCAGCAAGGATTGCTCCGAGGATGGGAAACATAGTAACGCAGCCATTAATGACGTTAAAAATTTGGGTAGCATTAATGCTTTTGACATTGAACTGCCCAATCAAAAATACAATAAGGTTGTTCACCCATCCTTGGGATGCCAGTGTCAAGCCCGCCATAGTTGCTGCAGATTTTAACAGATAGATCACATTTTAGATTGATGTAACATATATATATATATATGTGAGTAAATTATACAAATAGTTCATGTAGTTTACACAATGTGTTAATTCGGTCTATATTGTTTCAATTTGTTCAATTTTGCCCCTTAATTTAACGGATTGTGTCATTTTAGTCCAATAATAATGATTGTTAATTTTGGTAGACGGAAAGTCAAACTATATGTCAATTTGGTCCTTGTTAAAATCGAGCAAATTAAAATAATAGGGACCAAATTGATACATTGTGTAAACTACAACTATCAAATTGACACATTGTGTAGACTTTTCGTTCACCAAACTTAACAATTATTATTTATTGGATTAAAATGACACAATCTGTTAAATTAAGGGATAAAATCGAGCAAATTGAAACGATAGGGACCAAATTGACACATTGTGTAAACTATAAGGACTATTTGCATAATTTACCCTATATATATAAAGTTATACTAGAGACGCCAAAAGTTCTATCAAAATTTTTATCAAATGTCTCATCAAAATTTTTACCAAATGTCTCATATGGGTGTGAGCATCCCATATCAGTCACACACTCATGTGATGTGAGACCTTTCGTAGAAATTTTAGCAGAACTTTCGGATCTCTAGCATCTTTGATATATATATATAGTTGTGCGTGCAAGCATACGAATGAGAGAGAGAGAGAGACCTATGATGAATGGAATTGTGATCCAACCGCCTTGCTTGCGGTTGGAAGTTGGTAGCTGTGCTTCTCCATCACTGGGGAGTGAGCCGGCAACCATGGTGCAACACAACAGTTGTAAGTTTTAGCACGGTGGCTTTTATGCCTCAAAAGGCCAGTTCTACATATATATATATATATTGAATCTCTCTTCTCTTTGAAGGATGAACTCTCATCTGATACTGTTTATATAATTGTCCAAACGATCATGAATTTTGGTGCTGACATTCCATCGCTGTAAAGGTCCGTGTCTTAGGTGAATTTTAAATTATTTTTTTGGGTGAAGTAACGGTCTGTGTCAAGCAACCAACAAAGTCAAATATGGGTAGGCCAACCACATTGAGTCGTTGGATCCAACACAAATATCTTAAACAACTGATTGTTAAATGTAATTTTTGACTAAAGTGCCAGACATCTAGGGTGATGATGGACTATAATTGCTCTACTGTAAGTATAAGTTATTAAAACCAGGATTTTACATATTGGATTGTAAAATTGAATCGGGAATAGTAAGATTTTATTTTTACTATAAAATAAAACGAAAAATTATCATAATAATGTATCTTATATAATTTTAAAATTATTAAAAAAATAATAAATTTGATATAATTCATCTTTTATGTTACACATAAATTATACAAGATGTTGGAGAAAAAGTTTATAGTAAAATCTTTTGTATAAATGTACACATACATACATATATAAGAAATAAATAATAAGAAATTTTTTTAGTAGGATCGGAATCGTATGTAATTCTATATGATTTTATAACTAGAATCGTAATTATTTTAAGATCCTACTAAATTTAAGATCTTAATGCGATCTGAATCATTTGTCCCAACTAGAATCGAAGGATCTTAAAATTCTAAGATCTAGATCGAGATTCTGAAAATCACACTGTAAGTGCAAATCAACAGCAACATACAAAAGAAGAGTGATAATCACATCATACAAGATAAAAGAAAATGGTACACAAACAAAATTTTCCAATTGAAAATCCATTCAAAATGATATGCTAATATTGTTTCAGTTTCAAACGAAAGAACATAAAAGGTCATACCATTCTATATGAGATTTCTCCACACAAAATTTGTTTATAGTTTATGTCCATGTACTAGGTGGGTAGATCCATTTTAAACTACATTCCTTAAAAGAAAAGTTGCTTCTCAAATTATATTTTCATACTAAGTTTAACATATCTTAGATAAACTATGAGAGACAATTAGGAGGCTGCTACGACTAAACAAGTGAATATTGTTAGTGTAAATAAATTACACACAACTAGCTAATAACATTATTATTATACATAATAAAAAATGATACATGCGAACAAAGTAATTTATAATAGACTATAGACAACATTAGACTTTTAAATGAAAAAAAATAAAAAATAAAAAAAAATTTGGCAAGTTGGCACATGCATACTCCCTTAAATTTAAAATTTTGAGGTCAACAATAATAATTGAAGATGTTAGGTGCAGATTGTTTGCTAGTGGTGATTGTAGATATTGCTACGTATATTTTGAGGAGGTATATAAATATATATATAAACATATATATCTTTTGTATAGAAGCAAGGTTTATGCTCTCAGCAACAAGTGGGGAAACACATACCCAAAAAAAACAAAAAAACAACTACGACAACAAATTATAAGGTTTTTTCAACTAATTGAAATAAAAGAAGTCTTCTACAAATCAGAAGTGTTTAACATACTTTATTTCTTAGTCATCAATCTCCATACTGGTATTTCTTCCAGTCATCTTTACATAGGTACGGAATTTATATACTTAATTTAGCATAACTGTTAACAGGACCATATATAAAGAACAACAAATGGTAATTCTCATTCATATATTTTCAACACAAGTTATACATCTTCTTTACAATCAATCCAAGCTACTGTACAATAAAATTGCAGTAGAAAAATCTAATTTCAGACACACAAAAAACAAATACAAAATGAAGAGGTATTTGGTAAGAGCTATGAGGAAAACAGAACCCTTGAAGCTACTGACCTCATAAATACAGTACAACTGATTGGAGAAGCGAAAAGTGACAATCAACAGAGACACCAAGGTTGTGCATAGATCTTGGATTTGAGAAGCGAAAAAGTGAATGAGATAAAAGCTGTATTTCTTTTTCACAAATCTCTTCCCTTCTATGACAAAATCCAAGATCCATACACCACACAATTAAATAATACCAGATCGAATCCGATTGAGAGGATGATCTTAGCTATTTGATCAGTACATTATAAATTTGATTGTTGAAAAGGAGTTTGCTCTACTGGTTGCAATATTTCAATTGCAGTGATCTTCTCATCTAAGCAGAACTGGACTTACAGACTTGTTATATAGAGAACCTGACATGGATTTTGTTTTTTGCATTATGCATACTCCGGATTGAGTGCTAAGGCCTCCTGGTAAATCATATCCTTTATCTGCTCTTCGCCCAAGGCTTGTTCAAAATCAAAGGAGAATGGCTCTAGGCAGACTGGTTCATCAGCTGCGTCATGTAATCTTGCAAGGTAAGGATGGGCTAATGCTTCCTCAACTGCAGCCATAAAATGTTTTTTGCATTTAAAAATAAGAAAACTAAGGTTAAAAATCAAAAATAAAGTCACAAATGTGATGTGTAAAACTTTTGAAATGCAATTGAACATTTGAATCCACATGTAAAAGTGTCATATAGACCTTATGACAGTGTTGTAATGAATTTTCATACTGATTGTAACTAATTTAGTCAACACATATATAATGACAAAGTATATCTAAAAAAATAGGGCTTCCTAAAAGTTTTGAAAACCAATTATGTTGCCCTAAGCGAACAAGTCCAAATTATTAATTTGCACAGTGCTTTTTGCATTTTCATATTATGACACCTGTAACTTCTCTGTTTGAATATCTGAATCAGGGTTCACACTCTGATTGATAACTGCTGTGGAAGGTACCTTTTGTTTTGTAAATTTAAACATCAGTGACAAGTAGCTGATTGCAACTTGTGTATCAACCGCCAAATATAGGCTATGTTTCTGCACATTGAGTGAAGACTTCCACATACATATATAAGTTTTTAACTTGACCAAGAAAACTGTTCCTCATCTACTTCATTGTATTGACATTGTCAAGGAGATCAACCACTTTCATATGGTTTATTGTCTTAACTAAAATGCTTTCTAGGATGCTTTTTCACAATACAAGGCAGAATCACTTTGATATCATCATTTCATAGTTCCTCCTAACTCATCCCTCCAACCAAAACTAATAAGTTAATATTATTTGGTAAATCCACTAAAGAAGCACCAAGTCTTATTAACAAATGGTCAATAACAGACTATGAATGCTATTCTTACCAAATGATGTTCATAAATCAACAATTAGCCAAAGATATCCAGAGATGCCTATGAACCCTATTCTTACCAAACGTTGTTCACAAATCAACAATTAGCTAAAGATATCCGGAGATGCAAAAGTTACAAAACAGGCCTCATAATATTGATTGAAAAGAGAAGTAGCCGTAAACATTACACGTACATCACAGAGGGAGAGGTTCATAACTGAACATAATCTATTTATTTCAATGAAACAGAAGTTATAAAACATGCACTCCTAATAAAAGACCCCAACTTGGATGCCCTGAACAAGAGACCAAGTAAAGATCTGCCTTAGTGAGGATGATTTTTTAAATTTAGTGGGTTTTGGGGTAGAACATCCCCCATCCCAAGAGGTATTATGGGACTGTAAATAATTGAATTGAAACCAAATCAAGGTGTACCTATATTCATCAAGCTGATTTCAAGAAATAGGATCCAAATTCAAGTGCAGTTGTTGTTCATAGAAAAATTGATCCATGAAACAATTCTGAAAATTTAGTTTCACTCAAGAAAGAGAGAGTTTTCAAAATTAATGGCGTGGCAACCATAGAGATGCATTTAAACATTCAAACTTCTCCATTTTGCCTTTGTTTTTGCTAGGGGGAAGGGGAAGGGATGTTGTTAGGACTACTACTCAGGGTGAAACCAATTCAACTCATAACTAATAAACCATGTTGGTTGTGTAAGCCTGTTGAGAGTGGAAACTGAGACACATCCTAGGCTGTTGCCTTGGCCAACTCACACTAACATGCACTTGACACCTGTATAAGTTCTGAAGGAAGATCCACTAAAAGAAGCTAATTTCAGTAACTCAATTCTCCTGGCACTTGAGCACTTGATGCTTAGAAATTTGTTCTGAGCATCACTTGTACTTGTCATCCTCAACCCAATTAATAGAAGGTCGGAGCCTTGACCTTCTAACATGTTAAACTAAGTACAAACTGTTCACTGTTTGCTAGGTATATAAAGATACAAACTAACGAAGAAAAAATATAAGCAGAAAACACATCAAAAATTTAGATCAGTCTAACAAACAAATAAATAAAGGCTCATTAGTGAAGCGTCAATATCATTTTAATGGTGCCTACTGAAAGCAGTTCATGTAATTTAATATAAACATTGAATAATTAATATCAAATCAATATCTATTTCATGTCAAACTAGCTGACAGGAAAGGAAAATTACCTGTAATTCTTTTAGCAGGATCAAATGTCAACATTTTATCAACAAGATCAATAGCTAATGGATGGACATGTGGGAAAACCTTTGCTAATTGCTGCCGAGGATGTTGGGGTAGTTGACAGATATAGCTTCTTGCATCTTTGCTCCGAATGAACCCAATATCTGATTCAGTGGGTGTGCCAAGAAGCTAAGAAAAGTAAAAGAATGTGTAAGCACTGAGCGTTCGTCCAGTGAAGACTGAAGAGCAATACTGAGAAATAAATTCTTAATTCAATCAATCCTATGATCATGTAAGAGAAATGGCTACTATAGAACTATTACTGTAGTGATACTTTACTAGGCAAAACATTTCTTGTAACATAATCAATTAGAAGCAAATAATGAACTTTTTTTTTTTTATATAGTAAGGTAAGGAGACTCAAGCTTGAGTATCTTTATTGGGAGAATGCAATGTAATCTTGTTGGGGCGTCCCATAGGGAACACAGATAATGGAAACATTTAAGCCTAATCAACAATATATTTGCTCTTCTAAAATTACATCCTGCATTTAATCATGTTCCATGTTTGAAAAAACGGTTAAGAACATAATTAGCTAGATCTAAATTTCATCTTACCTCTATCAATAAGCGCAGCTGATGCACATGGTCTTTACCCGCAAGTAAAGGCTTTCTGTTCATAAGCTCCATAAAGATGCAACCCACAGACCACACATCAATAGCAGCAGTGTAGTCTGAAGAGTTTAACAAAAGCTCAGGTGCCCTGTACCATCTGGTGACAACATATTCGGTCATGAACTGAGTCTCTGAAGTTGGCCGAGCAAGACCAAAATCACAGATCTTCAGATCACAATTTGCGTTCACCAAGAGGTTGCTGGGTTTCAAATCTCTATGAATAACATTTGCAGAATGTATATATTTCAGTCCTCGAAGGATCTGATACAAGAAGTACTGCAAGGAGATCAATTACAAAATGTCAGCTTTCTTTATTTCCTTAATAGAAAAAAATAATAATAATCAAACTAATAAAATTTAAGAATGTTGAATTGTTAAAGTATCCAAGAAGTCAAGAGTGAAATGTATTACCTGACAGTGTTCCTCTGATAAACTTTGTTTAGATCGAATTATTTGGTGAAGATCAGTGTCCATGAGTTCCGTGGCAATGTAGACATCAGAAAATTCTCTCTTTAAGGGTGGAGGAAGTACATCTCTTATACCTGTTACCTGTTTTAAACAGCCAAAAATCAATAATATCGATCACAATTAAAAGTACTCAGACTTCTTTTGCAAAATTGTAGCTTGTGGTGACAAAAAGTTCTTTTTTTTTTTTCTTTTTTTGTAAAAAGATAGTATGAAAGGAAGAACAAGTTCATTGTTCAATCTTTCCAACTTCCAAGTGCTTCTTCATCAAGGTCAGAACATGTTTCATTGTATTAACAGCAGCATTGATCAATGAATTAACCAATTATTGGTTATGATTTGTGTACATGCAGATTATTACTCAATGATGAAGGGAATATTAATCATTTGTATTTTGTCATAAAAGCATTCTATGACCAACATTGTTGCAGAGACACTAAGTAGGTGTTTGGCTAAATCTAAGAAAAGACAAAAAGCTAAAAAATTACTAAAAAAGTCAAAAAGTTATCACTATTCATCAAAAAAAAAAAAAAAAAAAAAAAAAAAAAAACACAAGAGTGCACAAGCCAAGTACCCTCACTGTGCAATGCACAATAGATGAGGCTTCCCTCCAGCCCTTCATCGAATTGGAGGGTACTATTGGGCCCATGGGGCCCCCCACGGGTCCCGTTTAGATAATCTGAACCGTTCAATGTGTAAAACTCATCGAGTACTATATGCTTGTAAACAATCACGTTGATCAGATATTAATAGCTATGTGATCAAATCAGATTTTTTTCAGCCGTTTATTTTTTATCGTCCATTTTTTTTTTATACAAAACTGATTTGATCATATAGCTATCGATATTCGATCAACGTGATTTTTTATAAGTATATAGTACTTGACGAGTTTTACACATTGATCGGTTCATATTATTGAAACAAGACCCGTGGTGAGCCCCTCCAATCTGATGAAGACTAGAGGGAAGCCTCATCCTATATATATAATCTGAAGCATGTCTGCCCCCACCACACAATTCAAAGCCATCTGTACTGTTCCTTCAATTGTCACTGTCACTACGCATAGAGCATAGGGGTAATACAGTAATTTTGTTATTTTATACAATATTTTAATATACATTTTTTCATAAAAAATCAAAAAGTTATCCCAAACAATATCATCTTTTTTTCCTCCACTTTTTTATCCAAAAAGTCAAAAAGTGTATTTATATAGTTCATCCCAAACAATCCTAACTATGCAATTACAAAACCCTGATACTGTACTTCATAAAAAAGAATAATTTTTACATAGAAATGAAGCATTCACGAGGACATATGAAACTTGATATTTGAACCAAAACTTCACACAGCAGAAACATTGGTCAAATTGTTAAGGCCTACAAGGCCAGATTGTTGGAAGACCGTAATAGAAAAGCTATAAGCTTAGGACACTTGGGTCATTTTTCTTGAATATGATTGTTGGAAGACTGCAACAGAAAAGCTATAAGCTTAGGACACTTGGGTCATTTTTCTCGAATATACCCCTTCATTAATTTTAATTTTAAATGACCTAATGGGCAATTACCTGCATCTCAATTCTCTTTTTGAATGGGCCATTAAGGAATGTGGTAACAGTATCCCTTCCTTATTTTTTTTCTTTTCTCCAATTCAAGCAAAAAAAAAAAATATTATTGTGGTAGAGGGAACCCAGCAATACCATTGTCCCTGTCCCAGTCCCAGTGCTAGCTGAACCCATAGACCATAGCATAAACAATATTTGAAATGATAAAATACAAAAATAAATAAATTTAAAAATTTCATTTAATAACCACAGTTCTATTAAAATTTTTGCTTTAACTATCATAAAAGATGCATGGGCCCATTCAGCTATGATATTTGACGAATTTTTTTCTCTTAGGCTCTGTTTGGATAATGACTTGGAGAGGAAAAGAAAAATAGTAGATGAAATATAATTATATTTTATTCACATTTCATCTATTATTTTCTTTTTATTTTTTCAAATTCTTGTCTAAATTTATAATTCAAACACAACTGAGAGGGAGAAATGGACTGCCACCCCCTCCCCCAACAAAAATAATCTATTCCACATGTGGTTGGTAACCAATCAGACATGGGTATAATTGCAGTGTTATTAAATCTTATACGACCAAACTCTACCATATGGAGGAATATATAATAAGTTTATATATTCGCAAAACAGATGACAACTGCTGTAAATGAGATTTAGGGCCAGGTTTGATCGGGATTTGGGAGGGATGATTGAATTATCAATCTGTGGACCCATTAAATTTATGTTTGTGTGTAACAAATGTCATGAGATTAGTAATCTCAGAGGAGTATGAATCCCCTCCAATGGTGAGATTAACATTTTCACGATAGGATTGGGATAATCCCCTCAAACAAATTGATGTCTAAATTACCATTTTGCCATACACCTTATAAACCTAACAAAATTATACTACATGTGAGTAGGGCTGAGCAAGGAATCCGTGAAATCCGCAATCCGATCCAGTCCAGTCCAATCCGATAGGTTTTGATTGGTTTTTTGAATCTGTGGTTCGGTTTCGGATTGAAGAATTAAAAATCCGTAGTCCACGGATTGGTTCCAGATTGAACCTCACGGTTCCGGATTGGAACCGATCTGGACCGTGTATAAATAGTCTATATTTTTATTATACATCCTCCCCCATAGTATCTTCTCTTATTCCATATAAAACCTAAACTCAAACCTCAACCCCGCATAATATCTTCTTTTATTACTTTTGTTTGTTAGTTTTTAGTTTTAATTTGTAATGGTCTAAATAATTATGGTAAAACCAACTTTCTTATGGTTGTTTAAATTTTAGAATAATATGTCGCTATTATAGAAAGACATGTTGCTATTGTGGAACTAATATAGCGCTATGTTTATGTTTTTATTAAATTAAAGTGTTATATATATATATATATATTTTTGTTATTTAATTATGTGAATCCGTGGTCTTAAACCGATCCAATCCGTGTTTAAATGGATTGGTTCAGATTGGTTCCATAATTTAAACGGATTGGATTGGTTCCAATTTTTCAAGAACCATAAATAACGGATTGGTCCTGGTTTTATCCCAATCCGGTCCAATCCGATCCAGACCAATCCGGACCATGCTCACCCCTACATGTGAGAAGAAATTTTGGATAATTTTATAGATTTAGCTTTCGTTTGGGATGTGAGTTGATTTTTTGACTTTCTAGTTTTTTAATTATTTTAGCCTGGGTTAAAAAATTTCGTTTGGGATGAACTTTTCGATTTTTATGACTTCTATAAGAAAAAAATATAATAATATTAGGAATCATGAAAAATATATCATGAAGATTTTTCATCCATTTATTAGTGTGTGGTGTTTTATTATATGAGTAATCCAAATAATCATTTTCATGATATTTTTTCATAAGCCCTAACATTACTCAAAAAAATAAAATAATTATAATTTGAATATAACATTATTTTACTGACTTGTTTGTTAGCCTATAGCCTTAGGCCCCGTTTAGGGAGTGGCTAAATTAGCCAATTAGTCAAAAAGTTACCTTTTTAGCCAAAAAGCCAGCAACCCATACCAAAAAGTCAAAGATTCTCTTTTCTCTCTACTTTTTGCACAGCTTTTCGTAATTAGCCAAAAAATCATTCCAAACATACAAGTTTTTTTTACCTACCTTTTTAGCCAATTAGCCAAAAAGTTACTAAATTAGCCTGTTCCCAAACGAGACCTTAGTCCTAATTACCCCCACCCTAGTACACAAACCAAAATACTTTTAATTTAAGCTAAGTTTGAGTACTCCCAAATAATTCAAAAAGTCAAAAAGTTACTCAAAAAGTTAAAAAGTTAACACTATTCACCAAAAGTCAACAATTACGGCTGCACAACTCCCAATTCAAATTTTCCTCTAAAAACCAATTTTCACAATTTTTTATTACACATTTTTTTCATAAAAAGTCAAAAAGTTAACCCAAAGGCCCCGTTTGTTTGGGGTTATAGCAAGGGGATTAGGATTACTAATACCTTGGGACTAGTATATAGGGTGTTTGTTTTGAGAGGTAGCCTTGGGACTATTAATACCTTGGGACTAACTAATACCTTGGTATTACTAATACCTTGTTTGTTTTGAGAGATGGAGAGGGTATTACTAATACCTTGGTATTACTAATACCCTTGAGGAGGGGATTCATAGTGAGGAGGTAGAGATGGTATTAGAAAAATAGTGACGGGATTAGAAATTTTTTTTATTTTTTTTATTTCTTATATATTCGGAATTCTTTAAAAAATATTAATGTTTAATTTTTATATTTTTTTATTTGTTTTATTATTTTATATAAAAATAATTTAACAATCCCCTCACTATTAATCCCCTCACTATCAATCCCCTTATTATTAATCCCCTCACTATCAATCCCCCTCACTAACAATCCCCTCACTATTAATCCCCTCACTATCAATCCCCTCTATTCTATCTCTGAAAACAAACAACCCTCACTAACAATCCCCTCACTATTAATCCCCTCACTATCAATCCCCTCTATTCTATCTCTGAAAACAAACAACCCTCACTAACAATCCACTCACTATTAATCCCCTCACTATCAATCCCCTCCATTCTATCTCTGGAAACAAACGGGGCCAAACATCCATATTTTCAACCTCAACTTTTTTGTCCAAAAAGACAAAAAAATACACTTATTTAATCTTTCCAAACAATGCCTTAATATCACCACAATAATAATCTTCTCAATCAATCAAACGTACCCATAGTCTCATCTGATCTAATCTTCCAAAGAAAGGAGGTCTAGTAGTTAAGCAGAGCACTAAACGTTCTTTCACAAAGAAGCACTTACATTTTCGTGACTCAAATGGCGAAGAAGCTTAATTTCCCTTAGCGTACGCTTTGCGTCCGTGTAATTATCAAAAGCATCGGAAATCTTCTTCATCGCGATCATCTCGTTCGTCTCCGAATTCAACATCGAGCTTCATATCCAAAAGACACAAATTCAATACAAGCCCAATCCATCACAAATCAAAAACTAAAACCACTCAATTCCACCAAAATCAAAACCAAAAAGCAAAACATATAAAAAAAACAAAAGACTAAATCGATCAATTACCAGACAATTCCATAAGCACCACGACCGAGAGGCATGATCGGTGGCCGATACTTGGCCGTGATCTCGAAGACATGGCCGGATACGTTGTGCTTTATAAACTGACCTCCGTGAACCAACTCACCGCCGGCGCTGTTGACGTCAGTCATTGCAACAAAATCTTATCTATGCACAGTGTGTGAACCCCCCCTCTCTCTCTCTGTTTCTCTCTCTAGAATTTGTTTTTTTTTCTCTCTCTGGGAGTTTGTGGCAGCTGGTTTGGGTTGGGAAGTTGGGGGGAAGATGAGAGATGAAGTGAGTGGAGGAGGGAGAGGAATTTATAGATGCTGGAAGACCTTGTCCGAATTTTTGGAGTTCTAAAAAGTGCGAGGAAAAGCCGCGTTTGGACGTAAACCAAACTTAAAAGAGCGTTTTTTTGAGTCCAGCCGCCTCTGATGATCAACGGTGACATGGTGATGGCTTGTTTCTCCTTCTTGTTTCAGTTGCTGCTTTTTTAATTAAAAATAAAAAAAGGTAAATTACAAATACACCTTAAAGTTACTTAAAATATAAATTATTTTTTTGTAATTTAAAAAATTATAAATATTTCTTAGTTAAAATTTTTTATTTAACAGAATTAATTGAAAAAGTGAGACTGTGTTTGGTTGTGCTTTTGAATCATGATTCTACACTTGTGTTTCAGTATGATGTTTGTTTAGGACTCTCAAATCACGTTTCAAAAGCTCTGCTGGAAGTTCTGTATCAAATCTGTCTTAGCCGCTCTTTTTCTCTGTTTTTTTTTTCAAAATTTTTGCTAAGGGAACTTCGGGCCGGTCGTCCGGCCGGCTGTCCGGAACAGTAATTTTTTATTTTTTTATTTTTGCAATTGATTTATATAATTGGGAAAAATATTTTCTAAATTTTTTTTAATTTTAAATGTGCTTTAAAATAATTTTGAGTTGTATATTTAGTTATGAATTATAAATTTTTGTATCACATATCAAATATCACATCAACAATTC
Organism: Camellia oleifera; assembly: GCA_022316695.1. NCBI lineage: Eukaryota > Viridiplantae > Streptophyta > Magnoliopsida > Ericales > Theaceae > Camellia > Camellia oleifera. The sequence continues at coordinate 55,350,038 of CM039312.1, read as the reverse complement.
CCTACTCAAATCAAACATCTTTTCCAAAATTATTTTCAAAACTCTTTACCAAACAAATTTTCTACACTCAAATCACAATTTTACAACACACAAACTCAAAATACAACTCATACTCTCAAATCACATTTACAAAACATAACCAAACGCAACCTAAAATTTCTAACTGTTCATTTATACAAAAAATAAAATTATCTAAATTATTAATTGAAATAAAATTTTAACATTATTAAAAACTGTTAATTAACTTGATGATTTAATAAAATGACCTATTTATTATGAAATTAAAAATCTTAGGGGCATTTAATTTCTAAAACTACAAGAGATAATTTATAATTTAAATAAATCTTAGATTGTGTGTTTATAATTTATCCAAATAAAAATTATACGAAATGGTATGTATATTTTTAAAAATATATATATTTTTATCACCCCAATGATTCATACTACAATTATAACTAAATTATAAATATATTTTTTAAAATTTACTTAAAATATTAATTTTTGTATGTGATATAAAAAATTGAGATATTTATCAATAAATCTCATCTCACAAAAAGTACTTTAATTAGTCCTAAATTTTTTCTATTGATATGTTAAATCCTATTAGTGAAGAGTTTCTTTCCGTGTGGTCCTATTTTTTATTTTGGTAGTGTTTTGATGGACAACTATACCCTTTTATTAATTTGACAAGTATGGTATGATACTCTAATGTGGCACATATTAATATAACACTTCTACGACGTGACACTCCAAAAAATTTAAAAATTCATTAGTGTACTTTTCTTAAATGTGACAATATATAATGTGACATTTTTTTAAAAAAAATAAAAATTTTTTAGTGTACTTTTTCTAAATGTGATAATCTAGCAGGTATAACGTGGCACTTTAAAAAAAATAAAAACTCTTTAGTATACTTTTCTCAAACGTGACAACGTGTCGGATATAATGTGACACTCTAAAAAAATTAAAAACTTCTTAGTGTACTTTTTCCAAACGTGACATGTGACACTTCAATATGGCGGGTATGATGTGACACTCTAAAAAAATAAAAATTAATGTACTTTTTCCAAATATGACACTTTAATGTGATGGGTATAACATGATACTAAAAAACTCTTTAGTGAACTTTTTCAAATGTGACAATCCAATGTGACAGGCAAATGAGTCATTACACATCTAAAATGACTAAATAGATCATAAAAAAAAATATAGAACTATATGGATTACAAGTCCAAAATATGGAATTTATTGGTCAATCTCCCTAAAAAATTACAAGTATTTCATCATTAGAATTTTTTTTCTTTAACAAAATTAACTAATTTTTTTTAATTATATTCTCTTATAAAATGATAAAATTACTTAAATTATCAATTGAAATAAATTTTAATATCATTAATAACTGTTAATTGACTTAATAATTTATTAATAAAATAATTTATTTGTTATGAAATTAGAAATTTTAATGATGTAATTTTTAGAATCACGTGAGATAAATCATATTTTAAACAAATCATAAGGAGTGTATTAAAAAAAAAAAAAAAAACATATATATAATGGTTGTTTAGTAAATGTGAAAAAAAAAAAAATTTGTTTTTGTTGATGACGTTGCTTTTAAAAACAAGCATATATGGTTCTTTATTAAAACCATCTCATCGAGTTCATTTTTGTCATGGCAATGCAAATATTATGGGCTTGTTTGGTTTGTGTTTCAGAAACAATTTTTGGAAAAAAAAAAGTACCAAAACACGTTTGGTAAACGTGTTTCTGAAATATTCTCTGAAGACTATCTCAAAACATGTTTTCAAACTTCTCTCAAAACTTCTCTGAAAAACGGTCTTCTCTCTCAGTAGAACCTTTCTGACCTGTGATACAAAGAAGATCATTCAAGGCTGTCCAACGGCTCTCTGCATATGCTGTGTCAAGGAAGATGATCCGCACCTGTACGCCAAGATCTGCACTCGCCCAAGTGCCTTCGAAGACCCTCTTCTCTTCCCTCCATCAATACGCTGTTCAAGATTTGAGAAATCTTTCGCATTAGATGCACCGACACTGTCTATCACCTCCTTCATCTCTGTGTCGCATAGGCTTGAGGCTGTAGGGGGCTTCTACTCGTACGGGTCATCGTTGAATAGCCACCAATTCTCTGCCTCACAGTTTTTCCCCAAATCGTGCCCTAGCTGTGTTCTTACTCAATCTGAATGAAATCTTCACAAAATCGGGACTTGTAACATCAATGTCCTTAGTTTTTTTCTTCAGGGCTCTATAACATGGAAACCAACCACCTTCGAACCCCACCAAGACGAAGCATAACTTCATCCTTCGCTGCGAAAACGGAGAGGCCGTGCTCAAAACTTCGTTGTGGAATGTGGGATTTGAGGGCCACCAAAAGCAGGCAAGCAAGAGGTATGTGTAATGCATGTCTAGTTTTTTTTTTTTTGAATTTTCATTTCATTTTGTCACTTCTGAACAATACATTGACTGATTTTGATTTTGTCATATACTGTATCATATCCTTGCATAGCATGCACAAGCTTGATGCAATTTGTTGATTTAAGTTGAATTAAGTGACCAAGTAATACACCAGTGCTCTCTCCATGTCTAGGTGCTTGTCATTACTATGTTGCTTAAACCCTCATACTATCAGAACTTTCAGAGTGCCTACTTTTGTGAATCTGGTGGGTGATGGGTTCAATGCCATTACCTGAGACCAGTTATTAATCAAGGCTTCATAATTTATTTTGTTCAAGGTGTTGGGTAAATCTATATATATATATATATATATGTATGTTGTTCATCAGTCTGTGTATTTTATTTTTTACTGAAGGCAAAGTACAACAGATAAAAGAAACAAAACCATAGCAAAATACTGAACACTGATAACATATGATAACTAAGGAAGTTTTTTTTTTTTTGATGCAGTTTTTTCCTGTGTGTTAACATTTGTTAATTTACATACAACCTGGGAACTACAATGTCAATGCTAAGTTGGAGTGATACCCACCAAAGTGTATAAATTGTAAAGAATAAAGTTTATAAATTAATTACAGAATAATGTTTTATCCACCAAATCCCTGGTGCCCAAGGTAAAACAGTCACTTACCTATGTTGAAAATTACAACAGTGCTCTCCTCCTTCTTAGTTTTGTCTCCCCATTGATTATTCATTACAGACTTACCCATTGATTAGTCATTACAGACTTACTCACAGAATTACTCACCAATGAGGCATTTGTTGATTGACAAATTTAATTATATACTGAATGTAACATGATGCCACAAAATACAAAACATAAATTCCCCTTTGATAATTCTGCTCAGTGTATGCCATTTAAATCCTGCTTATTCTGAAAATCTTGCTTTCATTATTCTGCTCATGTATGCATACATAAATTCTGTTCTTTCTCAAAATTTTGCTTCCATAATTCTGCTCATGTATGCGCACATCAATTCTGCTCATTCTGAGAAACGAAGATGCTCATAATTCTGCTCCTTCTTGCAATATAAATTCTGCTCATTTTGAAAAACCAGGCCAACTTCGTACTCCTCGGTCATTGTTCATTACACCGCGGTCGAAGAGGAAGAGATCACCTCAACCATCAGTCAATTCGTCCACTGCTGAAAACGAGTGTCCATATCCGGTAAACTTTTGCACGCGGACTTTGCTATTAAATATTCGTAATATTCTTAATCACTGTTATTATGCATATGCTTCATATCACGTACTACCAATATTGGTCTGCAACTTACGTTGTTCAAATATGAAATGAACTGTAATTTGTTTCACTTGTATTAGGCTAGAATGGCTACCGATAATGACGACTTTAAGATGTGGGGGACCGAAGTTGTCAAGATATTTTTAGAAATTTTGGTGGAGGAAATTAAGAAAGAGGGTACTGCCATTTCAAAGAAAGATAGGAGTTTTTTGCCAAGGCAGTGTTTTTTGCCAAGGCAGTGGCAAACAATTGATGATGAGATGACTAAAAAGGTTGGAAAAAATTATGGGCCACAAAAATTGAAGGGTAAGTTCGCGCGTTTGAAGGCGCGCTACAAAGAGTTTGTTGCTCTGAAAAACCACACGGGTTTGGGCTGGGATCCAATCACTCAAACAGTGACAGCCCCAGACGATGTCTGGGAAAATTACGTTCAGGTAATTCTTTTGATGCATATTTAGCAGAACCATTTGCATAGTGGAATAATTTTCTAAATGATTACTTACAACTTGTAGGCACACCCAAATGCAAAACAATTCCAAACCAAGGGCCTTGAACATTATGAGCTCATGTCAGAAATATTTGCCAAGTCCTTTGCCACTGGCGCTTTTGCGCGTTCTTCTCGTCAGGGTGCACCCACATCTGATGACGAGCGAGAAATGGATGAACGCTTCCATGCATACACGTCAGCTAAAGGCGTACTAGATGAATCTTGCAGTTCCGGAAGTAAGCGTAAGTCGAGTAGCCAGGGTCAGTCAACCAAGAACCCGAAATTGGACGAGGCACTGCAATCATGCCAACGTTCATGTGAAGCACGTGAACAGGTATTACGCTCAAGCAGAGGCCAACGCTGGGGCAGCTGATGCGTACTCCGTTCCAGCATGTATGACCATCCTAAAATCAATGGCCCTGGATCCAAGCTTGTTTTTGAAGGCCATGAACATGTTCACGTCACTGGAATGGCGAACCATGTTTATCACCATGGAACCGGAACTAAGGTACCTTTGGATCCTCAGTTTGTGAGAAGCTTGGTCATCCCACTGTTCGATGTTCGGTTTGAGGCGAAGGAAATGAAGATGGTCGCAGAATTGTTTGGGTGTATTTTTCTTTGTTTGTCGCATTTGTTCAACCTGAATCATACTTGTTTTAATTTGTGTATTTTTCCATTTCGGTGTGGACTATGTTGCTTGTTTTGCTAACTATCTATATCATGCTATCTATGTCAATTTGGTTTACACGTATTTATTTGCAGTCGTAATATATGTTCGCCATGCTTTATTTGTTGCACAATCCTCATTTAATTGGCTTGTCCTATACTCGTGTCATTACTGTACCTTGACTGTTTCAATGTTCCCGCTTTAGATGTCGTCGTCACGACCTAATGGACAGCAACCGAACAATATGTATGACCCGTACAGTGATGACGACGATGATGTGATGGACTTATACATGATTTCTCAAATAACACGTGACATTCCTACGAGACAACCGCAGCGTAATTGTCTATACACCGGTGAGCAGTACATAAAATTCTTACTTAGTGGAAATCCTAAATCAATCCGTGAACAATTGCGAATGGAAGTCCCGACATTTGTGGAATTAGTTAAACAGATTGTCCGTAGCAATGTTGTAGACTGGTCAAACATGCGATTGTCACTTGAAGAGTCGTTGGCTATGTTTTTATTTATTTGTGGTCAAAGTTCAGGAACAAGAAATGCTGGAGATCGATTTCAGCATTCAAATGAGACAATTCATCGTCATTTTGTACTTATGATGCGGGCATTGGGAAATCTTGCGCCACTTGTAATCCAACCACCGAATATGGATGTTACCCATCATAAAATTCGGAATGACAGACGGTACTGGCCATGGTTTAAGGTAACTTTTGATGCAGTTCATGTTCCTTTTTTTTAATGCCTTACTGAGATTGGAAATTTGATAAATTAATTCAAATTAATGTCATGCAGGACTGTGTAGGGGCCATAGATGGGACACATGTTGTTGTTGTAGCACCAGAAGGTGACCAAATGCCCTATCGAGGTAGAAAAGTGCATACAACTCAAAATGTCATGGCTGCATGTTCATTTGACATGAAGTTTACGTTTGTATACACTGGTTGGGAAGGTAGTGCACACGATTCGAGAATTTTCCTAGAAGCTCTTACCACAAATTCTGCGGACTTTCCACACCCACCACCTAGTAAGTGTATCTGTTCTTAATTTACAGTTTTCCTCTTTCCACACCCAAAAATGCCATGACATGTTCTTACTGAGAGAGTTTCACTGTAGGCAAATATTATCTCGTTGACGCCGGGTATACTCACATGCCCGGGTACGTAGCCCCATATCGTGGCCAAAAATACCATTTGCAAGAGTTCAATCGGCGGCGTCGTTACCATGGTCCACAGGAGTTGTTCAACCATAGACATTCTTCTTTGAGGAATGTTATCGAAAGAACCTTTGGAGTGTTGAAGCAACGGTTTCCATTTCTTAGACACATGCCGCGGTATGCTATGGTACGACAAGGGCCAATCGTTATGGCATGTTGTGTTCTGCATAATTGGATCCGGACGGTGCAAGAGCAGGATGAATTTTTTGATGCGGAAGAATCAAGTGACGAAGGTGAAGATGACGTTCAAGACGAAGATGAAGATGAAGATGAAGATGACGATTCAGCTGAAGGTGAAGGTGGGGGTGAAGGTCCAAGTCAAGTTCAGGGTGAAGTTGGAGTTCCAAATGTTCACGGAAATGAAGATGGCGTACCATCTATGCAACAACACAACCATGTGAACATGTCACGTGAGCAACTAGTGCAGATGGGACAATGGCGAGATGAGGTTGCAGCATCTATGTGGGCGGCATACAACAATAGGTATATGATCTAATTGTTATTAATGTTACTATGAAGCGTACTGTATCCATACATATTTACTTGCATTATGTACTTTTTTAACATGCTTCTTATTCACTTGTTTGGGCATGTAAGGGTTTGAAGACAAGGATGTTTTATGTGAGGACGCGTGGTGCGGCTACTGACTTCAAATTCGTTGTGGTGTTGTTCTGAATCTGTGTGCAATTCATCGGCGTGATGTTCTGTATCGATGTGATGAAGTCTGTTTGCTGTGTTGCTTCTAAATTTTGATGATGTAATTGGTGAATCTGTATTTTCAATTTAGATACAATGGTGAATCTGTATTTTACTAAATTTCGATACTGTAACTGGAACAGTCCTGTCTATGTTTACTCTGAATGTGTAACTGGAACAGATGTATTTTATATGTGTATGTTAAATTGGCTTATTATGCTGCGTTCTGTTTTCAGATCATAGCGCAGGTTTAGCCACTTACCTGTGTTGTGAATGTGTTTTTAAATTCCGTCGTATTGGAGGCTTCCTTCAGGTTGGAGACTTCCTTCAGGATTATCTTTATGAACAAAAACAAGAATAAGTTATGACATGGTCTTGGTAGATAATGCAGCAAGAATCTGTTATGACAAGAAATCTGGTCTGAACCACGCCGCTGATTGGAATGGTGTGTTGATCATGGATGGCATGGTTTTAGTGTATGCTTGTTTTTTATGAAACATGTTGAAGCAGGGGTTCTGTTTAGTTTTGTTGTAGTAGTAGTAGTAGTAGTAGATCCAATTCATGTTTCCTTATGCCACTGTTCTTCAGGCTACTGTGATGCATATATTCTGGATGTAATCTGCTTGTGATGTAGTGATATATTATGCTACTGTGATGTAATCTGCTTGTTATATTCATCTCAAGATAACTAAGGAAGAAATCACTACATTCATAAAACAAATTAACCCAACAACAGGATGTGAACATAATAAAATACAACACAATGCAAATACATAATAGCACAATGCTCATCAGTCATTATCTTGTGGCGGTGGAGGAGGGAAGTAGTGACAGTATATGTCAGTCACGCGATGCTCAATTATGTCGATGCGATTGTTTGCCATATCATGACGTCTTCCAATGTCTAAACGGAACTCACCAAATTGTTCAATTAATGAGTTCTGTGCAGTGGCAAATGTATCAAACTGCATACCCAACGAATTGACCTGGTTAGCCATTTGATGTTCCCATTCAACGCGTTGATTATAACGTTGTTGTTCCATGGCTAAAAACTCAGTCCAATATTGAGGTGGTTCATTTGATGGCATCACATTGGCAGGAGGAGCTTGTGGAGCATCATCTGGTGGGACTTCATCTCCTGAATCTTCTGCAGCATTATCACTTCCTACTAAATTGGGGGCTGCACCAGCACGGTTCACTGTATACAGAGTAATGGGTGCACTGATTTTGATCTCCATTTCATTTACAAAGTCAACCTTAAAAAATTTCAAAATTTTTGTCAAGAGTACACCAAACGGTAAAGACCGGCCCGTGTGTTGAGCTTGATTTGCGAGCGCCATTTCTTTCATAATTATGTAACACAAATCTAACTTATGGCCAACTTCAAAACAGTATAACAAATATGCATTAAAATATGGGACCGCATCATGATGTCCTTTTTTCGAAGTGACATTTTCTACAATCCACCGGTGGAGGATCCGAAGATGAGGTTTTAAATCTCTTGCTTGTAGATTTGTTCCAGTAAATCTGTTCTTACATATAGTAGTATATACATCAGTACCATTACCAACAATATTAACTAACTCGGCCTCCGTCTGAAAGTAGATATTTTCATCACCTACTTCAACTCCAATAATGGGTGCCAAAGTAGGAACATCAAACTGTATACCTTGTCCTTTCACAAATGACAAAAGCATAAAATTTTGATGTTGTTCCTGAATAACTCTTAGGTGAACATAAAAAAGAGATACCAGCCGTGGATATACCTTTTGGGGTAAATTAATTAAATTCAGCCATCCCATTGTTTCAAGTTTATTAACTAATAGTGCGTCATATTGAGTTGGCAAATTTACCCTCCTTCCTGTTACAAGAGGTCGGCTTGAGAAGTTTTCAAAGGCTAATGCATGACTTTCGGTGAGAAAATCTTCAGTAGGGTATGACTGATTTCGAGGCTGCTGTTCTTCACGCCGTGGAGGGTTTGTACTTGTACCACCTTGTCTCACTCTTTTAGTTCTAGGCATGATGTGAATATCTGTTTTATGTTAATGAGAATGTGTTAGTAATGTAAGCTGAATTACTATTGGCTTCTTATAATGGTGCTGTTACCTCCATCAATGTGCAGTAATTAACATATGTCAAGTACTTTGAAATAGTTAATGTAAACATGAACTTATAATGAAAATGTAGAGATGTATTTTTAATAAACCATGGCCACTGAAATTTAAACAACATACTAATGTAGTATTTAGCTATGCAGACTCCCAATTCAGCACATATGAACTGAATGTAGCTTATGTGTTAATTAACGTTAGGACGAAAAGTGAGTACTGCAGTTCAGGTGTTTCTGAACATATGCCATTGTAAAAACATTAAAGTAACATGAAATAAAAAGCATTCTTGTTTTGTGCAAGACAAAGTTGAACAAATATGTGGCATGCACACTGAAAGGCCAACCAACCGGTTGGGCCTTGAATAGCACCTTACTCTTTTATGCTGCCTTGTTGTTCTGTTTTGGTGATGCTGCCTTCTTGTTCTGTTTTGATCCTGCCTTGTCGTTCTTGTTGATGCTACTGAAGCTGCCTTGCAGATGATCTGGCTTCACAGTTGAATATGCAGAGTTTGAGGGGATACAGTTTGTGAATTGATTATGCAGATTATGCGCACATGAAGCTGCAGCTGATATAGACGATGGAATTAGGTGCTTGAATTGTTAGGTGGTTCATACAATGAATGGTAGGTGGTGTTCTCATGTGACTGGTAGGTGGCAACATCAACATCAATAATTGAAGTGTTCTGGCACAAATAATAGATGGCAGAAATAATGCACAAATAACGCATGGGTCAAATAAGAGCCTAGAAATGAATGAAGGGCACAAATAATGCAGAAATTGATATACTTACTGAAATGCATTCAATGTAGAACAAATATACATATAAATGCATTGAATATATATACTGAAAAGCAGATAAATAAATTTATTCACTTACTGGTAGATAATCCAAAACCCCAGATATGTAAGGAAGGGAAAAAAGAAATACGAAAAGAATTAGGAACAGAAATGGATGAAACACAAACCAAATGCAAATAATAATTGGGTTACCGGTCGCCCGGCGGGTCGCCCCGCAGGTCACCCCACCGGTTGCCCCTCCACAGGCCACAACGGTCACGGGTTCAAACAGGTTAAACAGGTTCAAACAGATCAATTTCCAGACCCGGTCGACCAACTGGTCTCCCTGCCGGTGGACCGACCGGTCGCCCCTACACCAGTTCACATCGCTCAGGTCACCTGGTTCAAAGAGTTCAAGGAGTTCAAGGGTGTTTAAACAAATTTCCCGCCCTAGCCCGGGCGACCAACCGGGCGACCTAGAGGGCGACCATCCGGTTGTCCTGAAGGAGATATGATTCTGAACCGTATGCCGTGTAAAAAACGAGAAGGAAAAAATCAGAACTGGTTTAAGCTTTATCAATGACTGTTTGTATTTTGTATTTCTGAAAAAACCAACCAAACAGATTTTTGAGAATTTGTTTTGAAAGTTATCCTGGAAATAGACAACCAAACACATTTTTGAGATTTTTTTTGGAAAAATCTGTTTGGTTTGGACAATCTCAGAAACGTGTTTTCAGAGAATATTTCAGAAAATTGTTTCTGAAACACAAACCAAACAAGCCCTATATGTGCTCACTCTTGTTTTCTCTTCAGTGCATATTCCTTTTTATTGCTCAATTACATGAGTCACAATACACACTTGCTAGATGAAGAGCGGGACAAATGGAATAAAACCAACATTTTTTTCTATATATTCTATTTTTTTATGTTTCAAGTGATGTTTTATAAAATAAAAAATAATAATTATTAGAAATTGAATAATATAAAAAAATATTAAAAAACACCAAAACAAACAACATAAAAAATAAAAAATAAAACACAACCTCCTCAAATAAAATTGTAGTTAAAAAGATGAAAACACGATTTTGGAAACGTAAACTGTGTATTTCAATTGAAAACTGACTTAGGTCACAACAACATATTGGGTTTTTTTTTTTTTTTTTTTTTTTTTTTTTTTTTTTTTAAGAAGCAAACATTAATGGTTTTACACAACTTGGATCGGTTAAATTGCTTGAACCAAAAATGTTTAGGAGAACCAAAAGTAGAGTTCTAATCAGAGCTCTACTTATATGACAATAGACCTCACTTATGAATGATTTGATGTACAATAATAATGATAGAGTGCTCTAATTTTAGAGCTCTAAAGAAAGCACTAGAGCTCTCTTTAGAATTCCAAAAGTAGAGCTCTCAGTCTTTATTCTTTGATGTATGTATTTTTTATTTATTTATTTTTTTTTTGTGGCTCCATGCCACATCATTAGAGTCATTGTTAGAGCATCTCCAATGCTAACAGGTATTTTACCTATCTAAATATTATTATAAAGTACACATTTTACTTTGTCTATCAACTGTTTTATATTTCTACTCCAATCATACTTTTTATATTAGCTATTCATTTAAATATTATTAACTTTATAAAATGCCACATCAGCAATAAAGATGGAGAAAAATGATCCTCATGATTAAATACATTTTGTCTAACCTTTGAAGGCTAGCTACATGTAACTAATGAAGTGAGTTGAGCTAAAATATCTAATTATATGCCTAATGTATTGGAGTTGAAAAAAGTAAATTATGCTAAGTATTTTAACTAATAAGCATATATGTCTAGTGGATTGAAAATGCTCTTAGAGCTCTAAATTTTAGAGTTATGAATCATTGTTGTTACTTGAACTAACCAATAACTCATGTTTTTTATCAAAATTTTATTCGTAAAATGATGTGATTAATCGTGGTCTTCCAAACAAGACTTATCATTAAGGTTAATAATTTCAATATTTTTTTAAAAAAAAGAGTTACTATAACATCATTTTGAATAAATTTGTGTATAATTTGAAAATATTTTTAAATTGTGTGTCATGCAGCTTTCATTTAACTCGGTTTTTGGGTATCATGTTTTGTGTATTTATAATTTTGAAATTAAAGCATTTTATTCTTAAGGATAAGGTTCGTAGTAAATTAAATAAACTAAACTAAACTATACACGTAAAGAATTACACGCTTGTAATGACAGTCAAAGCGACCCACTTTCGTTGACATTTCTTTTTGAACAGAACTTAGTTGACTGTGACCCAAAACACAAATGTCAAATTTGATTTCTAACTCGGATCCAAGAAAATTTGATTTCTAACATCCTTCCCATGTGGATTTCCATACTTATCGATAGCAACTCTAATGTTATTTTTTATTTATTATTAATTAAATAATAAAAATATATAATTTTTATTTCATCTAAAGAATTTTATGTCTATGTTATAACGCTACACTTTATTCCACATATTTATTCATGCAAATTGGTTTTAAAAAAATGTCCTAAAACTCTCTAAATATAACTAGTGTGGAAGAATCTAATTAAAATAGTTATTGCAATAACTAGTCCATTGAAAAGAATAAAAAATAATAATATTAACTATAATAATTAACAAGCTTATTTTAAATAGCCTGTTAGAAATGCTCTAACATAGCTAACACCAATTTTATTTAGCGCAATACTATATGTACTAAAATTTATATTAAAAACATATATATCTGAATATCATTGGATGTTCAAATATCATTTTTTTTTTTTTTTTTTTACAACTAATCATATTCAATCTCTTGTATTTTTAGTAAGATTGTTAATATCTCTATAATTATTCTTTTATTTCTGCGATTGATTGTATTAAATTCATTTAGATTCTATTCAAATAAATAGATTTAAATGGAGGGATGTCAAGTTATTTTTTTTTTTTTTAAATTCCTTTATTATTCTACTTTGCTGCCTATTAAGAGAATAGAAGTTTAGTTGGTCATTTTTGTATACTTTTATAGGAGAAATCAGGGATAAAAATCTCTGAAAATGATTATATGACTTAAAACATATTAGAAGAAATTCAAAAACGAAAAATCTTGTGCCACTATTAATGGCTTATGTGTTTGTTATTAGAACTTCCCTTTAGAGCTGGCTAAAATTAAACTTTATAAAATAAAATAAAAAATTATTTGGCACATTTCTAACCTTTTTTCAGCTTATTTCAATGATTTTTATAGTGATTGAAGTAGTTTTTTGACGAGAAATGAATTTACTAAATAAATTCAAAAAAAAATTAGCAAAATGAGTTTCTTAAACAATAAACTAGGTTTTTACGCCACAGCCAAAGACTAAGCCATTGTTAGTGGCTTGTCCATTATCAAGTGGTGTGGATCAGGTCTATGCCTCATGATTTGAAACAGCCTTTGGTGTGCACTTTGTTTAGTGAAAAGTCGAATTGGAACGGCACCAACATTTCAATAGCAGCAATAAGAAAATGGCCACTAAGATTTAACCTCAAACTCCGAATTATGATATGATCAGCTCAACGTTGAACCATTCAATTTTAGTTGATTTTTTTATTTTTTATTTTTTATTTTTTATAAAAAAAATGTGCACAAAAAAAAAAAAATAATAATAATGTAATAACAACTTATAGTGACTTTTTTGACTAAAATCTTAAGCCCCCAAATAAGACCTTAGACCTCCTCATTTTATTAGCCTCGTTGCTTAATAAAAATCCTATCCGCCCATCCAAGCCAGGTTTCATCACAATTCTGAACCTTCATATGTAATAATAGAACCTTCTTCGAAAAGAGCCAACTTCTTGTTAATTAAATTCAATCCTCGTGCAATCCATGGTGTGTTGATGTTTAATCAAAGGCTATCAGCCTCCGCTTATAAAATTGCTAGCTGATCCAGTTTAGATACTTTCAAAACAGTCAAGTCTGTTAAGAGCAGTTGTTAAATTTGTTACTCTCTCCGTATCAAAATAATAATCCGTTTAAGAGAATCTAACTTTTTTTTTACAATACAATTATTATATTTTAAAACTACTATTAATTTTTTAAAATTACTCTTTGATAGTATATTTTTTTAGAAATATCAATTGTTATAATTGTACTTTTTGTGTTATTAATGACTCTGAAAGAAAGATAAAATAGTAAATTCATATTATTTTATTCCTTAATTTTTTAAAAAGAACTTATATTTTAAGATAATAAAAAATGAAACAAGAAACTAATATTTTGAAGAATAATATTCGAGAGCTCACTGCTTTTATGTTTCTTGTTGGTTTTGTTTAATGGTGCTAGGGTTCTAAATGTACCAGCAAAAGATTTTTTTTTTTTAAGTTCCATTGTTGTTCTACTTCAATAATTGGTTGACTGGGTACATATATAGTGTATGTATAATTTGGGTATATATATATATATATAAATCTATGCGTGTTACCTAGTGTTTATGTTGATGATGATGATCGTTGATGTTGATGATAATGATCTAGTGTTGGTGTTGGCGTTGACGATGATGATTTGGTATTGACGTATAGATTTCTCTCAAATATATATATATATAAATATGTGCGTATAGATCTATGTACAAAGATATGATGATGATAATGATGATGTGCTGATTCTACAATTATTTATTTATTTATTTTTTGACTGATGACGATGATCTCTCTATCTCTCACAACTCTCCTCTTAAAATATAAAAAATAAAAAAAAAATCTGTTCAAAACGACATCGTTTTGAACAGTTCGAGCCACTCGGGCCAACACAATTTCGGGCTACCTAACAGCTCCCTATTATGAAACGAAGGGAGTAGAATAAGTTAGTTCTGTGATTGGTAACCGAATAAACCAAGTCAAACACAGGAGAAAAGGAGAGAATTGTAGAGTGAGGTGTTCACTCATGTAAGTTGCAACAAAGAGCAGAAGATATAATAAAAGGGAGATAGCAAAAGAAGGATATGAGAGGATTGTTATCGTGGACACAGGCAAATTTTCAAACAAGTTTATTGAATGGGATATTTAAGATCACCATTATAACCGTTTTGCTACCACCAAACTTTCAATTCACCATATCCAACAAAAAATCAAAAAGCTAACAATTTACCAACCATCAACTGCCTAAGAAACGAGTTATGCATAACCAAAAAAATTAAAACAAAGATGAGGAGAGAAGGTCCACTGTTCCCATTCCCTTCTGTCCTGTCCGACAGTTTAGGCTTCAGCAAACCTGTTAAAAGAACAGCAAACAATCAGTAAGGCCAACATAATTACAATAGCAAACAAATGTCACGAAAACTGCAAATTATAATAATGCAATAAAAATAGAAATTAAAAGAAATAAACATTACCCCAGTTCAGAGAGTTTCATGTG
Source organism: Camellia oleifera (assembly GCA_022316695.1). NCBI lineage: Eukaryota > Viridiplantae > Streptophyta > Magnoliopsida > Ericales > Theaceae > Camellia > Camellia oleifera. Next base: position 55,334,963 of record CM039312.1, on the reverse strand, counting down.
AGCTTCTGCATAATCTGCAAAGAAAGCATCCTCATCCTGAAAAACCAAACAATTTACTAGTTAAATCAACAAAAACTACATGTTACAGTATAAGTAAAGCTAAATGGAGAGGATTAAAAAATATTTACAAACCGCAGCATATTTCTCAACAAGAGGGCGGAAAGCAGGATCGTCGAGAAGAGCCTTATCAGATGGCAGCTGTAGACAGCCTTCCTTCTCTCCAGTGAGGAGTTCTCTGTTCAAACGTAAGAATATAAAATAAAATGATATACATGGAACAGTAATAGGTAAGCATACAAGTGCATAGGCATCTAAAACATACGTGAAGTAGGTGTTATCAAAGATGAGTGGATTGGTAGTCCAGGCTCCATCAAATCCAGAACGCTCCTTGTGGCACCTTCCCTGAAAGAAAATAAATAAATAAAATGTGAACACGAGACATCATAATGACTAATCACCATTAAAAGCACAAGGTTACCAAAGGAAAGTGGTGAAGCTAAAAAATAAATAAAAAAAAGGAGAGGAAAGGGCATATAGTATATACCAGTGTATGGCCACCAGAGAGAACAACAATGTCTTTGTCACTGAGGCCCATTTGTTTAACAAACACATCCCTCAAATGGTCACATCCTGCAGTAGAAGCCACAGATTAATGGTCAAAAACATATATTACCAACAAAAAAAAGAAAATTTCCCCTTAGAAAGCAAGAATATCATTAAATTATTTGGGTTAGGGGATGGATTAAGCTTGACCCTGGGTCATATGCCAGGAACAGCTATGCCTTGTGACTGGGCTAGACCTTAACTTTACAAAAATATTATAGTTACTTTGTTAAACTTTTAAATTCATTTGTTGGTTTTCCTAAGAAATAAATATATATAGTGTGACTAGGAGGACATAGTTAACAACACTAACCCTTAGTAGCATCAGGAAGACGGCCTTCAATTGGTGGTTCAGGTTTGTCCTGAGATTAAAAGGATTTCAATTAGAACTTAAAAGAAGTTGAGAAGCTAAAAATTAGATAACAAGACAAATGCCAATACCAGAACTAACTTCAAGAGCGACTGATTTGCAAGTTTGTGTGCATGTGTTAACATATGACTACAGACTATTCATAGAACATAATAGAATAATAAATATGAATCTGGAAACACCCAGTCCCCAGAATTCAAAATGAAAGGAAAATTATTAGTGAAAATGTTCTCCATTTTCTTTTTCTAAATAATTTGTAGAACCAAACAAAGTTAGGACACCATGTAAAATATCAGCAGCATTGCCACAGGAACCAATAAATATAAGGAATGATATAAAGAAAAACCACCAAACTATGAAGCACGGGCACGGACACAAAACACTGACTTCTAAAAAATAAAGATACAAACACGACAGGAATATGGCAATGTAATATATTATTTGCTATGTGTATGAATCTAACATCCAAAATAACCGAAAATAATGAAAAATACTGACACTAATTCAACATAAAAAATAATGAAAAGCATTTAAGTTCAATAATAAGTTGATCATCCATAAATCACAAGGCAATTAAGCAAGCATCCAAGCAATTGATTGTTCTAAATGAATAAAATATTTTTTGTTTTTTCCACTTTCTCCCCTCTTTGTTTTCATATGTTTTATTTTGACCTCAACTTTCCAAATTTTTTTTGAAAAAATCCAGAAATATGTCCTAAGGTCCCCAACGCCAAAGTAATCAAAAAACAAATAATTAAAAAAATTGACATGCTTCGTGGCATGTCCAACACTTGGACACACTGTGTCTATGATGTGCCTATGTCTGACACATGGCACCCACTTTTGTGTGTCCATGCTCAATGCTTCCTAGCCACCACAATACCTCATAATTCCAAATTCCTTTACCATATTATCTAACAGAACATTTACCCGAACATCAAGTTGTTTTAACAAATGACTTCTGACAACTTTATTAGCAGAATGCCATTCATGTCACCCAACCATTAGCAGAAACATAAAGGAGATAAAAATAGAAATACTAACAAATATAACAAAAACAATTAATATACATAACAATTTCACAAAAATCCAGCATTAAATTAATTGAGCAGAGCCATTTAAGATCAACACCAGCTGCCAGTCAAAAGATTATTCCAAACCAGAACATATTTCTGCTAAAACATCCATTCAGAAACCAATCTTTCACAAACCCCACTCTACTAATGCAGATTATAGAAGTAAGAAAAACAACAGCCGTGCCACATTAGAGAAAATAAGGAAACAGAAGTTATGATCCACGGGATGTGTTAAGTCCAAATACATCAAAACCGGATTCCCAAGTCAAAAACAACAATACAAGCAAAATGAATCACACTAAAAGCAGAAAGAATCTCGAACCGAAGGTAATTATCCATGAACCTTTATTATGATATAAGTAGTAGGGTTATTTCCTCACCAACCCAAATTCACTAAAAATGTAAGCAACAAAACTATGAACTTATAAAATTACGCAATCCTACAGGATCAAGTCGTAACAATCATAACATACATCATCCTAAATAACTGTTCAGACATTAGATATATGCAACTATAAAAATAAAATATAAAAATAAAAATAAAAATAAAAAAACCAAAACAAAGAGCAGAGAATGAAATTATACAAACCTCCCGTCCTGGATGGAATGGAACATCAGGTCCTCCCGTAATTTCAACGGCAACAACTCCAGCCAACTATATACAACCAATTTATTAAAAATCAACATTTGCAACAAGAATCTCATCCTAACAATAAGATAAGATGCATTATATATATATATATATATATCTCAAGAGATAGACCTGATAGAAGTCGCCGTAAGAGAGTATTGGGAACTGTTCCTTGAGAGGCTCCAAGAGCCTGACAGCAATCTCAAGGCCATTGTTGGCTGCGTGACCTTGCTCAAGCTTGTGCCTCATTGTCCCGAACGGACCTCCGGTCTTGCTGCTCACATCATAAGTACCTGCAGAGTGCCATCTGCATACACAACAACACATCGTCAAATTCCACCGATCTCCGTATCAAAACCACATATATAGATACATATATATATATATGTATATGTAGAGAGAGAGAGAGAGAGAGAGAGAGAGAGAGCATACGCGAGACGGAGCATCAATGGAGCACAGTTCTTCTCAGCGATGAAGCCTCTGAGCTTCCTCTTGGCTTTGTCAATAGCCTTCTTGTACTCTTCGCTCACAGTTGGATAGCACTTCCCCATAGCTGATGCTTCTATAACAAATTCAAACACAGTAAACACATATTTCAGATCAATCGACCAACAATAATTCAAATCAAATCGTGAAGAACACAATCGGCGAAGAAAACAATAGCGATTGCGATTAAAATAGAGATCGAAACAAAGTCACATTGAAGATCGAGAGAGATCGGTGAAGCAATAGTCGAGAAAACGAACCTTCTGAAACAGAGACTGAGAAACTGAGAAATGTGAGAGAGAATGAAATGCGAAGCCCTAGCAGAACGGCACGAGGAGAGCACAAGCTCAGGCAGTGAGACGAGGAAAGATATAAGGGTTAGGAGAATTGTGGACCGTCGGATTGGTTCTATCTTACGGTTCTTGTGGTAAGTGGAAAATTTTTAAATGGAAACAAAAAATAATAATAATAATTAATGGGAAAAGGGAAACAAAAAAGGTATCACGCTACTACTTAGAAAAATGTGATACAATGAGGACGGACTTTGTGGAAATTATTATCTTATTTTATGTTGTGAAATTACTAATCTCACCTTTTTGGGTTTCTTTGGAATCACTAAAATGACCTTTTTGGGTTTCTTTCAAATATCTGATGAGTATTGCTGGAATTTTTTTAAAATATATAAATTTCTAAAAGATATTTTGACATTTTTAAAATTATTTTTGCGCCAAAAAAACATAAGCCACTTGAAAATTTTGAGTATTTTTTATTTTTTATTTATTTACTAAATTAGTTTTTTAATTAAAAAAACAAACTCTAAAAGTTAAATTAAACAAAGTGATACAAATTATTTTTTGCATTTGCTTCTTTTTTTTCTTTTTTTTTTAAATATACTTTTAGGTTCTACTCAATTAGATAGACTAGAAAAGTAAAAATAAAAAATTGTAAAAAATTCACTAAAAACAAAATAAATAAAAAAAGGCCAAAACAAATTAGTTTTTTTAGCATTTTCTTATCATTAGTTAATTTTTTTTTATCTTTTCAAAAATATGATTACTTTTTATATTCTTCTACATCCTTCTACCTTGGATAGACTTAAAAAAAAATAAATAAATAAATTATGTTATTAAGGCTTCGTTTGGGATGTGGATTGACTTTTTGGCTATTTTAGGCCTCGTTTGAAAATAGGTTTTTTTAATAACTTTTTGAATTTTTGACTAAAATATGATATAAAAAAATTAGTATGTTTGGGATGTCTTTTTGATTTTTTACGAAAAGATGTGTAAAAAGTAAAAAAAAAAAAAATTTTGACTTTTTGATATAGGTTGTTGGTTTTTTGATTTTTTTGTGACTTTTTTGCTAAAATCACCACTTGCTGGAGCTAAAAAAATCTCGTTTAGAATAAATTTTTTGACTTTTTTTACTTTTGTGAGAGAAAAAATGAAATTATTATAGGTTGGATGTAACATTTTGTCATATTTGGCTAAAATAATCTATTTTGTCTTATATGACTACTTTAGCCCCAGTAATCTTCCCAAACGGACCCTAAAGAGAGAAAACAAATTTTAAAAATGTGCGGCTGTGTTTGGTTGTGAATTCAAAACGTGATTCCACAGGTGTTTTTCAGTATGATGTTTGGTTGTGTGTTTGGAATCAACTTTCAAAACCTCTGCACAGAGCTCTGTATCTCAGCTGCGTTTTTTGTGAAAATTTTAGCTAGAGGAAGACCGCCCGGACGTCCTTAGGGACATCCACTCGGATGTCCTCCACTGTACAGAATTTTTTTTTTTTTTTTTTTGCAATTGATTTATATAATTGGGAAAAATATTTTTTGAAATTTTTTTAATTTTTAATGTGCTTTAAAATAATTTTGAGTTGTATGTTTAGTTATGAGTTGTAAATTTTTGTATCACATATCAAATATCACATCAACAATTCTCCACTCAAATCAAACCTCTTTTCAAAAACTATTTTCAAAACTCTTTACCAAACAAATTTTCTACACTCAAATCATAATTCTACAACACATAAACTCAAAATACAACTTATACTCTCAAATCATATTTATAAAACACAACCAAACGCAGGCGTAATTTTTTTAGGTTGATCACAAACTCACTTTCAATATTATTTACACTCTAGGGCCCAAAATGGTTATAAATCATCCTACTGTGAGTTTGTTAATAATGAAAAATACTTTTAAGTGGGAATAACTCAAAATCATTGTATTTTTATGAAGATCTATGTTCAGTGCAATATGAAAGTTGTGACATAAGACACAACTTTCACTAGCTCAAACTTGCATCTTGATAAATGTATAATTATTTTGAGTTGCTCTTACTTAAATGTAATTTGCTCTCATTAATATCACCAAGCCAAAAAAAAAATGTTGTTTTTCTTTCCTCAAAAAAAAAAAAAAAAAATGTTAGAAAGCTAGGTTTCTTACAATTTAACTATTTCTTACTTTGAAAAATTACTAAGGCTTTGATAATATAAGGTGATGTTTTACATTTTCATAGGTGAGAAAGTCATGTTTCAATACAAATTTATTATTTTTAGTAATTTATGTTCCTCAGCTAATTCTCCTATCATACACCATAATCTTTGAACTTGGGCTTAGTGATGTGCCTTATAGGCATAACATCGCGTTGTGAGCCTGTGAAGGCGTGTCTCAAATTTATTTTAATGATTTGAACCATTCATAGTGTAGTCATGTTTCGAATTTATTTTAATGATCTGAACCGTTCATAGTGTAAAGTTTATTAAGTAGATCATCTATGAAAAATTCAAGTTAATTAGACATTTGGAACTCATAATAAGACCACATTTATGTTTAGGAAAAATAAACGGTTAGCATGATTTTAATAATTTTTTAGAGTTATTATTCGGCTTGATCATGGTATATACTTATCTGATTAATTTTTTTTTTGTATATGAATACATATACTCAACAAATTCTATAATATGAACGGTTTGGATTATCAGAATATGATCGCAACAAACCTTATGGGATGTGACAGCACGGGTTCTGTCGCAGCACCCCAAATCCATAATTTTTACAAAAACTTATTAGTTATAGTATTTTATGTTACTTTGTACACCAATTAGAGATGTCAATAGACAATAACTTTTTATGATGAGTCCAACTTGTGATAAATGGAATAGACTTTTACTTACCAAGAAAAAAATGTAAAATGGTTAGCGAACAAAGATAATATCAAGAAAGAGTTCGAATTAAATTTGATGATGATGATGATAAAATCATTTTGATAAATTACCCAAGAAAAAAAGATAAAGATCAAAAAGATCATAAGGAAAAAAAATAAAAGAATAATATGACAATCATGTAAAGAAATATTCATTTCGTCCCAATTTATTTGTTCATTATAAAAAATCCAATAAGGAAACTTGCCATCATTACATTTTAATTTAAATTTTGATATATTTTTCTCTGAAATTGCCCTTCTATTTAAATTTTAAAACATATTTATATTATTTATAAGGGACAATTTTAGAAATCTAAAAAAATTATTATTCCCAAGATAGAAAACGTAGAAACATTTTGGGATAGACTAAAATGAAAAATGGACCAATAAAATGGGACGGGGTGTATATATTAATTTTTTTCCTTGATTTCTTTCATTTTTCATATATATATTTCAAATAATGTGGTAAAGGAATTAGAATGCTGTAGTGGATAGAACACCTTGTTTAAGGTTATTTATGTAATTTCGTACATTCAAGCAAATCGGGCTATTTTTGGAAAATTAAGATATATTTCGTTTTTCAGGTGTGAAAGCGTCGAGCTATAGAAGATTCCTCCGCGAGTGATTCTGAAGTCACCCGGAATAGTACAAAATTTTGTCTCACCACCAGCATGACTCGGCAATTTCATTGGCCGTGACAAATTACTTATCTGCGCTGCGGGTGAGGAACTACTTTTCCTACGTTGTCGTGGGCCGATCAACATTGTTGATTCAGTGCCACAGGGCATTGATGTGGAAATGCCATAAAACAATCATAACCTTTCATTTGAGCGGGTCCCACATGATTTCAGTATAAATTAATGGCATTAGATTGTTTTAGTAGCAATGCACAAGGGACATGGGATAAATTTTTCCAATCAACAGTTCAAGCTGCCACGTGGAGACTTTTTTATGGACGATTGGTTCGAGCTAAGACGAGAATGGGATGTCCAGCATTCCTCTACAGTGATCCTCTGAAGTAATTCTTTGTGGCGCGATACTTGTCTTAGTACTAATGGTTAAGATGATTTTTCATCAAAACGACGTCATTTTGGTGAGTCAGACCTCAAAATAAAATAAAATAAAATAAAAAATTTACAAATCGAGAGGGAGGAGGAGGAGAGAGCTGAAAATTTTTCTTTGCAAACTTTTTGCAGAGTTTGATCCACAGTACTTGTCTATGAGTTTCTTGAATGTGTGGTCTCTGAATCTGGAGGCTACATAGTGGGATGACGTGGTTTTGGATCGGAGGCTGATGGACATTGAAGGAACGTTGGATGTGGGTTTAAATTTGAATTTCTTGAAGATGTGGGTTGCTATTGATGCAGAGGTTTAGGCGCTATGAATGGAAGAGACTAACTTGTGCACACTGGTCACTGATGCACCACAATTTTTTGTCGAAGTCGTGTTACCCGAAATCTATTCTTCAAGAAGCTTTAAGGACATAGAGATTTTGCAGAGATTTTGATGAATTTGAGAGATGAAGAAGAAAATGGGTGGATTTGTAGATAAACCCACATGAAAGCAAATCAAAGCAAAACTCTGTTAAATCTGACTCAAACAAGCATATTTTTTTTTTTCAAGAAGAAAGAAAACCCAAATCAAAGTCTGAAGTGTGAACCTCTTTGAACATAAGAATTTGGGAATGATTCTCTGTGAGGACAAACAACAAACACTAAAGCTACAAAATCAAGGTAAGAGTTGTAGCCAATATGAATTGGCGGCGTCCAGTGGCGCGCGGGGCGATGTTAGGTGGTGATTGCTTCCTTCTTCTTCTCTCTCACTCTCTCTCTCTCTCTCCTCCTTCTCGATCTGCAAACTCTGCATTTTTTTTTATCGGGTCTGTTCACCAAAACGACGTCGTTTTGACGAGGAATCATCTTAGCTATTGGTTCCATTAATGGGACACGTGTCGCGCCATAAAGAATCACTTTGCAGGATCACTGTAGAGGATTCAGACGCGAGAAGGGACGCCTTCTTTGCGCATCTCACGGCAACAATACTACGTACTTAAAAAAATATGTGTGAATTTGATTTATATATATGTTTCTAAAAAAAAGTATATAATTTATATATATATTTTAAATATTTTTTCAAGCCTGCATTAATGTCTATTTCAAATCAAGAGATTTGAGGTTAAAAATATGAGAAATTCAATTATAAACATCTCTTACCGTATATACATCTAAATTATGTCTCTTTTATTTTTTTTTATAGTTATGATTAATTTTTTTCTTTAGTTATAATCTTATTTTAATTATGATTTGTGACATCATTGATTATAATTTATGTGTTGTTTGGTTATGACTCCTTTTTTTTTTTTTAATCACAATCATAAAATATGAAATTCTGTCATTTTTTCTTTAATTATAATGTGCATACGGTACATCCTTTAGCATAGAAAAATATATTTTAGTACAATCCTTGATATAATTTCAAATAATTACTTCACATAGTTATTTTAATTTATAATGATAAATTATTAAACCCTAATATTTATAAATTGAACAATATTATTAATACAAGCCGCTAACTCAAACCTTTCGTTCAATTTTTTTTTTTTTTTTTTTTTTTAAGAAAAAAAATTACTAAAAATTAATGAGTATGCAATTAATTAATTTTTTATTTGTCAACACCTTTGAAACACGTACAAATAAAAATAAATGGTGAATTATATTAACAGTTCTTATAGTTTGGAGTTTATATTATTTTGGTCACTAACTTTTTAATTATGACACATTTGACTTTGATTTTTAAATTTTGTTCCAAATTAGATCAATTGAAGATACAATTACTTAATTTTAAAGGCTAAATTGCCAATTTGATAATATATAAACTGATTTAATAAAAATAAATGTCAAATTTTTTTTTGAATTTTTAAAAATTATTTCTATCCACTAAAGATAAAATTATATAAATTTGATAAATCTTTTAGAAATTCATTTATTTATTTTTTACCAAATTAATTTTTATTATGTGTTTGGATGATGATCATGTAATGAGTGATTATTTTTATTTTTATTAAATTAGTTTCTACTTTTTCAAAAGTCGAATATGGCGACAACTTTGATATTATTATTAAATCAAAGGAGCTTTTTTCATAAATCCATTTTTAATTACTTATGTTCCATTCAACCCATATTCTTTTTGACTATTCTATTAGGTCCTATATGAGATAAGAAGACCAAAATACCCTTTTCATCTACTTATGTTCTATTTAGTTCATATTATTTTCTTATGTTTCAATAAGTCCTATAGGTGACATAATTACCAAAATACCCCTAATGTATCTACTTATGTTCTATTTAATTCATATTATTTTCTTATGTTTCAATAAGTCCTATATGTGACATAATTACCAAAATACCCCTAATTTGAATGTTCACACTGTCAATGTGAATGTTCATATCGTCAATGTGTAGGGGCCCGGCCCGTGTACAATGTGAATATTCACATTGACATGTTAACATTCACATTGATAGGAGTGTAAAATTAGCCCGCGGCCTGGGGTGAGCCCGGTCCGGCCCATGACAATGTGAATATTTACATTGACATATTAACATTCACATTGATAAGACTGTAAAATTAGCCCACGGCCCGTAGGCGGCTCGGGGCGAGCCCGACCCGGCCCGTGACAATGTGAATATTCACATTGACATATTAACATTCATATTAATAGGAGTGTAAAATTAGCCCACAGCCCATGGAAAGCCCGAAGCCGGCCCGCTGCCTGGGGCGGGCCCAGCCCGGCTCGTGACAATATGAATATTCACATTGACATGTTAATATTCACATTGATGAAAGTGTAAAATTGACTCGCGTCCCATGGGTGGCTCGGGGCGAGCCCGGCCCGTAACAATGTCAATATTTACATTGACATATTAACATTCACATTGATAGGAGTGTAAAATTAGCCCGCGGCCCGTGGGAGGCCCAAAGCCCGCCCGCTGCCCAGGGCGGGGCGGGCCCGGCTCGGCCCGTGACAATGTGAATATTCACATTGACATATTAACATTCACATTGATAGGAGTGTAAAATTGGCCCGCGGCCTGAAGACGACAGCCTCGGGTCGGGCCGGTGGGCCTGGGCCTAGGCTCGAGCTTAGGCGGGCCTGGCCATTTTTTTTAATTCTTTTTAATTTTTTCTACCAAAATTTTATTATTTTCTACAAAAAAAGACATTGTGCCTCAGGTGGGCTAGGCCTTGGACCGAGCCTTGAATGGGCCTTAAGCGAGTTGATGGGCCAGGCTGGGCTTCAAAGTGATGGCCTAGGCCCTAGTCTAGGGTCTCGGACATGCTCGGGCCCGGACCCAAATGAGCTTGCCCCGGGCCATGGGCGGGCTTCGAGCAACCCACGACCCGCAGGCCAATTCTACATTCCTATCAATGTGCATGTTAACATGTCAATGTGAATATTCAGATTGTCAACGGGCCGGGCCGGGCCTATCCCGGGCCGAGGGCGAGCTTCGGGCAGCGGACAAATTTTACACTCCTATCAATGTTAATGTTAACATGTCAATGTGAATATTCACATTGTCACGGGTCGGGCCAAGCCCGCCTCGGGCTGCGATCGGGCTTTGGGCCAATTTTACACTTTTATCAATATGAATGTTAACATGTTAATGTGAATATTCACATTGTCAACGGGCCGGGCTGGGCCTGCCCCGGGCCGCGGACGGGCTTTTGGCCGCCCATGGGCCGCGAGCCAATTTTATACTCTTATCAATGTGAATGTTAACATGTTAATGTGAATATTCACATTGTCAACAAGCCGGGCCGGCTGGGCCCACCCCGGGCAGCCCACGGGCCGTGGGAGGGTTTCGGGCAGCCACGGGGCGCAGGCTAATTTTATACTCTTATCAATGTGAATGTTAACATGTCAATATGAATATTCACATTGTCAACAGGCTAGGTCGGGCCCGCCCCGGGTTGCCCACGGGCCATGGGCGGGTTTTGGGTAGTTACGGAGCGCGGGCCAATTTTATATTCTTATCAATGTGAATATTAACATGTCAATATGAATATTCACATTGTCAACGGGCCGAGCCCACCCACGGGCCGTGGGCAGGTTTTGGACAGTTACGGGGTGCGGGCTAATTTTACACTCCTATCAATGTGAATGTTAACATGTCAATGTGAATATTCACATTGTCAACGGGCCGAGCCAGGCCTGCCTCGGGTCGTAGGCAGGCTTTTGGCCGCCCACGGGACGCTGGCCAATTTTATACTCTTATCAATGTGAATGTTAACATGTTAATGTGAATATTCACATTGTCAACGGGCCGGGCCGGACCCGCCCCGGGCCGCGGGCGGGCTTTTGGCCGCCCATGGGCCGTGGACCAATTTTATATTCTTATCAATGTGAATGTTAGCATGTCAACGTGAATATTCACATTGTCAACGGCCCGGACCAAGCCCGCCCCGGGCCACCTATGGACTGCGAGCGGGTTTTGCGCCGCCACGAGACGCAGGCCAATTTTACATTCCTATTAATGTGAATGTTAACATGTCAATGTGAATATTCATATTGTCAACGGGTCGGGCCCGTCTCGGCTCGCTGACGGGTTTCGGGCCGTCCACGGGCCAATTTTACATTCCTACCAATGTCAATTTTAAAATATGAATATTCACATCATAAATTGCTAACCGTTCAAAAAATATTTATAAGGGTATCAAAATTAAATATAAGGGCATAAGTGTCCAAGAAAATAGTGTAAATTAAGAAAAAGGACTTTATGGAATAAAATTATACATACATGGGACTAAACGGGTTAAAAAATTCCTTCATGGACTTCTTGATCTAAAACACTTCTAAATAGGATTTATCAATAATTTCCCCTTAAATGAATCTATTAAATCAAAAAATCCAAAACTAAAAACATTTCGTATATTAAATATATCGATTACACATTGAAATCTTAACAACTACCTGTTATATGATTATCATCCAAATACATAATAAAAATTAATTTGATAAAATAAATAAATAAATAAAAGTCTAAAAGATTTATCAATTTTATATAATTTTATTTTTGGTGGATAAAAATAATTTTTAAAAAATAAAAAATATTTTTTTGACATTTATTTTTATCAAATTAGTTTATATTTATCAAATTAACGATTTTGTCTTTGAAATTAAATAATGATATGTTTAATTGTCTTTATTTGGAACAAGATTCAAAATACATAATTAAATATGTCATAATTAAAAAATTAAAAATTAAAATAACATAAATCTCAAACTATAAACACTATTAATATAATTCGCCAATAAAACATACTATGCGGTTCCAAATACTAGGTTATATAAAAATTGCAATTTTTGATGACTCTTTTATTATTGAATTTGCGTCACATTTTTATTATCTGTTGAATTTTTTATTCTACTATAATAACGTTATAACTCTCTCTCTAGTGGTTATTTATAAATACAACCATAAAGATAAGTGAAGGTACAACCATAAAGATAAGTGGAGGGAAATAGTTACTCTTTGTTTATTTTGCATTGTGTAACCTATTATCAAGGGAAATACATTTATTTATTATTGTGTAGCATTTTCAAGAGAAATAGTTATTACCATGGACATTGTACTTTTTCCACAATTGATATAAAATAATACGTTAACGATTCGTTCCACATTGGTTATGGTTAGTGACAGAATTAGAAAATTAAATTAGAGAGGGTATTTATTAATTATAATATCAAAAAATTTTACAAAAATATTTCATGTTAATTTTTACGATTGATTTCGAGAAATATCAAAAAAATAATGTTATTTATAACTAGTGTATCATGGCAATAAAAAAAAAATATAGATATAAACCTTAAAATAAATTATATAAATATAATGATAATATCACGTCATCATTAGTATGTAATATCACCAACTAATAGTAAATAAACATATAGAGAGTGAACCTCACGTGTCAAATGTAACTAACAATCCAATAAATTTCATATCTTTATAGTGAGATTACTTATACTTGCATATCAATAATAATGACATCATTGTTACATTCAAAATTTTTCATAAAATTTTAATAGATAATATGGTTTATAGTAGTATTTTCATTTTCAATCAAAACAACCATTATTATTGTCACGACCCAAACCCGGCCCTATGGGTTTAGCACCGTAACAGGCCAGTAATCCGAAATTACCAAAGGCCTACAGAACAGTAATACAGTCAAACAGAGTACAGGGCCTGGCGGAAGCCAATACAGTAAGTAACTAGTGTCCACTGAGCTGTGAAAATCTGTATGTCAAAAACATTTTATGCATTCATACAGTCCAAAACAGTACACTCTATACAATCATTTACAGACATTCAGTATGGGGACTCAATCCCTCGATAACAGTACAGTCAAACAGTCTATACAAAGGTACAATACAGTAGGGAGACAGGTGGGGGAAACAAAAACACCCCAAGCCATGGCATGGCGTCTCGGAACCTCGCAGTGAGGCACATAGGCTGGCTTGACAAAACTGGGGACCAATCCCACGCTCCTAGCTTCGGTCTGGTGGCTGAGCACCTACATATATATATAAACAGTGAGCTAAAGCTCAGTGAATAATATAACGTGTAAAGAGGTTATGAATGAATGTCCTTACAGTAATGAAATCAATTCATTATACAGTATTTCAATCTTTCAGTATTTCAGTCAATCAATATTTCAATCGATCAGTCATATGTGGTACATCCATTAGCCTATAAACAGTAGGTCCAAAAGGACCGGGCCTTAACAGACCCAACAATAATGATGGCCATCAAACAGTATGGTTCCACAAGGAAACCGACAGAGCTCTGTAACAGTCAATAACAGTGGGTGCTAAGGATGCCACAATACAGTTCGAAATACAGGACATACATTCATTCAATAAACAATATCAGTTCAATAAACAGTTCGATTCAATATTCAAAATGTAACCATTTGAACATATCTTTACACAATCTGTTACTCACAGAGATTGGGCTATCAGTAGCTAGAGCGCGTCCTCGAGAGCCAACCCTAAACAGTTAACAAATAGAACACACACTAAGTTCACAGTCGAAAAGATGATAATTACATCCCTAAATTCCTCGGTGTGGTTCTATGTCTAAATCCTCATTAAGATGCTTTAAACTAGGCCTAAGGATGCCTAGAATGGGATGAGGATGCAAAAATACAGTTGGAAGGCACTTTTCAAAAGTTGCTGAAAACAGGGGCCTCGCTCGAGCGAGCCTTCCTTCGCTCGAGCGAGGTTGCAAAATCAAAGGCTTCGCTCGAGCGAGAAATCCTTCGCTCGAGCGGTCTGATGAAACAGTAAAAATACTGGATGCTCAATTTTTACGCGCGATGCTCGCTCGATGCTCACTCGAGCGAGCTTCCAAAATCAAAGGGTTCGCTCGAGCGAGCCTTCCTTCGCTCGAGTGGTCTGATGAAACAGTAAAAGTACTGGATGTTCGATTTTTACGCTCGAGCCACCAATCCTTCGCTCGAGCGGGGCTCAGAAGAAAACGTTGGTCGCTCGAGCGAGGAATCCTTCGCTCGAGCGAAGAAGCCAAATCTGGAATTTCCAGATTTGCCTTCCTAGCTCAAACCAAGCATTCTCACCACAATTCTCGACCTCTTGGGCTCAAATTCTGGAGAATACATCCCAAAACAATGTATAACAAGTTTCAAAAGCCAATTTATGAATTCAAGCCCCAAAGGTGAGTCAATTAAATCCATTTTCAAACCCATTTTCAAGAACAAGTTTAAAACATGCAATGCATGAGCTTCAAATCAAATTTAAGCTTCAATTCTTGTCCAAAGGGACTCATTAGTGGGAAAACATTCTGAAAACATGAACTAGAATATAAACATGGACATGCATGTATGATTCAAGCATGAATTCAACTCCAATTTCACTAATTCAACCATGCATGCAACAATTGATCTTCAATTCAACACCTATGAGCAAAATCATGACTTAACTTCTCTATAACCAAGATGTATGCAAGATGGAACTTAAAACATAACAAGAAGATGGTAATTTTCTTACCTAAGTCTTCAATTTAGAGCCTAGGAGATCAATTAGACAATCAACACTTCAATTCTTCAAGATTCAAGCAAAAATTCACAAAGTTGAGTTCAAATCTCTCACTCTCTCTCTAAGTCTCTTCTTGGTCGGCTAGAGCAAGAGGAATGGCTGAAGAAATGAAGTTGTTCAAGTGTAATGCAAGTCTCAAGCATGAATAAACTAATGCCCCACTCAATGGCAAGGTTGTAATTTTTTGATCAACTCTCAATTAATTCATTTTAATCTAATTTAATCATTCCTAATCAATTTTCAAATAATTATATCATTAAATCACAAATATTCTCCTGATTACAAAACACTAAACGGTTCCTAAATCGGCCGCCGATAAGGCCTTCAATTAGCAGTTTAAACATAAACTACAAACAGATAAAATCATACAATCAAACAGATAGAATATGCAATTCAATAGGCAGTCTTATTCAGTTTCAGTTTCGATTTCCAATCAGTCTGTCCAGTACTTTAATCAGTTCAATTATCAGTCATTAGCGGTTCAGTTTAGCATTAATCAGTATATAATTCAGTGGTTATACGGTAATCGGTACGAGGGTTGTTACAATTATTTTCATAATTTTTAAAATGTCATTGACATTTCACTCTAATAATATTTTTATGATTTTTTTTATTTAAAATATTTTCTTTATATTTTCCCCCCCAAAAAAATCCCAAAATCTAGGGGGGGCACGTGGCCCCCCTGGTCGCTCACTCCCTCTACCACTGGTTACGGTAGCCAATTTTTTTTGTGTTGGGGCCTTTTTAGCTTCGTTTGATTTTTGTTTTTAGACTTTTGTAAGAAAAAAAGTGTAATAATTATGGTTTGAATGTAACATTTTATTTTGTTGGCTTATATAACTTATTTTGTCTTTTTTGTGCTTTTTTAGCCCTAAAATAAAAACCAAACGAGGATTAATTATCTTAAAAACATTGAAACTTTGTGAAGACTTAGGCTCTTTTTTATTTTATTTTCAAAATTAGTATTTTAGATTTTTTTGAAAAAAATATAAATCAATTTGATAAAATAAATATCAAAAAAACATTTATAATTATTTTTTCCTAAAAAAAAAAGTAAAATCATATAAAAATGATAAGTGTTTTATATTTTGTTCACTAGCTTAAAACTCTTAACACTAACAAAGGAATGTAGACCATCATCGGGATGTTATTCTCTCAAATTAATCATCTCAACTTGAGAGAGTGTTTGGACTTAATAGGCCTATCTTGGGATCGATTTCGGTAATTCAAATGGTTCACTTTTTAGGACTTATTGAGTAGAACACAATCGCCCCAACTATGTGATTGGGGAGATTGACAATCACAAGGTCAATCGCATCCTGTTAGACCCTGGTTCGTCGGTCAGCCTTCTGCCCCTGCGACCCCTCAAAGGGAACCAACCAAAGCAGAAGTTAAGGCCAAGATGTTCCCCAAAACGGCAGAAAGATCTAAGCCAGCCTCGAAACTACAGAGCCGGCCGGAATCATCAGCAATTCCCTCTTCAAAGAATGACGAAGGTTCAGAAGGGGAAGCTATTCTCGATGCAGCAAGCAACGCAGAATCATAAGAGGTTTTTATTCCTCGATGATACATCAAGTGACGCAGGGTTATTTATGCAAAAAATCAAGATGATCAGATATCGGTATCAATATGTTTGAATCAAATTTGTATTACAAAAAATGAATGGTTGTTATTGAAATTATATTTGTCATCCATTTTGAATCAAATTTGTATTACAAAAAATGAATGACTATTATTGAAATTATATTTGTCATTCATTTTTAAAAACAAATATGATGCTACCGATATTCAATTATCTTGATTTTTTTACATGAATATCGTATTCAACGATTCGTAAAAAGTAAATAATTTGAATCACCGAAACCGATTCCAAAATATCCATACTAAGCCCAAACACTCTCTTAAGTGGAGATGACAATTTGAGAGAAATCAAACCCCAGAAAAAAAATGAGGTGCCAGACTAACTTGGCTGATAAATAATTTTGAAAAATGCTAAAAATCTAAAAAAAAGTAGTCCAAATAGTTACTTCATTCATTTAATGTATAATCAAACATCACAACGACAATAATTCTTGTTCACATACTTTATTTTTTATAATTTTTTAAATAATAGTTTAAATTTCTTAACATTAATATGAGAGATTATTTCATTTTTACCTCTATACTTTTACACGATTTTCAATAACCTCTCCAGACTCTTATTTTCACGCGTATCCCCATACTATTTAAATTACTATCAATTTTGCCCATTCCGTCACATTTGAAATGAAAAACGTTAAAAAAACTACATTTTAGCCCCAAATTTCAAAAGAAAGATGTAAACCAACCCTTCTAACACTTCTTCAGCCTACAGACGAATCGTTTCGATTTAGTAATGTCGACACCAGCGCTCCTAACACTTCTCCACCAAACACGACTTCCTGGGACGAATCGTTGCCATTATCGAAATCTCCATGGTCCTCTCACACCACTCAAATCGATGATTACTATTCATACACAGACTTAATGGGTTCTCTTGGTTTGGGTAGTCGATAAAAAGCACACATCCAATAGAGATCTTTCTCAATATATATCATTCAGCTAACAAAATCATGCAAAAGTTGCCCACCAATCATATCTCTTCCAAATTGCTGATTCTGTGTGTCAAAACTACCCATTACATACCCCTCAGTGTTCGCTTCAAGACTGAAATGACGAGCTATGTTAATTAGAAAGGGCTCCGATAAACCAATCCCATTATTCTGATGGAGTCTTAGATATTAAATTAGAACTAAACTCCAATTAATATTCCATCATCCAAATCTTAGGGGTGAAACAAAAAAAAAAAAACTAAACGCCAACCAAACCATCCACCATAATCTCATAATTAACCAATACCTCCAACATTAAAGCAACAATAAATAGTCCAAAATAACTTAAATAATGTACGGTTACAAACTATGCCATATTATTCCAATACTAAAAGTCATAAAAAAAAAATAATAATAAATACATAAACTAATATCAGCCCTAAGCTCAAGAAAACAAAAGAAGTCCAAACAACATGTCCTACGATCATAGTTATTTATTGTCACCACCATAGCCTCTACTAATCCTGTAAAGGAAGCTCGACTGCGTTCAAACAGAATGCACTCGAGTTGCCAAGAGACAAAACGGGTCAGTATACAGGTATACTGGTATGAGTACAAGATTTAACACCCACGTGTCCACCAGACACAAATAAAAATACATTTAATTCTTGCCATGGGACAAGACAAGTAGTTCCAACCGCACCGAGACGAATTGGTAGTTTCCCGAGACACGGTGGCATTTAGTTTCTTGTCCGTACACAACGAAATATAAAATTGATTATAAAATAAACAAAATAAAAATAAAAATATGGTCAGTCAGCCCTACATAAAAAAAATTAGTAAGACCTACCATCCTGCAAAAAAAAAAATAAAGTTAATATAATTTAATCATAAGTAACTTGTTGAAGAAGTATAAAAATGTACTGTTTCATGCTTAAATCATTTGAATTGACTAAAACTCAAAGAACGAAAGTTGTACATAATCAAATTTCTTAAAAGACAACTTGAACAAATTTAACATAAATTGAACAGGTTGAGAAAAACTTGATAGAAAAACTTAGACGGAATTCAATCGAAAATTATGAAGCTAAAAACGAACAAAAACTACCCTAAGATGATTTTTTTCGGAAAAGTTCAAAACACAAAAAGTGTGCATAATAATGTTTTACTTCAGTTTTCGCGAACCTAATAAAAATGAGCTCTTTTCGTGGGTTAAAATAGCCTCTAAAATCTATATTGCTAAAATGAATCAAACCTATAATAACCAAGATCATTCGATTATAAGTTCTAATCGATTTTTTTAACAAAAAGTTAAAACACAAAAGTTGTCTAGAATCACGTATACATGCCTCTGCTTAAATTTCATAATTTATCGAGGTTGTTTACTATTTTTCAACCTGTACAAATTAATACAAAACATACTATAACAATAAACTCATAATTAAATTCTTTGTACCTTAACTCCACCACTTCGGCCATCCACTTCCGGCCTACACATATATCCCATGTGCCTCCCGTATACCTAACACCACTCCAAAGTCAAACTTGTACGGAGATATCGTTCCGAGTTTGACTCACACTCCCCGGATGGTTAGCATATACGTACGCGCGTAAATTAAAGCACTCGTCTACTCATAAGAACGAGGTAACAATATATATACAAACATCTCACTCATGAGAATAAACATAACAATGCAAAGCCTAAGACATTCAAATAAATCTCATAATCCTCACTTTTTTTTATACACTCTTTCTCACCAACACTCAAATAAAACAACAATCTATAGAGTCATAGTGGAGTGTAAGGAATTTATATATGGATTCCTATTAATTTCATATAACCATGAGTGTGATTACAACCATAAAATAAATCCATATAAAAACCCTAAAACTGGCATACACAACTAATCAAAATAATTAAAATCAATCAATTATCTAAAAATCCTAAACCTTATATACACAACTAAACAAAATAATTAAAATCAATCTATCATCTTTATGTAAAAACAAAATCAAACTAACATCAAATAAATAAATAAAACAACGAATTAAACATAAATAAAGGGAAATGGATTTTGTACTCACAATATTTTTTTGAAAATCCAAGAAATATTTGAAAAATTAATAGAGCCACCAAAATAAAACCCTAATTTATTTATTTTTTCCTCTCCTTTACCGTCTCTCTTTTCTCTTCCTCACGGTTTGCACTCTTACACAGCCGCACATAGAGCTTCTCTTCTTTTTGATAAATCTCTCTCTCTCTCTCTCTCTCTCTCTCTCTCTCAAGGGCTCATTTGGGCTCTTTTGGCTCTTTGAGCCACAAAAGACAGAATAGGCTATTTGAGCCACAATAGACAAAATATCACATCCAATCCATAATCATTACACTCTTCTCTCACAAAAAAGCCAAAAAAGCCAAAAATCCAAAACGTTCTTCCCAAACCAAGCTTTTGAGCCCAGGCTCAAATAGTCAAAAAAGCTAAAAAGTCAACCCACTTCCCAAACGGAGGCTGAATATTCTTCACACACATACACACACTTTTGTGATTCAACCCTAGTATATTATATAATAACCTAATACCATTATATAATATTATATTATATAAATTCAACACAAATACAACATATATAATATGTTATATAAAATCAATATATATAACATCTTTTTATATATATATAATAAATATCACATTAAATTAATTAAATAGCACATTAAATTTTTATGTGACTACATAATTAATAAAGCCAAAAATAAAATAAGATAATAATAATCATAATAATAAATAATGACTTAAGAAAGTTAGGGTCGCTACAATATACACACCTCAAAAGAATCTCGTCCCGAGATTTGATAGGAGAGAGTACTAAGCAAAAAGTTCTGGGTGCATATGCTGAACTTTATCTTCTGACTCCCAGGTAATATTGTTCTTATCTTCGCTCCATTGCACTTTCACCAAGTTCACTTTAGTTCACTTTCTTGCGCCGTAACTGCTTTACATCTCGGTCTAGAATAGTAACTGGTCGCACTACTGTTGGCTACATATTTTGTAAAAGCCAGTTACAGTTCGACACGTGGCAAAGTAAGGGCAATACAGGAAGAATGTTTAATCTTCGATCATGATCGTACATGTGGCGGTTAATATTGGTTCTTGCGTGATCTGAGTAGCATTGGATCAGCGAAGAGATACAAGGTGACGTGGCTTCAACGGTTACTCACATTCAAATTCAAATATAGGAGGGAAGCCCAACTGCAAGTAATGGCGTAGTGGAACTACTTCTAAGGCAACATGATCAAGCAATCATCGAGGAGCAGTTCGACGGTTTGAAGTGCAGTTCGATGGTCATCCTTGAGAAGTATAAATAGTAGGAAAGCTCCCAAAAAAAGCCCCCAGACTCAGATTCAACAAACCAGTCATTTACTTCATATTTTCTTTTCCAGTTTTACATTTCCAGTCTTTACATTTCCTGCACTTTAAATACCTATTCTTTACATTCCTACACTTTAAATTCCTGCACTGCACTTCGTTCATAGGAGTAGTTTCAAGTAGATTGTTGCTGTAAACCTCTACGAGGCTGAGTTTGGATCATTGTAAGTTTTCATCTTAATGAAATACTTCAATTGTTCGTCATTTAACTGTTATTTTGCTTAATTTCTCCTAAGTCAAGCCACCAGTAAAAGTTCTCTTCATTGAGGCTGAAAGAACTAAAACACAATTGTCTGATAATTGGTTGGCAATTATAATTTCTGTAAGGACTGATTGATCCTTGCTGGCACGCTTGTATTTACAAAAATACCCTTTGAAAGCCAAAAAGCCAACATATATTTTTGGCACGCCTAGTGGGACTCGTTAAAATGGCTAGACGAAGAAAATAAGGAGAAAATGAACGCTTGGAAGAAGGCGTAGAAAGAGAGGTAGAAATACCTAATCCAGAGGATAATGTGGTAACACGTCCTGTGAAAACTCCCATGTTATCAGAACCTATGGTCGAACAGACCAGTACTTCGGGACAAGAACCATATGTTCATAATATTGGACGAAACCAAGGAATTGGACCATCCACTGTTCCCTCTACTCAGCCAACAAATCCATGGGATGGCCTAGTAGATGCTATGGGACAAGAATTAATGAACACAATGAAAAGGTGGGCAACATCCTTTTTGGATCGAATAAATAACCACCAACCAACAAACACAAGACACATAGAGGAAGTTTTAAATGTCCCTCAGCAAAGATTAGCTAGAGACAAACAGCCTATGCAAGTTAATGGACATTTTAATGGTCAAACTAGTAATCAGAACTATGAAAGACCATCACCTCAGTCTTGGTATGAACCCATTTCGAGGCCTATAGCAGGCCAAAATGCCTCAGTACTCAACAATGAAGCCACACAAGTTGGTGGATCTGGTCAAGTACAAGAAACTGGCGTAAGAATGGTTACAAATCGCATGTTCGAAGCCATACCTGGCACTAGGGGGTATAATAATCCCTTATTCGAATTTATACCCGGGGGGTTGGAAGGTTGGCTTGCAAATGGAAGGGACACAACACCTGTTCCAGCACCTTTCGCAGGACAGGCTCAAAGGGGTTACCCACACCCCCAACAGCAACCTGCACCACAGGGACAACCAGTCCCAAATGTACCACCTTATGGACCAAGAGGACCGCAAACACAAGTTTGTCCACCAAATCCTGTGTTTGTCCCTCCAGTAATGGTTCAGCAGGCACAAAATATGGTCCCTAGGGACCAAATTGCTGATATTGTTAGGGAGATGTGTGGACCGATGGCTCGGGGGGTCCAGACTCCTGTATACAGAAAACCATACCCAGAATGGGTAGATAGGGTACATGAATACCCAAGGGGGTTCAGGATACCAGATTTTATCCTTTTCTATGGGACTGGAAATCAATCAACAGTAAAGCATATTACTAGGTTTGCTGCTCAATGCGGTGAATTTAATAATCATGACTATATGAAACTGAGATTATTCCCAAATTCTCTAGCTAGGGGAGCATTTGTATGGTACATTAACCTTACACCTGGCTCCATTCAAAATTGGCAACAAATGGAAGAGGCATTTCATGCCCAATTCTTCCAATCGGAGCTAGAGGTTTCTATGGCAGACTCGGCAAGATTGAGTCAAAGGCCTGAAGAAAAGGCTACTCAGTTTATTGCCAGATTTAAAAGGGGTCGAAATAAATGTAGAGTCATCCTGCCAGAGCCAGAATTCGTAAGATCGGCTCAAAATGGCCTAGAGTTCAGGCTTCGAAAGAAGTTTGACTCAACTGAATTCAGAAATTTGGTGGAACTAACCTATAAGGTGTCTAGGTATGAAGCATTACTAGAGGAGGAACAAGATCGAAATAATGCATCGTACAAGACATATTATAGAGATCCTAATTATGAGATCGATGCAGCAGAGATTGTGGGCAAAGAACCTGTGATCTGTGAGGCATTAATTCATAAGGATATAACAATTGACTAGCAGTTTAAAAAGAAAGACTTTCATAGAAAGTATTCTTTTGATTTAACAAAGGCAGATGACATTTTTGATCATTTGCTTGCGGCCAACTTCCTTAAGTTACCTAAAAGAGTAAAATTGTCATCTCCAGATGAACTTAAGGAAAAAGTATATTGTAAATGGCATAACTCTTGGTCTCACTCGATTAAAAACTGCATTGTTTTTCGAGACAGGATCCAAGAACAAACTCGGAAAGGAAGTTTGAAGTTCCCAGCCAAAACAGAAAAGGCTATGGGGATCGACAGTAATCCATTTCCAGAGGTTGGAGATGCGGCAGCCAATATCATTACGTTAGACTTCCAGAACTTGTCCTTGACAGAATTGGAGGAAGTCAATGTGCAGATGCATGTTGCTAACCAGACAACCATCAAAAAGGACACCAGAAACCCACCAGCTATTGGACAAGGTTTTCACACCAGAGGGAACACTCTGATGAAGAATCATTGGATGATGATTCCTTAGAGGCAGCAATAATGCAAAGGATGTGTTCTAGGTACAGACTGAGTTATAAGTGGTTGAAAGGGCTTCCAGTTGATGGGAAGCAATATTATAGGGATGTACAGAGACGTCCTAAATCAACCAATGCTTACAACAAAAGGTCGTATTCGGCTAGTGATAGGCAACGACCACTAGTGGTTGAGCCTGTAATGGACAGAATTCATGCTAAAGGCAAGAGGCCCTTATATTAATCCAGGCCACCTAACTATTACAGAATGAAGAGCAGTCATTCTAAAAGAAGACTGGAGAAAGGCTCAGTTCATGGGATCAAAGCCAGAGATTGGCCCCCTAGACCAGCCTCACGCAGGACAGAAAGTGGCTACCTTCATCGAAGGTCTAAATCAGGCTCAAAACATGAGGTCAGAGCCAAGCACTTACCTTCACAACCAGCTTCGAAGATGGCTTCGAAGGTAGGAAAAAGCAGTTCAACATCTAAGTTAGTAAGTTCGTAGGTACTTGGAGTTCCAGACTGGTTTGTAATGCAAAACAAACCTAGGGGAGTGCCTGCCCAGAGAGATGTTGGAAACCAAGGCAGGATGGTCAAGCCTCCTTTGGTGGCTCCAAACAATTGGGTATTGCTTAAACACCCAAAGACAAAGGAACCAGATGTGGTCCCAGTCATTTCGAGATCACAAAGGAGAAAGATTCAGCACAGGTACACTCAGTACCAGAACGATATGAAAGAAAATTGAGAGAGCTCTTCATTGGTCTAGACAGAAGGAAAGAAGACTTCAAAGTCAGACCATACTCCAAAGCCACTCTACAAAGCAAAGTGGGTTGCAACAGCGAACAGTTGGCCAAGGTTCATTCTGAACTAAAAGCCAAAGAGAAGTCTAGCTTAGCAGGATTGGAGAAAGCTCTGATGGAGAGTGATAGCGAGACAGAAGAAGAAATTGGCATAAGCCAAAAGAAAGAAATGATGGAGGAAGAAATGTTCGAAGCCTTCATGGCTGAGCAAACATTTTTGGTTGAAAAACCAGTTGAGAAAGATCCTTCGAAGGAATCAGTTAACAACGAAGTGCTAGTGTGCAGCATGGAGGATGTTGCTGAAGTAATTGAACAAGGTAGCCAAGGGAGGAAGCATGTACAGCCAGCCATCCAACTTGGCTCATTTCCTCAAGTATCAGTCAATATGGTACACATACTGCCTCATGAGTTCCAGGCTGGAGATGAGGACCAAGATGACTAAGACATGGATCCTATTCCTGTCTTTAGTGAAGACTCACAAGTAAGTATGGTACAAGATGATTCTGGAATGGCTACCCCAATGGAAACTGATTATGAGAGTAAAGAAGAGGTGAGCATTAACATCTCGTATCCTTTTGAGTATCCCTCGAATTCTATGACACAACATGTCAAGCCTTTGTACATCAAGGCTTTCTTCGATGGGATACAACTGAACCGAGTCCTGATAGACAATGGGGTAGCAGTGAACTTACTACCGAAATCTTCTTTGAAGAAACTAGGGAAAAAGAATCCCAGGTTGATCCTAACTAGCACAACCATCGCTGGCTTTGCTGGAGACAAACAGATGGCTCAGGGGATTCTACCCATTAACTTGAGTGTGGGAACCAGGGATTGCATGATAGCATTCTTCGTAATCGACAGTAATGCTAAATACAATGCTTTACTTGGAAGAGATTGGATCCACACTAACAAATGTGTGCTTTCCTCTTTGCATCAGAAAATTATGATGGCCTTAGGCAATGGAGAGACAGAGGAAATTGATGTAGATCCTCAACCCTTCATAGCTTGTGCAGACTTTACAGAGGCCAAGTTGTATATTGAGGGAGTGACACCACTCAGTATACTGAGTAAAGCTGATGGCTCAGCCGAAGTGACGGCTGATGAGAAAGTGACACACCTGAAGCACTTAGTCTAAGAAAGTGCTGATGAAGAGATTGTCATTAAGGATAACAATGATGCCTGGTTGTAGGCAAAGAGATGAAGAACAAGAAGCCAAGTCTTTGGCTCTAATTAAGTTTTCAACATTGGATGTAAAATCAATAGTCCAGCAAGTACAGGAGCAAGAGAGAAAAGCCATGATAATTGGTTGCAAACAGGAGCAGCAACAGGTCAGAATTTTGACCCTTGGCAAATACTGTGCATTGGACATTGAAACAAAAGTCCAGGAGATACAGAAGAGGATGCCTTATGGACAGATTTTGTCTATGAGGAGGAGGGCAAATATGTTGAGCTAAAGAACCTGGAAGCAAAACAAAGCGAGAAGGTTGTTTCGAAGGTAGAAGAAACCAAGGAAGAAGCTTCAATAAGTTCTCAGACACAAGACCCCTTAGAAGAAGTAAATTTAGGGGAAGGTTCTATGCAACAGCCCACTTATATAAGTGCTTGTTTGAATGATCTGGACAGGGACCAGTTATTGGTTGTTCTAAAGAAATATAAAGATTGCTTTTATGGTCTTATAATGAACTACCAGGATTGGATAGGTCATTTGTGGAACATAGGCTCCCTATGAAGCCTAATTTCAAGCCATACAAGCAGAAACTAAGAAGAATGAGTCCAGAAGTAATTCAGAAAGTCAAGGAAGAGATTCTTAGACTACTCAAGGCAGGCTTTATTAAGACAGCCAGGTATGTTGAATGGCTATCTAATATTGTGCCTGTAGTTAAGAAGAATGGTAAAATGAGGGTATGCATTGATTTCAAAAACTTAAATCTAACAACTCCAAAAGATGAGTACCCTATGCCTATAGTGGATTTGTTGGTAAACAGTTCAGCAGGGCATTAAGTCTTATTAATGATGGATGGACACTCTGGTTATAACCAAATCTGCATTGCAGAGGAGGATGTCCACAAGACAGTACTCAGATGTCCTGGAAATATTGGCACTTTCGAATGGGTTAAAATGCCATTTGGCCTAAAGAATGCTGGGGCTACATATCAGAGGGCTATGAACACTATCTTTCATGACCTCATTGGAGGGTATTTAGAGTGTTATATTGATGACATTGTAGTTAAATCCCAATCCATGGAGGAGCATCTGTTTCACTTAGAAGCAGCCTTTGAAAGAATGAGAAAGTTCAAATTGAATCTCAATCCTCTTAAGTGTGCTTTTGGCGTATCATCTGCAAACTTCTTGGGCTATGTGGTTCACAAGAAAGGAATACAGATTGACCAGAATAAAGCCAAAGCCATCATTGAAGCCAGACCTCCATCAAGTAAGAAAGAATTACAAAGGTTCCTTGGACAGGTTAACTTTCTTCGAAGGTTCATTTCTAACACTGCAGGGAAAACTAAAGTATTTTCTTCCTTGTTAAGCCTGAAAGATGAAGAGGAATTTGTGTGGATTACAGAGCATCAAATTGCTTTCGAAGGTATTAAAGCCTACTTGGCCAATCCTCCAGTGTTGATGCCACCAAGGGTGATAAGCCCTTAAAGTTGTACATAGCTGCAGCAGAAGATTCATTAGGAGCTTTCTTGGCTCAAGATAATGAAGAAGGCAAGGAGCAAGCTGTTTATTACCTTAGTAGGTTTTTAAATTCTTGTGAATGTAAATATTCAGCTGTTGAAAAGCTGTGTCTTGCTTTGTATTTTGCTGCAATGAAATTAAGATACTATCTTTTACCTACAACTATCTTGGTAATTGTAACCACAGATTTGGTTAAGTATATGTTATCTAGACCTATGTTGAGGGGGAGAATTGGCAAGTGGATACTAGCTTTATCAGAATTTCATCTAGAATATGTCCCTCAAAGGGCAGTAAAAGGGCAAGTTTTAGCCAATTTTCTGGCGGACCACCCATCTCAAACAGAGAGCCAAGAGATAATGGAACTTGGTATGACTAGTGTTGAGCCATGGCAGATGTGGTTCGATGGGTCGAAAGCCAATGGCTTAACTGGAATTGGTATTGTGATTAGGTCTCTACAAGGAGGTAGAAACCACACATGGTTTCAGAGTGGATGAAGCTACCTGTTCTAATAACCAAGCTGAATACGAAGCCTTAATAGTGGGACTAGAAATTCTTATTGGATTACAAGTCCATGCAGTTGACATATTTGGAGATTCTCAATTGGTGGTTAACCAAGTGAAAGGGATTTTCAAGTGTCAAAGCATAAGCATTTTACCATACTATGTTGTTGCATTACATCTGCTTTCTCAATTTCAAATAGCAAATGTAACTCATGTTCCAAGATTCTTGAATAATAGAGCTAATGATGTGGCTCAGAAAGTTTCAAACTTCAAGAGAAGGGATAATGCCCAAAGGGACAGTAAGCCAAACAACATATCAGAAATTGATACCACCTTTGAATAAAAGGAATGTGGTCTTGGAAGTCAATCATAATGACTTACAAGAACAAGATTGGAGGCATCCAATAATGCAGTACTTGGCTGGTCCATCTTCGAAGGCCAGCAGGAAAATTAAATTGCAGTCTATGCAATATATGATATATGGTAATGCTCTCTACAAAAGGGGGGGGGGAGATGGCTTATTGCTGGAATGTTTAGGCCCAAAAGAAGCATTAACAGCTATGGCTTGAGGTTCATGAAGGCATCTGTGGTGCTCATCAGCCTGGTGTGAAGATGAGATGGTTGCTTCGAAGACATTCCTACTATTGGCCAACTATCCTTAAAGACTGCATAGAGTATGCAAAGGGTTGCCAGGCATGCCAAAAGCATGGCACAATAAGGCATGTGCCCATAACTGATCTACATGCAGTAGTGAAGCCCTGGCCATTCAGAGGATGGGCTATGGATATGATGGGGAAAATACACCCACCTTCTTCGAAGCATCATTGTTTCATTCTAGTGGCCACTGATTACTTTACTAAGTGGGTCGAAGCCAAGCCATACAAGGCTGTAGACCAGACAGAGGTCATTGGGTTCATTAAAGATTTGATCCATAGATTTGGCATCCCACAAACTATAACTGTGGATAATAGGACTGTGTTCGATGGGAAGATGGTGAAGTCCTTTGTGGCAAAATTTGGAATTAGCCTTGTTAATTCCACACCCTATTATGCACAAACTAATGGTCAAGCTGAATCATCCAATAAGTCCTTGAAAAAGGGAATACAAAAGGTTGTGGAAGAGAATCCTAGGGATTGGCATAACTTGTTGTTGGATTTTTTGTAGGCTTACAGAACTTCCCCAAGGTTAAGCACAGGAGTCACTCCCTATGCTTTAGTATATGGGCATGATGCAGTGTTACCTATGGAGATTAATGTTAAATCTTTGAGGGTAAGATGCCAAGACCATCTAAATTCTGAGCAATACCATCAGAGTATGTGCTTGGAATTAGAAGGCATAAATGAAGCCAGAATTCTGGCATTAAATAGCATTCTCTTGCAAAAAAAGAAAGCAGCCAAAAATTACAATAAGAAAGTCAAATACATTGGTTTTGATGAAGATGATTTGGTATAGAAAACAATACTCCCAATAGGAATTAAAAGTCATAAGTTTGGCAAATGGTCACCTAACTGGGAAGGACCATATCAAATACATAGAGTTCTGTTTTTTGGAGCATATCATTTGAGAAATTTGAATGGGTATATACATCCCAAAAAGATTAATGGCAGATATTTAAAGCCTTATTTTCTAACTTTTTGGGAAACACAAGGAGTAGAATAAATGTCAAGCAAAAGAACACAAGATTACTCAGATGACAGATAAAAATTTGTTCTTTCATAAAGAATGAAGTACATTTTGCCACAAATTGGCCCAAAAATTATTACAGTGTTTTAGTTGTTCTTTTATAATGGATTTCCTATTGCTAAGTGATGAAACTAGTTGAATAGCTGTGGCCATCTCTTCCTTTCGATCAGCCAGTCCTTGGTTGGTGATTTGCAATTTGGTGTCAGTTTGGACTAAGGCTTGATTCACTGCAGACAGCTCCTCTTCAAGCTGAGCTTTCCTTTCCAGCAGCTGGACTCGAAAGTGGGAGGTAGAGGAGTGTTGTTCTTTCAAATTTGACACTTCGGTGTGCACTTGGGAAACAAAACTCTGATCTCTAGCCAGCTTCTCATCCGTAGCCTTAGCAGCATGACAAATGTTGAGGTAGAAGTCGATAGTAGCTGCTGCCTGAGATAGATGACTTGAAGTATTCATGCCAGACTGCTCAGCAATTTTGCAGCATTGGAGGAATCCATTTATGATTATAGGCCTTTGCAGAGCCTCGAAAGGAATCCCCGAAAAAGAAATCAACAGTTCCAGGCATGTGTCTAGGTCTATCAAAGGTGCAGAAGGTTTGCTGCTGGAAGAAGAAGAGCTCTCGAAAATTTCTAGCAAGGAGTTAGCCAAAACTAATGGCTCAGCTTCAACATTCAATGTTGGAGAGGTAGAGGGTATGTCGAAGAGACTAGCTAGTCTGGCTTCGAAGATGTCTACCTCATCCGTAGACATGAGGAGTGCAGAGAGAATTGTGGTGGAAGGCATAAAGGACTGCATAGGGATATGAGAAGTGGATGGAGCATCTTTGGCAGTCTCTATGGTCTTAGCCACCAATGAATCAAGTGAAGAGGGGCTGGAAGTAGGTAAAGGTAATGAACTATGAGTTGGAGAACTACCAGCACCCTCTGTAGGAGAATCAACTGCCATTAGAGATGGAGTAGCAGTTGGAATTTCTGTGAAAGAAGGAGGAAGGAGCAAGGCTCGAAGGAGAAGTGGACTGAGGTAGGTCAAAGGTCAAGAAAGGGAGGTATGGCTCTAAGCCAAGAAGAAGAGATGCAGGAATGCTGGGGCTCAAAGAAGGTACATCGAATGTAGGCCTTGGAAGTGGGAGTACGATTTGAATAACCCTGACATTCTGCATTTGATCAACTTCAACTGAAATTGAGGGAGGCCTCATTGGAAAGATAAACGCAGTAGTTGTTGCTGCAAGAGAAAGAGATGTAAAGCAATGTCAAACTTCAATACCAAAAGCTGACAAGGGAAAAACAGTAGAAGCATGAAAGAAATTACTTGTTTCAGAAATAATGGGAGAGCTGCGAAGGGAATAATGTTCGGCAGTCTGTTGCCTTCTTGCCGTTTCCCTTTGTAATGCATCAGCAGCAGCAGCTTCCTCTCTTAGAAATTGTTGCTGCCGTCTCTTCTCAGCTCTCTCGAAGACAATCATGGCTTTGGAATGTTCCTGCTCTACTGCCTTGGCAGCTGCTTCATGAATAGGGTCTTCAACCAAGTCAGTAGCAGGAACAGTCACTTTCTTTCTCTTCCTTCTTGGCAGTGATACTACCGGCTCCTTTTCAACCCCCCTTTCTTCAACCTGGGTTCACATTCTTCAGAGTTAAGTTCTTTCTCCACTATTGTAGTAGTTGCCTCGTGAACAGGATTTTTGATTATATCAGGATGAGGAGACAGCCACCTTTTGTCGCTTTGTTCTTTGCAAAGGTACTTCTTGTTCTTGCTCAACCTCTCTCTCTTCTGCCTGAGATTCAGATTCCTTAAGAGGGAGGATTAGCTTTCATTTCTGTTTCTATTGTTGTCTCTCTTTAAGAGTAGCTAAAGTTTCAGCTCTCTTGGGGGATTCTTCTTGTGGGGGCCCTGCACCAAAGAACATGAGTGTAAGGGAAACAAACAAAAGATTCAAAAGAAAAAAAAAAAAAACTTGAAAATACTTACCCTTCTTTGAAGTAGCTCTGGTAACTCTAGCTGGAGGGGATGAGGCTACAGGAGAAGTTGTGGTAGCTATGGAAAGGGAGAGAATGTTCTCAACTGTTGCTAACTTAGCCTTCGAAGGCGCTCCTAACCCTATTAGCAGGTCATGAGGGTGTACAGATAGGCGCACTTCCATATTGGCTGTCCACCAGTTCTGGAATCTTTTCAAAACTAAGCCAGATGGGAGAAAATGGACAAATTGAAATTCATTCAATTCCTTCAGCAGTTTGAATATTGTCGCCTCTAGCTTTGATTTAGATAGTCTCAAGTCTCTAGCCGTAAGGTGGACATTCGAGAGACTGCAAAGTGGAATAGGTATCTCTTGAGTGAGCCCAAATTGTCTGGCAAACTGAGAAGGGCAGTACACCTCAGATATGCATTTATAACCTCGAGGGTTTAAAGTGCCAATGAACAACTCCCTCGGTAGCAAAATTGAAGCCCACATATCTTTGTGTGGTGAGGTGGAGCACTCTTTATCAGCCAGAAAAGTTTGCAGCCAAGCAGGTCCTTTATTGGCATCAAAAGGACAAAAAAGGAAAGCAGGAGGAGAAATAGGGAGTTGATAAAAGAAGGCAAAGTAATAAGCAAAAGAAGCAGGGTAAAGAACAATCCTAGCATACTTTTCCCCATAGGTGCTAGGATCCTGAACAAGGAATTTTAGGCATTTTTGATGCAAATCAGTGAAATAAGCAAAGAGCCAGAGTTGGAGCACCCAGAGGGGACCTTCTTGGTTAACATCAAGAGGTTTTTCGCAAAATTGGGAGCAAGCTCTGTAGACATGACCTAAAAGATAAGGGGCAAGAGCTATGTGTTTTTTCAAGACAAGTGCCTTCGCAAGTGGAGCAAACTCAGGCATAATCCTCTGAGATGAGGTGCAAAAGAGAAATTTGCACAACCAGTATAAAATGAAAGAAAATAGTTCTCTGTCTCTCACGGGGCCTTCCCTTTTATTTTCAGCCTTTACGAAGTCACTGTAAGAAAGAGTTTAAGGCTGGAAGGGAAAATTTGACAAGGAGGTCCGGGTAGTTGGGAGTAAAAGGAGAGCCATGGGGTGAAAGCCCTAAAAGATGGCAAATATCAAGAACGGTGGGGGCCATCATGCCGCACCGAAATTGGAAGAAATTAAAAGCCATATTCCAAAAACATAGAGCAGCAGGAATTAAAAAGGGGTCCTCAGGAATGATGAACCTGGAAAGACGAAGAGCGTCGAGGATGCAGAGCTCCTGTAGGTCATCTTCTCTCGCAGGCACAACCCTGTCATACCATTCCTCCCATTCGGTTCTCAATGTCGGCCAGCAGCGATGAAGGCCGGGTCATTCTCCAATTGCTCCAGTCAAGCCCTCCTTCGTAGAGAAGAAAGTGATCCTCCAAACGAGGGTATAAAGCTGGGAGTTGGTCAGGGGCCTCCCGAAAGATGGGACCTAGGACGTACTCTTGTTGGTTGTTGTGGCGAGGAACAAAAAGATGTCTATCTATGGCGCTTGACCCACCAGTTGTTAGCTTGGCGATTTCTTCATCAATGCATTTCTTCAAAGCCATGGTAGGGCTGATACGGTCGCCTAGCGAGCACTTTCAGCGAGGAAGGATCCATTGATAGCAAGTAGCAAGGAAGAAATGGTTTACAGAAGATCGGTTGGGTTTGTGTGTTAAAAGAGCAAGTGATTTCAGATCACGAAACAAAGGGGTGTTTAAAAGCTTTTGTGTCTGAAAAATATATTGCGTATGTTGTTAAGTACTAGAAGTACGAATACGAAGAGTTTCTTTCAATATTGATACTTTTGGAGGGAAAAACACAGCCCAGATACTGAGGTTAGCTTCGAAGTAAAAAATTTGGTTTCGAAAGCCAAATTTTGGCGCCAAAGCCAAAAAACAACGGCTTCGAAACGGAGAAGCCGGCTTCGAAGCACATTTCATACTCAAAAAAATATGAGAATACTCAAGTGTTTGTTTTGCTCTGAAAGGTTTAAAGACCTGTTTTAGGTTTCTTAACGAAGGTAATGTCCTTCGAGGCAAAACTTGAGACTCTTTAAGGATAGGATTTGGTGTTCGAAACATCAAAACCAATGGTTGGTTCACAGAAAAGTTGTATGTGGAACTAAAGCAGCATGAACTGTTGTTCGAAACAAAAGATGGTCAATTTAAAACTAAATTGATCATACTAACCATGGTCAGATGTTGATTATGGTTGAAACAAGCTTTAAGTATAAGATTGCTAGATTCGAAACACTGATTCTGATTGAAAATCAGCCAAAAACTGTTAACTTTATTCCATAAATTGGAAAAGTTCATAATTGGTTCTTTGCAGTGTTTCATTTAAGACAATTGAGTCCAGGTTCGAAGGATGAGATTGTTCAGTTCAAAGTCTTGAATTTGCTTTTAAAGGCAAACAGAGACAATGTCGAACAGAGGAAAAGT
Source organism: Camellia oleifera (assembly GCA_022316695.1). Taxonomy (NCBI): domain Eukaryota; kingdom Viridiplantae; phylum Streptophyta; class Magnoliopsida; order Ericales; family Theaceae; genus Camellia; species Camellia oleifera. The sequence goes on along the minus strand of CM039312.1, from coordinate 55,300,865 downwards.
CTTAATTATATTTAAGCAAAAGTGATTACATCAAATAACCCTATTTGGGTACAAACTCAAGCTCATAAAAATAGGGAATGGAATAAATAACAAGATCATGAAACTTAGTCCAACTATGATTAATGAATTTCTGTTCTTTCTTTATTCTATTCTCTATTTCTTCTAACATTGGCTGCATGAGTTGATGTGTTCTCACTTCATAAAAAAGCTCCTCAGCCTTTATTTCGAACGCCGTTTCTCTTAGTCCTTGTTCCAACTCATCCATTTCCAAATCATCCCAGTACGCAAAATCCTTATTTTGAAAGTCGTTGTATTCTTCGACGAGGTTCTCTACTTCATATTGAGAATGAACTCGGAGCGATGAAAGTTGATCCAAGGATTGAGTGGTGGCCAAAGAAGTGCGGTGCCAATGGAGAAGTGATGGAAGTTGGTCCAAAAACGTGTGAAGTTCTGCTTGAGCAATGGGGTTGAGAACGTGGCCCCGAGTCAGAATATTACAAGCCCATCGAAAGTTCTTAAAGGGAACATCTTTCTCAAGAACGTTGAAGGGTAGGTGAGAAAAGGCTGCAAGCAGGAGTTGGGCTTGCTTTTGTTGAGCTGAAGTAGGAGAAGGTAGAGGCTCGTAAGGAAGGAAAACTTTCTCTGCAGAAAGGGTAAGCCTCAATTTCTCTATCCAGGAAAGTTTTTTCGAAGGAGGAGGTATAAAGGCCCCCATTTCAAAAGAAAGAGGAAATTGAGGAGCATTGACACAATCAAGCCAGCCAGAAGGATGAAGCTTCGCCTTCTTGGCTAAAAATGAAGGGTTATACCCCTGTGCCTCTTCTGGACGAGGAACAGATCGTATCATTTTTGTGGGCATGGATGATGTGTACTATGCCACAAGTAGATTGTCCTCTAAACGGCATCGACAATCGATAGGCATATAAGGATAAACCACCGAGCTTCGCGCATAAGAAGGAAAGTCCAATGGGTCGGTGAATTCGACAAAGTGATGGTTAATTCGCTCCCTTAATTTCCAAACCTCAGGTTCTGACCAGCTTGACCAGCCTGAAGCCCCGGAGGAATTTGAAGCCACAACCTTATCCCATGTAGAGGATTATGGAGAGGGGCCTCCTATGTCCATATTTGCAACCTTCTGAATCAAAGGACTAAGGGCAGTTTGTTCACAATCCAAGGGTGAATCAGAAGAAGAATTTCCCATGTCCATGTTTGCAACTTTCTAAATCGAAGGGTTAAGGGCAATATGTTCGTAATCCAAAGGTTGGTAATTTGCAAAGGCATCCATGACCTGAATATGGAAAGGTGGGTAAAGGTGGCTAATGAATGTATGGAAGTTCTTTCGAGAGAAAACAACATCATCAGATGACTCTTCATGTACTTGATCAATAGAGAAGAAGTTTGGTTCAGTCATGAAAGAGATATTAGTTCGTTCGATTACTAAGGTGGTGAAGATGTTCCAAAGGTCGGAAACGAAATTAATGCAAGTAATCATCAATGGATGACGGTTGTGTTTCCAGAATATAGACTCCATGCACGATCCAAAAGGCGCGGGAAAGGCTTTGATCCACTAATATCGCCAAGTATTGGATATATTAGTGCGGGGGGTAATGTTAGCTACATATTTTGTAAAAGCCAGTTACAGTTCGACACGTGGCAAAGTAAAGGCAATACAGGAAGAGTGTTTAATCTTCGATCATGATCGTACACATGGCGGTTAATATTGGTTCTTGCGTGGTCTGAGTAGCATTGGATCAACGAAGAGATATAAGGTGACGTGGCTTCAACGGTTACTCACATTCAAATTCAAATACAGGAGGGAAGCCCAACTGCAAGTAATGGCGTAGTGGAACTACTTCTAAGGCAACATGATCAAGCAATCATGGAGGAGCAGTTCGACGGTTTGAAGTGCAGTTCGATGGTCATCCTTGAGGAGTATAAATAGCAGGGAAGCTCTCAGAAAAAGCCCCCAGACTCAGATCCAACAAACCAGTCATTTACTTCATATTTTCTTTTCCAGTTTTACATTTCCAGTCTTTACATTTCCTGCACTTTAAATACCTGTTCTTTACATTCCTGCACTTTAAATTCCTGCACTGCACTTCGTTCATAGGAGTAGTTTCAAGTAGATTGTTGCTGTAAACCTCTACGAGGCTGAGTTTGGATCATTGTAAGTTTTCATCTTAATGAAATACTTCAATTGTTCATCATTTAACTGTTATTTTGCTTAATTTCTCCTAAGTCAAGCCACCAGTAAAAGTCCTCTTCATTGAGGCTAAAAGAACTAAAATACAATTGTTTGATAATTGGTTGGAAATTATAATTTCTGTAAGGACTGATTGATCCTTACTAGCACGCTCGCATTTACAAAAATACCCTTCGAAAGCCAAAAAGCCAAAAACACATAGGTTAGATCGTTTCTAATCTCCAACACTTCTGGTGATACTACTTGGAAAGGATCTTGCACACACTTTCGCAATAAGGATACGTGGAACATGTTGTGAATCATAGCTAAAACAGGTGGTAGGGCTAATTTGTAAGCCACATTACCAATTTTCTCAATGATCTCATATGGTCCCACAAATCTAGGTGTTAACTTTCCCTTTTTTTCAAACCGCATAATACCCTTCATCGGCGAGACCTTCAAAAACACAAAATCTCCAACATTCAACTTAATCCCCTTACATTTTCTATCAGTATAACTCTTCTAACGACTCTGTGCAGTCTTAATACGTTCCCGAATAATGTTTTCCTTCTCTGTGGTCTCTCTCACCAACTCTGGCCCTAGCAACGACGCATCTCCTACTTCCATCTAACAAGCAGGTGATCGACATGGCCTCCCAAAAGGTGCCATCCCGATACTAGAGTGATAACTATTATTACAAGCAAACTCCACCAATGGCAAGTGTTCTTTTCAACTACCACCAAGATCGAGGACACAAGCTCTCAACATATCCTCTAAGATCTGATTTACCCGTTCAGTTTGCCCATCTGTCTGAGGATGATAAAGCGTGCTCAAGTCTAACCTAGCACCCAAAGCATGCTGAAAACTCTCCTAAAACTCTGCCACAAACAATGGATCACGATTCAATACTATAGAAACTAGTGCGCCATGAAGTTGCACCACCTCCCGAATATACAGCCTAGCCAGTTTATCCGCAGTTCGGTGAACACTGATAGGAATAAAATGAGCAGACTTGGTGAGTAGATCCACTGTCACCCAAATAGATTCATTGCCTCGCTTAGACCGCGACAATCCATCCACAAAGTCCATAGAGATGTACTTCCATTTCCAAGTAGGAATCTCAAAAGGCTGCAAAAGTCCAAACGGTCATTGGTGTTCTACCTTAACCTGTTGGCACACATAACATCGAGAAGCATACTCTCCGACGTCATTCTTCATACCTTTCCACCAAAACGTCCTCTTCAGGTCATGATACATCTTAGTCCCACCAAGGTGAATGGTGTATCGGGACCTATGGGCATTATCCATAATCTATTTCCTCAATTCAGCAATGTTAGGGACACACAACCTGTCATTGAATCGTAATCCCCCATCTGAGTCCACTGACCAATTAGTAGGACAATCATCGATCAAATCCACTACAAGGTCATCAAGCTTGCTGACGAGAAACCCATCTAAATTCTGCATTTGACGAACTTTACCTAGTAACGTCGGCTGCAAGGTCAAACTACTAATGTTTGCCTTCTCAGCACTCTCTATTGGTTGAACATCATGCATCGAAATTAACTCTAAGGACTCCTATTCTTGAATCATTAAAGAAGCTATAATCCCATGTTGTCAACTAAGTGCATCTGCGACCACATTTCCTTTTCCTAGGTGATAAAGAATCTCGAAATCATAACTACTGATGAATTCAACCCACCTCTGTCGCTTTATGTTCAACTCTTTTTGAGAAAAGAGATATTTGAGGCTCTTGTGATCTGTGTACAACTCAAAGTGCTCCCCAAATAATTAGTGTCGCCACAGAAAACTCGTCATCATCGACTCTTCTCCATCGCTAAAAGTGTGAGTAAGCCGTGGCATACTGGGAATATCTGTATTTACAGTCCTTCCAGCACAATCTAGAGTCACAAAGTGTTTTCGCAGCCAATCCATACCCAAAATAATTGTAAACCCCTCAAACCCTAAAACAATTAGGTCTGCATACAAGACCTTGCTCGCAAAGTCAATCTCAAAATCTTTACACATGACATAAAGAGTAACTGCCCCTGCTAAAGGGGTCTCAACACGAATAGGTCTAGACAATGAGGTAGTTATAATACATTCTCTTTCTACAAACTGTTTAGATATAAAAGAATTAGCGGCACCAGCATCAAAAAGTACTCTAATGGGTTCTTGAAAGAGATTAAAAGTACCTTGCACATTGTCAGTTCCTGGCATCACTGCAAATGCCCTGGCTGGAGTTGTCTGACCTTGTCGCGCCTGCTGTCTCTGAGGGCAATCCTTAATTGCATGCCCTAATTGTTGACACCCAAAACACTTCCTATTGATCGATTGACGTGCAACTGGTCTGATAGGTGGAGGCCCCTCTAACTAAGGTACGGGAGGACGATAACCCTCTGTGGCACTTGCTACTGCTGTCCTTGATAACCCTGTGGGCATGGACCACCTTGTCTTTGATAATGGTGCCCCTAAGGCCAGAAATTACCCTGAGGTCTAAAATTTCCCTGACTACCCTGTTGTTGTGGCCTCTAAAACTGTTGTCCCCTATGCCTTTGATCATAGGGTCGGTATTTGTTCCCATCCCACTGTTGGAAGTGACTCCCTCTAGAAGTCTTTCCGACCTTGGCCTTCCCTTCTTTAAACTACTTCTCCTTTTCCTCATACCTCAGTGCCAAGTCAAGAACTCTGTCAAACGGTTCAGTATCAAAGGGAATAAGGGACTTAGACAGGTAATGATTCAATCCCTTAATAAACTTCTCATTCTTCTTCTCCTGCGTGTCGACCAAGTAAGGGGCATAACGAGACAACTCATTAAACTTGGTGACATACTCTATCACTGTTCTACCCTCTTGAGTTAACTTCAAAAATTCATCACTCAGTTGAGACCGAATAGCAGCAGGAACAAACTTCCGGTCAAAACGAGTCTTGAAATCTGCCCAAGTCAAAGTTGTTAAATCATTTCAAGACTCGTTTTGACTCAAAGTTGTTAAATGATTTAACAATTTCAAGAACTCGTCTCCAAATGTACCATTTTTAGAGACAAAAGTAAAATTTCGTCACCAATCTGCATACATAATAAAAAAATTAGGTGACAAAATTATTTTTCGTCATTATTTATATTTTTTTTGTCACTAAAGATTTTCCCGCTAATTTTTCGGATGGCGCCAAAATTTTTAGACTTTTGGTGAGGAAAAAATTGGTCACCAATAATAAAATTATTAATGACGAATATATTTTTGTCACCAATAATTTTTAATATTTTAATATTATTTAGTGAGAAAACTATTTTCATGGCTAATAATTTTATCTTTTAGTGAGAAAATAATTTTGTTACCAAATAAATGGTTGAGTTGCTAAAGGTTTTTAGAGGGAAATGAATATATTGGCGCCTTAGATATATCAGTTCTTTTTCTCACACACAGATTTGACCACCAAACCTCACCCTACATGACCTCACCTCAGCGCACACCACCAACGCTACTCGCTACCGCCATCGCTACCACCACCACCACCACCACCACAACCTGCAGATCACCACCGCCACATCCTCACAGGTATTCTATCACTCTCGGTCTGTCTCTCTCTCACTCGCGGTCTATTTTTCGTTTTGTCTACCTCAGTCACTCTCTTTCCCTCTCTGTCCCCCTTTATCTTCTCTCACGCCTCATGCCTCTGTGTCACTTCTCTCTCACGCCTCACTCCTCTGCCCTCCTCTCTGTTATTAGAGCATCACTGCAAGGGTTAGACGAGCACAACGCAAGGGTTAGACAAGCACACCATAAGGGTTAGCACCACCGTTGCTTTGTCTCGGGTAGGTATGTCCTCTATTTCGCCCTTTCTTTCTTTCTCTCTCTGTGCGTATGTGTCTCTCTCTCTGTCTTCCTCTCTATGTCTTATTCGATTCTCATATACCTTCACACCCAACTCTAACACTACTAGAAAAATGGGTATGTGACACGGAACTTTTAGCGACGGTATATTTTTTGTCGCAAAAAGTAACTTTTTGTGACAATTAATATCCCATTGCTAATGGTCACTTTTTGCGATGACAATTCCTGTCTCGAAAAGGGGAATGGATATATTGGATGGTTTTTGCAATGGCAAACCATTAACCATCGTGAAAGACCTTTTTTTTTAGACGGCTTTCTATACCCGTCGCAAAAAGATTTTTTTTGGCCATGGCCTTTGTTGTCGTGGCTAATGGACCAAAAAAAAAAAAACGCTTCTTATTCTTTCTCTCTATCACTCATATGTCTCTCTGTCACGCCCTCCTTCTCCTCCTTCTTTTCTATCCCCTTTCCCCCTCTCTCTCTCTCTCTCTCTCCACCGCCATCGGTACATGAGCACACAACGACCACCGCCATTGATATCACCATCGCAAACCAGCAGCCATTCTCTGAAATTGGTGAGACGCAATCGAAGGGGTTTGACATTGAGATCGCTAGCCAAAGTTAAAGGCTAGAATCGACAGAGGCGGCAATTGAGATGCGTAGTAGCGGCGAAATGTAGTGGGGGAATCAAAAACCCTAATTTTATTTCTCTTGTCTCTCTCTCTCTCTCTCTCTCTTATATATATTATATATATACGTATGTATAAACAGTTTCAGATCTCTCTCTTTCTTTAATTCAATTTACAGAACATGATGATTTGCTTTGTTTTGCTTTGATTGCTTTCTCAGAACTTAGAAGCAAAAATAGAAAGGGTTTTCTTGACAACTCCATTCGATTCATCTGAAATTCTCGTTTTCTCCGAAATGGGGTTGTGGAATTCCCTCCTCAAATGGCTCTGCAGGTAATTTACTCCCTTCTGTTCTAATCTTCCATATTTTATTTTTGTCATTCTTCAGATTGTCTCTCTCTTATTTTCTTGGAAATGTTGTTCATGGTTTATTGGGTTCAACCTGGTCTCACGAGGTTTCTTACATGGCCCTTTAGAATTACACTACAATTATTCATAACAAACACTATAAAAATTCATAACTTCACCTCAAAAAATTCTCAAGTTTCTTATGATAGTGGACTGTGCGTGGTAGTATTTCCTTAAGAAAATTGAACAAAATAGGTTACCAAGAAAAAAAAAAAAACTCTATGGAAGAAATACGATTTGTAAATAAAACTATTATTGCAGTATTTTTCTAATACGAATTATGTGTTTGGTTTGAAATGAAAGGATTACAAAAGATTGTCATTATGCATGCAACTCAAAGTGAGAGAATTCAAGTTCAAAGTATTATTTGATTTCCTTTTTTTTTTTTTAATTACTCTTTGCTCCATAACCTTTGAAATTGAGATCACTATGAAATTAAGATTCTATATTCAACTCCATAACATCAGCCCCCAAGCAACAATGTGGCATTGCAAATATGAGATGGGCTTATTACCAACAAAACAGAGCACCCATGTGCTAATTGTCGCCCGGGGAGGGGGGAATTGAATAGCTATGCCATGTTGTTGGATAATCTTTGAGAAGCAAATTTAATTAAATCAGCTCCACAAGTACAAAGAATAAATTAGAGTAGCAAAATTCTTTTTGGAAGATTTACGATCAATTTGGTTTGCTGTAATGGTTCTCTATTTTGGTGTAATGAGAAGAAATGTGGTATGGAAATACTATGGTTGGTTAGTTCTGTTACATTTTCTTTTATGAATTTCATATTGCCTCCAATCTTAACTAAATTAACCAAATGTATTCACTCTCTGCTTAATATGCAAGAAAAGCTTCGGCAGACTTGTGAATTATATGCCTCCTTTAATGCAATGTTGGAGATAAAAGACTTGATGCTAAAGAAGACTTCTTTGTTAAACTCTATAAACCCACCAATTTGTACTCTATCTTCATCCCTATTTCTAGTTTTGCTAATTACAATTCTTATAGTCTATCCTAGTCCTACTTAAATCTAAACTTTTAGATTTTGAAATATCTCTCCACAATTTTAGCTTAAAGTTTTCTCATTCTCTTGTTTCATCAACTAAATTTGTATTGTCTGCAAATTTTATACACCGGAGATGTTCTCTTTGAATGCTCTTTTTAAGTTCATCCATTACTATGTATGTAAACATGTTGGAAATACTATATTTGTGATATGATATCTATTATACTATATGACACAAAATGAGGTTTCTTTCAAAATGTTTAATAAGTCTACATTTTGTATGTGTATAGGACATTTTTAAAGAGGTCATTGTCAGACGACAACATTCTTTGTGAAAGCAATTCACCCATTGAAGCCACTGATGTTTGACAAAATGAATATCACAATCAGCCTTTGCTTGATAAGACGCAAGGTCTTTCAGAGTCAACTCCAGAAATCTCAACTTGTGAAAGTGAATTATCTTATTCAAGGTGAGCTTACATCACTTTGTTAAATCTGGTACCTGAAGGAGCTTCTTTATCATTTAACTTTGTTCTCTACAAGTGCAATTGGGCTTTCCCATTATTTGATTTACTGTAGCTAATATAATGGCCAAAATTGACCATCTAATTTACATAATTCTTTGAAGAATAAAGTAGAAAGGCTCTGATAAAAATATAATGTTCCAAAGTCATCAATTTGTCAAAAAACTAGTTTGGACTAGCCAATTGGACTAGATTGGCTCAGATGTGAAGCTCTTATAGACCAAATGCCCAGGTGACCATAAAGTTGATGAAATTCAGAAAGTGCAGCTGCACTAAAGCTTTAATTTGCTGGATTCATCATGAATGGACAAATAATCTACCCAGATGATATGAATGATGAATTTGAACTATTGAAGTATCATTTAACAAAAACATGTGGATTTTGATTACTATTTAGAATGTCTTTTGAAAATTGAATGAGTAATTTCAAATACCAAATGAGCTTATCATATATGATAAACATTTGAAGCTTGAATATTGTATTGAATACATCTTATATTTAAAACTTCTCTCTAGTATTGTTTTGCATGCATAGCTTGACTCCTCTTGGAAGTTAAAGTCACCGTTTGTGTGTCAATTAGTGTATGCGATATAATGGCCAATTATATCTCACATTGTGCACTTATTATTGCCAATTAAACATGGGAATTAACATTTTGATGGAATGACTTTTTATTGCTCTTCATTCTAGTGATCAGTGTACCAAACACGTAGGCATGAAACTAAGTAAAAAAATGCACTTTTCCAACGCTTAAGCTTGAAACTAGGCCATCGGAGGGCTAAATCGTGTAACAGCCACAAGACAGCCCGGTTAACACCTCAAACACCTCGAGAGGGACCAATGTGAATTGTGAAAACTTACGGAACTAGCACGAGACTCTCGGTTTGAAAACTAAGTCCAAAATGCACTTTTTCACACTTAAGTTTGAAAATAGGCCATCGGAGGGCTAAATCTTGTAACAGCCACGAGACGGTTTGGGTAACACCTCAAACACCTCGGAGGGACCAAAGTAAGTTATGGAAACTTACAAAACTAGCACGGGACTCCCGGATTGAAAATTAAGTCCAAAAATACATTTTTTCACACTTAAGTTTGAAAAATAGGCCATCGGAAGCCAAAATCGTGTAACAGCCACGAGACGGCCCGGGTAACACTTCAAAATCATGGGAGGGACCAAAGTGAGTTGTGGAAACGTATGGAATTAGCACAAGACTCCCGGTTCGAAAACTAAGTCCAAAAATCCACTTTTTCACACTTAAGCTAGAAAAATAGGCCATCGGAGGCCAAAATCCTGCAACAGCCACGAGACGGCCCGGGAAACACCGCAAACACCTCGGGAGAGACCAATGTGAGTTGTGAAAACTTACAGAACTAGCACGGGACTCCCGGTTTGAAAACTAAGTCGAAAAATGCACTTTTTCAGACTTAAGCTTCAAAATAGTCCACCGGAGGCCAAAATCGGGCAACAACCACGAGACGACTTGGGGAACACATCAACCACATCGGGAGGGACCAATGTGAGTTGTGAAAACTTATGGAACAAGCACAAGACTCTCGGTTTGAAAACAAAGTCCAAAAATGCACTTTTTCACACTTAAGCATGAAAAGTAGGCCACCGGAGGTCAAAATTGTGCAACAACCACGAGACGGCCCGGGAAATAGGTCAAACACCTCAGGAGGGACCAATGTGAGTTGTGGAAACTTACGGAATTAGCAGGGGACTCCTGGTTTGAAAACTAAGTCGAAAAATGCACTTTTTTACACTTAAGATTCAAAATAGGTCACTAGAGGCCAAAATCGTGCAATAGCCACGAGACGGCCTGGGGAACACATCAAACACGTCGGGAGTGACCAATGTGAGTTGTGGAAATTTACGGAACTAGCACGGGACTCCTAGTTTGAAAACTAAGTCGAAAAATGTACTTTTTCACACTTAAGTTTGAAAATAGGCCACCAGAGGCCAAAATTGTGCAACAGTTACGAGACGGCCTGGGGAACACCTCAAACACCTCGGGAGGGACCAATGTGAGTTGTTGAAACTTACGGAACTAGTACGAGACTCACGATTTGAAAACTAAGTCCAAAATTGCACATTTTTCACACTTAAGCTTCAAAATAGGCCACCGGAGGCCAAAATCATGCAACAGCGACGAGACGGCCCGGGAAACACCATAAACACCTCAGGAGGGACCAATGTGAGTTGTGAAAACATACAAAACTAGCATGGGACTCTCGGTTTGAAAACTAAGTCGAAAAATGCACTTTTTCACACTTAAGTTTCAAAATAGGCCACCGAAGGCCAAAATCGTGCAATAGCCACGAGACGGCCCGGGGAACACCTCAAACACCTTGGGAGGAACCAATGTGAGTTGTGAAAACATACGGAACAAGCACGGGACTCCCAGTTTGAAACCAACTCTAAAATTGCACTTTTTCACACTTAAGCTTCAAAATAGGCCATCGAAGGCCAAAATCGTGCAACAGCAATGAGACGGCCTGGGGAACACCTCAAACACCTTGGGAGGGACCAATGTGAGTTGTGAAAACTTATAGAACTAGCACGGGACTCCCGCTGTGAAAACTAAGTCAAAAAATGCACTTTTTCATACTTAAGCTTCAAAATAGACCATCGGACGATAAAATCATGCAACAGCCACGAGACGGCCTGGGGAACACCTCAAACACCTCGGGAGGGACCAATGTGAGTTGTGAAAACTTAAGGAACTAGCACGGGACTCCTGGTTTGAAAACTAAGGCCAAAATTGCACTTTTTCACACTTAAGCTTCAAAATAAGACACCGGAGGCCAAAATCATGCAACAGCCATGAGATGGCCTGGGGAACATCTCAAACACCTCGGGAGGGAGCAATGTGAGTTGTGGAAACTTTTGGAATTAGCATGGGACTCCCAGTTTGAAAACTAAGTCGAAAAATGCACTTTTTGACACTTAAGCTTGAAAAATAAGCCATTGGAGGTCAAAATTGTGCAACAACCATGAGATGGCCCAGGGAACACATCAAACATTTCGGGAGGGACCAATGTGAGTTGTGGAAACTTATGGAACTAGCACCGGACTCCCGGTTTGAAAACTAAGTCCAAAGATGTACTTTTTCACAGTTAAGCTTCAAAATAGGCCACTGGATGCCAAAATCGTGCAACAGCCACGAGACGGCCTGGGGAACACCTCAAATACCTCGGGAGGGATCAATATGAGTTGTGGAAACTTACGGAACTAGCACGGGACTCTCAGTTTGAAAACTAAGTCCAAAATTACATTTTTTCACACTTAAGCTTCAAAATAAGCCACCGGAGGTCAAAATCGTGCAACAGCCATGAGACGGCTCGGGGAACACATCAAACACCTCGGGAGGGACCAATGTGAGTTGTGGAAACTTACGAAACTAGCACGGGACTCCCAGTTTGAAAACTAAGTTGAAAAATGCATGTTTTCACACTTAAGTTTCAAAATGGGCCACCGGAGGCCAAAATCGTGCAACAGCCCCAAGACGGCCCAGGGAAGACCTCAAACACCTCGGAAGGGACCAATATGAATTTTGAAAACTTACAAAATTAGCACGGGACTCCCGGTTTCAAAACTAAGTCCAAAATTGCACTTTTTCACACTTTAGCTTCAAAATAGGCCACCGGAGGCCAAAATTGTGCAAGAGCCATGAGACGGCCTGAGGAACACCTCAAACACTTTGGGAGGGACCAATGTGAGTTATGAAAACTTACGGAATTAGCACGGGACTCCCGGTTTGAAAACTAAGTCGAAAAATGCACTTTTTCACACTTGAGCTTCAAAATTGGCCACCAGAGGCAAAAATTGTGCAACAGCCACGAGACGGCCCGAGGAACACCTCAAACACCTTGGGAGGGAGCAATGTGAGTTGTGAAAACTTACAGAACAAGCACGGGACTCCCGATTTGAAACTAAGTCCAAAATTGTATTTTTTCACACTTAAGCTTCAAAATAGGCCACCGGAGGCCAAAATCGTGCAACAGCCATGAGACGGTCTGGGGAACACCTCAAACACCTCGGGAGGGACCCATGTGAGTTGTGGAATCTTTCGGAATTAGCATAGGACTTCCGGTTTGAAAACTTTGTCGAAAAATGCACTTTTTGATACTTCAGCTTGGAAAATTGGCCATTGGAGGTCAAAATCGTGCAAAAACCACAAGATGGCCCAGGGAACTCATCAAACACCTCGGGAGGGACCAATATGAGTTTTGAAAACTTACAGAACTAGCACGGGACTCCCGGTTTGAAAACTAAGTCGAAAAATGTACTTTTTCACACTTAAGCTTCAAAATAAGCCACCGGAGGCCAAAATCGTGCAACAACCACCAAACGGCTTGGGAAACACCTCAAACACCTTAGGAGGGACCAATGTGAGTTGTGGAAACTTACAGAACTAGCACGGGACTCCCGGTTTGAAAACTAAGTTGAAAATTGCACTTTTTTACACTTAAGCTTCAAAATAAGCCCCCAGAGGCCAAAATCGTGCAATAGCCATGAGACGGCCCAGGAAACACATCAAACACCTCAAGAGGGACCAATGTGAGCTGTGGAAACTTACAGAACTAGCACGGGACTCCCGGTTTGAAAACTAAGTCGAAAAATGTACTTTTTCACACTTAAGCTTCAAAATAGGCCACCGGAGGCCAAAATCGTGCAACAGCCACGAGACGGCCTAGGGAACATCTCAAACACCTGGGGAGGGACCAATGTGATTTTTGGAAACTTACGGAACTAGCACGAGACTCCTGGTTTGAAAACTAAGTCCAAAATTGCACTTTTTCACACTTAAGCTTCAAAATAAGCCACCGGAGGCCAAAATCGTGCAACAGCCATGAGACGACTTGGGGAACACGTCAAACGCCTCGGGAGGGACCTATGTGAGTTATGAAAACTTACTGAACTAGCATGGGACTCCTGGTTTGAAAACTAAGTTGAAAAATGCACTTTTTCACACTTAAGTTTCAAAATGGGCCACTGGAGGCTAAAATCGTGCAGCAGCCCCAAGATGGCTTAGGGAAGACCTCAAACACCTCGGGAGGGATCAATGTGAGTCTTTAAAACTTACAGAACTAGCACCGGACTCCCGGTTTGAAAACTAAGTTGAAAAATGCACTTTTTCACACTTAAGCTTCAAAATAGGCCACTGGAGGCCAAATATGTGCAACAGCCATGAGATGGCCTGGGGAATACCTAAAACACTTCAGGAGGGACCAATGTGAGTTATGGAAACTTATGGAACTAGCACGGGACTCCCGGTTTGAAAACTAAGTAGAAAAATGCACTTTTTCACACTTAAGCCTCAAAATAGGCCACCGGAAGCCAAAATCGTGTAACAGCCACGAGATGGCCCGGGGAACACCTTAAACACCTTGGGAGGGACCAATGTGAGTTGTGAAAACTTACGGAACTAGCACGGGACTCTCGATTTGAAAACTAAGTCCAAAATTACACTTTTTCACACTTAAGCTTCAAAATAAGCCACCGGAGGCCAAAATCGTGCAACAGCCACGAGATGGCCTGGGGAACATGTCAAACACCTCGGGGGGGACCTATATGAGTTTTGAAAACTTACAGAACTAGCACGGGACTCCGGGTTTTAAAACTAAGTCGAAAAATGCACTTTTTTACACTTAAGTTTCAAAATAGGCCACCAGAGGCCAAAATCGAGCAACAGCCCCAAGACGGCCCAAGGAAGTCCTCAAACTCCTCGGGAGGAACCAATGTGTGTTTTGAAAACTTACGGAACTAGCACGAGACTCCCGGTTTGAAAATTAAGTCCAAAATTGCACTTTTTCACACTTTAGCTTCAAAATAAGCCACCAGAGGCCAACATTGTGCAACAGCCATGAGATGGCTTAGGGAACACCTCAAACAGTTCGGGAGGGACTAATGTGAGTTATGAAAACTTACGGAACTTGTCACGACCCCAACCCGCCCCTAGTAGGATGGTGCCGTGATGGCCAGTAATCCGTGATTACCGAAGGCCAACTTACCAAAATCCACACACAACAGAGTACACATAGGGGGCTTACAAAAATGCGGAAGCCATAAATCGAATTACAAGTGGTCCATGAGAGCTGTGCGTAAATCAAATGAAAAGACATACTCAATATAGTCTTACAACCAGTCCAAGTTATCAAAATACAAGTCAAATATTGATCAAAAGGCTTCTAAGCCGACAAGTACAAAATACAATGAATATGAGCCAAGAAGCATGATTTTCAAGATCTGCCGAGATAAATACAAAATGCCGACGTAAACACAAAATGCCGGAGTAGAAACAGCATTGCCGACAAGAATACAAAACAAGGCCGACGAAATCAAGAATCCAAAATAAGCTTGCAAACACATCTAGGCGTCACCGCCGTCCTGCTCATCACCTACATATATATATATAGAGGGTGAGTATGGAAACTCAGTGAATGATACTAATAATAAAGGTTTGCATGAATATAGCCGGAGTCTGTTCAAAACAAAACATATCAAAACCATCAAAACATTAGCCGAGGTTCTATCAAGCAAAGCACATCAAAACTGTACCGAATCAAGGGATGAATCGTATTCATCTGTTAAGACTTACAAATTTCAGGGGATGCTCACTGACATCGGCAAAACATAATCAAAAGCTGTCCGAACAAACAATACGTGTAGTAACCCATTGGTGGCAAAACAAGATTGTACGATCCGTAATCGTTTTATACAAGATGGTGCTACGAAAGTTTAAAGTCCTCCAGCCCAAGGGACTTATGTTACTTACGCCCGTAGCCCTTTTTAACCCAATAACTTTTCCAGGAAAGGACCGTATCCTTTTAATACAAAGCTGGCGTCACTCAGGCCCGTAGCCCTTTTTAACAAGTGGTGCTGCGAAAGTTTAGAGTCCTCCAGCCCAAGGGACTTATGTTACTTAGGCCCGTAGCCCTTTTTAACCCAATAACTTTTCCAGGAAAGGACCGTATCCCTTTAATACAAAGCTGGCGTCACTCAGGCCCGTAGCCCTTTTTAACAAGTGGTGCTGCGAAAGTTTAGAGTCCTCCAGCCCAAGGGACTTATGTTACTTAGGCCCGTAGCCCTTTTTAACAAGTGGTGCTGCGAAAGTTTAGGGTCCTCCAGCTAAGGGACTTTTACACTTAGTACTGCGAAAGTTTATAGTCCTCCAGTACAAGGGACTTTTACACTTAGTACTGCGAAAGTTTATAGTCCTCCAGTACAAGGGACTTTTACACTTAGTACTGCGAAAGTTTATAGTCCTCCAGTACAAGGGACTTTTACACTTAGTACTGCGAAAGTTTATAGTCCTCCAGTACAAGGGACTTTCAAGATACATCAAAACAAGGCTCATACTTGATACATCGAAGGAGGCTAACCATTCATGCTTAACAAAATACTTTCATCGAAAACAAGGCAAAACAAGATTTAGCAAAACGGTTTAACATAGCTTTATTAAAAGCACCACTCACCTGGCTCTTCAGGTGTAGGCTCAAAGCAAGATCAAAGTCCTGACAATCACATAGCAAATCACATTTTCAAAACAAGCTTTACTTACACATAATGATCTCGGTACTACCACCGAATCCAAATCAATAACGAAACGAAACATGCTAAGTCAAGCTGGGTACTGCCCAGGTCATGCCGAGGTCCCGCACCTCCTAGCCGAGGTGTGGTCATGCTGGCCACACACAAACGAAGTCGGGAAACCTGAGTTTCCCTCTAAAGAATGCAAGGAACAAGAGCATCAAGAATCATCAAAACATGCATGCTAGAATCACAACTGAGACACCATGCTAAGTGTTCAAAATATGGACCTGAGTACCCTTACAAGAAGACCATGCAAAAACAATCATGAAAACGTGATGTTGGTTTCAAACTTTCGGATCAAATCAAGGTTTTCCTTCCAAGAACATTTAAACACCATTTTCTCTTTCAAGACCAACTTCAAATCAATGCATGGCATGCAAAACAGATTCGATCAAGCAATGCAGCTAGATGTTTGATACGAACAATCAAAGTAAAGCAAGAATCTAACCTCAAAACTCAAATCCAACGGTTCGATCTTCCACGATCAAGCTCGGAACTCAACTTCTCTCTCTAAAACTCTCACACCTTGTTCTAGAGCTTCTCTCTCTAAAGGAACAAAGATTGAGACCAAATGATGCCAAAAAGGATACAAAATGATGTGTTATAGGCCTGTCGGCTGACTTAGCCTCCAGCTCGGACACGTGGCATCACCGGGTTGGTTCAGTTCAAAAAGGTGACTGATTGACAAGACGAGTCTCTGACAAAGCGTATACAACAAGCTAGATGGCAAAACACATCGGCAAGCAAGGACATCGGCTAAAGTCAAAGCTTCTGCAAGGATAACAAGGACATCGGCTAGGGAGGTCGGCACTTGACTAAGTGGTGCCACACCTTGGCCTGGGTGTGCCACACCTCGGTCTAGGCCACACCTACCCAAGGACAGAAATCACAAAGCACAAAACATCTCGGCCTCGGCTCTAAGCACATCGGCCCAAAGAGTGACATCTCGGCAAACATGCCGAGGTGAAGATAGAGGTCAACCAAGGTTCCAAAACGATTCCAAGTGCAAAGGTTTAAAGGCGAGCTAAGCTAAGCTGACCTCGGCTATACATCAAGCAAGGTACAAGATCAAGCAAGCAAGCAATACTTAACAAGCAAGACAGAGCAAAATAACAAGGTTTATAATCATGGCAAGAGAAGGTCATACAAAGATGTACGTAAGCATGACTAAATCAAGATGAGGGTTGTTACAGAACTAGCACGGGACTCCCGGCTTGAAAACTAAGTAGAAAAATGCACTTTTTCACACTTAAGCTTCAAAATTGGCCACCGGAGGCCAAAATCGTGTAACAGCCATGAGACAGCCCGGGGAACACCTCAAACACCTCGGGAGGGACAAATTTGAGTTGTGAAAACTTACGGAACTAGCACGGGACTCTCAATTTAAAAACTAAGTCCAAAATTGTACTTTTTCACATTTAAGCTTCAAAATAGGCCACCGGAGGCCAAAATCGTGCAACAGCCACGACATGGCTTGGGGAACACCTCAAACACCTCGGGAGAGACCAATGTGAGTTGTGAAAACTTTCGGAACTAGCACGGGACTCCTAGTTTGAAAACTAAGTTGAAAAATTCACTTTTTGACACTTAAGCTTGAAAAGTAGGCCATCGAAGGTCAAAATCATGCAACAAGCACAAGACGGCCTAGGGAACACGTCAAACACCTCGGGAGGGACCAATGTGAGTTGTGAAAACTTGCGGAACTAGCACGGGATTCCCGGTTTGAAAACTAAGTCGAAAAATGCACTTTTTTACACTTAAGTTTGAAAATAGGCCATCGGAGGCCAAAATCGTGTAACAGCCACGAGACGGCCCAGGGAACACCTCAAACACCTTGGGAGGGACCAATGTGAGTTGTAGAAATTTACGGAATTAGCATGGGACTCTCGGTTTGAAAACTAATTCGAAAAGTGCATGTTAAATTATAAATTTTACGGATAAGACAATAATTGTCTAACTTGCATTTTTTTTTTTTGTGTTTCATTTTTTTGCAGATTCGGGATTTGATATGGACATGTTTGGTAATTTGGAGGGCAGATGGTAGCTCATTTTGTATTTTTGTTCATATTATCTTACATGTATTTTGGTTGTGTTGTAAATTTTATATTTTTGTTGGTATTACAGGGCATGTTTGGTAATCCGCCCTTGATATTTTATTTTTGTTAATATTAGTAAACATGTTTTTTATTGGATATTAGGAGATGTGTTTGGTAATCCTCATGCAGTTGATATTATATTTTTGTGGATATTAGTAGACGTTTTTTGTGGATATTAGGAGACATGTTTATAATCCGCATGCAGTTCATATTGTATTTTTGTGGATAGTGCTGAAATTCGATTGTGATGTTTATGAAAATGAACATATTTTTGTATTGATTTGTAATAGATATTTTATTGAATAGGTTATTGAAATGCGTAGGGAATTGTTACTGAAAAGAAAAAATTTTGGAAGAAAATAGTACCCCTATTTTCAATTTTTTTAATTTTAATTAGTGACGAAATAAAAAATGTCACTATTAGTTTTCAAAAAACATGACGAATAATTTTGTCACTAATGATATAGTACGAAACAAATAATTTCGTCACATTTGCTGAATATTTCATCGCTAAATTGAAATATTTTATGACAAAATGTTTTTTTGTCATTGAATAATTTTCTTTTTTGCTCATTTTAGTGACGAATTTTTTTGTCACCTTAATTCATATCATTGGTGAGGAAAACTTTTGTCACTAAAATATATTTAGTGACGAATTATTTCGTCGCCAAAAACAATTAAAATAAAATATTATTTAGTTTTGGTGACGAAATTGATGTTGTAGAGGACGAAAAATTTAACATTTGGAGACGAAACATTTCATCGCCAAAAATGAAAAATAGGCGACGAAACTGTTTTTCGTCACTAGGTACTTTTAGTGATGACGTATAGGCCACAAATGTGGTGACAAATTTTTTTCGTCGTAGATCACTTTAGTAACGAAAATTTGATGTTTGGAGGCAAAATTAATCTATCACCAAAGGCCCTTTTTGTTGTAGTGTTGTGTGGTCTCTGTTTGGATCTAATGGATGGGCCGTACGTGCAGGAATGGTCCTTTGCACGTGCGGGAAGCATTTTCTACTAAGAATACTGATTTTTGCTGATTTTGTGCTCGTACTACATCCAACTGGATTGGCATTAAATATACATAAAATATGCAATTTGACTAATAAGTAAGATTAAGAGATCCTAATTACTAGCCTTAATGCTGTACAATTCGGCCTCAATCAAAGACCCAAATAGAAAAGAATTCAATCCAAGGGTGAGGTTGTGCAACGAATTCGGTGTGGGTGTTGCAGCAAAATGGGTTATTATAACAAGAAAACATGCAATGAACCAATGTAGTGCGTTCGTCACACATGTGTTTGTTCCGCACCATTGCTAAATTTGCCAACAAAACTTATCTACTTCAACATGCTGTTCACGTGCAACACTAATAATTATGCACTGTTATCGTATGAGTCCAATCTAATGGAAATTTGTGAAATCTTACATATTTAATAAATTTTGCTCGTTTTGTGAAATACAAGAACTCGTAGTAATAAATGTTTTTGCAAATTTTCATTGTCGGTTTCACAAATTCAGTATGTGTTTGCCATATCACCTTGGCCATCGGTGCACCGGGAAGTCTAACTGCATACAGAATGCAAACCATTTTTCCTCATGTTTTTTATTATTGGAACCCATATATATAGGACACTATGCTTACACACCAAAATGTTGGGTTACATGGTTCATTGCCATCAACAAAATGTTGTCATGATGTTAGTGTCCACTACATTACGGCGTTCATCATGTGTTTATCACTGTAAAGGGTGGCTGAAATTCACATTGGTCTCGGTGTTATATTGGTGTTTTTACCACCCGGCTTACAGGGGAGGGTAGGACCATGAAAAACTATTTATTTAGGCATGCTTGTGTGCGACGTAATTACAAACCACAAACTCATATTGTGGAAAAAATGCACACTACTATTGGGTTGTAAATGTTGTTGTGTACCTAGTACCATTTAATAAAATTCGTTCTTGCCATTGTGCCACTGTAAATCCAACAAAAACAATCAACCTTTGTACATTTCAAGTTAATTTCACACTACTTACAACATTGTCGTTGTCCATTATGCGTATTGAAATTATTCATTCAACAAATGCCAATGCTCAATCTAAGAACGGTCATGATAAATTGATGGTCTACAAATCATACCAACACTAACGATACTGGCTACGTTTCGTACATTCTAGCCCAATATCAGTATTCAGTACGCAACCTGAACGTGAGCATGCGCGCACACACAGACATTTCAATCGAAACTGATGTTTTTATTATTCGTAACTAATAACATAAGCAATAATAAGGGAAACCGTCATCAAGAAGACCCAAAACCACCATTCACCTTACATACCACCAAACACATTAACCAAAACCCTGTCTACTTTGTTCATGAACATAATAATACTGCCAAAATAACCAATGCATTCCTAACATCCAATAAGTAAGTAATAAAAACCCCATAGGTGCCATCAATAAACACCAACATCGCTAATGGTAGCTATGGTCTTCATCGTCAAATGCTAGACATAATCACGAAATCACCTAACGTCACGAAGATCGTAATGTATTTCTAGAGCAGAGCTTTAGTACTAGGGTTTGGAGAGGGGAATGGAATGTTAATTTGGGAATGAACATTAACATTACCAAATCAAACAACATTTCACACAAATTGATTGTCTATCATTGCCGTAACATCGGAATCAACATTGAGAACTTTCCATCTTCACCGTTTCCGTTTTGATTGTGCAAGAGGGGGAAGCAAAAACCACTACAGTACGCTTTTGCCCATTTTGGTACCCTCATAATTTCCAACTCACGCGCTTAAAATATGGGCTAAGGTCTTTAACATTAAAATAGGACTGATCAGTCCAATAAAAAAAAACAGACAGGACTACATGGTTCAACATTCTTTAATTTGGGATTTAATGGTGTTTTACCCTAATTTTAGCATATCAAAATCTCTTATTTTAACATAAATAATAACAAAATAATTTTTTTTTTACAAATCGAAACTTAACAAATAATTACAAATTAATACTCATAATTTTTATTTAAAAGTAAAAAATAATAAATAAAGTTACCTATAAACAACGAAGAGAAGACACCAAGGTTGTAGTGTTGTCCCAAATTTGTGTTGTGTGATTCTAATATGGTGAATAACGAGTCGATAAATTGCAAAGTAACAAAGGGAGACAAAGAAAACAGACAAAGAAGACAAACAAAATACGAAAATACTTAACAAGTATGCTGTTGAAAGCCTTGCCCAACAATTTTTTTTTTTTAGATTGCCTAGCAAATTTTTAGATTGTTTATATGGTTAGGGTTGTGTGTGTATTCGCCCAAAAATAAGGTTGTGTGTGTTAGTATTTGGTTGGGATTTGGCCTCAAAAAAAAAAAAAAAGAAGAAAGAAAAAAAAAAGGTATGTGAGGTGGGCTGTTTGTGTCAGTGTGTTTGGTTGGAACTAAGGGCTTGTTTGATTCATGGGATTAGGGGGGGACTATTTACTGTGCGGATTGTAATCCGCACAGTAAAGCTAATCCGATGTTTGTTTTTTTTTTAGTCCGCCGGACTCCATGTCCGGCCGGACTCCCAATCCCTCATATGGGGGATAAAATAATCCGGGGGGGGGGGGTGTGGGATAGAATTGGTGGGATTGTTTACTGTTTGGATTAGAGGGGTGAGATGACCATTTTGCCCTCATTTGTTGTGGCACATTTAATTCAAATTTAAATTTAATTATGTATTATATTTAATAAAAAAAAATTAATTTAAATGTCTCAATTTAAAAATAAAATAATTTTATTTAACTTTTTATTGATGTTTTATTTATTTAATTTTTTGAAATAATTTTTATGGATATTTTATTGATGTTTTATTTTAAAATTTTGTTTATGTTTTATTTAATTTCATTATTTAAATGTAATAGATGTTTTATTTAATTTCATTTTTTGATTATTATTTTTTTTTAAACAAATTTATTTAAAATCTTAATTAAAAAAATAATATATATTTTTATTGATATTTTATTTATTTATTTTTTAAAAATAAATTTATTTAATTGTGTAAAAAATAAAATAAAATAATTTTTTATTTAATCTAGCTAAAAATAATTAAAATATTAAAGATATGTTTAATATTGCTATTACTTAGTAAACTATTAAAAAGGGTAAAATAGTCATTTGTTCATTTATCCTATCCAGTCCGTCCAACCAAACGTTGGATTCACTAAAAATAGTCCGGGGGATTCACAGTCCGGACATCTAATCCCATGAAAAAACAAACACAGGATACATATTCAATCCGACCAAATAGTCCGGGGGATTCACAGTTCCAGGACTCCAATCCGATGGATTCTAATCCCCTCTTTTCCAGTCCGCCCAATCAAACACACCCTAAGAGTGCTATGATTGTATATGGGGTTACATGATTGTGTGTCAGCTAAGACCTAAAAAAAATAAAATAAAATAAAATAAAAAAATTGAAAAGTCAAGGGGCGGCACGTGACTCCCCCTAGTTCCTGTGTCCCTCCCTCACTGTTTCTATTCAATATCCTGTTCACATGTCTCCAAGTTTAAAATAAAAAAGTAAAAATCTCCAATGAGACTTTTTTATGTTGACCTTTCTATCTTGCTATGAAGATGAAGGCGGCAGAGGCTTAAGTTCAATTCTACTGCAGAGTAGAGTGTGTGGAGACCAAAAAAAAAAAAAAAAAGAAAGAAAAGAAGTTGAAAGGTTTCAGAATGGTGGGAAATGAAAAGAAAAACAAAAGAGATAAAATAAAAACAAAAATTAAGAGTATTTTGGTCACCTTAGTTTTTTACAATTAGATAGTTATTGCCTTTACTATTTTCCATGACAGTTAGGTGAAGGGCCGCAAGAGGGGGGGGTCACGTGCCTCTCTCAATTTTGAATTTTTTTTTGTTTTTATTTTTGTTTTGTGATCATATACAAAATGATTTTTTTTTTCTTAGCATGTTCTTTGGCTAAAGATTTATTGTATTGTTTACAATAAGCAGTTAGTTGATACTTTGGGATCACTATATGGTATTATTTATAAAGTAGTCTAAACCAATAATGTAGTAGAAAATCTTATGGATTGAATATAATTAACTCATTATTTTCAGGTAATTGACAAATTACTTAGTGTGATTTATGATTTCTCATACTTTGAGCATCACATAGGCAACGCCATATGGTACTGTAAGACTATTTTATAATTTTCATTCAAAATACATCATTTATAAGCAATATCATCTCTTTAATATTTTCTATCAAATAAAAATTAGATAGATTTTATAATAATTTGTGCTATAAATGATGTGTTTTTATTTTCTAAAATTAGGAATTTTGATCCATAATTTTTTGTGCTAAAATTACAAACTTACATCACTATCCCGCATTGAGTTATTATACACTATTATAGAATTTTGATTTGTTACTATTAATAATGATTTTTAATTTCTTATGCTTAAATTTAGCTCATAAAATTATTATTATCTTAATGTTGATCATGATTTTTTTAAAATAAAAAATTATAATTAATAAGTGTCCCCTAACTTAATTTCTTAGCTCCGCCACTGATGACGGTGGAGTTAGGTAAACATATTTAATACAACCTCTTAACGAAACCCTTGTTTTATATGTCTATGTTTAAATTTGTAATTTTATAAATAACATATATATAGGGTTTATAGGTGAAAAGTTTATTTTTATGAGGATATGATATTAAGTTTAAGGATTGATATTTTTTTAGTGATAAGATCATAATTAATAAAATTATTTGGTGAGAAAGACAAATTATTATTTTGAATGATTTTTTTTTTTTCATTTTTAATCTACTATTCTTGAATCATCATCAGTTGGTCACTACTAGTGCTGGAAAAATCACCAGAGGTGACTGGCACCAGGGTGGTGGAGGTGATATAGATATATAGGTAGATTAAGAGCACGTATAAGTGAAATACAGACATATATGTACTGACATGTACACGGATAGGTGATATGGACAACTAGGGTGACATTGGACAAATATATAAATAAGTAGAGATAACATGAATTTTTAAATTATTATTGTTCTTTTGACCTCATTATTCCAAAAAATTACAAATAGGATATATTTATTCTAGGTGATTTTATCTAGGCCATAAAATCATCTCATTATATTTTTTTATTATAATTTTATCACTATATAAAATTATTATTAAAAGTTTAAAAAATCTTAAAAATTCAAAATTTGAATTTCTCAACCTATATATCCTTCACTTTTCTTTTTTTTATTTTTATGTAGATTAGCACTCAAGGAGAGTTGAACTCGCACCTTCACCTTACAAGTACTTAAATCTAGTCCCATATTCTACTCCTAAGTGTGCAATCCAAGACCTCTTTTAAGAGAAACGTGGTGGTCAAAGGGCTAGTCGCACAAGTTACAATCCCTTGGTTATTCTTCACCTTCCTTGTTCTCCATGACCCTCCACTTGTAACCTCTTCTTCACCACTCCCTTCTCTACATGTGCCAGATTAAGCATCAAATTTCTTATTTTACCTTTTTTTTAGGTCGAATTTTACCTTTACACCTTTTATATGTTTGATGCCCCCTACACATTTCTCTTTCTTACCTAAGAACTCCTTTCTCTACAAAACCCTAACCCAATGGTTTGCAACCCTAGATGTGAAAGAGAAAGAGATGAGATGAAAAGCTTAAGCTAAATCGCTACCATCACCTACAAGAGAAGAGAGAGACACGTGCAGAGAAGATTATGATTTGGTATGAGAGTAAAAGTTTAGATATTAAAGGGTGTAAAGGGAGAGTAAATAAATATATTTTTTTAGAGGGATGTCATGATAAAGGAGGTGTAATGAAACTAATCTGTTTTATAAATAGAAATTCTTTTTTTTTTTTTAGATGACAGTTACAATTTGTGTTTTATTATTCACCCCAAAAAAATTTGTGTTAGATGATGTAACTTTCTAATATATAAAAATAGAATCATGACAAAAAAAATAAATAAATAAATAAAAATGAAAATAAAAATATTATCTAAACAGCAGTGATAAAGATATACAAAGGGTGAGGACAGGGAGGTGAATCACTATATTTGACTTGAAACCTTTGTTTAACATTGTTGAATTTCATAGGTTAGTGTTTTATTTTAGTAGGACAACAACATGTAACGATATCCAGAAAGACAGGCTTTTGGAGAGAGTCAAGCAAGATGAGGTGGCAACCTAGTCCTCAAATGAACATGTCACTCAGCAATGTGTCACCTTCGAAAATAGTCCCTATCTATTGGCTTTAGGTTCCGTTTTGTAGTTGTATTAGAGAGAATGACCAGAGTTGTAGAATTCTAATTGAGCTTCTCACACGTTCAAGAATAAATTTAAGGGAATATGAGAAGTCTGAGGCTTATCATAAATTCTGTTTTAATTATTTAAATTATTTATTTTTAATATATATTATTCAAAGAAAAAATTAAGTTGATTTAGTAAATGTAAATTTTTTAATTTATTGTATTTGTTTTTGAAAAAAAATAGATAACAAATATATTTTTAAAAATAGACTATAAAAACAAACACATTAAAATGAAAATATGACGATTATCGGATCGATCACCTCACTATTTTAATAAATTTATCCTTTAATATTTTAACTAGAGATGTTAAATGTAGTAGTTAGTGGTAATAACCATTAAAATTAGTTTTTTTTTTTTTTTTTTTGCAATCATTTTAGTAATAAAATTAGTGAAATTTTATTGCGCTAAAAATTTTCATTTTAAATTTTGAGAAATGTTCATGATTATCAATTAGAGAATGGTGGTGGTAATTGTTGGAGTATTTATCAAAATAAATAAATAATTATATAGTCAAAATAAATATGGGTAAAAATTATTATCATGAGAAGATACAAGATTTACGTGGTTCGGTAAATTTGTCTACATATTACCTCTCGTCCACTATTTTAAATGAATGTTTTCCCATCAATTATTTTGGACTCTCATTTTTTAATTTTTATTATTTTTATTTATTTATTAAAATAATAACCTCAAGTGAAATTACTAAAAAAGACATTAATAACTTTGGGACACCTCATCTCACAATTAAGCCCACATACCCACTGCATCATGAGCTAGGATTTATGAGAGCACTCACCTCTATCATCACTCATCCATCTTTTCCAAATCTCACCTGCAAAACTTTGAAAGCCCTTTGGCAGTAATATTCTAGTGGCAACAGTGGTAACCATTTGATTACATACACTTCTTTGTCAATGACAATGAGTGAAAGTTTTTTTGGCAACCATAATTCTATGAGATGAGAGGAGTATAACAATAACAACTTAGAAGAGATTCATAATTTTGATGGTCTTCTTAGCTCAGAGAAGATTAGCTTTGTAAAGGTAAGTTTTTTGAAAAAAATGACAAAAGTAATAAAAATTGTTTGTCATTTTTTCAAGATTGAACTCCCGAACATATGATTGAAATTCGAGAACAAGGCCCGAACATTGTTTATTTGTTTGGGAACAAGTAACCGAATATTTCTTATTTGTTCATGAATAGATAACCGAGTAGAAGTAGACAAACAAAGAAGGTCGGACCATCCTAGGGTAGTCGACCGGTGGGTGAAATCCTGTCCAATTTTGCTCACACAGAGAGCATTCAAGTATAGTAAGGTCATGGATGAATGATAACAAACTAACAAAAGAAGCATTAAAGTGGATTGTGTTGTGTGTGTGAAAAGAGGTAATAGAAAAAAAAAAAAAATCAAACAGATTAACAAACCTTGTAATGATGTAGAGAAAAAAAACTTCTTAATCATCACAAAATTTTTCCATTGATTTTGGGAGGTTCCACCGTTGTGGGTTGGGTTTTGAAAGACAGGCTTTTTGGGGTGTGGAGGGTATGGGGTGTAGGGGAGTGCATTTGAATAAGTGGAATGTTTTTACAAGGATAATTTTGGTATTATTTAGGGGAAGAAAAGAAATTTTAAGGGTTTTACAATTTATAAGTGGGGGTCTAAAGAAATGGGGGGTCCAAAATAATTAATGGGTGCTAATAATAGCATTATTTTAAATATGTATTATACACATCATATCTCTAAATATATGAATATATAATAAATCAAATTGAGGTGTGGTAATCTCGCTCTTTTTAAGAATATTCAATCCCTTATCGATTGGTAAAACTACCACTTCCTGATGTAGCAGAATATCACATATTAGCCTGTCTCCCCTAGGACACAACAACCTGATTTTTAGTCATGTTGACTCAACTAACCCTACATAAGCAAGTAAGTCCAAAACTCCACCATAAAACACCTTTAAAGATATTCTGATTACTTTTGTATAAATATAAAAATATAAAATATATCCACTTATGATTCATAAAACTTGAACACCCAATACTAAAGCTTGAAGCTACATTTATACATATAAAAGAGCCATATAAAGAGTTTATGCAATCAATGCACAATTAAACACCATAACACTCTAATAGTGGTTGTTAAATTCTTTTTAACTCCATTGATAATGACATTTTCTCATCCTCCACATTCCTCCACCAGCATGTTGGAACAATCTTCACTGTATTTAAAAGATTTAATTCTATTGTGTACAAAACAACAACTAGAATTTAAAGAAATAAAGAAAAGGAGAGAATTTGTTTGATTACAAAAATCAAACTCGAAATAATAAATAAATAAATAAATAACAGATTTTATTTTGTTACAAAAACAAAATTAAAATCTGATTAAATAAACAAATAAAAACAGAATAAAATTAAACAACTTACTTGGTTAATTTCTTTGAATAAATTTTCTGATCAAGTCCAGTATTTAACATTGTGTCCTTAAGACAGATTCGTCCTCTTCACGGTGCTTTCAAAATTTAGACGTCTATCTCCCAAGATAAAATGATCTTATCAACGAATAAAAGCAGCACTATAATTTAATCGTTCGTCGAACACACTAAGTGTTTACACTATTTCTTTTAGAAATAAAATGCAGCAAAATGCAGAGATTTAAAGCAGAGGATGGAGTATGAAAATTGGAGTAAAAATCCAAATGGGAGGCTAGTCTATTTATAGATGTAAAGGTGGCTACTGGTTTTGAATTGAACATGTATGAAACCTGTTGGGTTTGAATTTAAACAGATTTGAATATGTTGGTTTAACTATTCAAACAGATAAAAAATGGAAAGGGCCCTATTTGGATGAACATTAAATCCAAACCAGTTTAATTCTATTTGAAAACGGGAAGGGCCCTGTTTGGATGAACAGTAAATCCAAACCAGTTTATTTCCAGTTTAATTTGAATTCTGGATTTTATTTTATACAAAAATAAAATTAAATTCAAATGTTTTTGACCTAAAAAGATTAGTATTGGGTCGAACAAGCCCAACCCAACCTCACACCACGCACCCGCGCCGAAGCCCAGGCCGCCCGACCGACCGGACTAACGGCGGCACGCGCGCGTGTGGTGGTTTTTGGGTCCAATGGGTCTAGCCCATTTTGCCTATAACCTCTCCCTCTAAAACACTTGGGTACCCCTTGGGGCACACCCCAAGTACCAAACCCATGCCTTATAAACCCTCTCAAAACCTCCCACCAAATCAATGTGGGATAAGCCTTATTCAAACCTTTAAGGAATTTCTACCAAAATTCCATTTTCATGGAGCATACTTTGGCTTCAATTTCCCATTCACTCGGTAATGGTTTTGAGCAACCAAATATACCACGTGAATCACATCGTGGCATAGAATGCGTTACCACTTTGACCCGTGTAAATCGATGCACGGGGCCCACCTAAAAATTAGACTAAACTTAGGAAAAAATTTCTGATTTTAACTAGAATTTTATAACCATTTCCAACAATCCCCCACATAAATGGAATTTGATGACAACGGAAATGCAACAAAATGCAGACTTAACGAAAGAGTATAAGCCGAAAATATCTTACATCAGGATAGGTAGTTTTCGGCCTTGAACCTTCCCTAGTGATAACCTATCGGACTTACTGGCTAACCAGTGGACGCGATGCCTTGAATTGTTCAGCCATTTGTGTAAGCCAAGACAATAGATTTTACACAAAATATCTTCTAACACATCGTGGTTCTCACTGTTGTATTCATTTTGGCCTTGAACGCTCTTGGTTTTCATGAGTATTTCTAGAGAATGTAGCTTATTTCATTCTCATAGAACCGGTTCCAATTCAACACTCATATAGGTGATTCTTATTGTGAGTATCTCCTCATACTCGTCTTGATTTTATGCCTTAATCAAGATATAAGTAATCATTAAAAGCAAAGCTTATCCTTATACCCCTGCAGACAACATATGTTGCAGATATCACTCTCACCATAGGAATGGGTAGGGAATTTTAATCCCTTGGTGATTTCTGGCGAGCCATACATAACTTAGTTGTCCTTTTGAACTTAGTTCTTGGGATCTCCAGTCATTTAAGTAGGGTTACCATTATGACGACTCTTATGTAATAGGCTTTAATCCTATCCCCTTTGATGAACTATACACTAGCTCTTTTGTCAAACTTTTTGTTAACAGATCCGCAATATTCTCTTTAGATTTTATATAATCTATTGAGATTATCCCGTTTGACAACAATTGCCTTACGGTATTATGTCGACGACGAATATGTCGTGACTTACCGTTATACATATGATTATGTGCCCTGCCTATTGTAGATTGACTATCACAATGAATGCAAATAGCTGGCACAGGTTTTGGCCACATTGGAATGTCTTCTAAGAAGTGATGAAGCCATTCTGCTTCTTCTCCTGCTTTGTCTAAAGCAATGAACTCGGATTCTATTGTGGATCGTGCGATGCAAGTTTGTTTCGTGGACTTCCAAGAAACAGCAACGCCTCCTAGAGTAAAGACATATCCACTAGTGGATTTTGAATCTTTAGTATCCGATATCCAATTGGCATCACAATAACCTTCAAGTATTGCTGGATATCGAGTAAAGTTCAAACCATGATCACGGGTGAATCTTAGATATCTAAGAACCCGAATGATCGCTTTCCAATGGTCTTCTCCGGGGTTACTAGTGTACCTACTCAATTTACTGATAGCATAAGCTATATCAGGATGAGTACAATTCATTAGGTACATTAGGCTTCCAATGATTTGGGAGTATTTTAACTTAGACACTGCATCACCTTTATTTTTCGATAAATAAAGACTGATGTCGACAGGTGTTCTTGCTAAATTCAAATCATCCTTGATAAATTTATCAAGAATTTTCTCAATATAATGAGATTGAGATAATGCATATCCGTCAGATGTTTTAGTAATTTTCATTCCTAATATAACATCTGCGACCCCCATATCTTTCATATCAAATCTTTTGTTAAGCATTTGCTTAGTTGATTTGATCATGTTTTAACTGCTTCCAATGATAAGCATGTCATCCACATAAAGACAAACTGTGACATAGCCTTGGTCAGTGTTTTTAACATAGACGCATTTGTCACATTCGTTTATCTTAAACCCATTAGTAAGCATTGCATGATCAAATTTTTCATGCCATTGCTTAGGTGCTTGTTTTAATCCATAAATGGATTTTACAAGTCGACAAACTTTCTTTTCTTGCCCCGATACTACAAACCCTTCGGGTTGCTCCATATAGATCTCTTCATTTAGATCACCGTTTAAGAAAGCTGTTTTAACATCCATTTGATGTATTTCTAATTTAAACAACGCTGCTATAGCAATAAGCATGCGAATGGATGCTATTCTTGTCACAGGGGAATATGTATCAAAATAGTCTAGACCTTCCTTTTGTCTGTAACCTTTAACTACAAGTCTTGCTTTATACTTGTCAATTGAACCATCTGTTTTCATTTTTCTCTTGAATATCCATTTATATCCAAGAGGTTTAGAACCTGGTGGAAGATCCACAAATTTCCAAGTATGATTTTGCATAATGGATTCAATTTCATTATTAACAGCATCTTTCCACAAAGGTGTTTCAGGACCTGTCATAGCTGCCTTAACGCTTTGAGGTTCATTTTCTAACAAGTATGTTAGAAAATCTGGACCAAAGGATTTTGATGTTCTCGCTCTCTTACTTCTTCTTGGTTCATCATCAGTTAAATCCTGTTGGTTGAGACCATTACTAGTCTCTTGTGTTTGATTGTCATTAGTCACTTGACTTTGTGTACAATCATAAGTTCTTTTCTGTGAACTTAATTCCTGTCCTTTCTTGTAAGGAAAGACATGTTCAAAAAACACAACATTCCTTGACTCTATAATAGTGTTCACATTTATATCAGGTATTGCTGATTTATAAGTCAGAAACTAATATGCATTACTATTCTGAGCATAACCAATAAACACACAATCTACTGTTTTTGGTCCAATCTTAGTCTTTTTAGGAACAGGAACTTCAACTTTTGCCAAACACCCCCACACTTTTAAGTATTTGTAGGAAGGTGGTCGACCTTTCCACAATTCATAAGGAATGCTGTTGGTTTTCTTGTGGGGTATTCTATTAAGAACATAATTAGCAGACAATATTGCTTCCCCCCATAAGTTCTGTGGTAAACCTGAACTTAGTAACACGGCATTCATCATTTCTTTTAGGGTTCTATTCTTCCTTTCAGCAATTCCATTTTGCTGTGGAGAATAAGGGGCTGTAGTTTGGTGAATAATACCATGTTGTGCACAAAATTCATTTAATGGTGCATCATATTCACCACCCCTATCACTTCTAATATAAATCAATGAATTTCAAAACAAATTCAAGAAAAAACCAAAATAATTATGACTACACAAGTCAGAATTAATGTTTTGACAAAATCATATCCTCATAAAAAATTTTACCTAAGAATCAAACAATTCAAAAACCCATTTGATTGTATACATTCTTGTAACTCAATAACAAATAAATGTCACTGTCATAAAAAATATTTGTGACAGAAGAAAATTAAATTATCTCAACTAATGCAAGAGATACACCCCCATATTAATAAAATGGTTCATGGTTTAACAAATTCTACTACGCAAGTAAAATAATTATTAATGACATCTCATGTCACATAATTCAAAATAAACTAAAAATTAACATAAAAGATTTCTTAAATTTACTTTCCAATTAAATGGAACAATATAACTACATACATCTTCATGTTTAAATTTCTCTGGTGTTTAAACACCCATCAAAAATTTATTGGAAAAACTCAAATTAAACTGCTTATGTACAAAGTCAACATATTAATTTATCATTCTAAATCACATGCAATTATTTTTTAAGAAATAACTCGAGTTAATATCAATATATGCATATCAAACGCATCTACTAAAAATAATAAATTAATCAAAATAAAATAATCATGCATGATTCCATAACTTGCATCATGAAATAAAAGGATTATCAACTCATAAATAAAATCCAACGCATTTTAAACTTTAAACTTCAAAATGAAAAACATACCTTCATTTAATAAGTTTGATTTGTACATAAATAAACTAATTAAATATGCATTCAAATGTCCTTATGAATATATATATTTTCCGACTCATGTGCAGAAACTATAAGTCACGTATAAAATTGACAAATTGTGACCGAGTCACAAAGTTACATGATTGATTAACAAAATTAATTTTCTAGTTACTAAAACCAGAAAATAAATTATAATAAAAATAATTTTATTTTCCTTGTTACTAAAACTGGTAAAATAAAATACCGAAATAATATCTGATTACAAAAATCAGAAACATAAACCACAAATTAATTTTCTAGTTACTAAAATTAGAAAATAAATTATAACACAAAATAATTTTATTTTTCTTGTTACTAAAAATAGAAAATAATATAATTTTATTTCTCTTGTTACTAAAACTAGAAAATAATTTTATTTTATTTTCCTTGTTACTAAAATTAGAAAATAAAATACCACAAAAATATCAGATTACAAAAATCAGAAAAACACAAAATAATTTTCTAGTTACCAAAACCAGAAAATAAATTCTAGTTACTAAAACCAGAAAATAAATAATAACAACAAAATAATTTTATTTTCCTTGTTACTAAAACTAGAAAAATAAAATACCAAAATAATTTTCTGTAACACCAAATAATATTCTGCAATTGTTAATGACACCAGTATATTACTATTAGTTGTTAAAGAAAAGAGACAGTATATTACTACTATCTGTCAAATAGCATAAACCACTACTTGTTTTTCCAACCAGAATATTACTTTGAAAACACAAAAAATTAAATACAATGAAAATATCAAAAATAATCTGTCTTAAGATTGTTGTAACAATCTTCACTGTATTTAAAAGATTTAATTCTATTGTGTACAAAACAACAACTAGAATTTAAAGAAATAAAGAAAAGGAGAGAATTTGTTTGATTACAAAAATCAAACTCGAAATAATAAATAAATAAATAAATAACAGATTTTATTTTGTTACAAAAACAAAATTAAAATCTGATTAAATAAACAAATAAAAACAGAATAAAATTAAACAACTTACTTGGTTAATTTCTTTGAATAACTTTTCTGATCAAGTCCAGTGTTTAACACTGTGTCCCTAAGACAGATTCGTCCTCTCCACGGTGCTTTCAGAATTTAGACGTCTATCTCCCAAGATAAAATGATCTTATCAACGAATAAAAGCAGCACTACAATTTAATCGTTCGTCGAACACACTAAGTGTTTACACTCTTTCTTTTAGAAATAAAATGCAGCAAAATGCAGAGATTTAAAGCAGAGGATGGAGTACGAAAATTGGAGTAAAAATCCAAATGGGAGGCTAGTCTATTTATAGATGTAAAGGTGGCTGCTGGTTTTGAATTGAACAGGTATGAAACCTGTTGGGTTTGAATTTAAACAGATTTGAATCTGTTGGTTTAACTATTCAAACAGATAAAAAATGGGAAGGGCCCTATTTGGATGAACATTAAATCCAAACCAGTTTAATTCTGTTTGAAAACGGGAAGGGCCCTGTTTGGATGAACAGTAAATCCAAACCAGTTTATTTCCGGTTTAATTTGAATTCTGGATTTTATTTTATACAAAAATAAAATTAAATTCAAATGTTTTTGACCCAAAAAGATTAGTATTGGGCCGAACAAGCCCAACCCAACACCATGCACCCGCGCCCAGGCCCAGCCCAGCCGACCGGATGGCGGCGGCGTACGCGCGTGTGGTGGTGTTTGGGTTCAATGGGTCTAACCCATTTTGCCCATAACATCTCCCTCTAAAACATTTGGGTACCCCTTGGGGCACACCCCAAGTACCAAACCCATGCCTTATAAACCCTCTCAAAACCTCCCACCAAATCAATGTGGGACAAGCCTTATTCAAACCTTTAAGGAATTTCCACCAAAATTCCATTTCCATGGAGCATACTTTGGCTTCAATTTCCCATTCACTCGGTAATGGTTTTGAGCAATCAAATATACCACGTGAATCACAACGTGGCGTAGAACACGTTACCATTTTGACCCGTGTAAATCGATGCACGGGGCCCACCTAAAAATTAGAATAAACTTAGGAAAAAATTCTGGTTTTAACTAGAATTTTATAACCATTTCCAATACGCTCCATCATTAACAAAATGTAAATTACCACCATAATGCATGCATGTAACTCACTCCTTAAAGGCCTATCATCAAAGACATGAAATACACTGTAGACACCCCATTTTTGATCGTCTTTAAGACTTGTGTGCCTTATGGTGAACACTCAATGACGAATTGTTATGCTGTACAATCATTCAATTTCTTTAGCAAAAAGCTTCGGTTTTCAAGCTTCAGAGCCCAAACCTTGCACCTCTTTCGAACTAAAACCTAATTTTTTCTAGCCTAACCACTTAGAGGCTTGTTGGCCAAAAGGTGGCCGGCAGGCCAATTTTTATTGGCCGGCCGTCCCTCACCATGGCCGGTTAGCCATGTCTAGCCGGCCAGCAGATATTTTGCTGCCAACTGTCCCCCCATGTGCATGCCTTACACCAACTGGCTCAATACAGATATTTCCGACAAGGGAACCTGTTTTTCTATAAATAGATGGCTATCTCTCATAGTTTAGGTTAAAAAAATTTGCCAAGAGACAAAAATTTGCCAAACACATTCTCTCTATCTTACAATATACATACACTTCCTAAACCAAAATTTTGAAGCTTCTTGCTAAGATTGTTAAGCCAAAATTTCAGTTCTTGAGGGTGATCACTTTATGGTTTGTGAACCAAAGAACATCATCTCTTCAAAAGGTATAGGTTTTGTTATATTTTTCTCTTGTTTACATTACTCTTTTCTTACTTTTTTATACATTGTTTTGAATTGTTTTTAAGTGCTGAAACTTGTGATTTAAAAGCTACCAAAGGTAGAGAAGTTAGCCACCCTTTTCAAACCTTATCCCATAACTTATATCATTGTTTTTCCACTTGTTTCTTTACTTTTAACTACTAATTTTCAGAGTTTTCAAAGACTAAAACATGTGATTTAAAGGTCCAAAAATTAGAGTGGTTAGCCACCCTTCCTTAGGCTTGCTTACTAGCTTTATTCTCTTCCATTTTGGCTTACTTTTTCTAGCTTTCCAAAATGATTTTAGCACTATTTTTATTAGTTTTGGGGTTGCTTTAATTGTTTATTTAGTTTATGCTTTGAATACTATGCTTGTGGTGTTATAAGTCTTCATAGATTTGGTGGTTTAAGCCATAGATATCAATCTATTTGAGTTGATAGCTTTCTTTACATAATTTCCATATAAATATTCATATTTTTCATGATCACCTTTGCATAATCATCTCTGCAACCTCCCTCTTTTCTTTGCTTTCTTTGATTAAAAGTTGTCTTAAACACTAGTTTGTTGCTCAAGGCATGAGAAATAAACTTTCCATGCTTAATGGTTTAATCTCTTCGGAGGTTTATTACCAAGGCATTACATTTCTCTCATGTTAAGCACAACTTCTTGTTTGACATTTCTTTTTATCGCTTTTTGCACTTAGTGGACGTAGTTATCATTTTTGGACAAAATGAAGAAAAGATAAGAAAATGGCAAGGTAATGTAAAAGAGGTAAAAAAGGGTAATAACATGGGTTCAATCGAATGTTATAATGAACCTATTGCATCTCGAATCATTACATACTCTTAGTGATGTTCAATGATTCAAGAAGTAATATCCACCAATTTCCTTGAGGTAACTCCATGATAGGGAAGAGGTGTTGTTGGTATTTTATTTCCATTTATTGAGCTTTTGTCTTATCGGTTCCTAGATCATCACGCAACAAACCTGCGACGATTGATGATTTGTGAATCGAATCTACTTCTCTTTTAATCATTTTCATGATAGGGAGAGGCAAAAGGGATAAACATCTCTTGAAAACACTCTGTTTTTACTCTGTTTCAATTCTGTAGAACCCAAAAATAATGGCTGGCCGGTCACCTTTCTATCTGGTTGACCACTTCTCAATGAAGGCTGGGGGGCCACCTCGTTGTATAAGTAGTGGTATTTTTCTTGCAGAACAAAGCATAAGTTGAGGAAAAAACAAAATAATTTTCTGACTGCAAAACAGAACAGAATCTGGCAGCAAACAGAGAGATTTCCGGGAGGATGTTTTCATTTGTGTGCGCACGACTCCTCGTCTCCCATTCTATTAATTTAGTGCTTTAGTATTAGTATGTTGTAATTAATTAGTTGATTTATTCGAATTTGTAATAGCTAGTTAATTTAGTTAATTCATTTGGTGATGTAATGAGCAGTTTAAGTAGGACATTCATTCGAACCCTCTTGTATGAGGGCATACTTGTAATATTGTGTATGTCTTCCAACCCCTATTTCTTTCTCCTTTTTATTTATTTGCTTATGATGGTTGTATTATATTTTGGTTTCATATCATTACCATGGGTAAATATCCATTTTTGCATACATCGGGTTCGGTTCATCACTCTAATTTTATTGTCATTCCTACTTACTTGAATATGTGCACTATTGCATGCTTTGAGTTGAGCCATGTGTCATGTTAAGAAACCGAACCTTGTAGTTGCATCTTGTATGTATTGCATTAGTCACTTGTATATTAGAGCATGCATTTTTCAAACTATCTATTCTATTTTGGCTGGCCTCGGTTGAGTACTAGGTGAGTATTTTTTGCTTTATCATATTGCATGAATATTAGTGTTGCCATGTCAAGCATATTACCATAAGGCTAAGTACTTATTTGATATACCTCTTGAATGCTTGTGGATGAAGGCTAGTTTGCATGAATTAGGATGATTTGATTAATGCATATATGAATTGACTTTTTCAAATAGCAAATATTCAAAACTCTTTTTAAACAAATGATGAAATCAAAGCATTCCAAAGCGAGTGACTTAGTCTATACTTGTGTGCCTCACATAGTAAGTTAGCATTAATAATCAGAATAAGAGTATATACTGTACATAAAAATCACATCATGAGGTCGATCTTTGACCAGGTGAAGGGGGTACTGAATTTATGACGTTCCCCTCTCATACCTAAGTTCCTGAGCCAAGACACTTTGGTGATGACGGACAAGTGGTCTTTGGCACGAGTCATGCGTTTCCTAAATTTTTCAAAAATATTTAGGTGGCGACTCTGAAATCTGGCAACACAGTTTATTTTTGACATTTTTGATTGTAAATCTATTTTCCAAAGATTTTCTGGATTTGAACTCTCATTTGTGTTTTTTTTATTTCAAATTGCACTTGTGAAATCAGATTCAGAATTACAAGAGTCTAAACTGTAGGGCTATCGTATCCAAGGAGACTAACCCCTCCGAACAGTACGAGAAACCAGCTACACATATTAAAATAATTTAATATTAAAAGAACTTGTGCATTATATATACACCAACAGTAATGATAGCTGATGATAATAGTAGTGACAAAATTGTGTGGAAGGTAGGTAAAAATATTTTTCTATTTCAACAGTAAACATTTATTGTACGAAAACTTTTAATTTTACTTTTATCTAATAAATGGAATTGGATTTTTGAAAATGTTTCATATACATGTTAGACATATATTTATGAATATTTATGATTTTTTAGAATTAATTTCATGATTTTTCGGATAAGTTGAATTTCTTTATTATTTTTAAATATAAAATCATAAGAATTTCGATATGAAAAATGAGAAGTAGGTGGTTGATGATGATGGTGGTGGAATTTCACTAACCAAACTAACACTATTATGCTAGCCAAAAAAAAAAAAAAAAATAACATTATTATAATTAAATTTTACTATCTTAATGTTAGTATGAACAGTAAAATTTAATTTAATTTTTATTTTGTTTTTCCAATTTCATAGTTAATATATATTTTATTTGATAGAAAATGCAAATAGAACATAAATGGCACTTGACTTAAGAGTAAAAATTTAATAATATTACCTTATTAGTGACACGTAATACCAACAATTAATAATAAACGTATATAGGAGGGATGCACCCCACTAACCACTTTACCATATATATACATACGAGAAAAAATGACATCTAACTATTAAATGATATCATCATTATATTTAATTTTTTTTTTCACTCAACTTAGGCAATCATTCCTCAACAATCCATGATTGTGTTGCTTTTGCAAAATGTTTTCTTTTTTGGGCCTGTCAAAAGATTTTTACAAAAATTTAGATAGAACTCACTTTTGGAGGTTCCTAAGTAAGCCTAGGAAAACAGAAAGAAATGAAGTAAGTATCATGAGCTGGGATATGGTGACCAAGCCCAAATAGCCAACAAAAAAGGCCCATCAATGGCAACCCAATACCTTTGAACCACAGCTAAAATGTCCTTAGGCATTCAGCTAAAAAAATCATCTTTGTTTGTTTGTTTGTTTGGTTTTTTTTTTTTTTTTTTTTTTTCTCTTTAGCGATTTTGTTAAAAAATTTATGTCAATTATTTGTAAAAAAACGTTTTTGGTCTATCTAGTATAAAAGAATCTAAAATTTTTTAAAAAATAAAAAAAAAAATTAAAAAGCTAAATAAGGCAACAATTTTTAATATTTTGTTTTCAGTAGACTTTTTTTTGTCAAATTTTAATTTTATTTTTCTAGTTCGTTTAGCCTAGTAAAACCTAAAAACTGATTTTTTTTTTAATTTTTAATTTTATAAAAGTTTACTAAAAACAAAAATAAGTAAACAAAAAAGCCACAAAACTGCTCATGGTAAGGAATCTCCATGATCGACCTAGAAATGCTAGAAAGAAATTAAAAAAGAAAAAAGGAAAAAGAGGATAAACCAAATTTCATTTTATGTTGAAGAATTAACTATAGCTATAAGCAATTCAAGAACAATGTGTGTTTTTTTTTTTTTTTTGCATGCACAATTGGTAGAAACCAAATTACAAATATCATTAAAATTACGTAAACCTAAACATTTACTCAAGTCCAATACATAACAAAACCATACAACAAACCAAAATCCAACAAACACAAAATGATCCCAAACTAATATAAGGGGGAGTTGAGATCAACTAGAGCTAATGGGTTAATTTTTGTTGGTTAAAAGAAAGTTTAATTTATTGAAGATCATGCTACAACTAGAAATCCTAGGCCTTTCATACGTTCCACTTCCATGGTAGTGTTTTGGATCTTAAAATCTATTTGTTTATGTTAATTGGTCCCCATTATTTTGCACTTGTATTGTTTTCGAACTTTTGAAATTGATGGATTTGCATTTGACCTTTAGTTATTATAACTGGGACATCTTTCTAGATGTTTAGAGCCTTGATTGATGTGTTACTAGATAAAACGGATTAGTATACAGGTATACTGGTATGAGTACAAGATTTAACACTCACGTGTCCACCAGACACAAACAAAAATACATTTAATTCTTGCTATGGGATAAGACAAGTAGTTCCAATCGTACCGAGATGAATGGGTAGTTTCCCAAGATACGGTGACATTTAGTTTCTTGTCCGTACACAACAAAATATAAATTGATTATAAAATAAACAAAATAGAAACAAAAATATGGTGGGTCAGCCTTGCATAAAAAAAATTAGTAAGACCCACTATCTTGCAAAAAAAAATAATGTTAGTATAATTTAATCATAAGTAACTTGCTGAAGAAGTATGAAAATGCATCGTTTCATGCTTAAATAATTCGAATTGACCAAAATTCAAAGAACAAAAGTTGTGCAGAATCAAATTTTCTAAAAGATAAAGCGAACAAATTTAACAGAAACTAAACAGGTTGAGAGAAAAACTTGATAGAAAAACTTAGACGGAATTCAATCGAAAAATCTGAAGCTGAAAACGAACAAAAACTACCCTAAGATGATTTTTTTCAAAAAAGTTCAAAACACGAAAAGTGTGCAGAATAATGTTTTACTTTAATTTTTGCAAACCCAATAAAAATGAGCTCGTTTCGTGGGTTAAAACAGCCTCTAAAATTTGTATTGCTAAAATGAATCAAACCTACAATAACCAAGATCATCCGATTATAAGTTCTAAACGATCTTTTTAACAAAAAGTTAAAACACAAAAGTTGTCAAAAATCGTGTATACATGCCTCTGCTCAAATTTCATAATTTATCGATGTCATTTACTATTTTTCAACCTATACAAATCAATACAAAACACACTATAACAATAAACTCATAATTAAATTCTTTGTACCTTAATTCCACCACTTCAGCCTTCCACTTCCAGTCTACACATATATCCCATGTGCCTCCCATATACCTAACACCGCTCCGAAGCCAAACTTGCACGGGGATTGTGACAACCCGCACCTATGATTAGCGTTAAATCGTGATTTAGCATGATAAGTAATTGATTAAAATGAAATCCTAAATTGATTAAATCAGTGTGTTATTTTGATTGCATTTCTATTTGCTTGAAGTAGAAAAAATATGTTCACGTTTTAATTTTGATTGCGAATTGAAAGCCTTATTGACAGCCAATTCAGAAATTGACTTGTGTTATATGCTAATTAGGATTTATAGAATTTTATGGTAAGTTTAATTGAAATTTGATTTGGAACAATTAAATTAGAATAAATAATGCTAATTAATTTAGCCTAAGTTATTTACATGTTTGCCATTTAGTGGACTTCCACAAGACCATTGCTTTATTCTTATTTCATACTTGTTGAACACCATCCATTTCTCCACCTTCTTGTGCAAAAACATGAGAGAGAGGGAGAATAGGAAGAAAATTGGATTCAACTAGTGTGTTGCTTGAAAACTTAGAAGAAATTGAAGAGGGCTTGGAAGATTAGGCTACTACACTTGGAAATTCAAGACTTAAGGTAGGAATTCACCCTCTTAATTATGAATTTAAATTGTTCATGCATGGTTCATGGAAAATTGGAGACTAAAGTCAAGAAATAGCCTAAATGGTAGATTTGGGAATTAATTCATGCATGCATGTCCATATCATTGAATTTTGAGATTATCTTCATGAAAATTTCTACATGCACATTCACATTATGGTTGTACCTTAGAAATTCACCATGTTTTCGAGTTAAATCTTACATTTGATCATACTTTGGAGTATTGGGGTTCATGAGAACTCATGCATGTCATGTTTTTGAATTAATCATATAGTTTTAGTTGAATTTGTGTTCAATTGG
Source organism: Camellia oleifera (assembly GCA_022316695.1). Lineage (NCBI taxonomy): Eukaryota > Viridiplantae > Streptophyta > Magnoliopsida > Ericales > Theaceae > Camellia > Camellia oleifera. The sequence continues at coordinate 55,259,028 of CM039312.1, read as the reverse complement.
CATACTTTTGGGCTTTGATTTTATGAAATGATCTTCAAAACATGTTGTGTTATGAGTTTCTAAGTGTTTTCCATAAATTTGGCCCAAGAGGATGAGTTTTGGCATGTTTGATTCATGGTTTGAGTTTTGGGAGCAAATTTGGAAAACCCAGAATTTGGCTTCCTCGCTCGAGCGAAGGATTCCACGCTCGAGCGACCACCTTTGTTTTCAGACTTTCGCTCAAGCGAAGGAATGCTGGCTCGAGCATAAATTGCAAGCTCTCATGTTTTTGCATGTATAAAAGCACGCTCGAGCGACGAGACCTACGCTCGAGCGAGGAGCTCTGTCTTACGCTCGAGTGAGCATTGAGTGAGCATCGAGCGGAGATTTTCAGCAACCTGTACTTTTCACATTTTTGCAGATTGCTCAAGCGAAGGAGTCTACGCTCGAGCGACCAGGCACATTCTACGTGTCCGCTCGAGCAAAGAAAGCCATGCTCGAACGAGACCCCTGTTTTCAGCAAGTTTTGAAAAATATTTTTAAGTACATTTTTGCATCCTCATTCCATCCTATGCATTCTTAGGCCATGTTTAAGACATCATAATGAGGATAATGATATAGAACCACACCAAAAGAAGAAAATGGGCTAAGTTATTAATTGCGAGTGTGTAATCTAGTGTGTGTATGTTCTGTAATTGTGTAGGTTTGGCACCCAAGGAAGCTGATTTGCCTGCTTATAGCCCTGTGATCTGTGAGTAACACTGTTGCAAAGATATGTTCAATCGTATTTATTTTCTGATTGATAAATCATATTGTTTTTTGAAATGATACTTTTTATCGATTGAATGATGATCCTATTTTGAACTGTATTCGTGGCATCCATAGCATATTGCTATTGTTATTGATATTATTATCGTTATCGTTACAGAGATCTTTGTCAGTTCCAAATCTTGGAACTATTGTTATTGTATGATGGCCATCAATTGATTGTTCGGTCTTTTAAGACCTGGTGTATTGTTGCTATTGGATATACCACGTATGACCTACACGAATATGATGAATTGAATTGATCGAATCGATTGATCGACAAATGATATTGATTGAAAATTTTCTAATGCTAATCGATTGTTTCAAAGACTGTAAAGGACATCATTCTTAACCTCTTTACACATTTGTTATTCACTGGACTTTAGCTCACAGTTTATATATGTATGTAGGTGGCTAGGCACCAAACCAAAGCTAGAAGCGTTGAGTTAAGCTCATGTTTTGTCAGGCCAACCATTGTGCCTCACTTCGAGGTTCCAAGTCTGCTTGAGCCAAGGCTGTTTTGGAATGTTTCAGATTCACTTTTTTTTGTCTCTGTTACTGTATTGAATGTTTAAGACTTGGTTGTACAGTTATGATGAAGGGATTAGGTCCCTAACCTGTATGTTATGTGTATCTGATATGTATATATGTTTATGGTTATGAATGTGGTTGTGTCCATAAAAGTCTTTTTTCATACAGATTTTCATAGCTTATTGGACATCTTTTTTTATTTTATTTTATTACTGATTGGCTTCCGCCAACCCCTTTATATTGTATTATTGTCTTTACTGTTAAGTAGGCCTTTGGTAATCACGGATTACTGGCCGGTTACGATACTAAACCCTTAGGGGCAGGTTTGGGTCGTGACAGAGTGGTATCAGAGCACGAGTTATACCGCACTCACGTGTCCAAATGAGGTATAGGGTGTCCTAGAAAAGTAATAGGGCATTTCATGAGTATACGTGAATGTGTATGGATGTAATATGTGCATATGAAGAACATGTATGAATATGAAACCGTCTTTCCTATGTTTATTATTGTTATGTTTCCTATAGTGAAATGGAGAATGCAAGAAATGCCGATGAATCTGAATCATCCGATACAAGGATTGCTAGATTAGAAAGGATGGTTGAATTACTGACTAAGTCACTAAGACAACAGCAGAACCAACAGCCTCTACCTCCTCCAATGCAGCCAGAACCAAATGTCAATGATGATGTGATTACTTTGACGCAGAAGTTTAACAAAATGAAACCACCAACGTTCCAAGAAGGTCTTGAGCCATTGAAGGCCGAAGTGTGGGTTCTAGAAACCGAAAAGTTGTTTGAAGTATTTTTTTGTTCAGAGGTGCACAAAGTGTTATTGGCTACTTTCACTTTACAAGAAGAAGCTAGACGGTGGTGGATGCTTATTCGTGATACAAACAATGCCATGACCTAGACTTAGTTTAAGGAAGCTTTTTATGAAAAGTATTTTCCTCAGTGTGTCAGGGACCGCAAAGTGATTGAATTTGAACAACTGAAGCAGGGTACCATGTCAGTAGCTGAATATGAATCTAAGTTCATTGAGCTCGCCCGATATGCACCACACAAGGTGGATACCGACTATAAGAAGGCCAGAAAGTTTGAGGGTGGGCTTAATGTGGAAATTCTTGACCGAATTAATGTCCTGAAATTACTCAAGTATGTGGATGTCCTTGACCGAGCAATTATAGCCGAAACAAATGTCGCAGCATTGAAATAGACTAAGACACCTGTTACTGAGTGGCGGGGTAAAAGGCAAAGTTTTAATTTTAAGAAGGGCCGGAACAGTTCAATGAACAAAAAGCAAAACACTGGGTCAACAAGCAACTCTAGCCAGGGCAACAACTCTATACCGCCTTGTTCAAAATGCGACAAGAGACACAAAGGGGTTTGTTATAGAATCTCCAGTGCTTGTTACAAATGTGGCAAAATGGGCCACATGGTTAAAGACTATCCTCTCGCTTCCTAGAATTTTAGTAGACCCGTAGCACGTGCTGCAGCATCAACTGCTACACCAAAACGCAATTCCAAAGCTATCAGGAAAGAACCCATGAGACAAGGCTAAGTGTTCGCACTTGTACCCGGAGATGTGCAGAATACCGAGACAGTAGTGTGTAGACACCCCATTTTTGACTGTCCTTAAGACTTGGGCGCCACTGATTGTTTCTTTGGTGATGAAAGATGTGAAGGGCAAAGGTTTGATTTCTTCGGCAAGAGGAGAGTCAAATCCTAACCTCACACCCATTTTGGACCAAAGCTATTTTGGATGGTTTTTAGACCTTAAAACCCTCTCTTTCAAAATATTTTTGAAATAAAGTTCCTACGATGTTTTGAGGCTCGTATTTCGTTAAATGTTGCGCTTTTCGGTAAACCGAGTGAGGACAAAGTGGAAATGAATGAAAGAGAGATGAAATCTTTGAAAAATCTTTTAAAACACCTTGTTCGGGGGTTTGGATTTGAAGAAAAGAAGAGTGGAGAGAAGAAACCTAGTTGAGGAAGAAGTTGGGCATGAATCGCTAAGAGAGAGTTGAGCGGTCTTCTCCAAATTGGGCCTATCATTTTGTATACTTGGATTTAAGCTATGAGGCCACCACCGTTGGAAAGAAGACTTCTAGGGCTTCATTTACACTCAAGAATCTCCTAAAGTCAAGTCCGGATGGGGGAGATATGGTTGGTTGAAGTAGGGCATCAATCCGGTTGGACCGAAACTGAGCGGCTTCACCAAAAAAGGCATAACTTTTGGCACAGTTGGAATTTTGATGCAAGGATGCCACCATTGGAAATCTTACTTCCAGAGCTTCAATTTGGACACAAGAATGACCTGCAAAAGGAGTCCAGATGAAGGAGTTATGCCTATTTGAAGTTGGGCCTAAAAAGCAGACTTTTGTGGCCGATCGGCCAAAAAAGTAGCAGATCGGCCATCACAAGTAGCAGGTCGGCACAAAAGATGGCCGGTCAACCAAGAGTGACCCAAATTCATTTTTTTTGAAGATATTTCTCCTCCAGCTGTTTCCAGCTTGCTCCAACTATCCCAATTCAGATATTTTCGACCCAAGTTGATATTTTGCTATATATGAGAGCCTTATATCTCACATTGAAGAAGGTTAGAACATTAGGAAGGCTTAGGAAAAATTCTAGAGCTTCTCACTCTAAAAGTCCTCTCTCTCTAGAAATTTCAGAGCTAAATCTCTGCCTCTCTCTATAGTTCACTCTCTCTTGCCTCTTTTGTGCATAGAAATGCATAGAAGTAGAGAAATACTTCTAGTTTGCCTAGGCATCCTTCATCAAAGTTGCATATCATTGGGCTGAGGTCCCTTGAAACCTATTTTTGGGCTGTTGGAAGGTTGCTTAGCTCAGAAAAGAGGCTGTTTTGCAGCTGTGCATCAAGGGTAAGAACTCTCTCCCTTTTAGTTTATTTTGCATGTTTGCTTGGCCATCTTTTCACACTACTTTGGGGCTGTTTTTTGGGTGGTGTTGAACTACAAAAACCTCTATTTTTCCTCTATTTTTCAGTCTTGAAAGTGTTGGTTTGTGCCTTGTTTGGCTAGGGGGTTGTCCTCCATTTTGCTTCTTGGCTTGTAAGGCCTTTTGAGCTAACTTTCAAGCTTTTCAAACAAATTTTTTTTGGCCTTAAAACCACTGAATTCCAGAGGAATTTCAGTGGTAGAAAATGTTTTGAGGTCTCAAATAGGAGGAGGTGGCCTTCCCTCCTTGTCTCTCCATGCCATGCCTTGTTAGCACTATAAAGTAGCATCCTTTTGTGGCTTACGTTAGCTCTTTTCAAGCATGTTTTTGTGACTTTTAGGACCTGATATAACTCTGTTTTGGGCTGGTTTGGTCACCTCTTGCATACTTCATGTACTTGTAGTGCAAATCTTGCTTACTAGCCTTGTATGCTTGATGTTTTGGGTCATTATTCTAGCATGTGTTGGCTTAGTCTCAGCCCATCTTTGGTGTTGTTTTGGCATGCTCAAACTCTGTTTTGAGTGGTCTTCATCACTCAAGCTTTGCTTTGTATACTTGTAGTGCAATTGTGCTAAATTGCCTAACATGTGCTTTTGTTTTGGCCTCTAAATGTAGCCATTCTTAACTTATTTCACGCATGTTTTACAACTCCATTTGGGCTGTTTTAGGACTATTTTGGGCTGCCTTGGTCATATGACTCATGTTTTTTATAGCTATAGTGCAAATGCTTTGACTAGCTTTGAGTTTTGAGGCATTTTGCATGCTTGGCTTGAGGTATTTGCATGCTTTGGCATCATTTGGCATAGTATTTCAGAGCATATACTTCCATCATACACTCATGTTTATCACTCTTTAATTGTGTTTAAGAGTTGTGCCATTATGCCTTGTTGGTGAGCTAATACATGAGCACATCTTTCTTGCCATCTATGCTGCGAGTCTAGCATGTTTTTGCCACTATTTTGACCTGCCTTAAAAATCTTTTTTGAATGGTTAGGGTCATTTGAGCATTGCTTAGTACGGTTGTAGTGTAAAGGACCTTGCCTAGCTTTGGGTTTTGAGGCCTTTAACGTGTTATGCATGTGATGTTTGCATGGTATGGCACCATTTAGCAAGTAATTTCAGTGCATGTAATGTAGTCACACTCTCATATACTTCACTTCTTCATAGCTTTTGAGGGTTGTGTATTATGCCTTGCTCATAGGCCAACATGTGTGCATGTTCTTCTAGCATTTTGAGCTTCTATTTCAGCATGTTTAGGCCACTATCTTGGCATGCATGAGCTCTGTCCAGAACTGGTTTGGTTGTTTAAGCTTTGTATTGCATGCCTCTTGTATGATGCTCTTTACTTGCTTTGATGCTTTAGCCTCCAAACATGCCATGCATGCATTGTTCATATGTTAGAACCTTGTGCATGCCACATTAACATTGTTGTTTGCATGTGTGCATTGCATTGTGTTCAGCCGGACGTTATGTTGAACACAAAGTGAATTGGTCCATTTCATAATTGAAGTGATAAAAATGGGCCAATCCCCTTTGTCTTCATTGCCTTTGATTATCCATGATAAGGTGATGTTCCAAGTGTCTTGTTTGCCATGCATTTATTGAGTTTGTGCAAGCTTGACTCTTTGGCTATCATGCATTGAGATACGTGATTGGTGGCTCGAGAGCTGAGCACTACACTCCCTTGAGCTTAAGAAATGATAGGCAGGGTGATTGCACACACATTTCCTTGCAAATACGCTGTCATGCCTCTGTTTGTGCTCTGTTGCAGCAAAAGGAGAAATCTACAGGAAGCAGTGGCCGACCAGCCATTAGAGCTGCCGATCGACCATCAAAGTTGGCCGATAGCCACAAACTCTGGCCGATGGCCATTCCTCTTGGCCGATCATCCATCAGAATGTTCATAAGGTGGGTCAGAAGTACCTTGGAAGTTGGCACAATTTTCAGAAGTCCAAAAGAGTGCAAACAGAGGCAACATGAGGCACGGCAGTGGATTTCTGAGCAGAGCCGACCGAGCATGCATACACCCCTCCCCGTGAGGCCATTGTTACCGCTTTACTAGCTAGTTGTAGTTGATTACTTGTCTTGTAATTAATTAGTTTAATCTGTGTCGTAATATTCTAATTAGCTTAGTATAACTAGTTTCAATTCAGTTTGTAATTAATTAGCTTAGCATAGCTAGTTAGTTGATTCATTCGGACCCTCCGTCGAGAGGGCACAACTGTTGTAATAAGTGTGCGTGTGTGTGATGCATGTCTTCCAACCCCCATTTCTTTCTCCCTTTTACTTAACCGCTTTCGATGGTTAGTTTAGGGTCATTTTCAATTAGCATCCTTATGCTCGCATGCTTGCATCATTCATCTGTATTGCATGCACCAGGTTCAGCGCATCATACTAACTGCATTATATTTCAATACCAATTTGAATACATGTTATCAAGTTGCATTTACATGACATCTTAGAATAGCCGAGCCTATCTTAGTTGCATTTCACATGTGGTGCATTAGGCATTGTTAACATAGCTAGGATCATGCATTGATTACTAACTAGCTTTTATTTTGGCTCGGAGTACTAGTTAAGTGTTTATGCTTTAGCATCCTTGCATATGTGTAAGTGTTGCCATGTTTAGCATGCTTGCCATGAGGCTATGTGCTTAACTGCTATAACTGTTTGAATGCCTATGGATGGAGGCTTGATTGCCTGAATTGGAACAACTCGATGATTGTGAGTTTTAAAGCCCACTTGAAGTGGCAAAATCATGTTTTTCTAAGCCCACTTGAGGGTGGCAAATCCACGTCTTAGCCTACTTGCGAGTAGCAACTTCAAACCACTTTAAAAAAACAAACGTGAGTTATTTTGTTCCAATCCGAGTGATTGAGTCTATACTTGTATGCTGTGCGCATCACATAGTAAGCTAGCTAATAAACCAGAATAAGAACACATGTGTTTTCAAAAACAACATATCATGTTAGTAAAGGCTTATCCTTTGATCAGGCGAGTGGGGGTGCTCATTGCATGACCTTCCCCTCTCGTACCCAAGTTCCCGAGCCGAGGCAACTTTGGTGATGATGGACACGTGGCCTTAGGCACGAGTCAGGGTTTCCTAAATTTCCCAAAACAAAATATTTAGGTGGCGACTCTGAAATTTGGCAAAGCAGTCCATGTTTGGCATTTTTTTATTAAAATCGATTTTCCAAAACGATTTGCCAGATTTAGACTCTTTGGTGATTTATCAGTCTTACATTGCACTTTGTGAGATTAGATTCAGAATCGTGACAGGAGTCCGAACTGTAGTAGCTAAGAACAACGATTCGCGCCCTCGTGCGCGGAGCGGAGTTCGGGCGGTCTACAGTTTCTGGTGACTCTGCTGAGGATTTAGAGAACTTGACTTGAACTTATGATATCTTGTTTTGTCTGCACTTATGTGTCTCTTTGCATTGCATTTGCATTGGTGCGCCTAGGACACCGTGTTTGCCGTCTGCTATTCCTGAACGGTTTGCCGGAGGCTACATACCATAAGGCTAATCGGTTACGGGCTCTGCCACGATGGGAACACAAACCTCGATTTTTACCGAGGCACCCTTTTTGACCATTCGACCTAGTGCATATCGGAATCCATAGAGACCATTCCAAACTAGGACAGGTTGCTTACCAGATTGTAGGTTGTTTGAAACCACTGCGTGAGTAATGAAACCCTAGCTCCTGACAAAATAGGACAGGGAAACCCTACTCCACCATAGGGGTGTTTTGGCTCTTACTTGCTTGATATGTGCTATCAGAGTGCGTCTCTACAGGTTGTATGTATCAGTTGCAAGTCTGAGTATCGGCCTGAGGGTATCAGTTTATAGGCAGAATTTTGGGCAGAATTCTGTAGAGGGGGCACAGTCATTCAGCTTTGCTCATATTGGTTTTGGTGAAATCAGGCTGAGGTGCTGTCTGTTTTCTCTTTTGTTAGGTAGTCTTGGAACTATAGCTTCAGAAGGCTCCGATATCCCCCAGGTTCATTGGACTTGTGTTGATAGACTTTGTCAGGTCAAAGATTCAGTTCAAAGGCAACCAGTGTTTCCTTCGCCGAGGCAAGGCAAAGAAAGGCCAGTCAGGGTTCACCAGTTCAACTGATCTGATAGTCACCAGCCACATCACCTTTGTTCTGGACTTGTGTATGATGGATGTACTCGAGCCCCAATCATCTCAAACCTGTGAACCCACTACTTCTGAGCTAATGAGAATGATTGAAGATCTTCAGAGAACAGTGGCAGATTTAGCTTTTGGAATTTTGGCTCCATCGTCGACTACATCACAGGCTAGAAGTTTCAATCCAAAAGGCTTCTCGATCTTGGGGCAAGCTGTAACTGAAAAGGGCCAACTTGAAGCCATCTCAGATCTGGGTGTTGGCGTATCGATAATAACTGGGCTCCGCTCTGATATAGCGACCCGATCCTTTAATAAGGTAAACGCAGGTGGTAAGAACAAGGTAAGGGCAGGCATTGGTCCCCACGAACACCTTCTGTGGGCTGTTGAGGTTTTGAAAGCTGAAGGGCTAAACAAACAGCAAGTGCTTGCAGTTGTTGCAAAGGTTGTGGACGGCACTTTGCCACTCAGAATGAGAGTAGTTTGAATCAAGAGACAAGCTGGGAGAAGGGCCGTCGTACTAGGAATGTTCCTTTCAGCTCTAATCCTATGCTTGAAAGAGATCAACAAACCCAGTCAACGCCTACCAATCCCTTTACTGCTGTATCCAGCAAAACTCCACAAACCTCGAAGTACCAACCCCGAGGTCAAAGGGTCTTCCATCCTCTCTACATGACTTTGTCCAAAGCTCTCCCAATCCTCGTAGGACAGAGGCATCTCAGGCCCCTAGAGCCACGGCCATTACCGAATAAACTTCCTCTCTTCCACAACTCGGCTAAGTACTGTGCCTTTCATCAACAAGCTAGCCATGACACTGACCTTTGTTTTCGTCTTCGCCACGAAATACAAGATTTGATTGACAACGGGGTCATCACTGCACCAGGTCTTGCAAAGTTTATTGGCACCAGATCGATGAACTTGGGAGATAATGTGAACCATGTGATCGGGGGATGAACCAGTTGCCGTTGGCGCTCATTTTACTCCTGATATGGGGATGGCATGCACTGTTTTGAGCAATCTGCAAATGTGATTTTTTTGTACTTTCTGACTTGGGTATTGAGTCAGTTTTGTTGTGTTGTATTGAGTCAGTCTTTTTGCACTAAGTCAATTGAGTCTGTCTTGTTGTATCGAGTCAGTCTTGTGGTGTTAGAGTCAGGTGATCTCGAGGGTGTTACCTCTGGCATCACTTTCTTGTTTTGTGTTTGTCTTTTACACCATTTCTTTTGAGTCTATTTCTGCCTTGGAGCCAGTTGTGCCAGAAGATATGAATAAAACAACAGCGATTTTCACACTTTTGTGTTTGTTTCTACTGAAGCCAGTTGTGCCACCAAGTTTGAATGAAGCGGCAGTACTTTTCACCCACTTTTCTGTGCCTTTAAGTCATTGCATTGACCTAAGTTTTTCAAAACTTTTCAAACACTATGATGAAAATGAAGACGAAGGAATTCCTCAGGATTTGCAAAAATTTGATCAAATTGAGAGAAAGAGAGGCGTGCTAGGCCCTTAATGAATGAAATCATGTTTGTTAATGTGAGTACTGAGAAGGATCCTGGCTTGATTTAGATTGGTTCTACATTGTCTTCAGTGCGAGCGACTAGTCGCTTTCTTAAAAGATTTCAAAAAATGTTTTGCGTGGTCCCGCGAAGACCTGTGTGGAATTGATTTTGAGATTGTGCAGCTTAGGATCACTCTCAACCTCAAGACTCAACCCCTTTGCTTTCAAACCTTGAACTTGGATTCAGAATGTTCAACGGTCAACCACAATGTGAGGCCTGTATGGCCAGATTTGAAGCAGCCCAAGAACTAGGGGCAAGAAGATTAGATATGATCAAAAGAAGCTTGCAAAGCTGGATAAGAAGCAACCCTTGAACTAGGGGCACAAAAAATGTCAGATGTGCTCGAAGAGTAAAAAATTGGGACTTTTCACAAACTAACGAAGATCGGCAAGAATGCCAAATCCCAGAAGGGAGGAAAGAAGGAAGTATTGCTGAAGGACAATCGACTTCCTATCTACAACACTAGGGTCAAATTTAGCCCCTATTGGATGGACTTTTACATCATCAGTGAACATCAGCCATTCTTCCAGATTCAGATGGCTTCGAGATCTCAAACCGATTAACATGGACAAAGTTACACATTTACCCTTGAGAGGCTCGCTGGGCCGAAAACCCAGAAGGGCGACCCAGGTAAAAGTTAGAGCAAAGAAAAGAACAAAAATTAAGAAAATAAAAAAAATGAAAATGAAAAAAAGAAAAGAAATGAAAATAAAGAAACGAAATGAAAAGAAGAAAGAAATGAAAAGAATTGAAAAGAAAATAAGAACATAGCTCGCAAGGTTGAAAACCTGGAAGGGCGGCCTTGGCAAATGTTAGAGCGCAAAAGGAAAGGTTAATACCTGAGTATACCTTAACCCGGAACTACGTCAGGCTTGATTCCCATCTTTGGGATATGTAGGCAACTTCATTATGAAGTCCAGCCATAAACACTTCCAAATCGACTGTGTCTATGTAATGGTTCTGATCATCTTTGTCTTCTCTGTATTCAAGAGTTCAGTTGTGATCGTCACTTTAAGGACTAATTACAGTGCGCTGTGGTGCTATTCAGACAAGGGGCAACTTTCCGTTGTCATGCAATGCCATTTAGACAAAGGGCAATTTTCCATTGTTTTGGATCTGAGGTTATGCATCTTAAGAGTAAATTCTGTGTTGGTCGAGCAATGGACATTTGTAAAAATAGTTTTTGAGAATTTTTAATGAGGTTGACTAATTTTCTCCCGAAAATTATTCCATTTTTCCAAAATTGGACCATTTCTTGGACCCGAAAAAGGAAAATTTTCAGTGCTCATAGCCTGACTTGCATGATTTCAAATAAAAAAGTTGAACAAATATGTTAATCTAACTCTCATATTGGTCAAAATTGTTTTAGTAGAAAGCAAAAACAAAAAATGGTCAAAATGATAAACTAGGGACACAGTTGAGTCGACTTTTCTGTCTTTTCCCCGTTGTCAGCATACTTGCTGGAAAGGGCACCATACTTGCCAGAAAGGGCACCATGTTTGCCAGAAAAGGGCATAACTGAAGTTAACAAGCAAAGGGCCGAAAGCTCTCTCATCCTCCAAGCAGCGAGATATCAAGCTAAGTGCGAAGCATGAACTGGAATGGATCAAGATATTCCACTCCCTCGTCTGGACAGGTCCGATCACATCTGAGTTGGCCAAGCGCATTGTTAACTGATGTCAGTTGCTGATCTACTGCACATCCAGTCGCACCACAACCCCTCTGCAAGAGAAGCTCACTGTTCTGAACGGAAGAATAAGAATCTAGCAAAATGCTAAGGGCAAGAGCCCGCAACTTTCTGCTTATCCGTCAACCACCGAGGGGAGGGATAAAAAATGAGAGATTGAAGAATAGAGAGATGTGCGCTGAGAGAAGAGTGATGGAAAGGGCTTTTCAGAGAAAAAGAGATTGAGTGCCAGAGTGATGTAAGAATCACAAATGAGAAAAGGGTGAGAAACAATACCTGAAGAAATTGGCTCCTCGCGAACTGAGAGGTCTCTTGCCATTGGAATACGTCTGAGTGTCATGTGTGTTGTTTTGTTTGTCTCGATTCTTATTTTGAGTCATTTTGAGTATCAATAGATGTGTTTAGGTTGTTTTACCCTTGTTTTTCCTTTTGTTGAGTCGTTTTGATTGTGGTCAGTCGTAAGCTCAATACCCAATTGAGAACTCATTTCTCAATTTCAATTTCAAAAATAAATCGTTTTGTGCTCAAAATGCTGTGCCATTCTCCACATATGTGCAAAACAGGATTTGTTCTTTCATAAAACTGTAGGGTTCAACCCAGGTCATGAGAACAATAGAACAAGGACCTATCTAAAGCTACATAGGTTCCAGACTGCAAAGCAAAAGAAAAGAGGGAAAATTTGGAGCATCTGAGTTTGTTTCAACTTCAGAAAGTTCCAAGATTGCATTCTTAGTGTACCTCTTCAGGCCTTGTCAATGCTCTGAAGTATGAGTGTGCCTTTACCTCAAGCACAAGATCAAGCCTGCTTCAAAGCCAGAATGGCAATCAGAAGTGCTCTCCCTGAGTACCATTCCCCGCCAGAGTTATCTTGGCTGTGTTTGCAATGAGTTCCTTGGAGACCAACTGCGACGGTGGAAACCAGAGTTCGAATAGCTGATGCCTAGAACACAAAGGTTTGGAATTTTTTAGACTAAAGTTTGATTTAAATACTTAGGGGTGTATCCTCAGCTTGAAATTTGTATGGCAACCCCATAGATTGAGATAGCATGTGTATGCGCCTTAATTTTGGATACTGAACCAACCTAGTCTGTCACCCCGTTGGAGAATAGGGAAAGTTGTGAATATGATCAGGAAGGAAAGCGACATCCGTGGCTTCTACATGCAGAGGTTACCCCTTTATCAGCATTTCAAAACCTTTGAACTGTGAGTTGAAGGTAAGAGTTTGAAGAACATAAGGGGGAGATCCCCGCCAGAGCAGAGCGGTTCATCGCCATTCACCCTATGAGGTGCTTTCTAAAGCGGCGCTTTGTTTGTCTATTGCATTCCTGTAGACACCCCATTTTTGACCGACCTTAAGACTCAGACGTTATCGATTGAGTGCTCCATGATAGTGCATGTTGTGCTCATTTTGAGGTTTCGGAGTTTTGGCTGAGAGCCTTGCCTCCGGGCCTCTGAACTCTTTGTGCTTCGGCTCGGTTTGTGAACTAGGCCTTGTTTTCCTTGCCTGAGGGAGGGAGGTTTTGTAGACCATCTCTTTGTGGTCGTAGACCACTTTTCGCGGTCGTAGACCACTTTTCCCGTTTGGAGACTAGTTTCTGGTTTTCGGAGCCTTCGGCTGCGCACCTTGTCTCGGGACTGCTTAACATTCTCTGTTTAGTGTGGTTTTTGAACCACAACTTGTTTCCTTGGCCTAGAGGGCCACTGTGGTTTAGGAGACTTCTTAAACCACTTTTGGTGCTTGTCAGCTAGTTTTCAAGACTTCTGGCTGCGCGCTTTGCCTCCAAAACTTTCGTCTTGCATCCGTTTTGGTTTGTTTTTGGTACAAACCTTATTTTCCTTGTTTGGAAGGTGGTACAAGGGTGGGAGACTAGTATTTCTCCTTGGAGACCACTTTTCTTCCCGCCAGCCAATTTTCTGATCTGACAACTGGTCTCCTGGGTCTTTGGGCCACATTTTCTGGTCGACCACCCCATCGCTAGCTTGTTTTCAGTGTGCTGATCATCTCCCACCATGGCCGACTAGTGGTCTTCTTGGGAGACCACTTAAAGTAGTCGGCCGACCACTTGAAGTAGCTGGCTGACCACTTCAAGTGGTCGGCTGCTTTTTGCCACATTTTTGGAGATATTTTCCTCCAGCTGGCATAGCTGGAAGGCACTAAAGCTATCCTCCATACACGTGTATGGAGGGATTGCCTTGAACCTTAGCTTCCTCAAGAAGCTTTGCTTTTGGTTCTCTATAAGAGAGAACCATTTCCTCCCTCCTCTAGGTTCAAAAATTAGAGGTGGGAGTGATACATATAGCTTTGTATCTATATCTCCTTGTTTGATCTTATTTTGTGCATAAAAGTGTCATTTTGTCTCACTTTAACACACAAACACACACTCAAACACCTTGCTTGTGTTACTGAGGCTTTTTTAAGTTGTTTTTAGTGTTCTTGGGCTAGTTTAAGCTCAAAGAGGTTGCTGGAGTTGCAGTAGTAAAGAAGGTCTTCAAGGGTGAGTTTTTAACCCTTAAATCCCCCATTCTTGCTTAAGCTTTTGGACCCTCTTGCATGCTATTTTAAGCTTAACTTCCTACTGCAAAAAGTTCTATTTTTGTGTGCTTTAGATCTTTGTTTAAGGTCACTTTTGTGTTTGGGGTTGTTTACCCCCTCTTAGGCCTTGTTTGGCCTTGTTTTTGTCCCTTCTTTGTGAGCCTTTGGGACCAACTTGTTTTGGTCTTCTCACCACTGAAACTCAGAGGAATTTCAGTGGTGGGAAAGGTGTTTTGAGGTCCCAAATGGGAGAGGGTCATCCCCTCTCCTTGTGTCTTCAATACTTGTCTTGAATACCTCATGTGTGAGCATGTTTGTTAAGCTTATGTTGGCCATATCTTAACTTGTATTTGTGGTTATTTTTCTGTGGCATGCCACTATTTTTTCTTGGTTTTGTCACTCCATGCATGCCTAATACACTTGTAGTGTAAATCACACAAACTAGTCTTGTATGCTTCATGAAGTAGCATGTCATTCTAGCTTGTTTTCTTTCCATTTCAGCATGTTTTTGGTGATGTCTTGCCATGTCATACCTCTGCTAGAGTTTGGTTTGGTTAGCTTTTGCATGCTCATTGCACTTGTAGTGCATTTCTATGAAATAGCCTAACATGCATCATGCTTTGACATGTCATTCTAGCATGCTTTTGGCTTAACTTCAAGAAGCTTTTGTCCATGTTTTAACATGTTTTAGCTCTGATTTTAGTTGTTTTGGCCATGCATGACTTACTTTGTATAGCCATGGTTCAATCTAGCTTGCTAGCTTTGTGCATCAAGTCCACTAGCATGCATTACTTGCACTATTTGAATGATTTGGCATCATTTATAATGTGATTTCGGTCCATGTTTCATGGTCTTGCACTTGCATTTTTGTGCTTTTTCAATGCGTTGGAGGGTTGGCCCGTTTATGCCTTAACATGAGTCATTGTGTATGCCTTCATGCCTAAGCTTGTGAGCCATCATTTCAGTGTGTTTTTGGGGTTATTATGCCATGATATAACTCTGATTTTTGCTGGTTAAGTCATCCCATGCTTGGTCTTAATAGGTGTAGTGTAATCCACCTTATTTACCTTGTATGCATCATGCCTCATGCCCCTCATGCTAGCATGTTTTGGCTTCCTTCCATGCATGTTTTAGACTCATTTTGACATGTTCTAGGACTGTTTTGGGTTGCCTTAGCCATATGCTTCATGTTTTGTATAGCTATAGTACAAGTGCTCTTGCTTGCTTCAAGCTTTGAGCGTCATAGCATGCTTCATTTGTGTTGAATACATGATTTGGCATCACTTAACATGACATTTCAGAGCATTTAGGACTGTCATGTTCCCACTTCTTTCATGCTTTGAATGCTTTTGAGTATTGTGCATTGTTGCCTTACTTGTAGCCTAGCTTGTATGCTTGCATGCCTAGGTCTTTGAGCCTCCATCTTAGCATGTTTTGGTCCATGTTTTGACCTATTTCAGCTCTGTCCATGGTCAGTTTATGCATTTGTGCCATGTATTGCATGTCCCTAGAGTAATCCTCTTTGTTAGCTTTCATGCTTTAGGATTCTTACATGCTTCACTTGCTTTATTTTGAATGATTTGGCATCATTTCTTACCTAATTTCAGTGCATTTAGTGTTGCTACACTTCCACTTCTTTGAGCACTCTTGAGAGTTGTGCCCTTTAGCTTAATTGGTAAGCCAATTGGCATGCATGCTTATATATGCCTTTGGTGCCTTGGTTTCATCATTATGGCCACTGATTTGGGCATGACTGAAGTCTACCCCTTTTGGTTTAAGTCCATTTAGCATGTTCACTTGCGTGTTGCTTGCATGCTTATCGTACTTCGCATTGTGTATGCTACGTAGTCCTTTGCATTGTACATGCCAAGTTGTTCCTTGCATTGAGTATGCATGTTCCTAACATTGCTAGGTTACCCTTGTTGCATTGCATCGTGCATGCATGCTTTACATTGTGTTTAGAACCTCATGATTGCCTTGCATTGAATATGCCATCTAGGTCCTAACATTTAGCATTGTGTGTGCCATGTCACCTTGCATTGAGAATGTTATCTTACATTAAACATTGAACATGCCATGTAGTTCATAGCATTGAGTATGCCATGATTGTTTGCATGTAGTTCATAGCATTGTGTATGCCATGTTGTTTGCATGCTTAGGTTACATCGCATTGTGTATGCTATGTTATCCATTTGCATTGTGAATGCTAATTGTTACATGCATTAGCATTGTGCATGTCATTAGCCTTGTTAGGTTGTTCATGTTGCATTACACACTTGCATGCTTGAGTCGCATTGTGTATGCCCTGTTTTACATTGTTGTTTGGATTAAGTGTTAATCCGAGCACGGGAAAAGAGGGACGTTTCATACTTACAGTGATGAAACGTGCCTCAATTCCCGGTCGCCGACGCTCTTGATCATACATGATAGAGTTTTTAGGCTTTATGTGTTTACTTGTGCATTCATTTTCATATTGAATTGTGCAACTTTGCCTCTCTGCCATCATGTATCGAAATGCGTGATTGGTGGCCCGAGGGTCGAGAACCACACTCCCTTGAGCTCATAAAATGATAGGGAGAGTGGTTGTGCACACATATCTTGTAAATACATTACCATGCCCTTTCTTGCTCTCTGTTGCAGCAAATTGGAATTCAGCAGTAACAACTGGTCAGCCGACCAGTATTACTAGCTGGTCGACCACTTTTTCTGGTTTTCAGCATAGAAAGTGGTCGGCAGGTGGTCTCCTTCCTCAACAACTGGTCGGCAGCCCTCCTACAGGTTCCCATGATGGAGTTTCAGCTTTCTGGAGCTTGGTGCAGTGTTCTGGAACCAATTGCAAACAGAGGCAAGTTGAGGCATCATGACGGATTTCCGAATGAGGCGATCGGGCATGCATGCATTCTTCCCTCTGAGGGCCTTGCTTTACTGCTTTATTTAGCTACTTTCCTTAGCTAGTTTACGCTTTGGTTTGTACCTAATTCGTTAATGTGTTAACTATTCGATTTGTGTTGTAATAGCTTAGTTAGTTAACTAGGATTAGTTAATTAGCTTGATCTGTAATAATTAGTTTAATTAGCTTAGATTAGCTGATTAGCTTCTTATTCGGTCTTTTTCTCGAGAGGGCCTACTGTTGTAATAAGCGTGCGTGTGTGTGATGCACGTCTTCCAACCTCCATTTTTTTCTCTCTTTTACTTAACCGCTTACGATGGTTAGTTTTAGGGCATATTTCAAATTAGCATACCTTATGCTTGCATGCGTACATCTATTCATCTGTTTTGCATGCACTGGGCTCGGTGCATCATACTAACCGCATTGTATTTCAATACATTTACTTGAATACGTGTTCAAATAGCATGTTATCAAGTTGCACCTCACATGAGATCTTAGAATAGCCGAGCCTATCTGAGTTGCATTTTTGCATGTGCTGCATTAGCCATCTTAATATGAACCAGGATCATGCATGATTTCTAACTAGTTCTCTGTTTTGGCTCGGAGTACACTGTGAGTATTTACGCTTTAATATACTGCATGTGTGTTATTGATTGCCATGCAAGCATGCTTGCCATGAGGCTAACTGCTTATGTGATTAACTGCCTGAATGCCTGTGGGTGAAGGTTGGATTACTTGAATTGGAACAATTCATCAAGTCCCTGTTTTAGTCTACTTGCGAGTAACAAACTTCAAACCATTTTCAAACAAACAGACATGTAATGTTTTGTTCCAAATTAGACGATCTAGTCTATACTTGTATGTTGTACGCATCACGTAGTAAGATTAGCTAATTAACCGGAATAAGAACACATGTGTTCTCAAAAACAAAATATCATGCTTAGTACAGGCCGATCTTTGATCAGGCGAGCAGGGGTGCTCATTGCATGACCTTCCCCTCTCATACCCAAGTTCCCGAGCTGAGGTAACTTTGGTGATGACGGATATGTGGCCTTAGGCATGAGTCAGGGTTTCCTAAATTCTCCTAAAATAAAATATTTAGGTGGTGACTCTGTATCTGGCAAAGCAGTCCATGTTTGGCACTTCTTTATAAAAAATCAGTTTTCCAAAATGATTTGCCGGATTTGGACTCTTTGGTGATTTATCAATCTTACATTGCACTTTGTAAGATCAGATTAAGAACCGTGACATTGAGTCCGAACTGTAGTAGCTCAGAACAAAATGAGATTTCGCGTCCTCACGCGCGCGGATATCGAAGAGTTCCCGGGAGTGTATCTACAATTCCCTAAACAACATGCTTTACATTGCTTGTAACATGTATCATATCATCACACTTCTTGCATTTATTTGCATCTTATGTTATCTTGTATCATTTATCCTTTTACGTTGAACAATGTTTAGGATTGTTGTCCTCCGGGGCTTTCTCAGGACGCGTAAAGCGCGATCCTGGGCGTGTTTTATCTCGGGACGCGTGAAGTGCGAGCCCGAGCAATTTTTGACCTCTTCTCACTATTTCCGCGTGGTTAGAGTGTTGCTTTCCTCACACGATTTCAGTGTGTTTGGAATTTATCTCAGGACGCGTGAAACGCGGCCCTGGGCGTGTTTTATTTCGGGACACGTGAAACGCGAGCCCGAGCGGTTGTTTTCAAACTTCTTCTCACAATTTCAGCGTGGTTAGAGTGTTCTTTTCCTCACACGATTTCAGCGTGTTTGGAATTTATCTCAGGACACGTGAAGCGCGGCCCTAAGCATGTTTTATCTAGGGACGCGTGAAGCGTGAGCCCGAGTGATTTTTCACATCTTCTCACTATTTCAGCGTGGTTAGAGTGTGCCTTTCCTCACACGATTTCAGCGTGTTTGGAATTTGTTTTCCTCTTCTCACAATTTCAGTGTGATTAGAGTATCTCGGGACGCGTGAAACGTAATCTCATATGGTTTTTGATTCTTAGTTTACCCTAAGCGGTTGTTTTCAGGCCTCTTCTCACGAATTCAGCGTGGTTACAGTCTTCATTTCCTCACACGATTTTAGCGTGTTTGGAATTTATCTCAGGTTGCGTCGAGTGCGCTCCTGATTGGTTGTTTTCAGACCTCTTCTCACGATTTCAGCGTGGCTTGAGTGTCCCATTTCCTCACACGATTTCAACGTATTTGGAATTTATCTCAGGTTACGTCGTGCGTGTACCTGGGCGGTTTGTTTTCGGACTTCTTCTCACAATTTTAGTGTGGTTAGAGTGTTCTTTTCCTCTCGCGATTTCAGCATGTCTAGAATTCATCTCAGGTTGCATTGTGCACGCACCTGGGTGGTTGTTTTCGGGCCTCTTCTCATGATTTCAGTGTGGTTTGAGTGTTCCTTTCCTCATACAATTTTGGCGTATTTGGGATTTGTTTTTCCTCCTCACGATTCCAGCATGGTTGGAGTATGTCACCCTTTGTATCTACTGTACTATTTGTTACATCGCATCTATTATCTATTGCATCACATTTGTTATGTCTATTGCATTGCATATAGAATATATTGCATGCATGTACTGAATTGTCCATTTATCGCTTGCATCCTTTCCATGTTAAGTTTAGTCCGGCATGTGCCCATACTTTTCGTGTTAAAGCATGGTTTTGTGATTATGTGTACGTGCCTATTCCACTAAGAGAATTGTGGTCTGAGGGTGTCGGCACCATTTCTGTGTTAGACGTGGTCTGTTTTGTGTCTATGCCTTTTCTAAGTAAAAATGTGGTTTGGCCGCGTGCTTTATCTATTGCATCCATTACATCGTAGTTTGTTGTTGTATTTAGCATGTAGGATCATGATTTTTCCTCAGCAGATCATTTCACACTTATATCATGCCACCCAATTACTTGTATTCTTGCTGCGAAACACATAGTTCTGCCTGTGCACACACCTATCCCACTAAAAGAGTTGTGGTTTGAGGTTCGGACACCTTTTCTGTGTTAAACGTAGTTTGATGTTGCATCTCCGTCCCTTTATGATATTTGTGTGGTTTTGCACTGCTTGTGGTTTGATTAATTCAAATACATTGCGTGTCATTCGCATTGTTTCATTACATTGTTTTGGTAATATTGCATATCATTTTGCATCCTGCTCCTAAACTACGCTGGTTTGATTCCTTATAAAGGGTTACGTAGGCAGCCTGTGGGCGCAACCATTTATTTATCTATATTTTGTTTGTTTGTCCAAGTCTTTGGCCTTGTCAAAAATGGGTCGTCTCTGGGTTTTGACATTTACTCACGTCATTTCATGACTTCGAGCTCTGTTAAAGAGGGGCAACTGTAGACATTCCATTTTTGACCGTCCTTAAGACTTGGGCGCCACTGATTGTTTCTTTGGTGATGAAAGATATGCAGGGCAAATGTTCGATTTCTTCGGCAAAAGAGGAGTCAAATCCTAACCTCACACCCCATTTTGGACCAAAGCTATTTTGGATGGTTTTTAGACTTTAAAACCCTCTCTTTCAAAATATTTTTGAAATAAAGTTCCTACGATGTTCTGAGGCTCGCATTTCGTTAAATGTTGCGCTTTTCGGTAAACCGAGCGAGAACAAAGTGGAAATGAATGAAAGAGATATGAAATCTTTAAAAAATCTTTCAAAACACCTTGTTCGGGGGTTTGGAGTTGAAGAAAAGAAGAGTAGACAGAAGAAACCTAGTTGAGGAAGAAGTTGGGCATGAATCGCTAAGAGAGAGTCGGGCGGTCCTCGCCAAATCGGGCCTATCATTTTGTATACTTAGATTTAAGCTATGAGGCCACCACCATTGGAAAGAAGACTTCCGGGGCTTCATTTTACACTCAAGAATCTTCTAAAGCCAAGTCCGGATGGGGGAGATATGGTTGGTTGAAGCAGGGCATCAATCCGGTTGGACCGAAACTAAGCAGCTTCACCAAAAAAGGCATAACTTTTTTCACAGTTGGAATTTTGATGCAAGGCTGCAACCATTGGAAATCTTACTTCCAAGGCTTCAATTTGGACGCAAGAATGACCTACAAAGGAGTCCAAATAAAGGAGTTATGCCCATTTGAAGTTGGGCTTGAAAAGCAGACTTTTGTGGCTGATCGGCCAAAAAAGTAGCAGATCGGCCATCACAAGTAGCAGGTCAGCACAAAAGATGGCCGGTCAGCCAAGAGTGACCCAAATTCATTTTTTTTGAAGATATTTCTCCTCCAGCTGTTTCCAGCTTGCTCCAGCTGTCCCAATTCAGATATTTTTGACCCAAGTTGATATTTTGCTATATATAAGAGCCTTATATCTCATATTAAAGAAGGTTAGAACATTTGGAAGGCTTAAGAAAAATTTGAGAGCTTCTCACTCTAAAAAGTCCTCTCTCTCTCTAGAAATTTCAGAGCTAAATCTCTGCCTTTTTCTCTATAGTTCACTCTCTCTTGCCCCTTTTGTGCATAGAAATGCATAGAAGTAGAGAAATACTTCGAGTTTGCCTAGGCATCCTTCATCAAAGTTGCATATCATTGGGCTAAGGTCCCTTGGAACCTATTTTTGGGCTGTTGGAAGGTTGCTTGGCTCAGAAAAAAGGCTGTTTTGCAATTGTGCATCAAGAGTAAGAACTCTCTCCTTTTTAGCTTATTTTGCATGTTTGCTTGGCCATCTTGTCACACTACTTTGGGGCTGTTTTTGGGGTGGTGTTGAACTAAAAAAAACCTCTATTTTTCCTCTGTTTTTCAGTCCTAAAAGTGTTGATTTGTGCCTTGTTTGGCTAGGTGGTTGTCCTCCCTTTGCTCCTTGGCTTGTAAGGCCTTTTGAGCTAACTTTCAACTTTTCAAACAAATTATTTTTGGCCTTAAAACCACTAAATTCCAGAGGAATTTCAGTGGTAGAAACCTTGTTTTGAGGTCTCAAATAGGAGGGGGTGGCCTCCCCTCCTTGTCTCTCCATGCCATGCCTTGTTAGCACTATAAAGTAGCATCCTTTTGTGGCTTATGTTAGCTCTTTTCAAGCATGTTTTTGTGACTTTTAGGACCTGATATAACTCTGTTTTGGGCTGGTTTGGTCACCTCTTGCATGCTTCATGTACTTGTAGTGCAAATCTTGCTTACTAGCCTTGTATGCTTGATGTTTTGGCTCATTATTCTAGCATGTGTTGGCTTAGTCTCAGCCCATCTTTGGTGTTTTTTTGCCATGCTCTAACTCTGTTTTGAGTGGTCTTCATCACTCAAGATTTGCTTTGTATACTTCTAGTGCAATTGTGCTAAATTGCCTAATATGTGCTATTGTTTTGGCCTCTAAATCTAGCCATTCTTAGCTTATTTCAAGCATGTTTTAGAACTCCATTTGGGCTGTTTTAGGACTGTTTTGGGCTGCCTTGGTCATATGACTCATGTTTTGTATAGCTATAGTGCAAATGCCTTGACTAGCTTTGAGTTTTGAGGCATTTTGCATGCTTGGCTTGAGGTATTTGCATGCTTTAGCATCATTTGGCATAGTATTTCAGAGCATATACTTCCATCATACACTCATGTTTATCACTCTTTAATTGTGTTTAAGAGTTGTGGTATTATACCTTGTTGGTGAGCTAATACATGAGCACATCTTTCTTGCCATCTATGCTGCGAGTCTAGCATGTTTTTGCCACTATTTTGACCTACCTTAAATCTTTTTTGAATGGTTAGGGTCATTTGAGCATTTCTTAGTATGGTTGTAGTGTAAAGGGCCTTGCCTAACTTTGGGTTTTGAGGCCTTTAATGTGTTATGCATGTGATGTTTGCATGGTATGGCACCATTTAGCAAGTAATTTCAGTGCATATAATGTAGTCACACTCTCATATACTTCACTTCTTCATAGCTTTTGAGGGTTGTGTATTATGCCTTGCTCATAGGCCAACATGTGTGCATGTTCTTCTAGCATTTTGAGCTTCCATTCCAGCATGTTTAGGCCACTATCTTGGCATGCATGAGCTCTGTCCAAAGCTGATTTGGTTGTTTAAGCTTTGTATTGCATGCCTCTTGTATGATGCTCTTTACTTGCTTTGATGCTTTAGCCTCCAAACTTGCCATGTATGCATTGTTCATATGTTAGAATCTTGTGCATGCCACATTAACATTGTTGTTTGCATGTGTGCATTGCATTGTGTTCAGCCGGACGTTATGTTGAACAGAAAGTGAATTGGTCCATTTCATACTTAAAGTGATAAAAATGGGTCAATCCCCTTTGTCTTCATTGCCTTTGATTATCCATGATAAGGTGATGGTCCAAGTGTCCTGTTTGCCATGCATTTATTGAGTTTGTGTAAGCTTAACTCTTTGGCCATCATGCATTGAGATACGTGATTGGTGGCTCAAGAGCCGAGCACTACACTCCATTGAGCTTAAGAAATGATAGGGAGAGTGGTTGCACACACATTTCCTTGCAAATACACTGCCATGTCTTTGTTTGTGCTTTGTTGCAGCAAAAGGAGAAATCTGCAGGAAGCAGTGGCCGACCGGCCATCAGAGCCGTCGATCAACAACTTAGTCTGCCGATCGACCATCAAAGTTGGCCGATAGCCATAAACTCTGTCCGATGGCCATTCCTTTTAGCCGATCATCTATCAAAATGTTCATAAGGTGGGTCAGAAGTACCTTGGAAGTTGGCACAATTTTCAAAAGTTCAAAAGAGTGCAAACAGAGGCAACATGAGGCACAATAGTGGATTTCTGAGCGGAGCCGACCGAGCATGCATACACCCCTCCCTGCGAGGCCATTGTTACCGTTTTACTAGCTAGTTGTAATTGATTACTTGTCTTGTAATTAATTAGTTTAATCTGTGTCATAATATTCTAATTAGCTTAGTATAGCTAGTTTCAATTCGGTTTGTAATTAATTAGCTTAGCATAGCTAGTTAGTTGATTCATTCGGACCCTCTGTCGAGAGGGCACAACTGTTGTAATAAGTGTACGTATATGTGATGCATGTCTTCCAACCCCCACTTCTTTCTCCCTTTTACTTAACCGCTTTCGATGGTTAGTTTAGGGTCATTTTCAATTAGCATCCTTATGCTTGCATCATTCATTTGTATTGCATGCACCAGGCTCGACGCATCATACTAACTGCACTGTATTTTAATACCAATTTGAATACATGTTATCAAGTTGCATTCACATGACATCTTAGAATAGCCGAACCTATCTTAGTTGCATTTCGCATGTGGTGCATTAGGCATTGTTGACATAGCTAGGATCATGCATTGATTACTAACTAGCTTTTATTTTGGCTCGGAGTACTAGCTAAGTGTTTATGCTTTAGCATCCTTGTATGCGTGTAAGTGTTGTCACGTTTAGCATGCTTGCCATGAGGCTATGTGCTTAATTGCTATAACTGTTTGAATGCCTATGGGTGGAGGCTTGATTGCCTGAATTGGAACAACTTGATGATTGTGAGTTTTAAAGCCCACTTGAAGTGGCAAAATCATGTTTTTCTAAGCCCACTTAAGGGTGGCAAATCTGCGTCTTAGCCTACTTGCAAGTAGCAACTTCAAACCACTTAAAAAAAAAACGTGAGTTGTTTTGTTCCAATCCGCGTGATTGAGTCTATACTTGTATGCTGTGCGCATCACATAGTAAGCTAGCTAATAGACTGGAATAAGAACACATGTGTTTTCAAAAACAACATATCATGTTAGTAAAGGCCGATCTTTTGATCGAGAGAGCTAGGGTGCTCATTGCATGACCTTCCCCTCTCGTACCCAAGTTCCCGAGCTGAGACAACTTTAGTGATAACGAACACGTGGCCTTAGGCACGAGTCAGGGTTTCATAAATTTCCCAAAACAAAATATTTAGGTAGCGACTCTGAAATCTGGCAAAGTAGTCCATGTTTGGCGCTTTTTGATTAAAATCGATTTTCTAAAACGATTTGCCGGATTTGAACTCTTTGGTGATTTATCAGTCTTACATTGCACTTTGTGAGATTAGATTCAGAACCGTGACAAGAGTCCGAACTGTAGTAGCTAAAAACAACGATTCGCACCCTAGCGCGCGGAGCGGAGTTCGGGCGGTCTACATCGTGTCAGGTATACTTCCAATTTGTGCTCAAAACGCTTATATTTTGATTGATTCGGGGTCGACACATTCATTTGTCTCGCATGCTTTTTCACAAAAATTAAATAGACCACTAGAACCCATGAACTATTTGTTAGTTGTATCTTTACCTGCTGAGGGATCTATGACTTGTGCTTATGTGTATCTTGCATGTGAGATTGTTATCGGGGATGTACTTTTGTATGTTGATTTGCTACCCTTGAATCTTGATCATTTTGATGTAATTTTGGGAATAGATTGGTTAACAAAATATCATGTCTCCATTGACTGTGTAACGAAATAAGTTATTTTTCATCCGCCTGGATTGCCTGAATTTGTGTTTAACGGAGTTGGTGTTGTACCTCCCTGTAGACACCCCATTTTTGACCGTCCTCAAGACTCAGACGTCACCGATTGAGCGCTTGGTGATGTTGCATACTGTGCTCGTTCAGAAGTCTCAGAGTCGCGGCCGTGCGCCCTGCCTCCGGACTTCCGAACTTTCTTCTCTAACTTGTCTCGGCTTTCGAACTAGGCTCGGTTTTCTCTGTTTTCTTTCCTGAGGGAAGGGAGTGGTCCCGTAGATTATCTCCCGGTGGCCGTGAGCTACTTTTCGTGGCCGTAGGCCATTTTGCCCATTTCGGAGCCCGGTTCCCGGTTTTCGGGATCGTCAGGCCGTGTGCCTCGGCTCGGGACCGCCCAACCATCTCCGAGTTCTCCGGTTTTTGGCTTGCACCTCTGTTTTATAGTTCCGAGGAACACTGGGGCCTCTGATGCCCACATCGTGGCCGTATGCCACTTTCGGTGCCTGTAGCCGGTTTTCGGGACCCCGAATCGCACGGTTTGGGCCCCGAGCATTCATTTTGCATCAGTTTTCTCTGATTTTTGGCAGGAACCTCTGTTTTGTCATTCCGAGGGACACTGGGGTCGCAGATATCCACTTCGCTGCCGTATGCCGCTTCCGGTACCTGCAGCCCATTTTCGGGATCCCGAATTGCTCGGTTTTGACTCCGAGCGTTCATTTCTCATTAGTTTTTGTTCAAATTTGGCAGGTACCTCTGTTTCAATACCAGGAAGATCACTGGGGGGTGGGAGGCCAGCAATTATCCCAGATAACCAGTTTCGCTCCTCCGGCGCCTGTTTTGCTCACTTCCGGGCCAATGTTGAACACCCTGGGGGTATTTTCTTCCAACCAAAGCTACATATTTGTGATCAGGGGACATGGGAGGACCCTAAAAATGTATGGTCGGCCAGCAATTCCTATTTCAATTTTTGAGCCTCTTCTTCAAATGCAATGTTGTGAATCCTGCTTCAATGTTGCCAATTTCCGACCTTGGAACCTTGTTCTACACACATGGGAGGACACAAAAAAGTGGTGGTCGGCCAGTAATTGTGAATTTCATTTTTGAGCCTCTCCTTCAAATGCAATGTTGTGTCTCCTGTTTCAGAGTTGCCAAATTCCAACCTTGGGGCCTTGTTCTACACACATGGGAGGACACCAAAAAATGGTGGTCGGCCACTAATTCAACTTTTCATTTTTGAGGGGTGGCTGGCCGGCCATGGGAGGTGGCTGGCCGGCCATGAGGGGTGGCTGGCCGGCCACTTGCAGCAAAACCACCTGGTCGACCAGCTTCTTGCTTTCCAGCCCATTCCAGCTGTCCGGATATTTTTGCCAAAATATCTCCACATCCGGGGGATATTTTGGGAGGGAAATCTTGCCTCCATTTCCCTCCCATTTTACACCTTTTTTTGCCTACTTAAAGGGCTGGACAGCCCCTTTGCCTGGGTTAGAAAATTTGCTCTCAAGAACACCTCTCCCAAATCCTCCATCTCCATAGCCAAAACTCAAGAAAAAGCTTCAAGTCTCTAACTCTTCTCTTCATCAACCCTTAGCTCCACCATTCCCACTACCATTCCAGCAGCAAGGGAGTGATTTCCAGTGGCCAAGGATCAACAAATTCAAGTCAAGAAGCAAAGAAAGAGTTGTCTACAAGGGTAAGCCACTAAAACCCTTTTTCTATCATTTTCTTGGACCAACTTTTTACCCTATTTCCCTTCAGTTTTTAGGCTTTGAACCCTACTGGTTTTGTGCTCATTTTGAGCCCCCCTACAACATTGTAGAAGGGCTCAACTCTGTTTGGTGTCTCCTTGATACACTTCTTTCAATACCACTCTTTAGGCCATAAAATTGCATGCTTTGCTTGGCTTTTGAGTGATCTGATTTCGGGCATACTATAAACTGTTAGTGGACTTTTTTTGAGCCCCTCTTCAACATTGAAGAAGGGCTCAACCATGTTTGGTGGCTCTAGCATGCACTTGCTTTGAAATTCCTCCATTTTACCGTAAAATTGCATGCTATTTTTAGCCCATTTTTGATCTGAATTGGAGCATTGAATGAACTTAAGGTGTGCTTATTTTGAGCCCCTCTTCAACATTGAAGAAGGGCTCAACCTGTTTTTCGTCCTCTATCATGTACTTGCTTTGGATTCTTGTTCTACTCCCATATTGCATGCTTCTTTAAGCTTACCATGCTTCTGTTTTGGGTCTCCATCAGGCTTGTAAAGTGTCATATTTTGGTCTTTTATTTGTGTTTTGTTAAGGGCCTTAAGCCATTTGGTGTTTGTTTTTGGTACTTCATGTTGTATCCATCAAATTTTCCGTAAATTTGCATGTTTGTTTAGGTCATTCTAGCTTCTGTTTATGGCCTTCATCAGGCTTAGGAAGTATCTTTTTTTGACCTATTCTTTGTATTTTATTAAGGGCCTTAGGCCATTTGAGGCTTGCTTATGGTACCTTATGTTATAGCCCCTTTTGGTCCATATTTTGCATGCTATGCTTGCCATGTCTACACACTGTTTTGAGGGATGTCATCTGCTGTAAATGTACATATTTTTGGTCCCTCTTTAGTTTTTTAGAACTGATTTTTTGGGTTTGAGCATTGTAAATACCACTTGCCTTGTAATTCCCCTCTTTTCCCGTATTTTTACATGCCATTGTTGCCATATCTATGCTCACATTTTGGCCATGTTTTGTACTGGAAAGATGCTATTTTTGGGGCTGCCTTGCTACTGTTTTTGCTTTCATGTGCCAATTTTGCATGTTTAGCATAGCCGTAGGCCATTTCGGGCACTTAAAATCACATTTCGGGATGATTTCATGCACTGACCGTCATTTCGTACCATTTCGGGGCTGTTCTCCCCTTCATTTAGCTGCTGAAGTTTGGTTTGCATGCTTGCATATCATTTTCCATGTCTTTTCATGCCTTAGTGCGTTGCCTCGGTTTGCGTGCCCATGGGCACACATTTCGAGGCACTTTACTTTTTACCCGTCGGCATCTTATGTGAGTGCGGCTGAGGTCCTCTCATGTTAGTGTAAGCCCAATTTGCATTTTCATGCCTTTACATCACCGCCTCGGTTTGCGTGCCCGTGTGCACGCATTTCGAGGCAGCTCTTTTTTATCCGACGGCAGCTTATGTGAGTGTGGCTGAGGCCCTCTCATGTTGGCATAAGCCCATCATTGCATTCCGTATGCCACTTCATACATTCCTCGGTTTGCGTGCCCGTGTGCACGCATTTCGAGGCGTTTTCTTTTTATCCGACGGCAGCTTATGTGAGTGAGCTGAGGCTCTCCCATGTTGGTGTAAGCCCATCGCGGCATTCCGTGTGCCATTTCATTTCATTTTATCATCGCCTCGGTTTGCGTGCCTGTGGGCGCGCATTTCGAGGCACTTCGATTGTATCTGATTTTCTCATTTTATCATCGCCTCGGTTTGCGTGCCTGTGGGCGCGCATTTCGAGGCACTTCGGTTGTATCCGATTTTCTCATTTTATCATCGTCTCGGTTTGCGTGCCTGTGGGCGCGCATTTCGAGGCACTTCGGTTGTATCCGATTTTCTCATTTTATCATTGCCTCGGTTTGCGTGCCTGTGGGTGCGCATTTCGAGGCACTTCGGTTGTATCCGATTTCCATTTCATCGTCACCTCGGTTTGCGTGCCCGTGTGCACGCACTTCGAGGCACTCTGTTTTGTCCGATTTGCATGTCATGCCATCGCCTTGGTTTGTGTGCCCGCGTGCACGCTTTTCGAGGCATCTTATTTTCATCTCATTTTCACAGCATTGTGCATACTAGGCTGTATCTTAGTTGCATTTCATGCATATCATTGCATATTGCACGGGAAACGAGGCACGTTTCGTACTCCTAGTAACGGAACGGGTCTCAATTCCCAAGTCACCAACACTCCAGATTGCCCATGATGGAGTTCGGTTTTGTTGTAGCATTCACTTACATTCATCCCTATATTGAGTTGTGCAATCCGATTCCTCGGCCATCATGCATCGATATGCGTGATTGGTGGCACGAGGATCGAGGCATGCATATATTTGTGAAATACACTGCTGTGCCCTTTTCCTGCTCTCTGTTGCAGCAAAATTCAGAGTTCAGCAAATTTCTGGAATCTGGCACGCATTTCGAGAAACAGTGCAAACAGAGGCTAATTGGGGCATCCCAGTGGATTTCCGCGCCAGGCAGCCCGACAGGCGGCATCTATCAGAAGCAAGGCAGTCCCTGGCTTGCACGCCAGTTCTACCGCTTTTATTAATTAATTTGTCAATTAATTAGAAATCTGTATATTCTTTTATCCGGACTGTATATTCTTTTATTCGGACTGTATATTTATTCGAACCCTCTGCGCGAGGGCATAATTGTAATGAGGATGTGTGAGTGTGATGTATGTCTTCCAACCCCCATTTCTTTCTCCCTTTTATTTATCCGCTTTGAATGGTTAGATATAGGGCATATTTCAATTAGCATAACAGTATGACAGCATGTTTGCATCATTCATCTGTTTTGCACGCACCGGGCTCGGCGCGTCATACAAACTGCATCTGTATTTCAATTCCAAGTTGAATACATGATAGCTGTAGCATTTCACATGTCATGTTTAGAATAGCCGAGCCTGCTATAATTTGCATCTTTGCATGTGTTGCATTAGGCATTCCGTATATTTTAGGATCATGCATGATTTCTAATCAGCTTTTGTTTTGGCTTGGAGTACTAGGTAAGTTTTATGCTTTAGCATCCTTGCATGCGTGTGAGTGATTGCCATGAATAGCATGCTTACCATGAGGCTATGTGCTTATGTGATATAACTGCCTTGAATGCCTGTGGGTGGAGGTTGAGTTATCTGAATTGGGACAATTCATTGACTGTTTGTTTTAAGCCCACTAGATAGTGGCAACATCACTGTTTTCTAAGCCCACCCGGGGGTGGCAAATCCGCATTTTAGCCTGCCTGCGGGCAGCACCATCACATCATTTTCAAACAAACAAACATGAAATATTTCGTTCCAATTCAGACGGCCCAGTCTATACTTGTTTGCTGCGAGCATCACATAGTAATCTAGGCTAATAACTGAAATAAGAACTCACAAAGTTTTCAAAAACAGATATCATGGTTAGTAGAGGCCGGTCTTTGACCGGGCGAGAGGGGGTGCTCACGATGTGACCTTCCCTAATCGTACCCAAGTTCCCGAGCCAACTTTGGTGATGACGGACACGTGGCCTTTTGGCACAGAGTCAGGGTTTCCTAAATTTCCCATTTTTTAAAATATTTAGGTGGCGACTCTGTTATCTGGCAAAGCAGTCCATGTTTGGCACTTCTTTCAAAAAAAATCTGTTTTTCTTCAAAACGATTTGCCGGATTTGGACTCTTTGGTTCGAGATTTGGAACCGCAACAAAATCGAGTCCGAACTGTAGCGAGGTCCCCCCGCGGGCGTTGTTACACTCCCCCATACTTGATTTTATCTATGAAAGCATTTAAATTAATTAAAAAGGGGTGTAAAGGGTACTTATGTTGTATATTGACCGTGCTTACTGATGCTAAAGCTAATGTGGACAGTATTCCTATAGTCAGAGAATTCCCAGATGTCTTTCCAAATGGCTTGCCAGGGGATTTGGTTGATAGTGAGATTGAGTTCACCATTGAGGTGTTACCGGGTACACAGCCAATTTCCAAAGCTTCGTACAGGATGGCACCTACTGAATTGAAAGAATTTAAAATTCAGTTACAAGAACTATTAGACAAAAACTTTATCAAACCCAGTACTTCATCGTAGGGTGCACCAGTTTTATTTGTGAAAAAAAAGGACGGCTCATTAAGGCTTTGTATTGACTACCGTGAATTGAACAAGGTGACAGTGAAAAACAAGTACCCATTGCCTCGTATTGATGATTTATTTGACCAATTACAAGGCGCTCAGGTCTTCTCCAAAATTGACCTTAGATCCGGATATCATCAATTGAAAGTCAAAGTAGAGGACATTGAAAAGACTGCCTTCCGAACAAGGTACGGACATTATGAATTTCTTGTCATGCCTTTCAGAGTTACTAATGCGCCTGCTGCATTTATGGATCTTATGAACAGAATTTTCAAACCATTCCTCGATGAATTTGTGGTTGTTTTTATAGATGACATTTTGATTTATTCCAAGAGTAAGGAGAAACATGAACATCATTTGAGAATTGCTTTACAGACCTTAAGAGAACAGAAACTGTATGCAAAACTAACAAAGTGTGAATTTTGGCTTAATAGCGTTATGTTTTTGGGGCATGTAATTGGTAAAGATGGCATTTCAGTTGATCCACAGAAAATTGAAGCAGTAGTGAATTGGCCTAGACCGACTAATGTTACTGAAGTTCAAAGTTTCTTGGGTTTGGCCGTATATTATCAAAGATTCGTGAAAGATTTTTCCAAAATTGGCGTACCGTTGACTCAGTTAACTCAAAAGGGAATACCATTTGACTAGACCGACAAAAGGGAATTAGCTTTCTAGGAATTGAATACTCAACTTGTGACTGCACCGATTCTCACTCTACCCTCAGGTACAGATGGATTTACTATTTTTAGTGATGCTTCTTATAAGGGTTTGGGATGTGTATTAATACAGAATGGTAAAGTTATTGCGTTGCGTATACTTTCCAACAACTGAGGCCATATGAAAAAAACTACCCAACATGCCGCAGTTGTATTTGCATTGAAAATTTGGCGCTACTACTTATATGGGGCAACATGTGAGGTGTACACGGATCACAAGAGTTTGAAATATTTCTTTACATAGAAAGAGTTGAACATGAGAGAGCGGAGATGGTTAGAATTGATAAAAGACTATGACTTGCAAATTTTGTATCATCCGGGAAAAGCTAACACCGTTGCTAATGCACTTAGTCGAAAATCAATTGGGAATTTGGCCTGTTTGCTCACCGGACAGAAAGAACTATTGCGTGATCTTGAGAAATTTGAAGTTGAGATTGTTTTGCGTGAACAAGGTGGGACATTGGCTGCTATTTCTGCTCAACCGGCACTCATTGAAGAGATCAAAGAGAAACAACAATAAGATGACTTTTTGAAAAAGATCATTGATGAACGAGAATCCAAACCAAGGCCGGACTTTAAATTTGAAAATGAGGTGTTGAAATTCCAAGGAAGGTTATGCGTATCAAATGATCCGGAATTGAAAAAGCGAATTTTGCAAGAAGGCCACAGTTTAAAACTTTTTATCCATCTGGGAAATACAAAAATGTACCAAGATTTGAAGCTTAATTTCTGGTGGCTAGGAATAAAGAAAGAAATTGCTGAGTTTGTATTGAGATGCCTACATTGCCAACTAGTCAAAGCTGAACATCAACGACCCGCGAGCTTACTTCAACCTTTGCCAATACCAGAGTGGAAATGGGAACATATTACTATGGATTTCATTGTTGGATTGCCTCACTCCAGTAGAGGTATGGATTCAATTTGGGTTATTGTTGATCGATTGACTAAATCTGCTCATTTCTTACCTGTCAAAACAATTTATAATGCGGATAAGTTGGCTACAATTTATATTAATGAGATTATTAGATTGTATAGAGTGCCTGTGTCCATTGTTTCTGATAGGGACTCGAAGTTTACATCAAGATTTTGGCAAAGTTTACAAACGGCACTGGTACCGAATTGAGATTGAGTAGTGCTTACCATCCTCAGACAGATGGCCAATCAAAAAGAACAATCCAGACTCTAGAAGACTTACTGCGTATGTGTGTGCTTGATTTTCAAGGGAACTGGGAAAGTCACCTGCCTTTGGCTGAATTTGCCTACAATAACAGATTTCATTTGAGTATTGGCACGGCGCCTTTTGAGGCTTTATATGGTAGAAAATGTCGGTCTCCTATATGTTGTTCAGAAGTTGGTGATGGGCCTTTACTTGGGCCCGAGATTGTACATGAAACAACAGAAAATATGAAATTAATCCAACAAAGATTGAAAACTGCTCAAAGCCGACATAAAAGTTACGCAAATGTCGGAAAGCGAGACAGGGAATATGAAGTGAGTGATCATGTTTTTATTAAAGAGACACCAATGAAAGGATAGACTCGCTTTGAAGCTAAGGGTAAGCTAGCACCGAGATATGTTTGGCCGTATGAAATCATTGAAAAGATTAATCCAGTGGCATATCAAGTAGCACTTTCTTCTAAAATAGAACATATGCATAATGTTTTTCATTTTTCGATGTTGCGAGATTATCTTTGGGATCCTTTCCATGTTATTGAGCCTACCCGTGTGGTATTGAGTGATGATTACACTTATGAAGAACGGCCTATTCAGATTGTAAACCGACGAATCAAGCGGTTGAGGAATAAGGAAATCCCGTTAGTGAAGGTAGATTGGCAAAATCATGGTGGCAATTACGCGACTTGGGAAAGGGAAGACGATATGATGAAATGATATCTTGAATTGTTCCTCCTAGATCCAGTGTTCTTCCAAAATGAAGGTAATTCGAGTTTGGAGGACCAAACTCTTTTTAAGGGGGGAAGACTGTGACAACCCTCACCTATGATTAGCGTTAAATCGTGATTTAGCATGGTAAGTAATTGATTAAAATGAAATCCTAAATTGATTACATGAGTGTGTTATTTTGATTGCATTTCTATTTGTTTGAAATAGAAAAAATATGTGCACATTTTAATTTCGATTGCGAATTGAAAGCCTTATCGGCAGCCAATTCAGAAATTGACTTATGTTATATGTTAATTAGGACTTATAGAATTTTATAGTAGGTTTAATTGAAATTTGATTTGGAACAATTAAATTAGAATAAATAATGCTAATTAATTTAGCCTAAGTTATTTACATGTTTGTCATTTAGTGGATTTCCTCAAGACCATTGCTTTATTCTTATTTCATACTTGTTGGTCACCATCCATTTCTCCACCTGCTTGTGCAAAAACGTGAGAGGGAGGGAGAATAGGAAGAAAATTGGATTCAACTAGGGTGTTGCTTGAAAACTTAGAAGAAATTGAAGAGGGCTTGGAAGATTAGGCTACCACACTTGGAAATTCAAGACTTAAGGTAGGAATTCACCCTCTTAATTATGAATTTAAATTGTTCATGAATGGTTCATGGAAAATTGGAGACTAAAGTTAAGAAATAGCCTAAAGGTTAGATTTGGGAATTAATTCATGTATGCATGTCCATATCATTGAATTTTGAGATTTTCTTCATGAAAATTTCCACATGCACGTTCACATTATGGTTGTACCTTAGAAATTCACCATGTTTTCGAGTTGAATCTTGCATTTGATCATACTTTGGAGTATTGGGGTTCATGAGAACTCATGCATGTCATGTTTTTGAACTAATCATAAAGTTTTGGTTGAATTTGTGTTCAATTGGCATACTTTTGGGCTTTGATTTTATGAAATGATCTTCAAAACATGTTGCGTTATGAGTTTCTAAGTATTTTCCATAAATTTGGCCCAAAATGATGAGTTTTGGCATGTTTGATTCATGGTTTGAGCTTTGGGAGCAAATTTGGAAAACCCGGAATTTGGCTTCCTCACTCGAGTGACCACCTTTGTTTTCAGACTTTTGCTCGAGCGAAGGAATGCTGGCTCGAGCGTAAATTGCAAGCTCTCAGGTTTCTGCGTGTGTAGAAGCATGCTTGAGCGACGAGACCTACGCTCGAGCGAGGAGCTGTATCTCAAGCTCGAGCGAGCATTGAGTGAGCGTTGAGCAGAGATTTTCAGCAACCAGTACTTTTCAGATTTTTGCAAATCGCTTAAGCGAAGGAGTCTACGCTTGAGCGATCAGGCACATTCTACGTGTCCGCTCGAGCGAAGAAAGCCACGCTCCAGCGAGACCCCTGTTTTCAGCAAGTTTTGAAAATTGTTTTTAAGTACATTTTTGTATCCTCATTCCATCCTAGGCATTCCTAGGCCATGTTTAAGACATCATAATGAGGATAATGATATAGAACCACACCAAAAGAAGAAAAGGGGCTAAGTTATTAATAGCGAGTGTGTAATCTAGTGTGTACGTTCTGTAATTATGTAGGTTTGGCACCCAAGGAAGCTGATTTGCCTGCTTACAGCCCTGTGATCTGTGAGTAACATTGTTGTAAAGATATGTTCAATCGTATTTATTTTCTGATTGATAAATCATATTGTTTTCTGAAATGACACTTTTTATCGATTGAATGATGATCCTATTTTGAACTGTATTCGTGGCATCCATAGCATATTGCTATTGTTATTGACATTGTTATCGTTATCATTACAGAGATCTCTGTCAGTTCCAAATCTTGGAACTATTGTTATTGTATGATGGCCATCAATTGATTGTTCAGTCTTTTAAGACCTTGTATTATTGCTATTGGATGTACTACGTATGACCTACACGAATATGATGAATTAAATTGATCGAATCGAATGATTGATCGACAAATGATATTGATTGAAAATGTTCTAATGCTAATCGATTGTTTCAAAGACTGTAAAGGACATCATTCTTAACCTCTTTACACATTTGTTATTCATTGGGCTTTAGCTCACAGTTTATATATGTATGTAGGTGGCTAGGCACCAAACCAAAGCTAGAAGCGTTGAGTTAAGCTCATGTTTTGTCAAGCCAACCATTGTGCCTCACTTTGAGGTTCCGAGTCTGCTCGAGCCAAGGCTGTTTTGGGGTGTTTCAGATTCACCCTTTTTGTCTCTGTTACTGTATTGAATGTTTAAGACTTGGTTGTACAGTTATGGTGAAGGGATTAGGTCCCTAACCTGTATGTTATGTGTATCTGATATGTATATATGTTTATGGTTATGAATGTGGTTGTGTCCATAAAAGTCTTTTTCCATACAGGTTTTCACAGCTCATTGGACATCCTTTTTTTATTTTATTACTGGTTGGCTTCCACCAGCCCCTTTATATTGTATTATTGTCTTTACTGTTAAGCATGCCTTTGGTAATCACGGATTACTGGCTAGTTACGATACTAAACCCTGAGGGGCGGGTTTTGGTCGTGACAGGGATATCGTCCCGAGTTTGATTCACACTCCCCAGATGGTTAGCATATACGTACGCGCATAAATCAAAGCACTCGTCTATTTATGAGAACGAGGTGACAATATATATATACACAACATCTCACTCATGAGAATAAACATAACAATGCCAAGCCTAAGGCATTCAAATAAATCTCATAATCCTCACTTTTTTTTATACACTCATTCTCACCAACACTCAAATAAAACAACAAATCCATGAAGTTATGGTGGAGTGTAAGGAATTTATCTATGGATTCCTAATTAATTTTAATTTCATATAACCATGAGTGTGATTACAACCATAAAATAAATACATGTAAAAACCCTAAACCTGGCATACACAACTAATCAAAATAATTAAAATCAATCAATCATCTAAAAATCATAAACCTTACATACACAACTAAACAAAATAATTAAAATCAATCTATCATCTTTATGTAAAAACAAAATCAAATTAACATCAAATAAATAAATAAAACAACGAATTAAACATAAATCAAGGGAAATGGGTTTTGTACTCACAATATTTTTTTGAAAATCCAAGAAATATTTGAAAAACTAATAGAACCACCAAAACAAAACCCTAATCTTTTTTTTTTTCTCTTCCCTTTCTCTCCTTTATCGTCTCTCTTTTCTCTCCCTCACGGTTTGCACTCTTACACAGCCGTACACAGAGCTTCTCTTCTTTTTGATAAATCTCTCTCTCTCTCTCTCTCTCTCTCTCTCTCTCTCAATCTCCTCTTCGAAACTGCTGCTAGATTGAATATTCTTCACACAGACACACACGTTTGTGATTCAACCCTAGTATATTATATAATAACCTAATACCATTATATAATATTATATTATATAAATTCAACACAAATACAACATATATAATATGTTATATAAAATCAATATATATAACACCTTTTTATATATATAATAAATATATATGTATATATATAAATATTCAAATTAATTATCTATAATTAAATATCACATTAAATTAATTAAATAACACATTAAATTAATTAAATATCACATAAAATTCTCATGTGACCACATAATTAATAAAGCCAAAAATAAAATAAGATAATAATAATCATAATCATAATAATAAATAATGACTTAAGAAAATTAGGGTCGCTACACCCCCACTTCCACTTGCAGTGTTTGTACCAATGCCCATTTGTTGATGACGTGACAAATTTTCATAAGATAAATTCACCGACTCTTCAATCCCCATTTATATATCGGGAAATTCATTTCTAGTGCGTTTAGACAGAAGGTCTTTGGCCCGCTTGGTGGATGTTGATGGATTTTCAGAAGCAAGTGAGGTAGCTGTAGGCAAATGATCATTTGGCCCATCAGTATTTTGTTGTTCCTCCATTTGCAAAGCTTTTTGACCTTGTTGTGTTTCGAGCATGTGTATTTCTTCCACCATGGGCTTCCAAAGTCTCACCATTGCGTTGATGAACCAATTAGAAACCTGGTTAGCATTGTCAATTAGAAACTTGGTTAGCATTGTCAACCTTGATCACCTCAATTTTATATAGCCGTGGAGATGTTTAAATACAAGTCAAAAGTTTGATCCGACATTGAGCACCTTAAGGAGAGCTCTTTGAGTGCTTGTATATGTGTGTGCACATTTGTGTAGTGTGTATATGAAGTAGAGGCTACTAGAGCTAACAAAAAGTAACGCACCTGGCTGTGTGAAAGACCAGTCTGTTTAGCTAACATTAGCTTGTCTGTATCAGTCCGGTGGTTGCCGGATTTGATGGGTTGGTCTTCATCGGCTCCACAGATAGGAGTGTCAAGATATGGTGGCGAGAGATGCAATGGAAGGGTACCAAACACTTTTTTTTTCATAGAACTGCACCATATGGGTTGTAATGTTTTGAAATTTTCAAAATTAGTTTCTGACAACTTTTGGCATACCAAAATCGGCCATTACACGAAAAAGTGAGAAAGCGAGATAGTGTAGGGTGAAGTAGGAAGTGAGGTGAAGAGAATGGAAAAAGAATGAAGTAGAACTATCAAGAATCGAGAAAGATATGAAGTTTGAAAGATGACTTGAAAAAAAGTCAAAAATGAGAAGAAAAGTTTTTTTTTATTATTATTTTTTTTAATCAAATTTTGGAGCTCCGATAACATGCAAAAAAAGGAAGAACGAGACATGTGAGATGTGATATAAAAACTAGACCGTGAGTTGAATCCAACGATGTAAAAATGAGGCGAAAT
Source organism: Camellia oleifera (assembly GCA_022316695.1). Classification (NCBI taxonomy): domain Eukaryota; kingdom Viridiplantae; phylum Streptophyta; class Magnoliopsida; order Ericales; family Theaceae; genus Camellia; species Camellia oleifera. The sequence goes on along the minus strand of CM039312.1, from coordinate 55,220,296 downwards.
GAAGTTATGATGAAGCAGATAGAAGGACTTGACGTGGTGGTTGGTGGTGGTAGTTGGTGGTGGTGGTTTGATGGTAGAAAATGGTGGATTTGCATCTTTATTTTGAAATTTGGGGCCAAAATGTATTTTTTTTTAATGTTTTCCGTTTCAAATGTGATGGCAGGGGCAAAATTGATAGTAATTTAAATAGTATGGGGGTACGCGTGAAAATAAGAGTAGTCTGGGGGGGTCATTGAAAATCATGTAAAAATATAGGGAAAAAATGAAATAATCTCTTAATATGGAACCATCAAAGATTGAGGGTTATTTTGAAATTTTAGTTTCAAAAATGTTAGAGACCTCAAAAAATCTACAAAAATTTCTACCAAATGTTTCACATAGATATGTGACCCACACAATATAGGTCTCATGTGGGTCCTACACCCATGTGAGACATTTAGTAGAAATTTTGATAGAACTTATGGGGTCTCTAGCATTACTCTTTGACTTTTTAAATAATTTTTTGACATTTTACCAAAAAAAATAAGTACAAAAAAACATAGATAATAGTTGATTTTTTGAAGTGACTTATATTTTTTTGGCTAAAATGGACACTTCTCAAAAGAAAATGTTTAAGACCAACAAAAAAAACTCTCACAATGTGACTTATAATAATGTGGTGCACTAAGTGTCAACCTTTACTTTGTTATATATCCAATTATCATCTCATTGTGAGTAATCTAAAAGTATGAATGTCTAACATTTTTCCTTCCCAAAATAAGGCTGAGTATTCCATTTATGTATCAAGAGATATGAACAAGGTTAAGGCTACCTTACTTGTGTAACATACATCATTGTTGGACTAACAAGATAGACCAGGACTAAATAAAGAAATAATTTTTTCTTAGAAAAGAAAAAATATTTGTATCTGACAAAAGAAATTGCAATGATATATCAGCCAAACCCCAAAGTGCCACCATTAAAGACCACACCACAAGTGTCTTGATGGGACCATTGTACTCAATCTTCAGATGAAGCTTCTTAGGTCTCAGCAAACATCCTTATTTATACGTATTACAATAGAACTTATGGGAGTCAAAATTAAATAAAAGCTTGAAAAGGTGAACAGGGCCCAAACAAGTCTAATTCAATTGGGCCCAATTTGAGATCGGCCCACTAGACAAATCAATTAGGCTGAATTAGAGTCGAGTAAACATTAAGAATCACATTAAATGCTGAATTAGGAATATGCATGTCGTATACCGAAGCCGAGTAGTCTAGGGTAGTCGAAAGGGTCTCGTTAGATAAAACTATGCTGTCCCATCCCAAAAAAACATGATAAGAAAATGGGACTAGAGAAAGACTCTATAAAACAGAGAAGGAGGCTGAGGAAAGAGGAATGTGAGAATAACTTATACTTTAAGAAAGATAAAATATCAAGAACTCAGAGATAAAACTGATTGAATGCTAATTCTGGTGCCCCCGACTAGAGTTATTTATCCGTTTCAGGTGACATTGCAGGGATCTTTCAAACCATTTTGGATTCGAGAAGTATTTCCAAATTTACTTCCCCACATAACTCAACTTTTATTGAACCAAAATTAAGACCCCACACTCATGTCATGACAAGCATGAAGTTAGGTATGAAATCCTATTTATACATCGTAGTTAAATAATAATAAAAAGATTTTAATGAATGTTGAGAGTTTGAATTACTTTAATCATAGTTAAAAGAATTAAAAAGAAATCTTAAAAATAAAATAAAATAAAAATAATACAAAAATAGTAAGTGTAATTAATTCATAAAATATTTTGTTGTAGTGTGTGCACGAACAAAAACCCTTTTAAGTGAAGTATAGTGCTTTGACATAAAAGATGATATAAAAGTGATTCTCAAATATAAAAAGTAAAGGGGATTTTTTTTCAAGGTCCTTAGTATTAATATTTTATAGCATAAAGGACATCCAATATTTTCATAATGTCTAAGGTTCTTCATACTTCGATCTAGAGAAATTTTAATTTAGAGAATTTCTCTAGACTTCCCAGAGAAATTTTATCCAAAGAAATTCTCTCCAAATTTCTCTAAACTACCTACTGTCCAGAGAAATTCTCTCTAAATTTCTCTAGATTTCCCACTCTGTAGAGAAATTCTCTTCAAATTTCTCTAGTTTCCAAAAGAAAAATTTCTCTAGTATTAGAAATTTGCTCATGAAATTTCTCTGTAGAGTGCAAATTTCTCTCTAAATTTGCTTTGTCTAGAGAAATTTCTTTCCAAATTTCTCTGGTGTGTAAACTAAAGAATTTCTCAGTACTATCACCATCATAAAATGTTTTGATCAGTGTTATATCTGAGAAAGATAAAAAGAATTTCCCTCATGGGAACAGATTTTCCAAGAAAATTGAAAATTTAAACCATAAAATCTAAATCCATTTTGGAATTTAACTTCCTAAGCTTGTCGAAACCAAGCAGAGAGACATAGAATATTAAAACATTATAAATAAATAAATAAAACATAAAAAACAAACCTTTACAATTCCTGTTTAGTTGAACCCAAATATATATCCATCATAATTTTCAGTCTTTGCTTTTGTTTGGTTTCTTGAAAACCAAACAAATTATCAACTAGCTTGAATAAAATAGTAATGATAGTAAATTTACCCCGTTCAACTGTGATAATGGCCTGTGCAATGTGTAGACGAGTGAAGCCTTGAATTGGTTGTGGATGTCCAAGTTTAAAGAAAGGGTAGAAGTAATCGATGAAGCATATCACATTCAAGGATCGCATTCTCCATTACAGAGCATTCAATATCCGAAGGTCTATTATGACTTCTAGCAGTAGAGTTCTCTTTAATCATCTTATTACTTCTTAGTAGCAGAGTTCACTGAGGCATTTTGTCAAACAGGTGGAGGGCAAGACCAGCAAACACTCTGGTTCGCTTTGGTTGCACAAGGAACTCTCCACCTTGTCACATAAACATGCCTTACGTTTGTCTTGCTAGAAGATTCAAAAAAGTCAGTGGCTGTTCAGATCGGAGAAGATGAAGAGGGGAGAGAAAAGAGAAGAGAGAGCAAATCGAAGAACTCTGTGACAGCGGTGAGCGGCAACGAAGTGAGGAATGGCAAAGAGTGACTGAGCGATCTAGGGTTTCTCTTTCTTTCGCGCATCTTCTCTCTCTCTCTCTTAGTCAAATTTCTCTGTGATATATGGGTATAGGATTGAGGGACCTTAGACATCATAAAATAATATTGTGGATCTTATACATTACTAAAAATGGGAAAGAGACCTTAAACTAATTTTTCCAAATGTAAATGGTATCAAATATCTTTACAAACTAAATATATATATTTTTTTTGGGTAGAACGGGTGCAGAATTAAGCAAGATAAATAGTTTCACTGGAGGATGACATAGCCTTAAAGTTACAGACAAAATTCATAGGAGATAAGGACTAGTGCAAATGCACAATCTTCTATTTGAACAATGGCTTCTTTTTTTTTTTTCTTTCATTTTTTTTAAGCTTATCACCTTCTTATATTTTCAATCAATTAACACTAAATATTAACAAAATTATTTGTAACAGACTTATTTAATTTTATGAAGTACTTTCTAACCATTTTTTATTTTTTATTTATGGGGAAAGAGGGGTAGAAACATTTAAAACTCCCTTATTCTTTTTGCTTATCCACACAAGGCTTTTTGTGGGTCCAAAAGGGAGATGTTTCCTTCATTTTTATCAATCTTACTTAACACAGGTGCTATCTTATTCTCTTTCCCCACTCCTTCTCTCATTGTTCTTTACTATTCCAAACATACAATTAATTGGCCTCATCTTAATCCATATTTCCTTTTCTTGTAATTTTTGTTTTCTTTCTTTTTTTTACATATATAGTCTTATCAGTTAGGCAACAAGGGCTCTCCAAACCTTGTCATGTTAAAACATGATTTTTTATATTACTATAAATCAATATCAAATACAAACAACTATGTTTACCAATATTTAAACAAGGGAGAGACGATCCTCATCTGGATTGGAGAAGCATTATTCGGACCCGTGAATGCAGACGGAATTAAGGGGCAATTGAAAGGGGAGTTTACGCCAAGCAAACGGGCCAAGCTAGTTGTGACTTGGGCCTTACCATTGGATTACACGACCGAGTTGGCATAGCTGAGGGCAGCAGTTTGATCGAGGTTCTAGATCATGCGGCTGAGTTAGCCCAAGGTTTGGAAGTTAGACTGAGCTAAGCCGAGCTAGGTGAAGCGACGGTCCAAGGCTAAGCAAGGTTAGCAAGAACGAATGGAGTTAGGCAAACTGCACTAGTTATTGAGCTTGACCCTGAAGGTTGGCCGGAATTGAGGCTATAACTGACCGGGCTATGCCTAGCTCAGTGGAAATTGCCAAGTGGTCCAATTGGAGTGCGAGAAGAGAAACTCACCAATGGTGTGTGTCAATACCGTTTGGTAGTTTGGCCAATGTTGTTTGGCAGTATTGACTGGTACACATGTAAAGAATAGAGAGGGTAGTACAACCACGCATTTAGGAAAAGACGAGCAGAGTAGCACGCGCAGAGGTTATATAGACTGAGCGGCGCCTCCATACAATAGGTCTGAATTTTTGGCTAACCAGAGCTCTATCTCTCTTTTGTCTTCTCTCTTTTTCTTTCTCTACAAGGGTGCTAACTTGACCGTCGGAGGGGTTTTCCAGCAACCACTCGCTAGGTAGATCACCGTCGTTCTATTCTCAGGTTGAACGGCGTCATTCGGAGCAATGAAGGGCTTGGACAATGAGGAGTATGGAAGCAAAAGAATATTTCCTTCCCGTACAATTGGTGCCATCTGTGGAAATCCGACAGACAAAACCTTATCCTTGAAGCTTTTCCGATCATCTTTTATGGCGAACAATGATGACATTCCACTGTCCGCCATCGACGGCATCATGCCAGAGTTAGTTCAACGTAGAGATGGCCTACCCATCATTTCAACGATGGCTAGTTTAAGTTCCGGGCGTTCTGTCAGCCTAGAAGAGCGTCGCCGACAGCGAGACTCACAGACTTAGCACCTAGAAGATAAGAAGATAACGATGGAGATGGAGGCTATGAAATGCCAGATGAAGGGAAATGGCGTCGCTAGAGTGGGGAACCACAGTAAGCACGCCCATTCTCGCCGTTCTGGCAGTCAGAATAGACGCTACACCCCTTCACTCTCCATCACGAGAAGTATTAGAGTTAGAGACTTTGTCGCGCTGGCGGCGACATCTCGTACACAGGACAGCAGTTACCACCCCTTACGTCTGACAACGGCATCGAGATATTCACACTCCGACCGTTCGAAAGACCTAAGGAATGTGTTGGAGGAACACTCTTGCCAGCATGAAGTGTAGAGGGTGCCTGCACTGCAGCGGCTGGCCCCTAGAAGGCGAGCTAGTGTGGAGGTCGCCATGCCACCACCATGCTTGATGGCACACGCTCCATTAGACAGAGAGTTGGCAAGGCTGAGGTCCACTCCTTTTTTCATAAAGATCGAGAATGCACCACTCCCTTTGGGTTTCATCAACCAAAGTTCATGCTTTATGATAGAAAGACCGATCCGTACATGCATGTAAGCCACTTTCGGCAGGTTATGGCTGGGTACAGGCGAAACGATGCACTCATGTGCCTTATTTTTCCATCGAGTTTGAGCGAGTTGGGTCTAAAATGGTTTGAGAGGCTGCCAGAGGAAAGTATCGAGAGGTGGCAGCAATTGGCAGAGGCATTGGTGACACAATTCAAGACCAACACCAAAATACCCAAACAAGTCGACCACCTTTTGGGAATCAAGATGGAAATAGACGACTTCTTGAAGGCATACAATGCCAAGTATTGTGAGACATTTAATGAGATTTTTGATTGTCTGATGAACCTAGCAATCACTCAGTATAAGCGCGATCTTCCAGTTGGACATAGACCGAGAGACTCGTTCTGTGACGCCCCAAAATTTAAGGACATCATAATAAGATTTAGAACTTAAAATCAATATTGCCACCAATATCACTAACATCCATTAATTAACAACCCAGAAATTTAAAGTTCTTAAGTTACAACTTAGTCTTAGTACATAAAAAAAATAACACAAATATAAAAAGAAAACTAGAGGAAAACTAGAAAATTTAGAAAATAGTTCATGGAATTTGGGCACTCTTCAAGCTAACCAAGGTTGAATGTCGCCTTGCAAGGCCTCAGTGTTCTCTTTGGTTTCTTCGGTACCTGGCATAAAACGCCAGGGCTAAAAACGATTTTAAAATGGAGAAATAAAATTTGGAGAAAACATGTTTTTCTGGGATAGTGAGTTACACACAAGTCATCTGTGTTTGAAAAGTAAAACGAGGACTCAAACGGTGTCAAAACGAGGTATGGTCAGAACGGTTTGCTAGATATTTGAGTTTATAACATATTTCCAGAAGAGTTTGAAGATTGAAACCCAATGGAAGATGATCAAATAATTTTTCTAAGAAAACTGGACAAATTTTATCACATTTTGGAAAAATTGACATTTCTCTCTCAATGCTTAAAATTTTTTTACGAAACCAGAGCCATTTGAAAGGTAATTTCAAAATCTAACTTTTCCAATTTGAATCACTTGAAAACTCATTCTGTAGAATAAACGGTGACCTGGTAAAGTAAGCATTGATGCTGCCTCCAGACAGCAATGAAGTTAAAAATATGTTTCGACCACGAAACATTGTCAAATAATTTTTTTTTTTGTTGATATTCTAGCACCATGAAAACATGTTAAACTAACTCCAATAGTTTCAGATTTTATGAAAGTGTTCCCATGAGTTTGTTCGGGTTTATTCAAAACGAATTAAAAATTTGTTTTGCTGGAAGTTCATTATTTTGTGAAAAACACACTTCGTATTCACCATGAATCATATACAAGACTATAAAAATTATTTCTTGCTACTATTCGCATGTGAAACTTTAATTCTTCATATTTACCTTCATTAGTGGTGATAGGGAATAGATTAAAATAATATTTATGAAGAGTAAACACAAATTCATAAGCATGCAAGATAAATTCAAACAATGGAGAATATTTGAGCACATAAGAAGAAAAATCAGTAACTAGACCCTCTAATCTATACTTACAAGAAGGATAGAAATCATATAATCATAAGATCGTCATTCTATCAACATACATTGAGTTATTGTGTATTAACAATGCATACTCTTGCACATTTTTGATACATAGATTTAGTATAAAAAATAAAAAAAATAAAAAAAAACATATCCAAGAGAGGATAGAGGTTGAGTATTCCTACCTCTAGAGTGTAGACACCCCATTTTTGACCGACCTTAAGACTCAGACGTCACCGATTGAGCGCTCGGTGATGTTGCATACTGTGCTCGTTCCGAAGTCTCAGAGTCGTGGCCGCGCGCCTTGCCTCCGGACTTCCGAACCCTCTTCTCTACCTTGTCTCGGTTTGCGAACCAGACTCGGTTTTCTCTGTTTTCTTTCCTGAGGGAAGGGAGTGGTCCTGTAGACTATCTCCCGGTGGCCGTGAGCTATTTTTCGTGGCCGTAGGCCATTTTGCCCATTTCGGAGCCCAGTTCCCGGTTTTCGGGATCGTCAGGCCGTGTGCCTCGGCTCGGGACCGCCCAACCATCTCCGAGTTCTCCGGTTTTTGGCTTGCACCTCTGTTTTACAGTTCCGAGGAACACTGGGGCCCCTGATGCCCACTTCGTGGCCGTATGCCACTTTCGGTGCCTGTAGCCGGTTTTCGGGACCCCGAATCACGCGGTTTGGGCCCCGAGCATTCATTTTGCATCAGTTTTCTCTGATTTTTGGAAGGAACCTCTGTTGTGTCATTCCGAGGGACACTGGAGTTGCAGATATCCACTTCGCTGCCGTATGCCACTTCCGGCACCCGCAGCCCATTTTCGGGATCCCGAATTGCTCGGTTTTGGCCCCGAGCGTTCATTTCTCATTGATTTTTGTTCAAACTTGGCAGGTACCTCTGTTTCAACACCAGAAAGATCACTAGGGGGTGGGAGGCCAGCAATTATCCCAGATAGCCAGTTTCGCTCCTCCGGAGCCCGTTTTTCTCACTTCCGGGCCAATGTTGAATACCTTGGGGGTATTTTCTTCCAACCAAAGCTACATATCTGTGATCAGGGGACATGGGAGGACCTTAAAAATGTATGGTCGGCCAGAAACTCAGAGTTTCATTTTTGAGCCTCTCCTTCAAGCTCTATGTTGTGGCTCCTGCTTCAGTGTTGCCAATTTCAGACCTTGGATCCTTGTTCTACACACCTTGGAGGACACAAAAAGAAGGTGGTCGGCCAGAAATTATGCAGTTCATTTTTTAGGCTCTCCTTCAAGCTCTATGTTGTGACTTCTGCTTCAGAGTTGCCAGATTCCGACCCTGGGGCCTTATTCTACACACTCGGGAGAACACCTTGGCATGGTGGTCGGCCAGCAAATATTGACTTCATTTTTTGGGGGTGGCCGGCCGGCCATGGTAGGTGGCTGGCCGACCAGGTGGGGTGGCTGGCCGGCCACCTCCCAGAAAGTTACCTGGCCGGCCAGATTCCTGCTTTCCAGCCTGTTCCAGCTGTCCAGCTGCTTTTCAAAGTGTCTCCCTCATCCGGGGGATATTTTGGGAGGGAAAGCTTGGGTGCTTTTCCCTCCCCTTTTACACCCCTTTCTTGTCTACTTAAAGGGCCCAACCCCTTCTTCTCTAGGGTTAGAAAAAATTTCCTCAAGACATCCCTCTCTCAAAGCTTCATTTCCATAGCCAAAACCTTGAAAAACTTCCAAGTTCCTAGCTCCCCTCTTCATCAACCCTTAGCTCCACCATCAACACTACCATTCCAGAAGCAAGGAAGTGTTCTCCAGGGGTTAAGAAGCAACAAATTCAGGCCAAGAAGTAGCAACACTTGGATCTTCAAGGGTAAGTCTCCAAATCTCATCTTTGTAGCATAATTTTCCATCCTATTTTTACCCTATTTCCTTTTGTTTTTGGGGCTCCGACCCCTACTGGTTTTAGGCTTATTTTGAGCCCCTCTACAACTTTGTAGAAGGGCTCAACATCATTTGGTGTCCCTATGATACACTTGTCTCAATATCTAGTTTGTATGTCACAATCTTGCATGCTATTTTTAACCTATTTGCATTTGTTTTTGGGGCTCCGACCCCTACTGGTTTTGTGCTTATATTGAGCCCCTCTACAACATTGTAGAAGGGTTCAACCTCATTTGGCCATCCCATATACCACCCCCCTTTGAAATCCACTTTGGGTCCTAATTCTTGCATGTTTTGTATCCTTTTGTGCTTTTGGTTTTGGCTTTTGGTCAGAACTGAAAGGGGTCTTTTTTTGACCCCCTTTACATGTTTTATGAATAAAGTTTTGTTGTTTGGTGTATGCTTTACATATCTCTTGTTATAACCTCTTTTGGGCTCCATTTTGCATAGAATTTATAGCATGTTTATATTCTGTTTTTGGGGCTGCCATCTTCTGTAAATGTGCTTATTTTTAGGCCCCCTTCAATGTTGTAGAAGCATGTTTGTTCATTTGGGGTTTGTATATGCTACTTGCTTCAATACCCCTCTTTTGGCCCTTATTCTTGCATGCTAATGTTGACCCATCTATGCTTACAATTTGGCCTTGTTTTGTACTGAAAAAATGCCATATTTGGGACTGCCTTGCTACTGTTTTTGCTTTCGTGTATCAATTTTGCATGTTTAGTATGGCTATAGGCCATTTCGGGTGTCTAATTTCACATTTCGGGATGATTGCATGCTTCGTTTGTTATTTCGTATCATTTCGGGGCTGTTTTCCCTTTCATTTAGTGGTTTGCATGCTTGCATATCATTTCCCATGTCATTTTATGCCTTAATGCATCGCCTCGGTTTGCGTGCCTGTGGGCACGCACTTCGAGGCACCTCCGTTTTATCCGACGGCCTCCTATGTGAGTGAGCGGAGGCTCTCCCATGTTGGTGTAAGCCCATCGCGGCATTCCGTGTGCCATTTCATTTCATTTTATCATCGCCTCGGTTTGCGTGCCTGTGGGCGCGCATTTCGAGGCACTTCGGTTGTATCCGATTTTCTCATTTCGTCATCGCCTCGGTTTGCGTGCCTGTGGGCGCGCATTTCGAGGCACTTCGGTTGTATCCGATTTTCATCTCGGTTTGCGTGCCTGTGGGCACGCATTTCGAGGCACTTCGGTTGTATCCGATTTTCATCTTATTTTGTCATCGCCTCGGTTTGCGTGCCTGTGGGCGCGCATTTCGAGGCACTTCGGTTGTATCCGATTTTTATCTCATTTCGTCATCGCCTCGGTTCGCGTGCCTGTGGGCGCGCATTTCGAGGCACTTCGGTTGTATCCGATTTCACATTTTATTATCGCCTCGGTTTGCGTGCCTGTGGGCGCGCATTTCGAGGCACTTCGGTTGTATCCGATTTTCTCATTTCGTCATCGCCTCGATTTGCGCGCCTGTGGGCACGCGTTTCGAGGCACTTCGGTTTTATCCGATTTGCATTTCATGCATCGCCTCGATTTGCGCGCCTGTGGGCACGCGTTTCGAGGCACTTCGGTTTTATCCGATTTTCATCTTTCATCATCGCCTCGATTTGCGCGCCTGTGGGCACGCGTTTCGAGGCACTTCGGTTTTATCCGATTTTCATCTTTCATCATCGCCTCGATTTGCGCGCCTGTGGGCACGCGTTTCGAGGCACTTCGATTTTACCCAATTTCTATTTTATCATCGCCTCGGTTTGCGTGCCCGTGTGCACGCGTTTCGAGGCACTCTATTTTATCCGCTTTGCATTTCATATCATCGCCTCGGTTTGCGTGCCCACGCGCACGCTTTTCGAGGCGTCTCATTTTCATCTCATTTTCATAGCATTGCGCATGCTAGGTTGTATGTTAGTTGCATTTCATGCATATCATGCATATTGCACGGGAAACGAGGCACGTTTCGTACTCCGAGTGACGAAACGGGTCTCAATTCCCAAGTCACCAACACTCCGGATTACCCATGATGGAGTTAAGTTTTGTTGTAGCATTCATCCCTATATCGAGTTGTGCAATTCGGCTCCTCGGCCATCATGCATCGATATGCGTGATTGGTGGCACGAGGATCGAGGCATGCATATATTTGTGAAATACATTGCTATGCCCTTTTCCTGCTCTCTGTTACAGCAAAACCGAGGATCAACAACTTTCCGGAGTCCGACACGCATTCCGAGAAATACTGCAAACAGAGGCTAATTGGGGCATCCCAGTGGATTTCCGCCCGAGGCAGTCCAACATACAACATACATCAGAAGCAAGGCAGTCCCTGGCTTGCATGCCAGTTTTATCGCTTTCCTAGCTTAATTTGTTAATCTGTGTTATTTCGGACTGTAATATTCTTTAAATTTGGGTCTGTATTATTTATTCGGACCCTCTGCGTGAGGGCAATGTTGTAATAAGGGTGTGTGAGTGTGATGTATGTCTTCCAACCCCCATTTCTTTCTCCCTTTTATTTATCCGCTTACAATGGTTAGATATAGGGCATATTTCAATTAGCATACAGTATGACAGCATGTTTGCATCATTCATCTGTTTTGCACGCACCGGGCTCGGCGCATCATACAAACTGCATCTGTATTTCAATTCCAAATTGAATACATGTTAGCTGTTGCATCTCATATGCCATATTTAGAATAGCCGAGCCTGCTATAGTTTGCATCCTTGCATGTGTTGCATTAGGCATTGCTGTATATTTAGGATCATGCATTAATTTCTAATCAGTTTTCTGTTTTGGCTTGGAGTACTCGGTGAGTTTTACGCTTTAGCATCCTTGCATGCGTGTGAGTGTTGCCATGATAGCATGCTTACCATGAGGCTATGTGCTTATGTGATATAACTGCCTTGAATGCCTGTGGGTGGAGGTTGAGTTATCTGAATTGGGACAATGCATTGACTATTTGTTTTAAGCCCACTAGATAGTGGCAAAATCATGTTTTTCTAAGCCCACCCGAGGGTGGCAAATCCGCATTTTAGCCTACCTGCGGGTAGCACCATCACACCATTTTCGAAAAATAAACATGAAATGTTTTGTTCCAATTCAGACGGCCCAGTCTATACTTGTTTGCTGCGAGCATCACATAGTAAATTAGGCTAAATAACCAGAATAAGAACTCACAATGTTTTCAAAAACAGATATCATGGTTAGTAGAGGCCGGTCTTTGACCGGGCGAGAGGGGGTGCTCACGATGTGACCTTCCCTAATCGTACCCAAGTTCTCGAGCCAACTTTGGTGATGACGGACACGTGGCCTTTTGGCACCGAGTCAGGGTTTCCTAAATTTCCCATTTTAAAATATTTAGGTGGCGACTCTGTTATCTGGTAAAGCAGTCCATGTTTGGTACTTCTTTCAAAAAATCTGTTTTTCTTCAAAACGATTTGCCAGAGTTGGACTCTTTGGTTCAGATTTAGAACCGCAACAAAATCGAGTCCGAACTGTAGCGAGGTCCCCCGCGGGCGTTGTTACACAGAGCTTTTACAAACAATTCTCAAAACTTGTTTTGAATTGGTAACCACCAAGGACCCTCTCTTCTTCCTCTCTTTTTCTTTTCTTTTCTATTCTTCCTCTTTTTTTCTTTCCTCAGCCATGGAGATGAAAAAGGGGTGAATAGTGCACTATATATAGGAGTTTGGAGGCAATCTTTATTTTTATTTTATTTATTTATTTTTTCTCTTGGCTTGAGAACTATCATCTACAAGAATAGGCTTAGAGTATGCTTGCATGCCATGGCATGCCTTGACAGCAGCTTTATAGGGAAGAAGGGCTGCCGAAATATGTCTTGCCCAAAACAACAGATCTGACCCTTTTTTAAATAAATAAATAAAAAAAAAGTTTTCCCCTATCCTCTAACCAACTTGGTTATTATTTATTTAACTCATTTAGTGTTCACAACTATGTTTAGATACAAAAATTTAATCACAAAAAGATAAATAATTTTATTTAAAGGAATTTAATATTGGTATTAATCATGATGCTATTAACATAATAATTTAATAATCACTTTGAATTGACTTAATATTATGATTAACAAACTAATTAGTTGTCCAAAAATTCAGGTTCTTACAGCCTATACCCCTTAAATAATTTCGTCCTCAATTTTTTTTTTTTTTTTTTTTGTTAATGCGTACTTTTATCTTCAAACAACTGAGGGTAGTTGGCTCGTATTGCGTCCTCTCTTTCCCAAGTAGACTCCTCCACTCCTTGATGCTACCACAACACTTGCACCAAGTGGATGACTTTGCCTCTTAAATTCTTTTCTCGTTGATCCATAATCTTTATAGACCTTTCCTCAAAGCTTGCATTTTCATTGAGATCAATCTCACCCCAGTTGATAACATGGGAAGGGTGTGGCTCATATTTTCGTAACATTGAGATGTGAAAAACATTGTGCACCACTGCGAGCTGTGATGGTAGTGCTAAACGGTATACCACCTCTCCTACCTTGCTCAGAATTTCAAAGGGTCCCACATAACAAGGTGCAAGTTTTCCTTTCTTCCTAAATCGTGTAGTACCTCGACGAGGTCGAACTTTGAGAAAAACATGATCCCCTACCTCAAACGTTAAGAGTCGTCTCCATTGATCTGTATAGCTCTTTTGTCGACTTTGGGCTGTGATTAATTGTTGTTTGATTAGTCTTATCTTCTCAATGGTTTCTTGAACCAAGTCTAGTCCTAACAAGGTTGCTTCTCCTACTTCAGTCCAACAGACTGGTGATTGACAAGGTTGCCCATAAAGTGCTTCATACAGTGCCATTCCAATACTGGCTTGGAAACTATTGTTGTAAGCAAACTCAGCTAGAGGTAAGTGTTTCTCCCAACTTCTATTAAAATCCATAACGCAAGCTTTAAGCATATCCTCTAAGGTTTGTATCGTCCTTTCAGACTGCCCATATGTTTGTGGGTGAAATGCCATACTAAAGCATAGGTTCATTCTTATCGCTTTCTACAAGCTTTTCCAAAATTGCGAAGTGAATCGAGGATCACGATCAGACATGAGGCTAACTGGTACTCCGTGTAATCTGATCACTGCTTTGATGAAGAATCTACTAAGTGAGTCTAATGTATCTGATGACCCGATAGGTAAAAATCAGGTTGTCTTAGTTAGTCGATCCACCACTACCCACACGCCGTCATGTCCCTGTGGTGATCAAGGCAAACTCGTTACAAAATCCATAGTTATGTGTTTCCATTTCCACTCCAGGATTGGTAAGGTTAAAGTGTCCCTGCTGGCCTTTGGTGTTCAACCTTTACTTGTTGACATGTCAGGCACTGAGACACAAACTTTGCTACGTCCCTTTTTTATTCTGCCCCCACCAATATTGGCGTTTTAAGTCTTGGTACATCTTAGTACCTCCTGGATGTACTGCAAATACTGAATGATGGAATTCCTTAAGTACCTTTTCCCTTAGTATGTTGTCACTTGGCACGAATATTCGACCTTGATATCTAAAACTCCCATCTGTGTGAATTCCCCAACCAGGCATGGTTTCATTAGATTCCATTCATGCCTTGATGAATGCTACCTCATGATCATACTTTTGTGATTCTAATATCTTGCTCAAAATTTTAGGCGTAGCAATTTGAGCACCAATGTAAGCCTTTTCATCTTGAACCTCCATTTGTACCCCAAATTCATTGAGTGTTCTAACTATACTCCATTCCTTAAGTGCTAAACTAGCAACAATCCTTCTATTTTTGTGACTTAGCGCATCTACCACCACGTTAGCCTTGCCGAGATGATAGGAAAAGGTAAATTAATAATCTTCTAGCTACTCCATCCAACGTTTCTGATGCATGTTCAGGTCCCTTTGGATGAATAAATACTTCAAGCTTTTGTGATCGGTGAATATCTCAAACTTTTCACCATATAGGTAGTGTCTCTAAATTTTGAGTGCGTGAACTATAGCTGCTAACTCCAAGTCATGAGTAGGATAATTCTTCTCATGGTTCTTTAATTGCCTTGATCCATATGCCACCACCTCGCCATTTTACATCAATACGCACTCCAAACCTTCTTTGGAAGCATCACAATACACATTATACCCAACGTCACATTTTGGTACTATGAGAATAGGGGCACTTGTCAATCTTTTCTTGAGTTCTTGGAATGAATTTTCACAAGACTCGTTCCATTCAAACTTTACCCCATTTTGAGCCAATTGTGTTATTGGTTTGGCCAATTTTGAGAAGTCTTGAATGAACATTTGATAGTAATCGGCCAATCCTAAGAAACTACAAATCTCAAATGTGTTCTTAGGTTGTTTCCATTCTGTCACTGCTTCTACTTTAGTTGGGTCTATTGATATTCCCTTTTCAAAGACCACGTGACCCAAAAACTTTACTTCCTCTATCTAGAACTCACATTTACTAGTCTTAGCATACAGTTGGTTCTCTCTCAAAGTTTGAAGTACTATTCTCAAGTGTTGCTCATGGTCTCCTTCAGACTTCGAATTCACCAAAATATCATCTATGAAAACTACCACAAATTGATCTAAGTAAGGCGTGAATATTTTGTTCATTAAGCTCATGAACATGCCTGGTGTATTGGTTAGGTCGAATGGCATCACTACAAATTCATAGTGGCCGTAATGGGTTCAAAACGCAATCTTAAGAATATCTTCTTCCCGAACACGCAACTGGTGATACCCAGACTTGAGGTCTATCTTTGAAAAATACTTTGCCCCTTTAAGTTGATTAAAAAGGTCATAAATCCTAGGTAGTGAATATCGATTCTTAATGGTGACTCTATTGAGTTGTCGATAATCAATGCACAACCTAAGTGTCCTATCTTTCTTTTTAGAAAATAAGGCTGGTGCTCCCCATGGGGACGTGCTTGGCCTTATAAATTCCTTGTCCAATAATTCTTGCAACTATGTCTTAAGCTCTTTCAATTCAACTGGTGCCATACGATGTGGTGCCATTGAGATCGGTGATGTATCAGGTTGTAGTTCAATGGTAAAGTCTATTTCTCGCTTTGGGGGTAGTCCTGGTAATTCCTCTAGGAATACATCAACATACTCGCACACCACACGAGGTAACCCTAGTTCCATACGATCTTTATCTTCCAAAACTAAGCTGGCTAGCCACCCAGCCAGGTGATTGTGCCACTTTGATTTTCGAAGTGTCGATGATAAAGAATCTTGTTTATCCCCCTTAAATTGGAATCGCATTCCGTCCTGAGAGTAAGCAGTTACCGTCTTTCGATAGCAATCAATGGTGGCTCTATAGGCTGATAACCAGTTCATTCCTAGGATAACGTTAAAGTCTGACATTTCCATGACTCGTAGGTCGCAAGTTAAATGCAAATTAAAGACTCCTAGTTCACATGATTTGCATACGAGATCTACTCGAGTTTGACGTCCTGGCGGTGAAGCTACACTCATATGTGTTTCTAATCGTTCAGGCTCTAATACCAAAGTTGTAACACATGTAGCAGATATGAAAGAGTGTGATGCTCCAGAATCAAATAACACTTGTACACAGGAGTTCATAAGGATGAGTATACCTTGAATCACTGAAGGATTTCCATTGTCTTCTCCTTCTTGGAGTGCAAAGACTCTCCTGGTGGCACCCTAATTTGGCACCCAAGGTTTCCTTGCATTGACATCTTCTAGTTATTGAGTTCTCGATTGTCCCACATTCTGATTAGCTGGTGGCTAACCTTTGTCGAATTGGGAATTTTGCACAGCTCATGTTCCTTGAGTTAGCGCACATTTGTTTCGTTGAGTGGCTCCTCCTTGATTGATGTAGTAGCCTAACCTTTGAGGACAGTTGTTCCTGAATTGCCCTTCTTGGCCACACTCATAGCACCTTCTAGCCCCTTCCATATTATGCTGCTCAAGATTGTACCCTTGCTGTTGTTGTGGCCTCCTAGAGTAAGGTACCGAAGCGGCAGAGGTCTTATTGTTCCTTGAGGGTCCTCCGCTTCTTTGCTAGTTGGCTCTAGACTGCTGACCTTGGGTCCTTACAGTGTCCATCTTCTCTCTTTCTAGAGTAAGAGCCCTATCTACTACCTATGCATAAGTAGGTAGCTGCATTGCAACCAACTTGTCTTGGATTCCCAAATCAAGTCCCCACTCAAAGCATCTTACTTTGTCTGTTTCATTTGCCATTATAGTTGTGGCATGGCGAGAAAGGGCCTCAAATCGATTGGCATACTGTGTCACAGTTATGCCCTCTTGTTTCAGTTGGAGAAATTCTTGGATCATTTCTTGCCTCACTGAGTTTGGGAAGTACTTTTCCATAAACAACTCCTCAAACTGTCTCCAAGATAGTTCTGCCACTTGACGGCTTTCCTTAATCATTGTCCACCAGAAATCGGCCTCCTTATCGAAAAGAAATGAAGCGAGAGACACTTGGTCCTACTCGTTCTGAATCTCTAGCGTC
This sequence comes from Camellia oleifera, assembly GCA_022316695.1. Classification (NCBI taxonomy): domain Eukaryota; kingdom Viridiplantae; phylum Streptophyta; class Magnoliopsida; order Ericales; family Theaceae; genus Camellia; species Camellia oleifera. The sequence continues at coordinate 55,202,885 of CM039312.1, read as the reverse complement.
TCCAATATTTTCTTCACTTGCCTTATCCATGCCTCAGCCGTGTAAGGATTAGGTTCTCCAAAAAAATTTTGGAGCCTGAGTTTTTGAAATTTTGCTATTAATTCTACTTTGTTATTTTCACGCCTGGGTTGGTTTCTTAGTTCATTAGTAATTGCTCAAACGAAATTCATGATGTCACTGTTGTTGTTGTTGTCATTGGATCCATTTGCCATAGTTCTTCCTGTCATTTTCTGTATGAAGGATATTGTTGTTACACCCTTTCACTACTACAAAAATGCTTAAAGATCACACATAAGAAAATTAATACATGACAAATTTAATGAAAGTGTGATTAAAAAAATTAAATTAATATTTTAATCACACCTAACTTAATTAAGTGTGATAGTATTTATTTTATATCACTTTTCAATTAAATGTGATTATATCTCTTTTTTTTTTTAATCACACCTTTTAATTAACCTATGATTATATATATTTTTTAAATTTTAACTCTCTCTCACACACTGATTATCTAACTCTCTCACGCTTATCTGTCTCTCTCTCTCTCTCACCTCTACGCTCCTCCTTTCATGCCGTCTCTTTCGTTTTGTCTCCATCGCCTTCGGGTACAGGAGCATCATAGCCATCGTACATAAGCACTATCGTCGCACATGAGCACCACAGTTGATCCACCGTTGGAGCATTACCCCAGGTATGTCCTCTCTAGTTTGCCCTCTATCTGTCTCTCTTCCCTTAATTTCAGCCTCTAGGGTTTTCGATAGTGTTGCTATTTGGATAAAGAGAAAGAAACAGAGAGGACAGAGAGAGAAAGAGTGTTGCTAGCAGAGAGCAGAAGACGAAACGACGATGGCTTCTTTGATCAATAGGCCTTTGACTTCTATCTACAACTCCAAATCAACGAAGTGCATTGAAACTCAATTTTCGAGTCCATTTCGCATTGGGTTCACTTCTCTAAGCCTCATCAATTTCGGGAAGGTCTCTTTTTCAATAGTCTGCAAAGTTGTGTCTATGAAACCCCAAACTGACATTGAAGGCCTCAACATTGCCGATGATGTCTCTCAGGTGAGTCAATCAATTATTTTTTGCTGAAATTTGCAAGAGTTGTGAAGTGGGTACTTGTTATTCCTTAGAGTTTTGACTTTGAACCGGCAAGTTTTTCAAATTGATGATGTGTTAATTTAAATTCAATAAAGCTATTGAATAATTAATAGGAATTATGATGTGGGTTGCTTTTATTTTCTATTTTGGAATTTTGATTGTGAAAGAACTAGTTTTGAAATTGTTTTGTAGCTGCTTAGAAGTTAGAATAGTGTTTTACTTTAGATTTTGGTGTTTTATTGAAAAATTAATGGAAATCAGAATAGGGGTTTGCTTTCATTTATTTTTTTATTTTTACTTGGAAAAATGATTGTGATTTTGAATTGGCTATCTTATCAAATTTTAGACTGTTTTGAATGGTTTCAGTACTATTAATATGCTAGTTAGGTAAAAAAAAGTTAGTATTGTTTAGAATACATTATGGAAATTGGGAGTTTGGTTAAATTTTTTTTTTTTAATTTTAATTTAAAAGTGTGGGTTTGAAAAACTGTACTGCTTCAATGAAAAAAATTGATGGATGTTTTATGATTCTGCAACTGTTGTGGGTACTTCTTAATTTTAGATAAGGTGAACTATGCCAATAATGATGATGAAATCTATGGTCTAGAAATCTATAGTTTGCTAGAAAGCAAAGAACTGTCTTCTGATGTATAAAATTTGGGTATTTTGTTTCATTGTCTTCATAAGGTCAACAATAATCTCATTTATCATGGCGATGTTTGAGGTTCAATTAATAAATGAGAATGTGAATTAGGATACCAATTGCAAATCTGAACTGATGAGCAAAATGTATATCTTCTTTTCTTGGAAGAAGAGATTAATGGAATTTAATGATTCGATGAATTTTGTACATTCCTGGATAAGGTAATCTTTTATGCTCATGGCTATTATTGTGCTTCAAGGAATTGTGATTGTTTTGTACTAAGTTTATGTTTACAAGAATTTTATAAAATCAACTTTTGTTTAGAATGACTCATGGGAAGCATGACATAGGTTTATAGTGCAAAATCCCATCGTAATTAGGCTAATATTAAAGCTTCATGATATAAAGCTTGCAAATGTTCTTTTTGAATGTTATATCAAGTTGCATTCGGATAGTTTTTTCCCTTTTTTTCAGTAAGAGATTTATGGATGTTATGTTTATATTTACTATCACGGTAAATTATTTTTCTTTGATTGGTTGCTTGGTGACAACTTATTGGGAAAACTCCAATGGTGCATTTGAATAATATTGTAAAGGGGTCTATTGCAAACATAGCTGCCAAGCTTGAGATCATGAAGCCATGTTGTAGTGTCAAGGACAGGTATGACATACAAATTTTTGGTTTGTGTTCCAAACATCTATGAAAGTTTAAAAGCTTGTGTTCATATCTTGTATGCTTCTATAAAAGATCTTTATTGAAAATAGCTATGCAATCAGTGATTTGGACCCCAATTTTGAATTTGTTATATATACCAGAGAAGGCATTATGTTATTTGGGTCATTATCATTTGATCATGGTTGTTTTTAACATAACTGCTAGTCTAGTACAATTTTAAATCCTACTCACAAGAAAAATTATAAAACCATATAATGAACTGAGTCTCAAAATCATAATGCTTCTTGGACAGAGGTACATAATCATAGAATTGTACATTTTCTCTGTTGCTTTGTGTTTGCTTTCTTGCTTTTAGGTTCTGCATAATGCTTCTCTAGTGTGGAGCAGATCTTGATGTTTCATTTTGATTCTAAATGCTGTGCAAAAAACTAAAAAGAGTTGGTTTAAGACTTGGATGCATTTGTTTAGTATTCAATTCCTTTTTGGTTTCAGGATTGGACATAGTATGATAACCGATGCTGAGCAGAGAGGTCTTATAACACCAGGGAAGGTAACATAACCATGAATAATTCAACTGATAGAATTATAACATATAATGCAATTGATAGAATTATAATGTATTACATTGGAACTATAATATTTTTTTGGGTGTGATTGAAATAGGATTTTGGCTACTCATTTTCATTTGGTAGAGTTCCTTATTTGAGATCCTTGAGAAAAGGTTGCTCAAGAAAAATAATTCATGTACTTTGAATTAGATAACCTTCCATATTAATTCATTTTTATTTGGCAGGATTTCACAGCTATCATTAAGAGTATAATTGCTAAGTTTGGAAATAAACAATTGTCTGTACTTATTATGACCTGTCAAGATAGTATTATGAGACACTATATTTTTTAGGTTGGATAATACTTGGTTTGTATGGAATTTCTATTAAGCTTATACTTGTGACTTGTTAAATTGCATGTACCATTGGATATTGTTAGTCATTGATCTATTAAGCACCTACTTTGGTGTCTTGAAATTTTCTTTCTTTTTATGTCAAGTGTCAAATTTTCTATTCACGAAAAGGGAAAAAAAAAACAATACAAAACAAATAGAAAACAGGGTGTGACTTGAACTTAAGACCACAAATTTGATAAACAAGGCTCTTACCATTTGAATTGCATACAACATATATCAAATTTTTTGTTTATTTATTTGACTTGCACAAGCATTGTGTGTGCCAACCACTATATATATATATATAATATAACCCTGTCTGTCCACTTCATTCCAGACTTTGCTTGATCCCTCCATGCAGAGATAGACACATCTTCTCTTCTTCTTCTTCTTCTTTTTTTTTTTTTTTTGGTGTGTAGAATATTCACTTTTCACTTGGTATGTTCTATCTATCAATGTCTTTGTTTGTTTGGGTATAATATATGCATTATGTTTGCGTATATGTTTGTGTTGTGGGTTTTGATTTGTGGCCTCTTGTTTGATTTGTAGACAAGAGAGCTTTGTGGGTTTCTTTGCTTTTCTTCTACAATGGGGAGATCAGTGTTACTCCTTTCGATTTTTGTTGCTCTGGCTTTGTTAAGTGTTTCTGTTGTGAAAGCAGAGGATGCTTATAGATACTTCACATGGACTGTCACTTATGGAACAGCTTCTTCTCTTGGTGTCACTCAACTGGTTTAGTTATATATACTGCATGCATTTTGGTTTTTTCAATAACTGATGATGAATTGTAGTTTAGTTTTTAGATTTCTTAAATTTTTTAATGTTTGATTTTGAAGGTTATCCTTATCAATGGTCAATTTTTTAACTCGACAACCCTTTTCTCTTGACATGGTGAGTCTCTCTCTTTGCCTCTCTCTCTCTCTCTCTCTCTCTCTCTCTCTCTCTCTCTTGGCCCATCTTTTAGTTTCAGACCTGTTTTTGGCATAAGTTTATGTATTACTGAAATTTTAAATTTCTTGATTTGGACATATTTGATCTTCAAACTTTAGGGGAAGTCAACATGATACCTTGCCTAACCTTAAATATTTGTTTTTTTTTAAAACATTTTGGCTAATTGAATAAATTACCTGAACATTTCTATCCCGGTGCTTATTAATTTGGCAAGCTTACAAATTATGCTTCATCCAATGTGTATCATGTTCAATGGATAATGAAGGGTAGCATGATTTGGAAATGTGTATAAGAGCATAAAAATAGCCTACTAATCAATTGGGTTAGCCCATTAACCTCTGTACCTCATTAGGAGGTCAAGGGTTCATGTCTTCCCCCCTCTCCCAAGCTACAATATTCGACACAATAAAATAAAAAAAGAATATCAATAGGTTCATTATAGTGGTTCATGATCCTAAATTTTTTCAAATGAATATGACCTTCATCAATATTTTCCCTTGAGCCAAAATGGATTTGGTTTGAGGATACCATTAAGTTGTTATATACGTTGCTTTTGTTTTTTGAATGTAAAAAATGTTAAATTTTGAGCAAAAGAGTGTTGTTAACATTGTATACATATCTAATTTAATGTTCCTTTTGTGCAATTTTTGTTAATTTACATGGCATCTACAATAGAACATGGTCTAATAACACTAATTTTTCACTTCTAGGAATGAAATTAAAGAGAGGAAGAATTTCTGGCAAGATAGAGTGTTGGGCACTAATTGCCCTATCCCTCCGAACTCAAGCTTCACTTACAAGTACCAAACAAAAGATCAGATTGGAACCTTCGCATACTTTCCATTAACTCTAATGCACAAAGCTGCTAAGGAGGACCAATCCAGTTTGGAAAGTCGTTTAGGTAATCAATATCATTTTCTCTAATTTTATCATACTTATATTTATGTCAATGGTTGTTCAACTTGATCATAACACTTTATATGTCGTTTCTAATAATAACGAAAATGCTTTCATGTAGTCCCCGTAACAACCCACAAACGTGGAATGTGGGCTTTATGTAATGAGGTATATGAATGACCTTATTAGAGATAAAAGCCTCATAAGAAAATAAAGTGTGAAATAAATTTTAACTTTTATTGCTATATTATATTCATGATACTTGTACATCATTTTCATTATCTTATTGTTTCTAAATAACCTCTTGCAATTTAAAGGAAAAAAGACTTACACGGAAACCGAATTTGATGAAGTGCGAGTTGAATGGATTAATTTGTCCTAAAGAATATGAGTTGAAATCCAACATGTAAGTATCATATAACTTTCGTTCTTTAAATTGCTAATAAATAATTTCTTTAGTTGGTGAGGGATAGACAATCACTTCAAGATTTCATTGAACACTACTACATTCCTGAGTTTCCAGATTGATCACATCATAGCCACTGGTTTTATGACTTTAAAATATCCGGCCATGCACTGAAGATTTTCATTTTGGATTTGTTGATTCTATATATATGTCATATCTATATGGTAATCCAAACATTTTGTACTAGTAATAGTCAAAGTGGTTCTTCATTTTCTATTGATGCAGGAGATGAAGAGTTAGTGTGATGAGAAAAGGTCTAACATTATCGTTTCTAAGATTAGAACAGTCTCTATAAATAGTAAGTTTATTCATATGCTTCTAGTGGTCTCTGAATTAATCTGTGTTTTCATTTTTCAAGTCAGAAATTGCTTGGAGAGATGTAAAATAGGGTCAAAGAATTCAAGAACTTTGTGCTTCAAGTTTTTTCATTTTTTAATATAAGTAATCATAATTAAAAACTTTTTATCAATTCCTTTGTATATACTTTTGAACATTCAACTTTCATTTATGAAATATACGACGTTATTTCATTCAATATGTGGATGTGATTTAAAAGATAGTATATAGTGTGTATTACATTCTTCAAATGTGTGTATAAAAATAATATTGATTATTCTTTAAATATGCCAAACCTTTTTTTTTATCACACGCATTCACTGTGATGAGAAATGCATATAACGTGTGATCTTATCTCATTATTAATCACACTTAAAATCTATGATCTAAATGTTTATTATCACAAGTTTTATTTACTAATCGCACTTAAAAAATGTGATCTAAATATTTATTATCGCATGCAAAATATGTGATGGAATTATCTTTTAATGACACTCAAAATGTGTGATTAAAAATGACCATTTTTAATCACTCTCAAATATCACACTTTGACAAAACATAAAACGTGTAATTAAATAACGTACATCACACATAAAAAGCGAGATCTATTTATGATTTTTTAGTAGTGTTTATTTATTTATTATATATATATATATTATTTATTTAAAGATAAAATGCAAGTAAAATAGTCCAACACACAAATTTTTAAATACTAGATTTCATTAATGATAACAAAAGATCAATACATTCATAAAAGAAGGGAAAGAAAGAAGAAAAAAAATTCATTCTACGACATAACCGAGGGGACTCTCTTACCCTATTACTAATATTTGTAAGACTAGGCCTTTACAATGAAATCGCAACAAAATTGTTAAGCAACCTAGCCTACCCCATCTTCAATTCCTCTTAATTGAAGAGCCACAAATAGTGTTGATGCACTTGCCAGACATACTCCTAGCTTTCATCGTAAAGTCCGTAGCACCTCTAACGAACTAACAACCTAGGTCCTTCGAATCCTACGCTCTGGCTCAGGATCCTCGCAAGGACCTCTTTGTAAGTGAGTGGGTCGCGGAAGTCCACCGTCTCATCCGTATGGATAATCTTTTCGGCTGGTGGGGCTACTAAGAAAATGTCCCGCTAGCGGAAGAGGTTGGTGTAATTGTCGGCCAAGGCTGGTGGTAAAGGATCGACCTCGTACATGGCCCTAGCAAATTCCTGGACAACTTTTACAAGTCCCATGTATTTGTCATCCTCCCTTCGATGCTTCCACTTGCAAGGTATTATTGGTTCTAGCCTGACATCAACCCTAAGTCTAATTTGGAATGCCACCTCCTGCACCACATTTCCAGAGTCCGCCTCGTCTTCTTCGAAGGCATATTCTTTGGAGGAGATGGGGTCCGACTCCATCTCGCTCTCTTCTCCTTCAAACTTCTCAGGGGGAAAGACGGCTAAGGGTTCCACAAAGTTTGTTTCCACGTCAACCTCCTCGTTCACCTCTTCTATCACTTTTTCTTCCAGATCCTCTTTCTCTAGTTTAGACTCGGAAACCTCTGCCCATATTTCTGGATCACTTAGCAATGGCTCCTCTTCTGGTTCAGATTCTGGATCCGAGAGCCAGTCATCGTTGTGGGGTGGGCTCGACATCCTACAGAGGAAATAAAACACTATTATCCTTTTGGTAAGGCTTTAGATCATAAACTATTTTTAATTGAAGAGTAGTAAGAGACGTGTACTTAAGTCTACCCATGGTCTCAAAGGTGTCTAGACCTAAGCTTTGATACCATTTGTAACGCCCCACTACTTGCTGGCCCAAGTAACCTGTGGGTCGACCAACAATACCCAAAAGCTTAAGTCCAAGTTACTTAGTAGCAAGGTAGTGGTGTTTTATATGTTCAAGATCACTCATGCAAACTTCCGATGTGGGACAGGGTGTTATAAACTCCCCCACTTATAAATCCTCACGTCCTCACAAGGGTCTATAATCAATTAGAATACCACGACAAGCTCGTGGCCAGCCCAGAAGAAGTGGCTCATATGGTTGTGTGCATGGGTTGGCTCTCATACCATGTTGTGATGCCCCAAAATTTAAGGACATCATAATAAGATTTAGAACTTAAAATCAATATTGCCACTAATATCACTAACACCCATTAATTAACAATCTAGAAATTTTAAAGTTCTTAAATTACAACTTGGTCTTAGTACATAAAAAAAAAAAAAAAAAAACAACACACACACACACACAAATATAAAAAGAAAACTAGAGGAAAACTAGAAAATTTAGAAAATAGTTCATGGAATTTGGGTACTCTTCAAGCTAACCAAGGTTGAATGTCGCCTTGCACGGCCTCGTGTTCCCTTCAATTTCTTCGGTACCTGGCATAAAACGCCAAGGCTAAAAACGATTTTAAAATGGAGAAATAAAATTTGGAGAAAATTGGGCTCTGTTTGATAGAACTTTTGAATTTTAATTCTGCCCCTTAGTTTGAGTGTGTTGTTTGGTTACAATTTTAGACAATTAATTCCACACTCATTTTTTAAAACACTTTTCAAAGCACCCACTTTTCAATATTATATGTTACATCACTCAATTTAAACTCTTTTTAAAATTCATAAACAAACAAATTTTCCACACTCAAATCATAATTTCAAAACTCACAAACTCAAAATACAACTCTATTATCAAATCATAATTCTAAAATTCTACCAAACGCAACCCTGGTTTTTCTAAGACAGTGAGTTACATTAACTTCCAACACAGGTGATCTTGAAAAGTAAAAAGGGGCCTCAAACAGTGTCAAAACAAGGTATGGTCAGAACGATTTGCTAGATATTTGAGTTTAGAGCATATTTCGAGGAGAGTTTGAAGACTGAAACCCAATGGAATATGGTCAAATAATTTTTCTAAGAAAACTGGACAAATTCTGTCACATTTTGGAAAAATTGAAGTTTCTCTCTCAATGCTTAAAAAAAATTATGAAACCAAAGGCATTTGAAAGGTAACTTAAAAATCTAACTTTTCCAATTTGAATCACTTGAAAACTCATTCTGTAGAATAAACGGTGACCTGGTAAAGTCAACATTGATGCTACCTCCAGACAGCAATGAAGTTAAAAATATGTTTTGACCACGAAACATTGTCAAATATATATATATATATTTTTTTTTGACATTCTAGCACCATGAAAACATGTTAAACTAACTCCAATAGTTTCAGATTTTATGAAAGTGTTCCCATGAGTTTGTTTGGGTTTATTCAAAATGGATTAAAAATCTGTTTTGTTGGAAGTTCATTATTTTGTGAAAAACACACTTTGTATTCACCATGAATCATACGCATGACTATAAAAATTATTTCTTGCTACTATTCCCATGTGAAACTTTAATCCTTCATATTTACCTTCATTAGTGATGATAGGGAATAGATTAAAATAATATTTATGAAGAGTAAACACAAATTCATAAGCATGCAAGATTAATTCAAACAATGAAGAATATTTGAGCATATAAGAAGAAAAATCAGTAACTAGACCCTCTAATCTATACTTGCAAGAATGATAGAAATCATATAATCATAAGATCATCTTTCTATCAACATGCATTGAGTTATTGGGTATTAACAATGCATACTCTTGTATTTTTTGATATATAGATTTAGTAAAAAAAAACATATCCAAGGGAGGATAGAGGTTGAGTATTCCTACCTCAAGAGCTTTTGCAAACAATTTTCAAAACTTATTTTGAATTGGTAACCACCAAGGACCCTTTCTTTTTCCTCTCTCTTTCTTTTCTTTTCTTTTCTACTCTTCCTCTATTTTTCTTTCCTTAGCCGTGGAAATGAAAAGGGGTGAATAATGCACTATATATAGGAGCTTGGAGGCAATCTTTATTTTTATTTTATTTATTTATTTATTTTCTCTTGGCTTGGGAACTATCATCTACAAGAATAGGCTTAGAGTATGCTTGCATGCCATGGTATGCCTTGACATCAGCTTTATAAGGAAGAAGGGCAGCCGAAATATGTTCTGCCCAAACAACAAATCTGACCTCTTTTTTTTTTTTTTTTTAAATTTTTATTTTCCTATCCTCTAACCAACTTGGTTATTATTTATTTAACTTATTTAGTGTCCACAACTATGTTTAGATACAAAAATTTAATCACAGAAGGATAAATAATTTTATTTAAAGGAATTTAATATTGGTATTAATCATAATGCTATTAACATAATAATTTAATAATCACTATGAATTGACTTAATATTATGATTAACAAACTAATTAGCTGTCCAAAAATTCAGGTTCTTATATGCTCACAATGAATCAACCGTTGGTCATGGAATGACTCATGCAACACGTTAATGAGCACATTCGAGTTGAAGATGATGCAGCCGTAGCTACCGTGAAGGCAAGTCCAGTAGTAGAGGACAACAAAGTAATGGGAAAGATTCAAGCAATCGGACAAGATGATGGTCGTGCAAACAACCATGGAAAAGATCTAAGAAGTTCGATTTTGGAAGACATCAGTAAGAAGGCTGAGGAAAAAGGAAAATAAAGCTCGCAAAATATAAATGGTCAATTTATTTCCGGAACGCCGAATACTACCAATATGAAGTTTTATTCTTAGTTTTACTTTTGTAAACCTTTCTACTATTGACATAATGAAACAAGTAGATCATTTTTTGAGAAGTGTTGTATTTTTGTCCCACCAAGCAGATTTAGCACAGTCCAAGGGACAACTAACAATCATTTTGACAGAAAGATCAAAATTCCTTACCGGGCAAATTTTGTTCGACGAGAGGTTTGTTGATGGTTTTGCTCAACTTTGGAATTCCTTGTTGGGCGGATTTTGCTCGGCAAGAGGTTTGTTGATGGTTTTGATCAACTTTGGAATTCCTTGTCAGACAGATTTTACTCGGCAAAAGGGTTGTTGATAGTTTTGATCAACTTCAGAATTCATTGTCGAGCTAATTTTGCTCGCCAAGAAGCAAGTTGCCGAGCTGACCTTGCTCGCCAACTTTGGAGTTCCTTACTGAGCTCATTTTGCTTGCCAAGAAACAAGTTGCCAAGCTGACTTTGCTCACCAACGTTGAAATTCCTTGCCGAGTTGATTTTACTCGCCAAAAAGCAAGTTGCCGAGTTGACGTAGCTCGCCAACTTTGAAATTCCTTACTGAGCTGATTTTGCTCGTCAAGAAGCAAGTTGTCGAGCTAACTCTATCGCCCATTTTGAAGTTCCTTGCCGAGCTGATTTTGCTCGCCAAGAAGCAAGTAGCCGAGCTGACCTTTGCTCGCCAACTTTGGAGTTCCCTACCGGGCTAATTTTGCTTGCCAAGAAGCAAGTCGCCGAGCTGACCTTTGCTCGCCAACCTTGAAATTCCTTGCCGAGCTGATTTTGCTCGCCAAGAAGTAAGTCGCCGAGCTGATCTTACTCGCCAACCTTGAAGTTCCTTGCCAAGTTGATTTTTGCTCACCAAGAAGCAAGTGGTCGAGCTGACCTTACTTGCCAGCTTTAAAGTTCCTTACCGAATTTTGCTCGCCAAAAAGCAAGTCACCGAGCTGACCTTTACTCGACAATCTTAAAGTTTCTTGCTGAGCTGATTTTGCTCGCCAAGAAGCAAGTTGCCGAGCTGACCTTGCTCGCCAACTTTAGAGTTCCTTACTGAGATGATGTTGCTTGCCAAGAAAGCAAGTTGTCGAGCTGACTTTGCTCGCCAACTTTGGAATTCCTTATTGAGTTGATTTTGCTCTCCAAGAAGCAAGTTACTAAGTTGACTTTGCTCGCCAATGTTAAAGTTCCTTACCCAGCTAATTTTGCTCACCAAGAAGGAAGTGCCGAGCTGACCCTGCTCGCCAACCTTAGCGTTCTTTACCGAGCTAATTTTGCTCGCTAAGAAGCAAGTTGTCGAGCTGACCTTGCTTACCAACATTGGAGTTTCTTGTCGAGCAGATTTTTGCTTGCCAAGAAGTAAATGGCCGAGCTGACCTTGCTCGCCAAACTTGAAGTTCCTTACCGAGCTGGTTTTGCTCGCCAAGAAGCAAGTTGTCGAGCTGACCTTGCTCGCCCACTTTAAAGTTCCTTACCGAGCAGATTTTTGCTCGCTAAGAAGCAAATGGCTGAGCTGACCTTTGCTTGCCGACTTTGGAGTTCGTTGCCAAGCTGGTTTTGCTCGTCAAGAAGTAAGTCGCCAAGTTAACCTTTGCTCGCTAACCTTAAAGTTCCTTGCCGAGCTGATTTTGTTTGCTAAGAAGTAAGTCGCCAAACTGACCTTACTTGCCCACTTTGGAGTTCTTTTCCGAGCTGATTTTTGCTCGCCAAAAAGCAAGTTGCTGAGCTAACTTTTGCTCATCGACCTTAAAGTTTCTTGCCAAGCTCATTTTCCTCGTGAAGAAGCAAGTTGTCCAGCTAAGCTTGCTCACAAACTTTGGAGTTCCTTGGCGAGTTGACTTTGCTCGCCAAAAAGCAAGTTGCCGAGCTGACTTTGCTTGCCAACTTTAGAATCCCTTGCCGAGCTGATTTTGCTCGCCAAGAAGCAAGTTGCCGAGATGACGTTGCTCGCCAACTTTGGAGTTCCTTGCCGAGCTGATTTTGCTCGCCAAGAAGCAAGTGCTGAGCTGACCTTGCTCGCCAACCTTGGAGTTCTTTGCCAAGCTAATTTTGCTTGCCAAGAAGCAAGTTGCCGAGCTAACCTTGCTCACTTATTGTGGAGTTCCTTACCGAGAAGATTTTTTCTCGCCAAGAAGCAACTGTTCGAGCTGACCTTGCTTGCCGACCTTGAAGTTCTTTGCCAAGCTGGTTTTGCGTACCAATGAGCAAGTCACCAAGCTGACCTTGCTCACCCACTTTGGAGTTCCTTACCGAGCTGATTTTTGCTCGCCAAAAAGCAAGTGGCCAAGCTGACCTTTGCTTACCGACTTTGGAGTTCCTTACCAAGCTGATTTTTCCCACCAAGAAGCAAGTCGCCGAGTTAACCTTTGCTCGCTGACCTTGAAGTTCTTTGCTGAGTCGATTTTGCTTGCCAAGAAGCCAGTTACCAAGCTGACCTTGCTCGCCAACTTTGGAGTTCCTTAGCGAGCTGACTTTGCTCGCTAAGAAACAAGTTGTCAAGCTGACCTTACTCGCCAGCTTTGGAGTTCCTTGCTGAGCTGATTTTGCTTGCCAAGAAGCAAGTTGCCAAGCTGACCTTGCTCGCCAACTTTGGAGTTCCTTGTCGAGCTGAGTTTGCTCACCAAGATGCAAGTTGCTAAGTTGACTTTGCTTGCCAATGTTGAAATTCCTTACTGAGCTGACCTTACTTGCAACCTTTGAAGTTCTTTGCTGAGCTAATTTTGCTCGCTAAGAAGCAAGTTGCCGAGTTGACCTTGCTCTCCAACTTTGGAGTTCTTTGGCGAGCTGACTTTGTTCGCCAAGAAACAAGTTGCCGAGCTGACCTTGCTCGCCAACTTTGAAGGTCTTTGCCAAGCTGATTTTGCTCGCCAAGGAAGTTACTGGGTTGATTATACTCGTTAAGAAGCAAGTTGCCGCAGCTAACTTTGCTTGCGAACTTTGAAGTTCCTAAACTGAGCTGAAGTTGAGTAATCTCATTCATGTTACAACATAAGGGATTTAAGGCTAACAACCGAGTAAAGCGAACCACCGAGCAAAGGGTCTAGCCCGGCCTAGTAATGTAATTCTGGTCACGCCAATACGGACGAAATTAAGGGGCAATTGAGAGGGGAGTTTGCGCCAAGCAAATGGGTCGAGTTAGTTATGACTTGGGCCTTGCTGTTGGATTATGCAACCGAGTTGGCATAGCCGAGGACAATTTGGATGAGGTTCTAGATCATGTGGTTGAGTTAGCCTAAGGTCCGAAAGTTAGCTAGGGCTAAGCCGAGCTAGGTGAAGCGATGGTCCAAGGCCGAGCAAGGTCAGAGGGAACGAACGAAGTTGGGCAAACCAATCTAGTTATTGAGCTTGATCCTGAAGGTCGGTCGGCATTGAGGCTAGAATTGACTGGGCTATGCCTAGCTCGGTGAAAATTGCCAGGTGGTCCAATTGGAGTGCGAGAAGAGAGACCCACCAATGGTGTGCGTCAATACCGTTTGGCAGTTTGGCCAATGTTATTTGGCGAAATTGATGGGTACACGTGTAAAGAATAGAGAGGGCAGTACAGTCACGCGTCCAAGAAAGACGAGCAGAGTAAAACGCAAAGTCTATATAGACTGAGCGGCGCCTCCATATAATAGGTCTGAATTTTTGGCTACCCAGAGCTTTATCCCTCTTTTGTCTTCTCTCTCTTTCTTTCTCTACAAAGGTGCTAACTTGACCGTCGGAGGGGTTTTCCTGCAACCACCCACCGGGTAACTCATCGTCGTTGTGTTCTCAAGTTGAATGGCGTCATTCGGAGCAACGAAGAGCTTGGACAATGAGGAGTACGGAAGCAAGAGAACATTTCCTTCCCGTACACATATATAGTCTTATCAGTTAAGCAACAAGGGTCTCCAAACCTTGTCATGTTAAAACATGATTTGTTATATTACGATAAATAAATATCAAATACAAACAACTATGTTTGCCATTGTTTAAACAAGGGAGAGACAATCCTCATCTGGATCGGGGAAGCATTATTCGGACCCGTGAGATCCATTACAAATCTTATTTTGATAATTTGAACTTTTTAATTTTTAGGACTTTTCGTGTATATCATTACAAAAACAAATTAACTCGATCCGATAATCACAACATTTTCATTTTATCACATTTTTATTTAAAAAAATGAATGGTCTTTTTTTTAAAATACGCTTATTGTTCAGTTTTTAGGACTCTTCGTGCACATCATTTCTACAAAAAAAAAAATCGATCTAATAATCGTAACATTTTCATTTTATCACATTTATCTTAAAAAAAATGAATAGTTTATTTTTAAAAACACACTTGCTGTTCATTTTTTTAGTGACAAATGCAATAAAATGAAATGTTATGATTAATGGATCAAACTAATTTTTTTTTTTTTTTGGTGTGTGGATGACATACACGAAAAGTCCTAAACAATGGATGGTGAAGATAATGGGACCCATGGTGAGTCTCACGGGCCTGGACGTTGCCTTTACAGTCCAAATGAGGACTACAGAAAAGCTTCTCCCTTGCCAAAATATGTTTTCTTGGCTATTCATCTTCCTTTTAATTTATTAAAAATAATCAAAAAAACATTATTTTTATATTATTTCATTTCTGTTGCATAAATACTTTTTGAAAATTTATATATATAAAAAATTCTTATTAAAAATTTAGCACTTTTAAATATGAATGTTGTAAAAAATATATTATTGTCAAAACATTTTATGAATCAATTTTCACTTTTCAATTTCAAAGGACAAAAAAATTGAAAATAATAATAATATCAAACACATGGATTTGTGAATTTTACTGTTACTAGTAATAAATCCGTGCTATGCACGAAGAGAGTACAAAAATTTATATAAAAAATAAAATAAATCTAATATAGTATTTTGAATTGTATATAGAAGTTTTGATTGAACAAAAATAATACATTGATATTAAATCAATTATTAAAAGTTGATATTTCAAATGAAAATATTAAATTTATTATGAACACTCTAAAATTATAATTTTATGATTAGTCATATTAAGATGTTATATTGATTTAAATATTGTTTAATGAATAAGTCCTCATGTTTTAGAATTCTTGAGCTGTATTAGGATTTGGGTTGGGTTGCAAATGGTGCTCAAATGGGCTTTTTCTTGACAGGCTCGGGTTGGATGGGCCGAAGGCTAAAACCTTATGCCCAAATCTTGCCGAGCAATGATTGAGACCTTCACAAAAACTCCATCCTTATAACCCCAACATCATCTTATGAGAGAGAGAGGAAAAATAAAATAAAAATACACATGGACCAATCACACACATTTGAGGGTCATGGGGTTCCTAAATTGAGAGTCCCAAACTTTTTCCAAACCTTGCCCGATGAACTTGAGAGACAGACTAGCTATGGAGCTTAGATTTAAGGCATATTTTTTTGAATTTTTAAGATTAATTTCATGTTTCCCAAGCAGGTTAGGCTAGATCAAGTTTCAAACCAAAGGCTCAGGCCCAACCAAAACCTCATTCAACTTGGGTGCGGACTATGGCCGTTTAGGACAAATGATGACCATTACTTCAATATATAAGATCAAATGATGACCATTACTTCAATATATAAGATCACATGTTACCAAATTCATTTTTATTTCATATCATAATGTGCTTAAACAGTTAGATCACAAGTTTTGAAATATCAATTAATCTAGTGGTTAATAATGCAGTGAAAAAAAAAAAAAATTAAAGATAGAAGTGTTCAAATCCCTCCTTCTTAGACATTCATTTTGGAATTATATAAATTTTTTTCAATAAATTAAATTACATTTGTAATTAGAATGTTCAAATAGTAGTATTAAGTTAAAAAATTGTTAGGGTGAATGTTCAAATAGTAGTAATAAGTTAAAAAAAATGTTAGGGTGAATTATCCATTTAATTTAAGTGAACTTTTACTTTTGTTCTTGTAATTTCAATTTCATTAACATTTTAGACTGTAAAACAAAATATGAGAAATTACATAGATTAAAAAAAAAATTTAAAACAAATTATAGAAGTTTCATTTTTGTGTGAGAATTGCTAAATTCTTAAGACTTGCACACGCTGTTTTTTTCTTTTTCTTTAAGATAGCGACAATTGATGAAAGGGTTAGCATTAAAATGCAACTATAAGATTGAAAATAAAATTTAATTCAAATTAACACTTTGTTGGAAGATTTAGGTTTCGTTTGGCAAGTAATTTTTTTAGTCAAAAAGTCATTAAAAAAATTAAAAAGTCAACAATCTATACCAAAAGGTCAAATATTTCATTTTTTCTTTACTTTTTACACATCTTTTCATAAAAAGTTAAAAAGTCATTCCAAATATGCTAGTTTTTTTTACATCACATTTTAACTAAAAAGTCAAAAAGTTACTAAAAAAACCTGTTCCCAAACGAGGCCTTAGTATTTTAGCTAAAAAATCAAAAAATAATTATAAATTATTACATTAATCTCTCTATTTTTCTGTACATATTTTTATAAAAAATAAAAAAATTATTAAAATAATATATTCTCAAACGGGATCTAAAAAACTTGACAACTTGATTTTTTTTAATTAAAATAATTAAAAATGATATTCTTTTTATATATTGTAAAAAATTAAAAAAAAATATTATTAAAAAAAAAAAAACCGAATTCCCAAACTAACCTTAAAATTGCGCCATGCATATAAATCGAAACAAATTGGAACCGTGCCACATAGAGAAACAACGGTCACATCCAGCTCCCAAGCTCGACAAAAACGGAGGACAGCAAACGTGTATTTCCGTAGTTTCGCGTAAAATCAAAGGGTATTCTTCAAAACTCTCAAATATATTTTAATTGACAGCGACGCACAGAGAGGAAACACACAACACAACACTCATTAAAAAAAAGAAGAAAAAAAGCCACATCTCTCTCTCTCTCTCTCTCTATCTCTCGTCTGCGTCTCTCTCTACCTATCTTCTTCGATTCCTCTTATCGATCCACCACCCACAACCACCACTGTAAGTCTGTCTTCGAGCTCCAATCTCAAACCCTAATTGTCTCTTCCATCTTTCTTTCTAGATATTTTTTTCTTTTTTTAGATTTAAATCCTAATTTCCTGTCTCTTTGATTCATTATTTCTGGCTTATTTTGTTTAATTGATTTTGATTTCTGATGGATTGTTAGTTTATTAGCTGCATGCGAACAATTTAATTTGATTCTTGTTGATTTTTGATTTTGGTTATTCAGCTGAATTATATATTTTTTTAATAAATTTTTTGTCTTGATTGTTTTTATGTGGGCTCGGTGTATGTTATCAATCTGGAAAATTATTCATAATCGTGAATTTCCGGAATTTAATTTGGATTAGGGCTTGATTTGAGATTTCCAGACACTCTGATTTTCAGCTCAAAGTCAGTTTATTTATTTTTTAGGGTTTTGTTAGTTAGTAGAGTTCGTTATCAATAGGAAAACCAAAATTATCTTCTAATCTTGTAGATGATTTGTTATTCTTGATAATGTGAATGCGGAACATATCTTCAAACAAATAAGAATGTGAAGGGTTTAACGAATTTGGTTACTAGCAGTTTACCATTGGATGCAACAACTAGAATATTGTTCCTCATTTGAAGTTATCACCTGTCACCTTGGGTATAAACTTATAGAATAATTATTAGGGTTGGGTTATACAACTGAAAAAAATGGTTATTGGTGTTTTGTGGGCATGTATTCTCTTGTATTTATGTACATTTATTAAATTGATGGTGGGGTTGATTTTTTTATTTTTTATTTATTTTTATATTTTATAGATTCTTATTGTGTGTTAACTGTTTTTATTTTAAAGGCAATCATGAGCGATGAAGGAGAAAGGAATTGTCCTCTCTGCGCAGAAGAGATGGATTTGACAGATCGGCAACTGAAGCCTTGCAAATGTGGTTATGAGGTTTGAGAGCCTTTTCTTTCCCAACTCCTTTGAGTAGGTCTTTAAGTGTTGGAAGTACCAACATATGAAGTATCTAGTGGCATTGATTAAATAATATAATGGAGAGCTTTCTTTGGAGGCTTTTTCATGAGCAACTGTCTGGGGATATAATAAAGGATTTTGTTAACATGAGATCCTAAGAAGCGTAAAAAGATTGTATATTATACATAAAAGTTCATGCAATATTGAATATATAATCTTTTAAAACCTTTTGACATATGCCTTTGGGGCACATGTTAACACAACCCTATAATAAAATCAGCTTTATGGTTAATTGTGTAAAACTATATATCTTTCGCCTATATGACTGTGCGTCCTGTGACAAGAATTTGTGGTAGAATAGAAGAATTTCTTGTCTGTCTGTTGGCAAATTCAGTGATCTGTCTGTTAAATGATAGTCTAATATGATGGTTTTATGAAAAATCAACCACTAAAATTAGTTTCTATTATAAGGCTTATACCAGGTGTTTATTTATTCAATTGTTTCAACATGAAAGTTGCATGAAATCAATTGTTGCTGGGGCCAACAGAAGAAGCACCGACACTCCAAGATGGATGTTGTGTCCATGTCCAACATGGCAGGGACATGCTTATTCACTTTTCTGACACGCCATGATGTGTGTCAATTTTTTTAATTATTATTTTTTGTTGGACACATTAGGGACACTTCATGGACACACATCTTTTGTACCCGTGGCCGTGTTTCTTAGCTGGCCAGCTACTGTTTTGCATTTACACAACCTCACAATTATTGGTGATGTCCTTAATGTTTGGTTAATGCTGCCGTATTTTTTGGATATATTGTTTCATCTGTGTTTGTCTTGATATTTGATTATTGTTGCCATATCTTTGTGGATCATTATTATTTTTTGACGGCGCCATAGTTTGTGTCATTTTCCCTTTTCCTTTTTATTTTTTTAAAAATTAAGCAGTACAAAGATGAAAGAAAATTTCACCTGAAGCAACAGATTAGAGAGATCACTGACATATACAAACAAACAAATTAGAGAAGGGAACCTAGCAGCCAAAATGCTAAATAGTTGACAAAACTCACATAAGGCTGCTCAAAAGAAAATTTTACGTGAAGCAACAGATTAGAGAGATCACTGGTGTATACAAATAAACAAATTAGAGAAGGGAACCTAGCAGCCAAAATGCTAAATAGCTGACAAAACGCACATAACGCTGCTCAAAAGCTTACAATGTTTAATGACACAAACTATTGCACCGTCAAAACAACAAATAATCCACAAAGACATGGCAACAATAATCAAATATCAAGATAGATGCATAGATGAAACAATATATCCATAATTTTTTAAAAAATAAAGAGGAAAAGGGAAAATGACAAAAATTTCCTATTTTTATGTTTTGACATTTGCTCGTGTACTTCCAATGCTGGTAATCCTATTCATCAGATTGATTTTTTTTTTCTTTTCATATTCTTCTAGTCTAATTTTTTTATGCTTTTTGTCTTGGTTGTCAAATCCTTTAACTCATATATGCTCGGTTATTAAATTTGATGATTTTAGTGAACACATTTACTTACCACCTGACAAAGCACCATTGGAAAGGTCACGAAAGGTAGCTATTTTATTTCCAATATTGTTGGGTTTGTGGGAACTAGCTCAAACTTTACACCTAAGCAGCTATTATGTACTTAAAAAGAAATTATTAGTAAAATGCAGTTGTTGCATGCCTTTATGCACATGTGTTAGAGATATGTTGATTAGAAGATTGGAGCAGAGTACGTAGAGAGAGAGGTACCTTGGCTGAACGGCCTTCCGTGTAAACTTTGATGAAGGGTGGCTTGACAAACCACTTGTGTCTAAGAATTCTTTGAGTTAACAGCATTCCTTAACTAGTTTCATTTCTGGAATTCTACCTTCTGTAAACTGTAGAATGTAGTTTTCGGGTGACAGTTGCCAGACTGGTCATGTTTATTGTCCTTGGTAAGTTATCACCGCATGTATGTATGGTTGTTGAATCGTCAAATAACCTCACCACCATATTTATTGGCATGGGATAGGCATGAAATGAGGAAAACACCCTCTTTAAACCTTGTTGAACGTTTTAATCTACCAGGTTCAAAACCAGAATGAAAGAAGAAAATTCTAGAAGTTATGAATCTGGTAATGTTTATCTCACTTTCTGTGACAATATATCTTTGTTGGTTCTACTAAATCCAAAGTGAAGTATGAATTTCTAAGTAGTCATTGTACCTAATATGGTAAGTGTTTTTAGACAGAAGTTAATGCAGCTTCTCTATAGAAGGAATATATGAAAGGTCCTCTAACAAGCATGCTTTTACCAACCGTTGTGATAGTTGATGGTATCTTGTTCTAATTATTGAAAGTAAACTGTGTAAGCATTTTTGCAGATCTGCATTTGGTGCTGGCATCACATAATGAACATGGCTGAGAAGGATGAGACAGAAGGGCGATGTCCAGCATGCCGTACCCCTTATAACAAGGAAAAGATCGTAGGGATGGCAGCAAACTGTGGAAGGTTAACATCTGGAAAAATATTTTGTCAACAACGAACTCTTCTCTGACATATATCTGACTCATTCGTGAAGTTATTATTATCTTGGTTTTAAGATTTTCATCTGGTCATCATGATCAACCTGGCAGGTTGGTGGCTGAGATGAATATAGAGAGAAAAATGAAGTCACAGAAGGCAAAAAGTAAGACATCTGAAGGAAGAAAGCAACTCAGTAGTGTGCGAGTGATTCAACGGAATCTCGTCTACATTGTGGGGTTGCCTCTAAATCTAGCAGATGAAGAGGTGTGTACCTTGTGTGTGTGTGTGTGTGACACACACACATGCATCATTTCTCCTTTCTCACCACCTCATTCTTCATAACTGAGGGGTGCTGATCTGCACATTAATGGCTTTAACATTTTATAAGCAGCTTCTCCAGCACAGAGAGTATTTTGGTCAGTATGGAAAAGTGTTGAAGGTGTCTATATCTCGGACAGCAGCTGGTACTATTCAACATTTTGCAAACAATACTTGTAGTGTGTAAGTATTTAATCTGTTAAGACATGACATTTGTTTTAAGTTACAAATTACTTCAAAAATGGTTCTTGCAAACATTGGTTGTTCAGTTCAGGATTCTGTTAGTCAATAATATGCACATGGAAAATAGGAAAATTCATGGGTACTTGATAATATGTGCTGTAATCATATTTAAATATTCTGAAGGTGCAGTTTCTTCATTTGTGTTTTATCTGCAGTAGTCATGGCATCATGTTGTTGGTTCTGTCTTGTTTACATATTTTTGTTTTATGACTTAATGATCGTTCTGTTCTGCCTTCCACATTTGTCCTAGATATATTACTTACTCAAAGGAGGAGGAAGCAGTTCGATGTATTCAATCGGTACATGGGTTTGTCTTGGATGGTAGATCTTTGAGGTCGGTACAGCTTACATTCAAGAGTAATGTTTAATTCTGTATTTCTTTTGTTTAGGTGTTTGGATTTCATGTTGTAGGGCATGTTTTGGAACCACAAAGTATTGTCATGCATGGCTGAGAAATGTGGTATGTTCTCCTCAGTTACTAATTAGAAATTGGTCTATGGGATATACCATTTGGTAAAATTGATTTTAGGTAATCTGGTTTAATTGAGTATTGAGCTCTTGTTGGTGCAGCCTTGCAGCAATCCTGATTGTCTGTATTTGCACTGAGGTTGGTTCACAAGAGGATAGTTTCACTAAAGATGAAATAATATCAGCATACACAAGGTATTTTCATATTGTGATTCGTCCAACTATTTTCTCATTTCCCTTTTCTTTAGTTAAAATGTGGCCCTATGGCTCAATATTGTAAGGTCATGCATAAATGTTTGTGAATTAACACTGGAATTGTAGTGTTGGGACTGTTTGGGAACAATTTTTTGACTAAACATAGAAATTTGTGATTGTTTTTCTTCAGGTTTTTACTTTAAGAAGCTGAGTTTTTAATATCATTCTTTCCTGCGATTTTGGGCCATCCAACTGGAATACTTATGTAGCTGGTGTACTGGGTTTTGGACAAAAGTCAGTGATTGAAAAGTCCACATTTACCTCTTATTTCTTCTACCCCTCTGGTTTTAACCCTAGGAAAGTCAGTTGCCCATTTAGTTTGACATTGTCTCACTGAATCTAATGAATTTACCAGGTATAATGGATAGATACAATATTATTAGTCAAGATATTTTAGGGCAAAATATTAGGATAATGATAACATCCCCTCAGTCCGAAACTTACATCTCATGATATTTTGCAAGATATTGCCAATGTTAAAAGCATGCTAAGAACATACTGACCAGGGTTTTTATTTGTTTCATCCTTTTTTAAGCACCATATTCAGCTACTGATATGACTACAATTATAATCATTGTTAGCAGTGGTGAGGCAACTACCAGTCCTTTGAAGTCTTGGGTTAAAACTTAAAATGTAGAGGAATGTGAACCTGAGACCAGGCCTGCCAATTGACTGGATTTTGATCCTGAATCTGATTCAATAAGCTGTATTCGTGGTTCAAATTTGATAAACTGATTACAATCGGAACCTTGTAGGTTCAATTCTTAACAGATTAGGTACAGGAGTTTGTTGATCTGATCTGTTAATGATTTGATTTGACTAAAAATATCATTGTTGGTGGCAGTGAGGCAACTAGGAAATGCAATATAACAGTCCTTGGAAGTCTTGGTTTAAAATGAAGGAATACGAACCTGAAACCAGGCCTGCCAGTGAACCGGATTCTGATCCGAATCTGATCTAATAAGCTGTGGTTTTATTTTGTGGCTTCTTTGTCGATGTAAAATATTTTGGGATTTTTTGTCTACCATTTCCTATTGAGCTCTGCCTGCCCTGTTTTATAGGGTTTCTCCTGGTTTTTTAGCTTCTCTCTCTCTCTCTCTCTCTCTCTCTCTCTCTCTCTCATGCACGTGGGCATGCATATTTTTGCATTTCTCTCTCTCACCAAACTCATCTCATCTCCTTTCCTAGTCCAGTTCACCCTAAGCATCTGCACAATCCATTCCCTATTTTCAATTTTGCTTATCTTCTGCTGTCAAGATATGAAAATAATGGTGATGTTCAATATATTTTTTAAAAAGTTGAAATCATGCTTTTGCTGGCAAAAAACCTAAGGCTTCACTTACTGGGAAAAAGGGTTTTTCGATTGGAATAAGAATCAAAGCTTTGTATGAATTTCAAACCAAAAAAAGTTCTATGTGAACTTGTTTTGTTCCACTTAGCCCTTCAAGAAGTTGTATAGCAGAAATATTCTAGTTCATTTTGAGCCCTTTCCAACAGTTTCAATTGTATTGAGTCAGGTCAGGTCAGGTCAGGTCAGATCGGCTTAGTTGTCTGATAACCGACAGTTCTATGCTCAGATTAAGTATTTTCTGATCTGTTGGATTGTTGTGTCGGTGGTTTTACTTTTTGGTTTGGATTAGGATCACCCTTGATCCGCGGTTCATTCACAGGCCTAAACGAGACCACAATTTAAAAGTGTAATCATTTTTTCTTTCAAAACTTCATAATCAACTTTTCTTTGGAGGAATGCTTAGAGTTCTATAAATATTGAAAGGCTTATGTTGGAATGAATAAAATGTCTATTTCTTGTTTTTTGTCTTTGAAGTCGAAACATTGTTCCCTTTTGTTACAGTTTCAGGCCCTGTTTGTTTTCTGCACTAGCAGTCCACTCCAGGACTGTTAGTGATGAACAGTAAAATTAGCTTATGTTTGTTTTGGTTTTTGAACTCCGGATTTGTAGTCCCTTCGGCTTAGGATAGGACCTTGAGCAACGGATTAGCAGTCTGGGTTGGGAGGAGGTATTAGAAATTAGTCCGTTCGGCTTAGGGTGTTACCGGTCGTCCAGCCGGTCAACCGGCCAAGTGATTTTTTTTTTTACTTGTTGGGCATTTTTTTTTTAACATTAATGTTTAATGTTTTTGCATTTTTTGAACAGTAAAAATCATATTTTTATTTATTTTATTATTTTATATAAAAATATTTAACAATCCCCACACTAATAACTATTATCAAAACAAACACAATTTTATTAATTCTCTCACTATCAATTCCCCTCAATATCAATTCCCTCTATTCTATCTCTGGAAACAATCAATCCCCGCCATTCTATCTCTGGAAACAAACAGGGCCTCAGAGTATTGCAATAAGTGGGATTGTGATTGCTGAATTGAGTGTTGAATTTTTTCAAGCTACTTTGAATAGTTGGGATATGCTGTTCAAGATGTTACGAAAGTTGAAAATCTTGATTTTGAAATGGCTTTGAATTGATGTGAAATATCTGTATGCATGGAATTATTGGGCTTTCTTATTTTTCTTCCCTCTGC
The DNA here is from genome assembly GCA_022316695.1 of Camellia oleifera. Taxonomy (NCBI): domain Eukaryota; kingdom Viridiplantae; phylum Streptophyta; class Magnoliopsida; order Ericales; family Theaceae; genus Camellia; species Camellia oleifera. The sequence goes on along the minus strand of CM039312.1, from coordinate 55,177,970 downwards.
CAAGGAACAAAATTTTATTTCTTTCGCATTGAATGGTCAAAACATTTCCATTTCCGAGGATATTGAAATGAAACATCAGCTGGAATATTGAAATTCCAATGTTTTTACTGAAACATTACCAAAACACATTATGAAACATACCTAAACAATGAGTTGTTTCGACACCTATTAAGAATATTTAACAATGCACATATTTCTATTTGCCCCTTTTTGTCAAAAGAAAAAAAATTTGACAATAAAAAAAATATGAAATTTATTAGAGAATCTGAGAAACTAGAAAGGAGGGCAGATAGAGAGAAGATAAATCAGCCATGAGAGAAGAATTTTGCATGTTTTAAACAAAAAAAAATTTAGAAGGGAGAAAACCTTTTTCGAACTAAGCCTTTAAACATTTTGCTTATAAGATTCAAATGACCTGCTCAATTATTTAATTATTGAGAAACTATTGACATTTATATATGTTTTATTTTTTGTTTCCAAACATTTTCAATTTTTTTCCCCTCATTTTCCTTGATTTCTCTGAAATATTTCTGTGTCCAAGCTTAATCAAAACAACTTCCTTTCCCTCTACCATGGTTTCTGTTTCACTTTTGTCTTTTGGGCTGGATTTAATTCAAATTGCAAAGGGGACTAAACCAACATTTGAAATCCTATAAAATTGTCAGTACTTCATTTATTTATTTTTGTAAAATGTTCAGTTTTTTTATTTTTTATTTATTTTATTTTTTTATAATTTTATTTTTATTTTATTGTGTAAATGTAAGGAGTTTTTGAAGTGCACACAAACGTTGAAGTTTGGAAATTTATACCTTGTTCGGTACTGCTACAGTTTTAAAGTCCTGATATATTATGAACACTGCTGAAATTGTATGAAGATTTTATTGTTCATAGACCTAGAAATGTTTGAAGAGGAGCTATTGAACTTCTTTGTAGATAGTGAAAATAAAGTCTTGTTATAGAAACTTAAAAGATTTCATCCTACCTTGTCCTTTTTTAAATTCTGTGTTTGTGCATACCCAGAAGGAAAGAATGCTTTGTTTTGCTTGTGTCAAATGTTTTATGGCAGTTTCTTGGATAGCTAATTAACTTGCGTAGTGATTTTAAAGGAGTAGAGTCCAACAAATTACTGGTGCTACGAATAATATGCAACGGCGTTCAGGGAATGTGTTACCACCAGCAGCAGATGAGTACTACATTGACAGCTCCATTTCCTCTGGAAAATCCTATTAGTAAAAGTGCTTCAAATGTAAGATTTTCAGTGTTTACAATTTATTTTTTATTTTTTGAAAGAGAATTAACAATTCACCTGGAATAGTGGTTTAAATGATTGCATTTCCCTTGGCGAGGCCCGTGTTTTATTATGTGAAGCTAGAGGAGTTTTGCTTTTAGGGATTATTAATTTCATTGTGCAAGTTATTGAGAGCATTCTGAATATTCAACTATAAAGTTGAACAATTGTGATGCATTTTGCCACTTACATTCTAGTTGTGGATGTTTTTGCACAAATGTGTTGTTAATGGTGATTGTTACGATGCATTGGCTTTCATTCTGATTTTTCTTGGCTGCATCTGACTGGCAGAATTTGGCAAGCAGTATTAGAGGTTCTCCGCCAAATAGTAGCTCTGGTCAATCTGTTGTTCTTCCAGCAGCAGCCTCATGGTATGCCAATAACTGACTAGCGCAACTTTTATTAGTTTATGATAAAAGTCCTTAAATTATTTATTTTTATACCAGGGGAACACGCACCTCTAATATCCAGCCTGCCAGTCTGCAAGTTTAGCATGTTCAAATGGACCTTCAAACCAGAAACCTGAAACATGTAGTGGTTCATTGCCATTTTCAACAGCAGTTTCAGGCACAACTCAGGCTTCTTTATTGCATGGTGATATTGGAAAGAAACTTATTTCCAATGAAGAGGGCCAAACAAATATACATAAAGGTAAACAGGAGCCTCTGGAACCTGGTAGACAGTATGAAGGGACAGATCGTCAAACAACTGCTTCTGAGGCTCCTGCCCCTCCAGGACTTCCTGCTACATCAACTGTGAATGGTCAGTTACATTCTCCGCCATTATTGGAGGACAAAGATAGATTCATCAGTGTTGCACCTAATATTACAAATGCTTTTGACCTTTCTGGGCAGTCTTATGGTTCAGATAAAGACCTGAATGTTACTGCTAATGAAAATTTTCAAAATTTTTATTCTGATATGGCGTCATTGAACATTGATGGACGTCTTGGTGATGAACATTCTAGGGATGCCAGGCATAATAGTTCACTTTCTGATAATATATTGGTTAATTCACCTCGAGATCAGGGGTCACAATTTAGAGAACCTTTGATGTCAATTGCCCTTGGGAAATCTGTGGCATCTACCGATGATAGTTTTGTTACAAGAGAACAATCAGATCTGAGATCCGATTTTCTTCCAAGAGACCAGTCTGGTTGGAAATCAGATTCCCAAACTCAAGTAGCAAACAAAGATTCACAAGTTGCAATTCCTGAAGTGGAAGAGGATTTGCGATATTTTGAAAATCAGAGACTTAAGGATCCAGAAATTGTTACTCGCACAAGCTACTTCTCTAATCCGTCTAACTCCTTTCATCTTTCTAGCCATTCTAGGGTGTATTCTTCTCAGCAGAATGAGCCTTATGGTTCATCCAATTTCAACCAAAATTCTCAAATTTTAGATAATAAAGTTGACAAAGTCGCGGCACTGCATCAGTTTGGTGTTTCAAGGGTACCGAATAGATTACCGTGAGGATAGAATCAATAGTTCTGTTGATTCAGACAGGACAGGTGAATATTCTTATTTACTTCCAAGTGAAGTGAAAAGAATGCATGTTGGGAGATATGAAGGTGAAGCAATTAATGATAACCAAAATGTTGCTACAAATGTGGGAGAGAGCAGCATAATATCAAATATGCTGTCAGTGGACTTTGATGCATGGGATGAGTCGTTGACTTCACCTCAGAATTTGGCTAAGTTGTTGGGTGAAACTGATAGGCGGCAGGGATCTCATAAATTATCAAGTTCCTGGAAAGGACAAAATAGCAGTCAATCCAGGTTCTCTTTTGCAAGACAGGAGTCTACAAATCAATTATCTGGTGTTGAACCATCTTTGAGTAACATAGGGCAAATGCTGGAGGACCGTCCTTCAAGACTTGATTTTGCCGAAAACAGAGATTTTAATTTTGATAGGCTTGGTGATTGTAATGGTTTCTCTACGTTTAACATTGAGGAATCTGATAATTTCGCTGGCAGCTATTCTCATTTATCCTCTAATACTCTTTCAGGTGAGTTAATGATTATAATTTTGTGTATTATAGTTTTGGTATGTTACTCTTAGAGCTCGTAAACTTGTGATGGCCACTAAACAACTCATTCTCATACTTCATTTATGCATTCAGTATCCATGTTTGTTTTACATCATGGTCATGCTGGTTTTTCTTTTTAGGGAGTAATTTGTTATGCAGCATTCATTTGGGCTTTGTCTTGTGTTTAAAGGGTGAGGCCTGAGGATTATTTTCCCTCCCCCCATTTTGTGTATATTGTATGTGCATGTGCGCTTCACAGATACTGGTTAAAATAATATATTCTTTGATCGTCATTTTCCAATTTGACTAAGCATATAGCCCATGATTGAGTTGAATGATGAAATTTTTTTTATGTAGCCGATTCTAGTTGATTGGGAGGCTTAGTTGGTTTGGGCATCTTCCAATTTTTGTGTTGTGTTTGTGTGCATTATTCTTATTTTTCCATTTCTGATATTTACACTAAGCAGCCTATATTTGCTACTGATTTTTTTTCTCTCCTGCTGCTGCTTTCTTTTACATTTTTTGTTTATTTGTCTTTTTCCTTTTATTCTTGGATCCTTATGGCACCTTCTGATCCTTGTGTAGTTGGGATGAACATCTGGTCCTTGTGTAGTTGGGATGAGCATTTGGTCACATTCAGTTGTTTCTTGCAAGCATTGGTTAATCTATGCTTTGCACATGTGTGGTTACAATTCATGTGTCTCCCTCCTTGAAAACCAAAAACCAGCCTCTTTGCTCATATTCTACCAGAGCTCTTCTTAGATGCAAGATTTATGTAGATTATTTTAGTTAGCCTGTCACTTCTCTTTCAGTATCTTTGTTTATTTGATTGTTTTCTGCATGTGCTTCCTTTTCTGCTACTTACCGAGGTTTTTACTCAAACACTAACTGATCTCTGTCCTCTCCATTGTCTTGTTATAGTCGCAAGAGCTCAAGTTCCACCTCCTGGATTTTCAATGCCCAACAGAGCACCACCGCCAGGCTTTGCTTCTCATGAGAGAATGGAACCATCTTTTGATGCCATGTCTTGTTAGTTGTTTACTACCATTACCTTCTTCATTTTCTAACAAGATTTGTGGGTGTAGAGAGATTTTTGAATTTGGATATGCTTCTTATTACCCCCATTTTGCAGGGAATCCTTTGCTTGATGCTTCCTCGCATAGAAATCAATATCAGGCACTGCCAGCTGGAAATATTGGTAATCCTGCAGATATTGAGTTCATGGATCCTGCAATTTTGGCAGTTGGCAAGGGGAGACTTCCTGTTGGGCTTAATAATGCTGCGAGGTTAGACACGAGATCAAACTTCTCTTCACAGTTAAGTGCCTTCGAAAATGAGGCTAGACTTCAGTTGATGCAAAGATCTCTTTCTCCACTACAGAACCAGAGATATGCCGACATGGGGGTTGGTTTTGCTCAACGTAATGATGCTTATAGAATTCCTTCAAGGATTATGGAGCAATCATTACCCAACAATCTATCCCCTTTTTCACAACTCGCTCTTCAACAGCCTAGAACTGCACTGATGTCAAATGGTCAGTGGGATGCTTGGAATGAAGTTCAGAGCAGAAACGATATGGGTATGGCAGAGCTCTTAAGAAATGAGAGACTCGGATATAACAAAGTCTATAATGGTTATGAGGATTTGAAGTTTCAGATGCCTGGTTCAGGCGATCTATACAACAGGACATATGGGATTTGATGCATCGTTAATTTACTAGTTTGCTTTGGCAATCAGCGGTGTAATCGGAGAAACATAGCGATCAGGTGGAAATCAAAGGCCTTGCATGAGAAAGATGGAACTAACACTTGATTGTTCTGACTCTGCTTTGGATATTGGTGAAGGATCAAAACCTCAGAAACAGAGGTTGCCAGAAACCAGCAGGTATGATTTTGTTTATGGTATTTTTTTGGTATTATGATTTTTACATTTTTATGCATCATATGGATGTTTTATATTTTGTTCCTTATTGTTTGTATTGTTTTGCTGAAGGAAGGTGTGATCCAGATTTGCCACAAATGTTTGATTGATAGGGCATCGTATTTGACCAGACGGGCAGAGATTATCATCAAGATGGTGAGCGTTTTGCGATAGATATGATTGGACAGGCAGATTATTCTCCTGATGTTGAGCGGTTTGCTCCCAATTAAAGAGAGAGATACTAATCAGGAAGATGTCAACAATATGAATAGATAAAATTTGAAATAATTTGTCTGTCAATTTGGACAGCTTGAGTGTTCGGAACCATTTAAATTCGTATTTTATAGTGTGATTAAATTGACAAAAAAAAAAAGTAAAGGTTTCACTTAGTTGCATTTGGATCATATATTTGTTGAGGAAAAAGATGAAAAATAAGAGAAGAAATTTTTTGACTGGTACTTCAATAATTTTGTCTTCACAGATTAAATATGTAGTCCATGCACAACCCTATTGTTTTCAAATATTCCCTGGTTAATGATTAAATGATCCAATCCAAAGAAGCATATGATAGTATGTGCCCATTTTGTGTGTGATAAAATCAAGGTAATTAAACATGATTAATGAGTTAGAAGTATCATGATAGTATGTGTTCATTTTGTGCATGAAATGAAATGCTAGAAGCAATTGGATATATTGCCATGGCCACAAACTTGTCTCTAGCAGTTGGCAAGGGGTATTCTGATGTCCCACTGGTATCAGAGCTGGGTCCAAGGTAAGTCTATGTCTTGAATATATCTCTCTATCACCTCTACATTTGAATGCATGTGGGGTTGCATGTGCAGATAAGTGTTAGTAATTTGTCTTGCATCATCACTACGTCACCCAAGCTTGATTTATATTCATATATTCTAGGACTCTGTTTATGTCAATGATATTAGGAGGGATTTGGGGAAGAAACGGAAAAAGGAAAAGAAAAGGTAAATAAAATTTAATTTATATTTCATTAATTTTTTTTTCATTTACAAATCCTTTTCAAATTTTTAGACCTTGAAATTGGATTACCAAATTCAATTGGTCTCACAAAAACATGTTTTGTTTGAAGAAATGATCATGAGTCCCATGAGATTAGGAATACCCTCTAACGAGGGGAGGTAGGATATTCGCGGATTGGATTGGATCGAGTAGCAATTCATTCGTTATCTATCTGAACTTAAACAGATTAAAAAAATTTATTCGTTTTCATCTCCTCAAACCATTAAAATGATCTATTTTATAGCAAATTAATTTGAACTATTTAATTTTGACGGATTGGTGTATGCTTACCGACCTCTAAGAGGAGGTGTGGTACTTAACTTTAATCACATAAGATTAGAAGTAAAATGGTTATTTTGTCCTCGTTTTATGTGGAATGAAAATTTTTCATATAACAATTATGATTGTTAGGAAGCAATAGAAACATGACAGGTGTATTACCACTTTTGTTTTTTGTTTTTTGTTTTTTTTTTTTATAATTTTTTTATCATAACTTGTCCTGTTAGGGTTATTCTTTTTGGTCTCCTTAAAAGAGATCATTGGCACACTTTCTCTTTACCTCCCAACAGCTTGCGTCATTGGTTGGTTTGGTTTGAGCCTTTAAAAAGTTCTCTCTCTCTCTCTCTCTCTCGCCCACATTGTTTGAACAAAGACAAAGTTTGGAGAGACAAACATGTGCTGTGTGGAACACCAAAACCTTCCCTACCAATTGGGTGTCTGATTCAGTGCCACACATTTAATGTGTTTTTTATTTAAAAGTTTTTGCAAACAGAGCAAAGTATCTAATCTAAAAATGAGCCCCCACCCACCACCAAGTTGTTTATCTTTGCCAGCACCCAAAACCTAACAAAATGCCAAATCGTAATGAGATTTGTAACAGGTGCTGGGGTCCATTTCCATTATGAATAACATAAATAAAGGAGATTAACATATGGGAAAAATATATTTCAGTGTAGCGAGAAATAATTACATTTTGATAGTAGTGCAAGTCTCTAGTGTAAATTTAGTTTTGGGCAAGGTGTAAGTTCATTTTATGTATTAAAGTTGTATAAAAAAAATTCTTATTTCCAGTGTAATTAATTTATGATTACCTTACCAATTTGCAATTTGCCAATAACATATTAGTGGAAAATGAGACTCAAAATTACAAAAGAAAATTATTATATATCAGCAATTTTCCATTCTTTATATGATAAAATATTATTTATTTTTATTAATTTCTTAATAATTGTTTCTAAACAAGAGAATTATTCATATAAAAAGTGATATAAAATAATTTTAAAAAATTAATGACATATAATATTTCTCATTATAAAAGGGTGAAAATATTTTGTGGGCACAAGTTTTTAATGTCACCTATTTGTAGATAATTTTAGTGCTATTTTTGCAGGAATAAAAAGTTGCTGCTCTATCAATTCAAACCTCACCATTTTTTTTACCACACCTTAGGGTGTGGTCACAAGATCATTAGACCAAATCCAAGGTCTAATATCTAGCTTATTTGGCACATTTTATTTTATGTTACAAGTTAGCAACTAGATAGTAGAAGTCAAAAGTATTTCTTTCACAATTTTTAGATAATTAATTTTTTTTCCAACTTATTTAAGCTATCAAATAGTCTAATACAAACTCCCAAATAAAATTAACTATAAACAACTCATATAAATTATAACAAACACCAATATAAGTTTGAATTCTAATACATATTTTATATATTTTTATAAAATTCTATGTATCTTTATTTAATTTGTATATATTTTAATATCAATAGTAGCAACCATTGTGATTAGCATTTCCCATGAATAATAATATTAAAAGAAAGTAGGGTAAATTATAAATACGTTATTTGAAATTTATTTAAAATATGAATTGTTCCTATAATTTTCGAAAATTACACCTCACCAAAGTTTATAATTTTATAATAAATAGTCTCATTCATTAAAAATAAAATTAATTGATAATTTTTAATGATGTCATGAATTTATTTTAATTATTAATTCAAATAATTTTATTATTACATAAAAGAGTAGTTAATAATTTTATTTTTTAATTAATTATGTTAAAAAAATTCTGATAAAGAAAAATTTAAAAGATTTCAAATAATATGAATATTTTAAGACCATCTCCAACGGTGAGCCAAACCCAGCACCAGATTTAAATTTTGATGAAAAAGTCCTTTTTTCATGCTCCAACCGTTGCACCAGATTGATATCAAAATGAGATTTTAGCAAAAAAATCATCAAACTGAGAACGAGACACAGATTTAGTGAAATCACTGTTACTGACCGTTAAAAGAGGGACTACCGGTCAACCAACCGGTTGCCCGACCGGTCGCCCGGTTCTCCTTGAAATACATGGGTTCAAACCGGTCAAAAACAGTTCAAACAGTTAAAAAAAAAAAAAATTTGCCTTTGCCGGTCGACCGGTTGGTCAACCGGCCGGTCGACCACCCGGTCGACCACCTCCCCAATTTCACTTTGATGCTCACCGTTAGAGTGTCTCGTATCAAATTGAGAAAATTATCTTTTCTTCTTAAATTTAATGAAAAGAGAAGTGCAGCGTTAGAGATACTCTAAGTTAATTTTTTAAATATATCTATAATTTATTCTTAAAAAAAAAACATGAAAATAGTCATAAAAATCCAAAAGATCTTGGACCCACCATGTGTTCAAAACCCTGGTGAGGTCTAATATGTCCTTTGCCTCATCGCATTTAATCATATGAGAGAGAAGAAGAGAGAGGAGAGAGAGAGAGAGAGAGAGAGAGAGAATGAGGAGAGAGGAACTAACTAGAAGAGCGAAGTGTGTTAAAAGAGGCCTTGTTTGAGGAGAGATGCATGACAAAGTCACCTTTAAGACATTATTGTAGCAAAGAAAAAAAGCAACCCAAATGTTTAATAGCATCTTAAAAGCTTGGGACCCCAATTTGGGGACTTTCATGAGTCATGACTTTTAAATGGGAAAATGCATAAGACGCAAGTGGGGGTGTTGGGTCCCTTTTGATTGATCTATAATTGTTTGTTTGTGTTTTTTTTTTTATTATTTATTAACAGCTCTTCATGTGGAGGTGGGGGTGCTGGGGTCACCCTCACTGAGTCCCAGCATTACCGTTTTAAATGTGTGTGATTAATTTATGTATATTTTTATTTATTTATTGTTTTCCTCTTCTTTCTCACGTGAGATGATGTGAGGGTAAAATTTTTGTAGTCTCAATCATTGCTCTTAGAAGTATTAAAAACATAAAAATACTATATATTTAAATAAAGTTGTATTTATTAGGTTATGCTATGTTATAATTAGGGTTTAATTTGTTAGAACGTATAACTTTTATGTTACGGTAAAAGTTTAGTATAAAATAAAGACAAATACTAACTAGTGCTTTTTATGTATTATTTAATGTTAGAAATTATGTAAAAAAATGTCTTGAAAATATGGGAAAATAATAATAAATTAATTCTACTTCTATGCAAAAACTCGTTTATTTAAGTGCAACAAATGTAAGTATATTTATTGAAATACGAGTTACATTTTACAGCAAGTTTAGCATTTGCCTACATATAAAAGGGTGTTGCTAATAAACGTCTTAAGAGTTGTCAATAAACATTACAAAATATTAAAATATTTATTATTTTAATATACTTTTTATATATTTTAAAATATTTTTGCAAATTTTAATATATTGTAATATACTTTTTACATGTTTTCTCAACACTAATAACAGCTCTAAAAATTGTTTTTAACATTTTCCTTTATAAAAATAAATTAATGCCTAAAAATTGATTAGTTACATAAAACCAACTCCTATATATATATACATGTTAGATTATTAAATTTTTTACACCCAATTACCTCGTTTGATTTTGATTAATTTTTTAAAATTGAGTTTTTTTATTTTTCATATATATATATATATATATTTAGTGAATTTTTTAAAATATTTGAAGTAAAATTTTTACTTTTTAGATGCACCTATAAATTAAAATATTTGTAAAACATATTTTTAAAATTTAATAAATACACAAGGAATATAAAAATGTATTAAATTTTTATATATTTAATATTTAATATTTGATGAATTTTTAATTTTTTTATAAGTATTATACATTTTAAGTAAATTTAGGTTAGGTACATTTAAAAATTAAAATTTTTTAAAATATTAAAATTTTTGAATAAAAATAAAATAACACGAAAAATAAAAAAATAAAAAAAAATTTAAAAAGTGTTCTCACTTTTTTGAAACTAAACAAAGTGTTATCAAGAACTTTCTTTCAATGCAAAGAAAAAATATTCATTTTTTACAGTCCTATGTTGGACTGTGTAGTGTGTACCTAGTTGAAGAAAGGAAATTCTATTATATACATCTTTTGAAAGTGTGTATAATGTGCATTTTTAATTATTATTATTTTTTAAAATTATGATCAATTTTCTTTTTTAGTTATAATTTATGAGATTTTTGTGTACATCTCATGTGATGTTGGTTATGACATTTTTATTTTTTTTAAAAAAATTTATAACTTCAAAAATATAAAGTTATGCAATTTTCTTTTTTTAGTTATTAATTTGGTGAATTGGCCGGGCTTGCCCAACCCACAACTACAACATCCCATATATTAATGGGTTTTTCGGGTTCTAACTAGTCATTGGGTTAGGATGAGCCGGGCTTACTTAAAAAAATTAAAATCACGTTTCACCCGTGAGTCCTAAATTTACGGGTCAAAATCAAACTGAACCGGATTACATATTTTTTTTTTTTTCTTTTCTAATAATTCATATGATCAAATTAATTAATACTATTAAAACAATCAAATTAAAATATAAATTCACCAAATTAATAAATTATGACAATGACAATATTATATATAAAAAGTTGAGGTTTAGGAAGACATTACTTGTCACTGTCAAATTCAATTTTAACAAATTATATTTTACGTAAAAAAATACAATTTACAAGAATAATATAGGCTATCAAATGTTTTTTTTTTTTTAAATGAAACAATATTTACTCTGTTTGATTTTAGTTTTTAGAATTCATTTTTTAGAAAATTTTACTTTTTTATTTTCAATATTTTGTTGTTTTCACTGATTTTTTAAATATTTTATGCATTTTTTTTAAATTTTTAGACACACCTAACATAAATACACTTAAAAAGTATAATTTTTGCTGAAAAATCTTTATAAAATCACTAAATACCAAAAATATTTTTAAAAAATGAAAATTTAATACATTTTTCGCATTTTTGTGTATATATTAATTTTTAAAAATATTTTTCACAAATATTTTAGTATTTAGATACATTTAAATAAGGTGTATCTAAAAAAGTTTAAAATGCTTAAAATTTTAAAAATATTCATTAAAAATAAAAAAATACGAAACAAAAGACTCAATTTCTAAAACATTGAATTCAAAAAATTAAAGCTAAACATACTGATTGATTTTAATAAATTAAAATTGAATTTAAACGTGTTGGTTTTTTTTAAATAATATTATTTTTTTTTTTTGAACAGGATAATTTAAGTAGGGTTGGTGGGATAGCCAGACAGAATTTATTCATGCGGCTCATACAAGCCAGATTTATAAGCGGGCTTCAATTTTAAACCTTTATCTAAAATTTTAAATCATTTTGTATGAACTGGGACGGAGGACCATGAAACATGTTGGACAAGTTAGGTAAAGCTGTGTACTAGATCTATAAATGGATTGGATTCGGTTTCGGATTAAGGGTTGGTTTGGAATGTTCTAAAAAAGTACACTTTTTGACTTATTGGCTTATATGAGTTGGGTTTGGGTTGGGTTTGATGTGATGTGTTAGAGAAGTGATATGATTTAAATAAGATGATGTGACTTAAATAGGATAGTGACTTTTTGACTTTTTATATTATTTAGGTCATGCCAAACTTGACCTAAATTTGTCAAAATTTAAATCCGACCTGATTAAGACAAATTTGAATCGGTTTAGCCCATATCTGATTAAAGATTATCCAAAATTAAATTTAATAATTTTGGATATTTGATCTGATAATTCAATCTGATTTATTTATTTATTTATTAAGTTAAAATTTTATATAATTTGATTTTTTTTTATTTTATATATATATTTTAAAATTGAAAATAATTAGATCGGATTATCATCGGATTGTCTTTCCTGTGGAAGAAGGCGGTGGTATACATACATGGAGAGAGAAACCGGCAAGTGCCAGTTGAGAGAGAGAGAGAGTTAGTTGAGAGTCATTTGATGGTACCAAGAAGAGACGATGAACAGTAACATCAGATTCAACTGTTGCCTTTCATTATTATAATTGGAAAATGACTGTTCGATTGTCGTGTAAGTCCCCTCTCCAATGAATTTACATCCTTCCAATGAAAATGGAGATAAGTTTTATTTTATTTTATTTTATTTTTTTTTTGGTGGTGTTTGAGATAAGTTATTTAGCTCTCATGCTCAATGGAGTTCAGTCCCTTTAAACCTTATATATATATATATATATTAGCATATCATCCATACTATGTACAGATTGTGTTTATAATTATCTATATATGTAAATTGTGATTTTTAAATATCTTTTTTTTTAAATGCCTTCTTTTTTTTTCCTTTTTTATATTATATTAAAGCTTAATATTTTGATAATAATCATATGTGTTAGAATTTTCAATGAATTAAATGTCTTTTTTTTATTATTATATTATATTAAAATTTAATATTTTGATAATAATCATATGTATTGGACTTTTCAAGAAATTTTTTTTATACTTGTTCTTAATGCATTAAAATGTTATTATGAGGGATAATAATCATATGTGTTGGGACTTTTTAAGGAATTCATATGTGTTGAATTTCAAAAAAAAAAAATTTATGCTTATTTTTAATGCATTAAAGTGTTATTATGAGGGTAAGACTTGGGGGTTGAGAGAAGTTAATAAATGCTAAGATTTTTTTTTAAATCAAAAAATTGAAAATTTTAGATTGGGAGATTGAAGTTCTTATAAGGTTTGGGGTTAAAAATCTCATTTTGCTTAATTATAGTACTAGCCTATTACTTGTACTATGCACGGGATAATTATAGATATTTATATTTGTTTTAATTTTTTTTAATATATAAATTATGTTTAAGATTTTTTATGAAAATAATTTAACAATCTTATCAATAACCATAGTGTACAGGAGAAATTAAAAAGGCTACTGCAGTAATAATGTACGGGCTGTATCTATAATTATTTGTATGAGGAGATTTTAAATGCTAATCAAAGATTTTGACCAAATCAATAAATGCAGGCATGTGGATTGGAAAAAGTTAATAACTACTGATCAGGAGATTTTAACCAAATCAGTAAATGTTGAGTTTTTTTTTTTTTAAATTAAAAATTTTAAAAATTAAGATTGAGATATTGAAACTCCTACAAAGCTTGGGGTTTAGAAACCTTATTTTTCTTAATATATTTACAATTATCTATATATATGAATTACAATTTTTAAATGTCTTTTTTTTTTTTTTTTAAATGTCTTCTTTTGTTCCTTTTTTATATTACATTAAAGTTTAATATTTTGATAATAATCATATGTGTTGGACTTTTCAAGGAATTAAATGTCTTCTTTTTTTTTATTATATTATATTAAAGTTTAATATTTTGATAATAATCATATGTGTTGGACTTTTCAAGAAATTTTTTTTATGCTTGTTCTTAATACATAAAAGTGTTATTATGAGGTATAATAATCATATGTGTTGGGACTTTTCAAGAAATTCATATGTGTTGGATTTCAAAGAATTTTTTTTATATTTGTTTTAATGCATTAAAGTGTTATTATGAGGGTAAGACTGGGGGGTTGAGAGAAGTTAATAAATGCTAAGTTTTTTTTTTTTTTTTAAATAAAAAAATCAAGAAATTTAGATTGAGAGATTGGAGCTCCCACAAGGCTTGGGGTTAAAAACCCCCTTTTGCTTAATATATAGTAAGTATAGATTAGCATATCACCCGTGTTATGTATGGATTATGTTTATAATTATCTATATATGTGAATTACGATTTTTAAATATCTTTTTTTTTTTTAAATGTCTTCTTTTTTTTCTTTTTTTATATTATATTAAAGTTTATTATTTTGATAATAATCATATGTGTTAGACTTTTTAAGGAATTAAATATTTTTTTTTATTATATTATATTAAAGTTTAATATTTTGATAATAATCATATGTGTTGGACTTTTTAAGAAATTTTTTTTATACTTGTTCTTAATGCATTAAAGTGTTATTATGAGGGATAATAATCATATGTGTTGGAACTTTTCAAGGAATTCATATGTGTTGGATTTCAAAAATTTTTTTTTATGCTTGTTCTTAATGCATTAAAGTGTTATTATGAGGGTAAGACTTGGGAGTTGAGAGAAATTAATAAATGCTAAAGTTTTTTTTTTTAAATCAGGAAATTTAGATTGGGAGATTGAAGCTCTCACAAGGCTTGGAGTTAAAAATTTCTTTTTGCTTAATATATAGTATATATCTATATATAATTAATTTATTTTCAGTAATTCGAGAATTTAATTGTTTGCAAAGATGAAAGGTCAAAATTGAATAAAAATTGAGGATAAAATTTTAATTTGCCTTTATTAATAGTTCCTGGGGATATACAGGCCCCTAAAAAATGTGTAAATTATAAGAGAAATTTTAATGAAATTTTAATTCAATGTAAGTTCTAAAAAAAATTACATATCAATACTGAATTTGTAATAATTTTATGAGAGTATAGCTCAGTAGTGATTTCTCCTAAATTATATGCACTATCACTTTCCTATTATTGAAATTAAAAAAATTGAATTCAAGCCATTACACATAGTTGCATTTGGGGTACAGTCAAAAATCATTTTGGTCTAACTAAATCACCTAATAGTTCATAACTAATATCACTTTGTCACATAATCAATTATCACAATATGTCCTAACACAACAATTATTCAACAATTTGTAAGATTATTACTAAAAGAGAAAATTAGTAATAAATGTAATTTTTTAGAGGATGTCTAAGAGATTAGGTCTAGTGTATTTTTTTTTTTTTATTAGCGAGAGGTTTAATCTTTGTGAAATAATTTGGTGAGAGTTCATTTTACTTGTTTTGAAGGATATTTTGTTTTAATTTTATCTCTTAATTTATCTATTGACTTTTTTCATCTTTGACTTTTTTTTAACTATCTGATCAAATTATTTTCTATCTGTTCAAAATTTTCATCTATCTACTCAAATTTCTTTTCTATTTGATCAAATTTTTTTTATCTATCTGTTCAAATTTTTATTTATCTGTTCAATTTTTTTAACTATTTGTTAATTTTTTTTAAACTATCTATTCAAAATTTTCCCCTTATCTAGTTCAAATATCTGTTTAAATTTTATTATCTGTTTAATTTTTTATTTGAATTCTGTTTGTGGGTTCTTTCTCCTTCTGTTTAAAAAATACAAAAGTTGATTCCAAACTTCTTTTTTATTTGTTGAACCTAGGGGTGTTCACGGATCGAATTTGTGCTTTTGTGGTTCGATTTTGACCCATCCGCATCTATGCGGTTTGGGAAAAAGTCAAACTGCAATCGCTCGCAGTGCGGTTTACGGTTTGTGCGGGTAGGGTTTACGGATGTGTGGGCGATTGCGGGCAGTTTACGATTTGGATTTTTTCCTTTAAAAATTAATTTTTTAGTTTTTTTTCCCATTTTATAAATATTTTATTTTGGGTCATTTTCTTCCAATTTTCTAAAATGCTCCAACATTAATACTTAATGAATTAAAACTTATAAAATTAAAAACACAACAAAATTAATTCCTAACACAAATAAATCATTTAAAATCCTGTACATCTATTTCAATCATCATCATCAACATCAAATTTTTTTCCAGATCTGTCTCATACATCCATACACTTACAGATATACAAACATACACCAATACCTATCTGTCGCTATCCAAACCAAATTGTATATGTTCTATTTTTTTTCTCTATTCAAATCTTTTTTCTCTTTTATCCTTATTTGTTCAATACAAAAACAACAATAAAAACTTTATCTATTTCATCAACAACAACAACACCATCAAAAAAAATATGACACATATCTTCAAACCCAAGGAACTCAAAGAAAAAAATAAAAATAAATCAAATGTCAACAACAACAGATTTGTTCAAACACAGACCACTATCACAAACACCACACAGATCTATTTGTTTCAAACCCGAAGAACCAAAAAATAAAAAAAATAAAAAAATGAAGCTGCAAATAAACCAAAAAGCAACGGAACATTTCACCACCATGAGAACATTTCCTTGACTCTCACCGGCGACGATGAGCATCACCTGAACCCTACTTTCATCGGCTCCCTCTGATCGGCTTTACGTAGAGTAGTCAACTCGTGGATCTGTAGATCTGATAATAAGGATAGACAGCAATAGATAGATATAGAGAGAGAGAGAGTCCTTACCTAAGAGTTGAAGAAGAGAGAGAGTCGATTGCGAAGGTCGATCGGTGCTCTCAGTGTTGCGTAGATGAAAAACGAGAGAGAGAGAGAGTGTGTGATGGGAAAGTGAAATGAGAAGAGAGCAATGCTCTCAAATGTTTTGATTTGAGAGATTAGGGTTTCTCAATTAGTTTTGTTTGGGCAAAAATATCTACATAATAGATGGAATAAATGAACAGTCCAGGTTTTTCCCAAAAAAAATAAATAAAATTGAGGGCAGTTGTGGTGGGTGCGAGTCAAACCTGCAACTTGCCCGTTAACCGAAAATTTGAAATATTCCAAACTACACCCTATCCTATTATGTTTGCGAAAACGCCCATACGTGTGCGGGTAGAGTCAGGTAGGGCATTTCGAATGACCTTAAGCCCAACCCTAGTTGAACCTACTTTATCTGTCTCTTTTTAAAAATACAAAGAGCGAACTAAATTAAAATTTTCCATACTTCTTTTTTATCTATTAAACCTACTCTATATATCTTTTTCTATCTATCAAAATCTTTTCTTTTTTTTTTTTTTTTTTTTTTAATTTATTGCAATCAACCAGAAGCACAATAATAAAGATACACACACATACACACACACAAAAACAAATCAAATAGCACAAATATTTCACACAAATCAACAACCGCACACACAGACAAATAGATGTATTGATTAGAGATCACAAAAACACACACACATACACACAAAAATCCAAAGATCACCATGGACGACCACCATGTCAAAATCTAACATATATATATTGCATTTGCTCGACGAGATCATAGGTTGAGCTCATTTTGTCTTTGTTTCCAAGGTAAGAACTAGTTTCTTTGAACGAAAACTCATTTGACCGAGTTGAGTTTACACCAAACCCATCACCACCTACGACGGCATTGCCGTGAGATGTCGGAATAGATCTAGCAAATAGCACCCTCAGATTCAACCCTCTTCTCTATATATATCAAATCTGGTGAGTTATAGACCTCTCGTTCGGTGATGTTCACGTTGTCCGCCAGTTGTGAAACCCTAGGGAAGTCGCTCTAGTAATTCTTGTGTAGAAGACTTGAAATAACAAGTGTTAATGATAAGTATACACATGTGATTAAAAAGCAAATAATAATAATAAATCAAAGAAATGCGAAGAAGCAAGAAAGACCTCAAATCTTTCGGCGAAGCAGATATGGTCGGCAGAGCAGATCTAGTCAATGGAGATGGAGATCGGCAGAGGAGATCAAAGATGACAGTGCCTCTAGAGTTTAGCTCCTTGACGAATCTGTGGTCTGCAATGAGATTGAACCAAAGGTGTTAGAGTTGACGACGACAGAGGGTCTTCTAGATCTCCGCGACAACTGCTTAGCCATGCCCGCAATGGAGAGTAACAGTCATGTAGCGGAAGTTGTTGGGAGCAACAGCAAGGTGAGGTGGTGCGTGGCAAAATTGGAGAAGAGAGAGAGAATGAGGAAGAGAGAGAGAGTTTCTTTCGATTTTTATGGATTGTGTTCGTGTGTATCAATATACATAGAGGATATTTTGGTCATTTTACTTGAGTTTATCTTTTTGAACAAATTGTTTCTTTGCCTAAATTTTTAGCCAAATAAAATTATAATTTAAACTTTTGGACCGAATGTCTTTACTAAATTGACTCATAACTAAATATCATATTAGTTTGTAATCAATACTAATTTAAATTATAATATCCATATCTTACTTATGGTATGCCCTTTGAATAATCATAGCATGATGATTGATTGGAATATTTCAAATATCAATAAAGGGTATGTTTAGTACAATACTTAAGAATTATTTTTAAAATTTTATTTTGAGCATTTGCATAAATGTGAGTAATTCTATTTCCATACATCATTTACTTTCTGTGCACACACTTAATGAATTAATTTTTTCTTATAATTTTACCACTAAACAAAATGACCAATATGGATATCAATACACACATCAATCCTTAAAACTAAATTTTCTTACTACACATCTTTTATATGGAAATTCTTAATATACATTTTCATTTCAAAAAATACACATATCAGACTTACACTTTAATTTTTTGTTTCTTTCTCACTTCCTCCATTGATCATTGTTCATTTTATTATTCCTTCATTGTTTCTTATAATTTGACCGATATTGCTCAAATTTTCACTTCCTATCCATTGCTTATAACATTGTTCGATTACATTCCACCGTTATTATTGATTTGTATGATGGAGGATTTACAAAACAATGAATGTTTTGATGTAGAAAAAAAATGATTGTTAATAAAAAAATTAGGCAACGAATAGGTGAGTTTTTTGGTTCGAAGTATTTTTTTTTCATTGTCGCAATTATCATTCTAAAAATCAGTTTTGAAAATGTTGCACCTATATGGAAATTAACTTTTGAAAACATTTTATATATTTGAAAACCAACTTAAAAAATAGTTATATGTCGAAAATTTATATTTGGTTCGGAAGTACATAATCAAAAACTATTGTTTGATTCAATTGTTGATTGTCGAATTTGTTTAATCTATTTCGATAACCAATACCAAATTATTTCCATCTTATTGCAAGTCAATATGAAACGAATAATGAAAATAATATAACAATAACTTACACTCAATTTGGTTTTGAGTTTTGAAAAATAATTTTTGAAAATTTCAATCTGTATTCTTTTGTTTTAGTGAACATTTTTAATATTCTAATCATTATTTTTGGATTCATTTAATTTAGATACACTTAAAAAGCATACAAAAATATAAAAATTCAGCACATATTTTTTTCTATTTATTATTTTTTAAAAGATTTTTGGCAAATAATTTATTTTTTAAATGTATCTAAATTAAGTGATTCTAAAAAGTAAAAGGTTGATTAAATATGTAAAAAGTTTACCAAAAACACACACACACACACACACACAAATAAAAATAAAAAGATTTTAAAATTAACAAAAACATTTTTGAAAACTTAAAACTAAGCAGAGTATTAGTTTTTGAACAATAATAGTAAAATAATACAAAAAATTATTGATTTAATTTTTTTTTTTTTTTTTTGCATACCTTAGAAAATATGATCAGAAAATTGTTAGTGTGCCGAAAAAATGTCGTGGGTAGGGCACGGTTTAGGTTTTGACTTAGGTTTAGGGGTGTGGTGGGAGTTTATGTTTTATGTGGTGTGTGTATATAATGTGTGTGTTTGGGAAGTGAGTTTTTATATAGGTTTTTTTAGTTGTAGGATATTATTGGATAAAAAATTTTTGGTGTTTGAGAAGATAGTTGGATTTTTTTGTGATTAGATGTGATGTTTGTGAGAGAAAAAGTGCAATGATTATGGGATTGGATGTGATATTTTGTTTGAATTTATTTTTTTTTGATTTTACAAAAAATTTGTCTTTTAATGTAAAAAATAAAAAAAAAAACCAATCCATAAACTTCCCAAACACCACAATTTTTGTACGAATTATATATTATGGGCATATTTGAAACATTTTATATGTGAAATAAATAAAACAAAAGATAAATAAATTTATCAAGTGCGTGTATTAAAAAAAATGTTCACAGAGTGTAAATAGCACGTGGAAATAGAATTACTCTATAAATGGATTTGGTACAGTTTCAACATCAACCAGTAGATTACACTTTTAACCCTTTCGGAGCTTTCATCCAAATACATAAACCTTTTCAATTTTTGTGAAGTTTACAATAATTGATGGATTTGAAAAGTTCATAAAATAATAATTATTTTTTTTATGAACAAAAAAAAGAGCTGAGTGGGTCCTTATTTTCATATTTTTTAATGAATGACAAATATACGCTTGCCCTTATCATTTATTTAACAGTCGTGCTGGGTAGCTCAAAATGAGCTACCCCGAATCCCCCTAATTTTTTTTTTTTCAAAAGCAGAGAAGGAGACGAGGAGGAGGAAGGAGGGAGGGGGAGGAAGAGGAGGAGGAAGGAGGGGACTGGAGGGGGCCTTTCAAAAGCAGAGAATGAGAAGATGAGGAGGAAGGAGGGGACTGCGACGGCGGGGCTGGGACGACGGGGCTCCGCTGCGACGACGACCGGCGGTTGGGCGATGATCGGCGGCTGGGCATCGGCGATCGACGATCGTCTTCCCCTTTGCTTCTCTCCCTCTCCCTCTCCCTGTTTCAGTCGAAAATGAAAGGAAAAAAAAAAAAAAATTTCCCAAAACGACGTCATTTTTGGGATTAGGGGGATTAGGGGGGGCCAAATTCGAGCTCTCAAACATTATTCTTTATTTAATAGCAATTCTATGTTCAAATAATAAAAAAATAATACTACAAACTTAAATTTAATTACTAAAAAATTATTTAGAATTATTATCTTATGATTTATATTTATTCTGTACATGGTCATCATACTATACAAATTTAATCTTCACCATACAAATTTCCACCAAAAAAATTTTGAATGATCAAGTCTGGCATCACATACTTTTTCTTTTTTTAATACAAAAAAAATCAAAAAATAGGGCATATTTTGGTTTGTCTCTCAAAACATAGGTGTGGAGAAAAAATTTCAAAAATATGTTTGATTAAATTTTTTTTAAAAAAAATTCCAAAATCATTTTTCACTCCACTATATATTAATCAATTACTTTTCTTTCCCTTATCTCATTCTCAATCACTTTTTCTCTCATACCCATCCATTCAACTACAAAAAAATATCAAATCATTTCAAATTCTAAAACTATTTTTAAAATATATAATTAAATAAAATTTTAAATTTTCTAAATTTTTTCTAAAAAATTATTTTTGAAACAATATTTCAAAACACAAAACAAACCAGGCCAGTTTTGCTTTGTTTTGTTTTGTTTTTTTTTTTTCCCCCAAGCAGGTTCGAATGTACTAAAATTCCAAGGACATGGCTATTGCAAGTGTAAAAAGTAGCTTTGGCAAAGCAAAATATAGTGCTTCCAACTATACAATTGACAATGCATTAGTGGCTTTCATCAAAATCATTCTTTCTTTTATTTTCCTTCACATTATTACCTTTGACCGACAATTTTTTTTTTTTGGTTGTTGTTGTTGCTGCTGCTGCTGCAATAATCGATTGCCATGACAAGAGACGCTTTACAACTTGTGGGCAATGTTGCATGTGATGCCTTTATCAAAGATTAGGCTCTGTTCGGACCGAGTCTCAAAATCGTTTTCTACTGCTTGAGTTCGCGCACGGTGTTTGAATAGAGTTGTGGAAATTAATTTTTCACAATTCTGCAAAAATTTCTGTCAAACAGAGCGTGATTTTCAATTTTTTTTTTCAAAATTTAACCTAACCGGTCGTCCAACCGGTTGACCAGGAACAGTGAATTTCTTTTTTTTTTGCAATTAATATGTTAATTTTTATATATTCGAAAAAAAATATTTTCTGAATTTTTTAAAAAAAATTATGTGCTTTAAAATAATTTTAAATTGTATATTTAGTTATGAGTTGTAAATTTTTATATCAAATATCAAATGTCACATCAATAATTCTCCACTCAATTCAAAATTCTTTTCAAAACTATTTTTCCACACTCAAATCATAATTCCAAACCTCACAAACTCAAAATACAACTTATGCCCTCAAATCATAGTTATAAAGCTCTACCAAACGCAACCTTATTTTATCTTATTTTATTTTATTTTATTCCTGATGAGGAACCCTAAAAAGGTGGACTCACATTAAAAGGAAAATCTCAAACACTACAAATAAAGAGTTAGATTTAAAATGTATGGAATCTGTATTCATCAACAAACACTTTACCATTAGGATAGGATATTGCCTCTATGAAATATACCTAGCAAATTTATCAGTTTTCTTGAGTCATGTACTTTTGGGGCCTTCTAATTGTATATCCTACGTTCTATCAGTTTTCACACATACTTTGTATATCTTCCTTTTTCAGTACCCCCACCTCCTATTCCTCATTCTTCTTATATCTAGGGTATCAAGGTGGTAAGGTGGCAACTAGGGTTTTTAAGGTGATGGAAGGGTGGCGGAAAGGGGTGCTAAGGGAGTAAGGAAAGGGTGGGAGGGGCACTACAAGAGTGGGGGAGGGGGGGTTGTGTCATTGTAGTGGGGGATGCCGGGGCAACAACGGCAACAATTGGTGGTGATGGCCACAGCTAAGGTTTTGCAGTAGAGAGGTCGTGGCGGCTGGCTGTGATGGGCTTTGGAGGGAAGGTTTGCCATTTGTTATTAATAGTAATTTGCTTAACACTATGTTTGATTGGGAGATTTGAGAAGGGATTTGAAAAGAGAAAAGAAAAAGGCAAGTAAAATATGAATAAAATATACCTACATTTCACCTAGTTTCACATACTTTTTCTTTTTCTTTCCAAATCCTCAATCAAACATAGTGTAATGGACACAATTGTAATTAATTAATTATTAAAAAAAAATAGCATGAACGGAGAGAAGATGCGGTATGCAAATAGAGGGCCCTAACACTTCTGGCACCCTTCTCAGAAATGTGTCTGCTATACTTTTTTTGTGATCAAAAGACACTATTGCCATCCACAGGCAGCTACAAAATGTGGCAAACTGCAAATTTAAATAAGCTACACAAGTAGGTTTAGTCATGTTTGAGGTCAGTGCATTGAATTGATGAACTACTACCCGCAATCCACATAATAGGATGTTAGTAAGTTAGTAGAGTAGGACAAACAATTTAACACTCAACAACATGGTTTCCAATGTTTTCATGCAGTTGAGCAAAAATTCTTTCAAAAGCTTGACAAGCTTTCCCAAAAAAACTAGCATAACATAACCAATTTCCTGCATTCTATGCTTTCAAATCACACAACTGAAATAGACCAAGTACCTCTACTGCCTGTGCTCCAAAAGAAACACACGATTTATTCTGTCAAGTAATTGCTATACTAATTTTTCAATTTAAACACAACACATGCATTACATGTGTGCGCACACAAATCATCTGATATAGATCAAGGATGAGGAGTCCTGAAGAATATAATTTTCCTTCCTCTTGAGACGGCACATCAGATAAAGCCAATCACATGAACAAGGCTCAAAATGAACAAAATCTCAAAGTTGAACATGCCATGATGTAATAATGCCCATATAGACCAAGAAAATAGCAATTTGTCTACATAGTATGGTAATGGTTTTTTACCAAGGTCAAGCCTGTTCTTGGTGTATATATCAATCAATATTTGAAACGTAAAAACAAATTGAAAAGGCATTTTTATGCCTGCCTACCTGCCCTTGATACAGAGGAAAGACTGATTATGGTGGTGGTTGCAGTGGCCTCATTTGGTAGTAGTATTGAGGGTTGCTGCTTGCTGTGGCAGATGAGGAAAAACAGAGATTAAGGGCCGTTGGATTAGGAGGATTTGATGGATGAATGGAAGCAGAGAGAGCAGTAGTAGACACAGATGAGAATCCTGATGATGCTGCAGTAGAGAACGTCGCCATTTGGGTAGGGGTGACCCGACCATGCATTTGCCAAACCCAGTTTGGTGGTCCTTGAGAAGAACCCACTTCAATTCTTTTTTCTGTTGCTCTTTCCTGCCAAACAATCACAAAACTGACATCGCGACTCCAACATGATTTCTCAAGAAAAAAGCATTACAAGTGCAATATTCCTTCGATTCTCTCTCTCCTTTTATCTCAACTTTCATGAGGGCTTCCATAAATATGTGTTACACTCGAGGCATTACAATCACATAGTAAGGATCAATATAAGTGCACCTATAGCAGCTACAGGACATGCAATACTAAAATTGCTGAACAATATTGACCAATTATATGATAGTAATAAATTATTACAATTATCAAATGCAAATATAGATTTTCTTTAGACAAAGCTTGACTAGTCTCATGACTATTCCCATCATTGGATGACACAAGCTTCACAACCACAGAAGTTTTTTATGTTTTTCTCAAATTTCCATACATCACAAGAGAAGAAATACTGGGCTACTGCACCAACAATGAATCACATATTGCAGCCTCTAATTTGTTTTATAGGCACCTAAATTTTGAGGAATCATGCTGCAACATAATGCCAAGTGTGGCAAGTATGATGCTCAATTATTACAACTAGCATATTGGCTTAACAAAGACAATAAATGGTGCTTGAACTAGTATGATGATTGGAACCAACAAGGTTTCATACGTTTCAAGACAAAAGTAATAAATTTACCTCGTAACTAGGAAAGAAGTTAGGATATACGCCACCAGTCCATAAGGGACGGTGCTCGGATGTCATTGCTAGTCCTTCAAGAGTAGGATTCCCTATTGTAGTTGTAGAAGGATTCTTCATCTGTAATAGCAGAATTGGAAGAAATTCATTGTTAGTAGCTTCAAAATTAACATGTGGATAACATATAACATATTCTTGGTAGCTTACTAAAGCAAACAAATTGAACATTAACAAGTTTCTCTCTATCAATTTCTGTCTCTTTCAACTAGCTTAATAAATTCACCAGTTTTTTTAGTGACTTTAATATACAAGATCGTTATCAAACATGAGGTTTGTGGGACAAAATTACAATGGCCAGAAAAGGAGAAAATAAAAGGTATATCTCTAATTATTACATTTGATCTCCTTGCATCCTGAATGCCGTAAGGGTGAAATTGCAGATGCCCTGAATTTTTATTATCCTTTGGACCATCTCCAGAAGACGGGGTTGAAATCCCCAAGTTCAGATCAAGATTGTGGTCGCCACCTGCATTAACCTCAAAAGCCCACACTATAAAACACGGAACTAATAGTACCATAGATAGGAATATGAAAGAAGTCAATAAAATATTACATATAAGAATAATCCGGAGTATCAATCAGTACCTCCACCATTGACCTCAGATATTGTCTCCCCGTCATAAGTACTTGGCTCAAAGTTCGTGACTGCCTCCCTTCCGTTATATTGGATAGCTGCCTTGTCGTAAGCCCTGATTTCCAGAAAATAAAAAGGGAGATGTGTTGGATGACACCCTAATGTGAAAATTCAGGGTAATAAATTCAGTATCAGGGAGAGTGTGATTCATAATCATTTGGACCTTGCAGCTTCTATTTCGCTGTCGAATAGCCCAAGATATATATACCTGCAATGCAAGCATCACCATCTCCAAGATGAAAATCGAGTTCCCAATCATTTCTTCTTTCAAATACGCATCTTATATTTGTCTTCCAGACACATAAAAGAAATACTATAGAGAATTATCTAAAAACAATAATCATTTTTTATGTTGTATCTAAAACCAATTATAGTTTCACACTAGTAGACACTTAAAATTGTTAAATTCAACAGCTACCTCAAGAAAAAAATCAATCTGAAATTTAAATTCAATGATTTATAGTTCCTCACTTTTTGCCAAGAAACTGTCCCATTCGAGCTTCCCATCTGCCACATTTGTGCAGAGTCACTCCTCTATACTTTGAGCTCCCCCTTGAGAAACCAGTGCTCTGGCGGCGGAGTATGTGCACAAATTCTTCTTTGGTCAGATTCTTTGTCTGCAGATATTCAAAGAAGCCGATAACTAATCAAATCCACTTGTGAAAGCAATATACATATGGTACCACTAACAAATGCTCATTGTCATGGGTGTGTCAAATGATAACATACATATCTTATCTAACCCAAAAAATTAAAAAAAAAGAATCCATGCCTTTACCAACCTGTGTCAGATCATCTTCATAGTCACTGAGATTAAAGTTTATGTCTGCATCAACACCCCGGAACTTAATTGCAGCTCGATCATAAGCTCTGCTACCAGAAAATCAAATTGTATGAGAATTAATCAAAACAGCTTAAAAACTAAGCTGAAACAGACAAATAATTTTCCGTTTATACACGATTTAGTATTACCTGGCCGCAGCATGAGCAGTGTCAAATCCACCTACCACATCCCAACATCAAAATTTATCAAAATTGACCAAAAATAGAAAACACAACAAATTTGCTTCTTTACTACCTAACCTATGAATAGAGAAACACACCAATTTGCTCCTCACTTCCTAAACAATGGAAATCAATCAAAAAAATAAAAATAAATAATATACTCGTATTCATACCCAAATACACTTGTTTCCCGCAGTCCCTGCATATAATCATATAAAAACTATGAATGAAAGCTCAAAACTACGTATTTATATAATGAGAAGAAGACTAAAAACAGAAATTATGCTAACCAGATATGCGATTCCCATCTTCCAGTTCTTCTGTAGAACGTCACTCCTCTGTATTGTGAGCTCCGAGACCTCGGTCCTCGTCTACTCTTCTTTACCTGCTGTTGTTGTGGTTGTAGGACTCTCACCTCTTGTAAGCCACCAGAGCTAGCTTGACCGAAGGAGAGATCTACCAAATTAGGCCTCAACAACGTGCCCGACGACGGTGCCAAACTCTGCCCCACGGTCAATCCAGCGTCCCCGCTCACTGGGAAAAGCTGACGAGTCACAAACTCAGACTGAGTCATTCGATCCTCTTTGCCTTCCTCAGTAGTGTTGTCGTTGCACTCGCCTCCGAGCTTCATGATGCCGAAATTGAAGGCGAAGATGTCTCGTCCGGGGACGCGTGTCGAGCAGGAGTCATCGTCGTCGCCGGCATTGCTCGAAACTTCGACATTCACTATTGAGGAATTCGATGTCCCTGACTCGTCCATTTGGCCCCCTGAACCATCTGGAAACTTCTCTGTAATCGCCATGGAGTTTTCATTGTGGACAACACTGAGATTAAGATCCAACATGACTTTCTATCACTCAAATTCGTCTCCGATTATGAATATCTATATATATATATTACTCGAACGATTGAGCTTCGCAGTAGCTTTTACTCAACTTTCGAACATCGATCGACACGTTTGGCTAAAAAATTCAACGAATCAACTGCGAACACAATCCGATCAAAAATTTCGAGACTCGGAAGCGATCAAACACTCGACAAACAAATGATCGAGCCAAAATTCCAAGCACCAGAGAGAGAGAGAGAGAAACTACATGAAAACTGAATAAAATCAAGGATCCAGAAATAACAAGAGAGAGAGAGAGAGAGAGAGAGAGAGAATCAGAGCTTCGATGAGCTCTTCCTATATGTGCCGGCGAACGGAGAAGATGAAGTGAGCTTGTCCGGCGAGTAGCGGGGAGAGAGAGAAGTCTGTGTACTTGCATTCAAGAGATGGTTTCATCTTCGACTGTGGAATCCTCACCGACTCTCCGATTCCATTTCTGTTAGAGAGAGAGAGAGAGAGAGAGTACAGAGAGAGGGAGAGAGAAGGAGATGGGACGTGAGACGGAACATTTCGGGCCCATTTTAAGAGTGAACCATTTTGGTCCGTGCCCGAGGAAACCGGCTTTTCCGGTAACCCCGTTCTTGATATTGTCAAGAGATATATTGCCTTATTATTATTATTTTTTAATATATACACCAACGAACCAAATGGGTTGGTCTCGTGGTAGACGACACAGCCGTCTACTGATAGAACGGTGTAAAATATCGTCTAATTCGGTAAAATTGTATTATTTTGTATTTATTTGTATCGTTTTAATTGTTAATCGCGGTTTAAATCTTAAAATTTATAATCTGTTAATCGAATTGTTCCACTATAATTAATACATTTATATTTTTTAACTTTTAATAAAATATCAATATAAAAATGAGTGCGAGAGAGATTTAAGATATGAAATTTATTATAAATTAGTAGCTATATATATGAAACATATTATGTAAAATTACTTTGTGTTATATATCTAAAAAATATTATACAAATTAGTGTTATATATTATACAAATGTATGATAATTAGTTAGAATATTCGTCAATCCGCTAAAAATCGCCCAAACCGTAATTTGTCAATCCGCTAATCTGCCAACCTGTCATTCAGTTTGTAAATTTACTCTTAAACTGTCCGACCCGCACCGCGCACACCCCTATCTACAACCAATCCATATCTCTAGTCGTATACGTGTATCCCCGCAGTCCATGTATAAACAAGAAAATATTAAAAATAAAAAGAAACTTAAATAAAATAAATTTAGAAAAAGATGGAAAATACCGGGAGAGATAATTTTAAATATCATGTTTAATTATATTTTAAAAAAATAGACATCAAAACATAATTTCAAGTAAATATAACTCCAATAATTTTGGTAATTTGATAAAGTTATTACATATTTATGAAAAGAATAAAGCTTCGTCGTTCGAATTTTCCTCCCCCTAATCCCCCGAATGCCCAAAACGACGTCGTTTTGGGCATTCTTTTTTTTTTTTCTTCGTCTTCTTCAACGAGTCTGAAAGGGAGAGGGAGAGGGAGAGAAAGAGAAAGAGAGAGAGGGAAGAGAAGAGAGAGGAGCAACAGCTCCGTCTCCAACCGCCGTCGTTGCAGCAGCAGCTCTGGTCACCGATCGTCAGCTCGTCGCAACAGCAGCCCGTTTGTTACAGCAGCAGCCCGTCGCCCGTCGCAACTCCGGCCCCGCCTCCGCCTCCTCCTCCCCCTGTGGTTATGGCCCCCTCCAGTCCTCCTCCTCCCTCCTCCGTCCTCTTCCTCATCCCCCTTCCTTCTCTTCTCTTCTCCTTCTTTACTTCTGAAAAAAAAATAAAATAAAAATAAAAATAAAAATAAAAAATAAAAAATAAATTAGGGGGATTCGGGGGATTTCATTTTCGAGCTCCCTAGCATTACTCTTATGAAAAAACTTATAATGAATATTTATAAATTTTATCACTTATTTGTAACTGTTTTTTAATTTTTACACTAATATGAAATTTCTCTTAATTTCAATAACGATAAATTCACTAATGATTGTTAGGCGTAGATGTCAATTATACAATGTAGAAACATTTAAGTGAATGATTTTGAACTACATGAAAACTAGTAAGAGACTTCTCAATTTGTGACTCTTTACCTAGGTGAAGAGAAATTATTTAATATTCTCGAAGTAAATTTTTGTAGTGCTTTAGTTAAAGTAATTATTATTCTAGATAATAAAGTTTATCATTTTTATATCGATATTTTAGAAGATATATATAAATTAATAAATAACATGGAATACTTGTCAATAAACACTCGACAATTATTGGAGAACTTAATCAGTGTGTTTGGTTTGAGTTTTTTGAATTAAGTTTTTTAAAAATTAACTTTTTTTATTTTCGTATTTTTTTGTTTTTAGTGAATTTTTTTAAATTTTAAACATTTTTTTTACTTTTTTAGATATATCTAAAAAGTAAAAAATTTGTGAAAAAATATTTTAAAAAATTAATAAATACATAAAAATATAAAAAAATGTACTTAATTTTTGTAATTTTTTTATATTTTTGGTATTTAGTGAATTTTTAAAAGATTTTTTTATAATTTTTTTACTTTTTAGGTGTATTTATGTTAGGTGTATCTAAAAAGTAAAAAAAATTACTTAAAATATTAAAAAAATTCAGTAAAAACAAAAAAAATACGTAAAATAAGAAAGTATAATTTTTTGAAAAATATTTTTTAAAAAGTGAAAACAAGCCAGGTGAATAATTTTTTATTTATTAGGTGACACCACTCAATATTGACTAAACACTAAAATATATAACTAAACTAACTAGGTTTTTTTTTTTTTTTTGGGACAATCACATAAGTCCATTTTCTAAAATTCCTTTTTAGCAAACTAGTTTGGATTATTTGTTGCTTTTAAACACTAAAATATATAACCAACTAGGTATTTTTTTGGACAATCACATACATCCATTTTCTAAATTCCTCTTTAGTTACATAGTTTGGATTATTATTATTATTTTTTTTCCAAACAAAAGATACTTTGGATATCTTCAACTGTTTGTCCTATGAAACCTTGTTAATGTTTATTTATTTATTTATGAATATTATATAATATTGAAGCCTTTCTCATTGGATGAATTGAGATTTTTTTGAACAAAATTGTTTGTAGTCTTTGTATCTTTTAACTGTTGGATTTTTTTATTAAAAAATCCACCTATTGCTAATAAGGATATAAACCTTGCTCTTTTCATAGTTAATGTATCATTTTTTTTTTTTAAACTTTAGTTTGAATACTTACTACACACGACAACAACAAACAACAATAGTAAAGAACCCCGTCCAATTATTTTATATGATAGCATATATTTTTTCTTTTATTTTTTTCTCCGCCTTCTTTTCTCCTATGTTATGATTCTATCACGAAATTGTGCTATTCCAACAACTCTCAAGATTTAGTTGATCTTCCACACTAGTATATAATTAAGCACATCTACACTTCAAAATTTATTTTTCTAGCAAATTTTATGATGGATTTCAAGCTTTGGCATGCATGGGTTCCCCTTCTTTCTTTCTTTTTAGCTTGGGGTTCCTTAAAGTTATAGTGTAAATATTCAAGATTGACTAAATTTATTTCTAATAGTGGGAAGTTTAATTTTTGTTTACTCCATTTTTTTTCTTCTTTTCATCATGGTATATAAGTTGGACGATCAAGGTAGTTTGTGTTGTTTAATCATTTTGTCACATTTTGGTACAACCTATGGGATGATTAATTTTTTTTTTATCGTAATGAATTTGTGTCAAAATATTTGATATTCTTACTTGTATGGTAATCTTTTTGGGATTCCTATTATTGCTCGATAAACATTTAATTTCAACTTCACAGGCATCATGTTAGAAAATTATTAGATACTATTGAAATATCATGTGATATTATTTAGATAACAATACTTCTACATATCCAGAAAATATAATTAGAAAATTATTCGGAATTTTCAATCATTGGCCAAAATTCAAACATACTATGGGCCCACAACAATTTTAAATTGGTGCAATAGATCTACGTTTTTAGGTAATATACTTACGTGATTAGCTTCTAACATAGTATAGCAAATGTCATACGGTACTTCGACACTCTTAGATAATTACCTGATAAAAATAATCATTCAAAAGTTTAAGAAAAAAAAAAAAAACAAAATCAATCACATATGTGAAACAAAGACATAAGATAACTTCACATATGAGCTCCACTATTTTGTTTATAACTAATTCTATGAAAATTTATCATAAATCTATAATTAATTTATGAAAACAATTATGATACTAACACAACTGGTGACAAATAACATCAATTCAAATGTCAAATGCCGTTGAAGTGTGAAGCATTCAACCTATTCTTATATCACATTCATATGACATTAAAATGGAGTGTAGACAATAGGAATGACAATGAGACATAATGAAAACAAAAAACAAAAAAAAAATTACTTTATTAGTAGTATTATATAAATAAAAAATAATATAAAATTTTGATTCAAAATAAAGAAAATTAGTCTAGGGTCCCTCTCCCACTTTTCGTAATGGAAGAGATCCACAAAATTATTTTTTAATGTCTAAGGTCCCTAAACATATATCAGAGAAATTTGACTATTTGTCTCTACTCTACTCTCTCTCTCTCTCTCTCCTCATTTCACCCACTGTCTTCCAGATCCAAGGCAACAAGCTCTGCTCTTCCACCCTTCTCTACGACCTCTTCCTCAACACCTTCTCCTCCGATTCCTCCCTTCGTTCCGCAACCGTCGCAGACCTTCGGGACCCTAGAGAGAGAAGAGATGGGGCTGTTTTTGGTCTTGCATTGGAGCTTAGGGGTCTCTGGAACTGATTACGTCGAAACAGTTGCTGTTGTCACAATCCGACACCGGAGGCTAAGGCTTGGAACGGTCAATCGAAGCGTGGATGGATTGGAGAAGAAGCCAAATTTGGAACCGAGTTTGGGGGTGAGATTGGTGTTGTTGTTGCTAGGTTCTTGCTGCTTCTCCTTGAGGGGTAGACGGCTTGAACTGATGCTGATGTTGGACGGCTTGAACTGTTTCACCGTGTGGAGACAGCGGGAATTTTTGATATAAAATGGAGCCCGGTTAGAGCCATTGTTGGTCCATTGCTTGCTCAAGCCGATGCAAATGGTTACTTGAGGCTTCATCACCTAGAATGTTGTTCGAATGGATCGGCAGCTGGAGGTAATAGAGTATATAAGTGGCGATTCGAGCGATTAAGTCCGATCAGTCCTTGACTGTGTAAGAGAAAGCTAAGCGAAGGCAACAGCTCATGAGTGGAGGCCCCAAGACTTTCTCAAATTTCTCTGGATTCAACCTAGAAAATTTTGAATTTTCTCTAGAAATTTCTCTGGGTTCATTTTGACCGATTTTAAAAGCAATGATCAGTATCAGATCAAAGGATGTGTAATTATGTCTCTTATAATTTCTGTCATGGCACGCTGCTTTGCAGTTTGAGTTGAGGTAAATATTTTTTTTTCTGAAGGTGACACTATGGTATTTACAACCATCATTGAATTTTATTTATATATGTCCAAAGGCATTGGTTGTGTAATAAAACCTTCATGTGATCAAAATGAATTTCTGTGAATAACCTTATCAGTATTTGTCTGTCAAGGCGGAGGACCATTGGTTGCCTTCTTTCATGTCTTTTTGTTTTGTATCTCTTCTATGCAGCCTGAACTAGAGTTTCGGCCTCCCATATCTGAAGTTGTGCAAGCACTGGTTCGGTTAATGCAAAGGGCGAGCGTGGTGAAAAAGCGATCCAGTGATGAAATCAGTTTTTATGTACAAGACTCCAGATCATGAGGCAACTGACTTGTAGAATTTTCCTGAATACATACACAAATTTTCTCTCCACAATTTTCTCTGAATTTCTTTGTACTCAGAAAAATTTCAATTTTCTCTGGTTTGAATCTAGAGAATTTATCTGGAGAGAAGTTCAATTTTCTCTGGAGAGAATTTCTCTGGGACTGAAATTTCTCTAGATTGATGTTGAGGGATCTTAGATATTATGAAAATATTCGATATCCTTTATATTATAAAATCATAATATCAGGAACTTTAAAAAAAATATCCCTTCAAAATAATGTGGTAGTCTTTCGTTCTATCATTTAAACAATAAAATTCTATTAATATAATTTGTATTTAAAAAATTATTATTGCCATGATATTTTGATATATAATTCTACATATATAATTTTTTTTATTTTTTATTTTAATGAATCACTTTTCTTAACTTAATTTAAGTCAAACTTCTATTTTAAACATTGGAGGTGACACCAAGCACCAAGGATCTTTTAAAGTGTTTTTTTCTTAAAGTTTCTTAAAGTGATGTATTGTGTGGTTGAGATTTAATACTGAAAAATTGATGTGACTTGTCATTAAATCTCAACCACACAATGCACCACTCTAAAAAATTTTTTAAAAAAAAAATTCTAAAGGATCCTTGGTCGACACCAAGCACAATGCTTTGTCACGCATGTGTAAGTTGTCAACCTTAGACAAAAAGGCTGCAAATTCTCGTAGCTCAATTGACCACATCTCCTTATCATTTATTTATTTGTAAAGCCTCATGATTATGCCCTTTGAAGAGCATCTCTAACTAAGGACGGACCTAGGGCTGGGCATAAGTGATTGCAGTTCACTCTAAAATTTAAAAAATTTGTAAATTTTTTTTTTTCCACCCAACCCAGCTTCCCAACCTCTTCCAATCCAGCCTCAAATAAGGGCCAATAGTTTTTTTGTTTGTTTTTTAAATAGGCAGCCCAATAGCTGCCCAATACTTACCTAAAAAAATAGCTAGGCATGCCAATAAGTTTGTATTTGTTTAAAGAACAAATTTTTCAAAACAATCCTCACATCTTTCAATAGATAGGAAGCAGCCCTCTCTTCGTCTTTTCCGTCGTCTCTAGTAGCCTACAGCAACTCCACTTTCCTAACATTTTTTATAAATGTAATTAACTAATTATTTTATTTCGGTGGTTGAGAATGGAATTGATTAACAATGGTTTTAAAATTTTGTCTTTATACAACAAATATTATACTACTCTTAGTTTTTTTATTATTCTGCCTTATTCAATGTTCTATATTGCTCTTAGTTTTTTAACTTTGAAATATGTTAAAATTGCCATTCGCAATTTAACGGGGGATGAGTTTCTTGCCGATTGCTTATCTCTCTACCTTGAATGAGACCTTACATTGAAAATTGATCTAGATTTTGTAATCGATGAATTCGAATATTTAGAGACTCATCGAGTACAACTTAATTAGATTGTTTCTAATCAATAAATTTAGATATTAATTTAGATTATATTATTAAATTTTCTTTTTTCTTATGTGGTTATACTTAAAATATATTGTATAATTTTACCTTAATATTAACCCACCCCATCGACGAATCCTGGGTCCGCCCTTGTCTCCAACCCATCCTTCAAAACTTCAAATATGAAGGATTCTTATTAATTTTGAGCTCTAACCTATCCTTCAAATGAAGGAAGATGGATTGATCCTTCAAATACGAAGGGAGGATGAACAAAATGAAGGAGACTATAAAATACTATTCACTCTATATTTTTTATTATATTCGAAATAACTTTTACTGTGTAAATTTAATTTTTATAAAATTGACATCAATAAAAAATATGAAATCATACCTTTAAAATGAGTATAATATTAAATATATTTTACAAAAATTTTAAAATTAAATATTTATTAATGAACAAAAATTACTTTTTGATTGAAGTTTGAATGAAGGAAATGATAGTTTGTGGTTAGAGTTTGAATGAATAGTGACCTCTTCTATATTTACTTTTTGAATAAAAAATGTTATTATTTCCATCCTCTTGAGAAAAATATGTGGTTGGAGATGCTCTAATACATGAACTCTACATTTATTTCCATTAATTCCTAAACGTCACACACACACACATATATATATATATAATTAAAAGTAATATTTTTTTTTATATTTAAATGACATATTATAAAGATTTTTTTTTAAAAAGAATCACGTTAGCATATATTTTCTTAATTGCATATAGAGTTCAACACCAAATATAATTTAAATTATACTAACTTTATTTACTTTATATAACCTCTATTTGATAAATATTTTTTTTAATATATTTTTCATGGTAAATTGAAATAATTCACAAACTCAATACCAATTTTACGTTTTATGTTTTTCTTCTTAATTCTTTCAAGGGTATTAGGATTTTACTTTTAATGCTAAATTGGCTTCTTTTTTTTTCTTTTTTCTTTTTTTGTTATGCATTATTCTATATCCAATACCAATTATATATTATGGATTTGTCATTTAAATTTTATAATGATTTTACATATGAAATTATATTTCATTTCCTACATTATTTTATATAATCACAATTCACAGGAGAAAAATCTTACACAACAATGATACTCTCGAGAAACTTCTTAAGTTTGGACTATTACTGGAGTTACTTTTTCAATTGTTGAACAATAAGTTATTTTATGTTTTGATATCATATTACAGATGATTAATCACTTCACACGGTGAGATGTATTTATCATTTGAATGTTTTCATTATTTTTTTCCTTTTTGAGTTTAAATGTTGTTATGTGATTGTTTTTTAGTTAGTCGTTGTTGAATTTCTTTTGCATAGTTGATATTTTAATTTAATTAAAAGTGTTTATTTTACAATCTTATAATATATATATATATATATATATGAAATTATTATGGTAATCAAATTACAACATATTTATATTTAATTTTTTTAATAAATTTTAAATAATTTCTATTTCTATATATTTTTATTTTCCAAATGGTCATTTTTTGATAAATCTTCTTACTAAGTGTTTTATTCCATCTAACCTATATTCTTTTTAGTATTCCATTAAGTCTTGTTTAATGTAATATGACCAAATCATCATTTCTAATTTTTTGCACATATTTCTATTTTGAAATTAATACATAATAATAGTCCCTCATTTTATGGAGCAAATCCCTACCTCATTCTAAAGAGAAAATCTTTCTCTTATGCCATGGAGAAAATCTCTCCAGCATTCCATAAAAAAAATATAAATTATGAATTTTGAATCTTTTTATAATTTAAAAATTTTAAAAATAACCCAACAAAAAATCTGAATGAAAATCAAAATATAATATAAATATTCAAAATAAACAACACACATACTAAAATACAAACATACAACTAACTTTTGAAAAAACAAAACACATACTAAAATACAATGTGAATATTTAAAATAAATAACAAACATACAACTAACCTTCGAAAAAATAAAATTCATATAAAAAATAAAATATGAATAATCACAATTTATAATTAACATTCACCTAGCCTTAAAAAAAATAATTCATACCAATGTAAACATTTACACTGTATTGTGAAAACATAAAACAAAATTAAAAAAAGTAAAAATCGATTATTTCAGTTGTTCAATGGTAATCAAAATGATTGTTCAACAAACAAGTATAGTAACAAAAACAACAAACATACAATTAACTTTTGAAAAAATAAATTTATATTAAAATACAATGTGGATGTTCACAATTTATAATTAATAAAAAAAATTCATACCAATGTGAACATTCACACTGCAACGTGAAAATATAAAATAAAATTAAAAAAGGTAAAAATCAACCATTTTGATTGTTCAATGGTAACAAAAATGATTGTTCAACCAACAAGCATTGTAAAAAAAAAAAAAACAAAATACAATTAATTTTCGAAAAAACTTCAAAAAAAAAAATTTATACCAAAATACAATGTGAATGTTCACAATTTACAATTAACATATAACTAATCTTAAAAAAACTAAATCATACCAATGTGAACATTCACACTGCAACATGAAACAAAATTGAAAAAAAAAAAAAGATTATTTCAATTGTTTAATGGTAACAAAAAATAATTGTTTAAACAACAAGTATAGTAACAAATAACTAATAGACTTTCAAACAATGTGAAATGTGAACATTCACACTAATTGACAAAAAAAAAGAAGAAACAATGGCAACAATAAAATTAGAAATTCAAAAGAAACTCAATCACTTTAAAAATTAAAAAAATATCACCCATATCCTCATCTTTATCATTGTCACTATCATTAACAATCTATGTAATTTCACCATTCTACCAATCCAAATCAAACTAAACCCACGTTTGAAGAATATGTTTATAACAAAATTGACTAGACATAAATAGAGTTTCGATTTACAATAATGAAGAAATATAGAGTTTTGAATACAGAGCAACAATGGACGAATACAGAATTTCAAACACAAAGTGGCAATGGAGAAACATAAAAAGTTTCACCGCAACAATTGAGGAACAATATTATTTCACCACCATGTGTAAACTAGGGTTTCTAATCTCTGCCAAATGGAGAGTTTCGAAACCCTAGCATAATGAAATAATACCACAAATGTTAATGAAACTGATTACAAAGAAAAATGTGAATAATGATAACTACCAAAATAGAGGTAGCAGCAAAAAGGAAATGTGTATATTCTTTTGTTATGTAATACATATCAACAATAGATGTAAAGGTATAATAGTTCAACAAACAATATAAATTAGGAAAAAAGATTTCATGGAATAAAAGTATAAATACATAGAACTAATTAGGTTATAATTTTCCTTTATGTTATTAGGTTAGAATACCTCTAAATAGGATTTATGAATAAAAAAACTCTTTTTTAAATGAATATAAAAGAAAATTAAATAGTTAGAATTACTTTTAATTTTATATTACTAATTGTTCTTCTAATTTAACTATTATTTTTAATATCAAAATGAGTATTTATTTTGATATTTTATAATTTAATATACATCATACAAAGATATTATATAATAATTACACTTTTATAATAGGAAAAATTATCCATAAATCCTATCCTGATAAATGTTAAACCATTTAGTCCTTTAAATTTTCTTGTACACCATTTAGTCCTGATTTATTACCTGATTTTTGGGATGTGATTTGATTATGTTTGTTTTTACATCAATACCCTTCTCATGATTGATTAACATTATTTTTTTATTATTGATTAACATTGTTTCATTGTTCGGCAAGGCCGCGTGTATTGTCTGTTTGGTTCACGAAATTACAGTTCGTGAGGTACTCGTTTAACTTGTTCATCTACGCCTCCTCCTCTCTTTCTCTCTCTCTCTCTCTCTCTCTACACACATACCCATTGTCTACGTTTAATTGGAGATTCTTGGATTCGAAAACTGAGAAGTCCGATCCGATCGCTGCTTTTTCTGCGAAATTCCCAAGTGTTCGCCGGATCAACGCCGGTTGCATCCATGTTTTCTGAAAACCCGATCGAGATCATCGGAGATCCGACAAATCTGAGATAGATGCGGCGCTGATCTGATGTACACAGAGGCGCCGAAGAAGACGTCGGAGAAGACGCATCCGCCATCGCAGAAATGATCCTCACCTATCCGCCATGTTGATGATGTCTACCACTGATGTTGATGATGGATCGGTGTGGATCTGCGCTGATGTTGACGATGTTGAGCATAGCGTTGATATCGCTGATGTTGATGATGGAACCAATGTTGATGATGTTCATCATGGCCCTAATGTTGATGATGTTAGATGTCGCCGATGTTGATCATGGCGTTGATTCGCTGATGTTGATCATGGAAATAATGTTGCTGATGTTGATCATGGAAATAATGGTGATGATGTTGATCATGGCCTGATGTTGATCTGTAATCCCTGGTTTTCCCATTTCAAGATTACTCTTTTGTTGATTTTTTCGATTCTTTTGATGTAAATGCTTGTATTCAAATCTATTGATTTTGTGGTTATACATGTATGCTTTGATCGATTTGTGGAATTGTTTTGTGTATATATAAAAATGACCAAAATAAAAACCGTTTTTGTCACGGACATGAACATCAACAATGGCAGAGATGGCGAGCATCAACAGGTTTGGGGCATTCCAGTCATTACGCCGTTGGGGGTTTACTTAATTACCCTTACTAAAACGCGTATAAATTAGTATAACACGGGATTAGTTGTCATTTACATTACGTTGGGACTAATTGGAGCATAAGATAAAAGATAGGACTAAATGGATCATAAGATAAAGATTTGGGATTTATTGGTGCGTCACCCATTATAATATGATAGAACTAAAATTATCAAAATACACATAATTTGACTAAAATTAATATATATAATCATTTAAGTAACAATTTTATAGAATGATAGTGCTAGTATTATCAAAATAAATAATTAAAATTAAGATTATTTTTTTATAACACATATTATATCATGAAATGTTATTTTTTTTAAAAAAATAACACTGCACAAATTAACGGTTAGTTATAATTTAATTCAAATCTTCATATTTTATTGTATACCTGACTAACCGTATGGACCGCCATTAAATTAATCCAACAAATTAAGACATTAGCTATGCATAGTTATTTGCAATATTTTAAAACCATTTTAAGTAGATATAATTTAAAAATAAAAACTCTAAAATACCATAAGTAAATCGTCATTGATGATGCAATTGGACTCCAACATGCATTGTCAGAGACTTAGAAAAAGGTAAATAAAATTAATATGTAATAGTAGGATAGTGGACCTTCATCATTATAGAATTATTCCAACTTGTAGTCGCTTTTGTAGCATTTGATAGTGTTTGGTATACATATGTTTTTTTAAAACACATGCGCGTGACTTCATCTCATTTAGATTTATTTCTGGTCACTGGTGTTAGCATAGTTTTTTTGTCACGATCCAAATCCGTCTCGAGAAGATTGGCATCGTAACCGGCCAGTAATTCTAGATTACCACAGGCCTTTCCGTATAAAACATAAATAATTGGGACTCGCGGAAGCGAAAACAAAGAAACTAATAGTCCAAAGAGCTGTACATTTATATGAACGTACATTTACATGCCAAAAATGTTAATTTACCCACCTACTATACATAACATGTAACCAAAAGATCATACATAAACATAGGCTCACGCCACAGCTATACAACCAAAAACAAAGCTCGTACGGCCTTCCAGGCCTAGTCCCAACTCGGAGGCACTCAAAACACTGGTAGGCTTCGAAATGGCGGCTCGGTGTAAGACCCCGCCTAGGCTTGACTCCCAAAATGCTCACCTATAAATACATAAATACAAACAATGAGCTAAAACTCAGCAAGTAACATTATCGTAAAGAGGTTAGTGAACGAACTCCAACTTTTCATAAATCCGTAATAAATCAATCATAATCATAATCATATCAGAACATACATAATGACATACTCCACAGAACATAACATTTGTTGTCCAACGACTAGAGTAACCGGTCCCGGACACCGATTAAACATATACCGAGATCTCGTAAACTGGTCCACTTAGGACTATCTATGGATGCCATACTAAATTCGCAAATCAGGACATTCGTTCACGGTTTAAAATCACATTTCAAAAACGTATCGTATCATATAGAATTTCATATAACATTTCAAATACATTGTATATCAACATAACTTTACAGAAATGTTATTCACAGTGGGTTTCCAAAACCGGTTGCACGGTCTTTGAGGTTTGACTTGCAATTATCAACATTATAACACATTTTTTCAATACACATTATCATTAAATCACGTAATTCATGCCATTCTATTCTTCCCTTATTTAATTTCATGCTAATGAGATGCCAAATGATGCAAATAACATGTGAAAATCATGTAATTCAACTTCTCAAAATTTCCTGAAAATAAGTCTCCCCGCTCGAGTGTCACTTTGGCCGCTCGAGCAGCCTGTACAATTTTCCAAAACTGCTGAGAGGTCGATTTTCACGCTTGAGCGGGAATCCCTCCGCTCGAGCGGACCAAGCAAAATCCGAAATTCTGAAATCTTCCAAAGCTTTGATCTTCCCTTTTTGCAAAACCACTTCAACATTTATGAAATCCAAGTCTCAAAACACTTGAAACACAACTTGAATTAAACATTATAGCTTCTCAACAAAACCCACATGCATCATATACAAGATCAAATCATGAATTGAGGTGAAGAATCATAACTATGCATATAAAATCTTCATTTCTTCATATCCATGGAAGTTCTCCCTCAAATACCAAATATAAACATAATCTTTACCATATATGCTCTCCAGATACAAATATAATACAAATTTCATGAACTCATGCAAAAATCTTGAGTTTACATGCTAGATGTCAAGGATCAACAATCAATTTCAAGACAAATTTTACCTTAACCACTTAATTTGAGAAGTTTGCTTGATTTCCCATTTTTCTCTCTTCTTTCCCCTTCCTTTTTCTCTTCCACGAATTCTCTCTCTCTTTTCTCTTCCAGATTTTTCTTCTCTCTTTTTGTGTTGAGTCAATGAGTCAAATAAGGGTCAACATCCTTATCTATAAACATATATATAATATTGTGCCAATCTTGAGCCAAACAAGGCCTAACGAATCAGACGAAATTCAGTTATCAATTTATTGTCTCAAATGGTTCTAAAAATTTTCGATATCACATAGGCGTGTTCAATTTCATTTTCTGAACCCATCATGGTCATCAATTTCAGTCCCGAAGTTGTAATTCCAACAGATATGTTTCTAATTCAAACAGATATTCTTTAATTAATTCGTCTGAACACATAATTAATTACTGATAATCGTGACATACGTCTCGGGGTCATTACACTTTCTGTCTTTTTAATCGTTTAGATCCCATAATTGGTTTGCGTCCAAATTTTTAATTTCGCATCCAAAATTTTAAAATTTGATTTTATAACTTTTCACAATCTGAAAATCGGTGTTGTTTAACGTATTTATTTCACGTTAGGTGATCACCCCAATTTTAATTTTTCATATTAATCAATGGAGCTAGATTCTTCAAATTTTAAGTTGAAAATTGCGGTGTAGTAGAGTTTTGAATGTGTTTGGTGACTTGGATGTGATTGTTTTCGGTTTGCTTTTTTATTTTTAATTTAATTTTATTGTTTGCTATAATAATCCTCCTTGTGTGGAGGATGTATCCCACCTTTGTGAGGGTTTTTTCTCCTCCTATATAGAGATTGTGATTTTTCCTCCTATGAATGTTTGTTATCTCTTTAAGAAATCTTTTGCTATCGTTGTACTAGATTGATCTGTTTTTTTATCGATCTTGCAATAAAGATTTTCTTCCCAATCTATAAAAGAGAAAAGAAAAAAAAAGAAAAAAGAATGACTAGAGATAATCACTCGCAGAGGGTGGTCAGTCGGGGACCGAAAGGCAATGGCAGATACAAGGATTACAGTATATAAATAACTTGTTTTGAGAATAAGTAAAAATACTTTTATTTAATTTCTTCAAAATTAAAAATTGTTGCTTTTTTAAAAAAAAATTTAATAAAAATGTTACCAAATCAGGCCCTTCATTAACTAGTTAGTTTTTTAGGGGTGTTGTATGTAAACAACTTACACTATGTTTCGGAACTTAGGAGAGAAAAGAAAAAAAATGATTACTTAAGTTATAAGAGAAAAACAAAGAAAAGAAATAGTTGTGATTTCTTTCTTTTTTGTTTAGATAAGGAAGAAATAAAATAAAAGAAATGATTGTGATTTCTCTCATTCTTGTTTGGTTAGATTTCATTAAGAGAAAAGAAAAAAAAAGAAATTATTTTATGTTATATTACCAAAATAACCTTTTTATATTTTCAATCATTGTATTTCTTTTATTTTTATAAGGACAAAATTTGTATTATGAAAATAGTAGTTTTTTTTCTCTCATAATCTTTTCACTTTTTGAAAAATTGAAAATGAGTCTTATAAGAAAAATGAGTTTCTCTCTATTTCTCTTCATTTCTTTCCATTTCTCTCCACTTAAGTTATCCAAACAAGTAAAAAAAATATATATCTCTCCATTTTTTTTCTTTTCTCTCCAAATCACTCAATCCAAACATAGCGTTAAGGTAATTTATACTTTAGCCAACAATCATGTTTAATGTTTGGTGGAGCATGAAATTGTGAGTTTGTGTTTTGATTTAACATCGTAGTCCTGAATCGAAGGGTCGGGGTTAAATTAAAGTCATTTATTTATGGGCAAATTACACTTATATTTCTTAAAATTTGGGTTTAATACACATTATCTTTTGAAGTTTGAAAAATTACATTAATTCCTTATCATTGTAATTATTTAGACTGAATAAAAATATTGAACTCATTCGCTATATCTTTTCTTACTTTACTTTACTTTCTCTGTTAATTTGTTTGTTTGTTTTTGTTTTTCCTTTCCTTTACTTTTATTTTTTTTTTTCAATGTAATTTTCTCTATTTTTCTATTAAGAGTTGTTGTCTTTTATATAAGCAGAAGTCTGTGAAATGAGACTATTAACTATAAGGGTGAAAATATAATTTTTGAAACGTTAAGAATGAGATGTAATTAGACTAAACTTCAAAAGGTGTTAGTGTAATTTACCCTTTATATGTATATATACAATAATAATAATAATAATAATAATAATAATAATAATGTCTTAATCAAATTAATGTGGGTTGGATGGAGCATCTGTTTCAATGGACCATATAAAAATTAGGTAAATTACTAATATATTCTAATAATTAACTTTAATTTTTATCGAGTCTTATTAAAAATAAGTTTTAATAAAATTGTTGTTAAAAATAATTGTTGTGATATTTTTTTGTATATGTTGTTAAAAATTGACAATTAATAACTTTTTTTGTTACGATTTTTATAAATTATCTCTAAATTTTATAACTAGAGACTTTTTTTATGACGAATTTTCAAACTCTCGTTAAAAATTGAAAGTTAGTGATTTTTTTTGTGATAATTTTTTTAAATTATTGCTAAAATTTATAATTAATAATATTTTTTGTGATAAAAAAATATTATTAAAAATTAATAATTAATGATATTTTTTTAATAATATTTAATAAAAAATACTATTAATTTTTACAAAACTTATTAAATAATAAATTTACCTATTAAGATTTAGGCCCAATCCATC
This sequence comes from Camellia oleifera, assembly GCA_022316695.1. NCBI lineage: Eukaryota > Viridiplantae > Streptophyta > Magnoliopsida > Ericales > Theaceae > Camellia > Camellia oleifera. The sequence goes on along the minus strand of CM039312.1, from coordinate 55,133,486 downwards.
TAAAGTCTGTTTTGATAGTAACAATAATAGTAGTGTAGTATATAGTGGTCCTGTGATCTAACGTGTGATTTCGTCCCTCAAAGTAATTTTATAAATATTAATAATTAATTTTGTAAATTTTTTTTATAAGTATATGTATATTTTTCTGCCATCATTGACATGTAATAACTCTTTTGACATATTGAATTTGTCAAAAAAACAAAAAAAAAGTTTATTTTTAATATGCAAGGGGTATGTAAACTTGCCGAAATTCTCATAAAATACGTAAATGATTTTATAAAATCGCATAATTTAAATATAAATTTGTATAAGTTAACCTATACAAATTTGAGAAATTATAATTTAACGCAAATTCTTACAAACATACATAAGTCACTCCATAAAATTACGTAACTTAAATACAAATTTAAATAAGTTAACTTATAAAATTTTGAGAAATTATAATTTAGTATAAATTCTCACAACATACATAAGTTACCTCACAAAATCGCATAATTTAACATAAATTCATATAAGTTAACCCCATAAAAAGTATTGTAAGTTCTTACAAATGCGTATAACTTAAGTCACAAAAATACATAAGTAAATAATATATCATATACCTTGCACACTAAATTTTTTTTTTTTTTGTCTTCAATATTTTATTTTTTAAATTTGTATCAAATTTTTTTATCTACCGTTGTTGTCGTCGTCGTTGTCATCGTCAAACACCAATTAATTGACAGATTTATGAATCAAAATCACTTTATCTCCTCCGATATTCTCTTCTCTACCCTTTTAATCTTATTGGTTCATCAAATCAGATTTTACTCATGTAAACAAACCCATAAACCCGCAAAATTTAAAGAAAAATGGAACATGTGATCTTGATTTCGAATTGATAACCCCCTGACTTTTTTTTTTAAAGAAAGAAAAAACATGAATCATTTTTGTGTTTTTAGAATAATTAACATTTTTCTACCAACTCAGATAAAGCACAAAATATTATGAAATAAACTACCAATAGTTTTAATAGTTGTATTTAATTCTTATTAAGTTTTATTGAAAATAAGTCTTAGTAAAATTATCGTTAAAAATAATTTTTTGTAACTGTTTTTTACATATATCGCTAAAAATTGATAATTAATAATTTTTTTGGTCACGGTTTTTATAAATTATTACTACAATTTATAATTAATGATATTTTTTTATGATAAATTTTTTAAACTGTCGCTGCAAGTTAAAAATTAGTGACTTGTTTTTGTGACGGTTTTTTTAAATTGCTGCCAAAATTCATAATTAGTGACATTTTTGTGATAAAAATTTCAAATTATCGCTAAAAATTAATAATTAGTGACTTTTGTAATAGTGTTTGATGAAAATATTATTAATTATTATATTATGATCTATTTTTTTTATGAAATTTGTATTATGGCCTATTAACACTATAAGTTTATATGGTTAATTCATATACTAATTTTTTTTTTAATAAAAAACACAAGACTTATATTAGAATTTCTTTCTTTAATTTATGTAACGTACCCATCTTTTGACTACAACCAAACCTGTTTGGTCGTGATTTCTTTTTTTATTTTTGTTTTAAAATTTTTAAAAAAAAGTTGTTTAATAAAATTTTATGGAATTTTTTTAAAATAAAAACTAACCTCTTTTAAAAAACACAAAAAAAAATATTTTTTAAAATAATAAAAATTATATGAAAACTATAAGAATTGTTTGAAAAAAAGTAATAAGAACACAGCCAAACAGGCCCGATTTGGTTTATATGCTTTTTGTACTTGTATCTTTTTCCTTCTTATCTTCTTCATTCAGTCGGTCCACCACCACTAATCCATGGACCACCACGAACAACACGTGCGTTTTTTCTGGGTTGTTTTTAGAAGTGGATTAAAAGTTAATTTTTTGATTTTTTTTAATTTTTAAAAACATGTAAAAAGTAAAAAAATAATGTAATCTAAAAAAGTTTAAAAAAAAAAAACTGATTTTAACCTCGTTACCAAAAGAGACCTCATTCTATTTTTTTTTTTTTTTTGATAACTCAGTATCAAACTGGGTAATTTTGAGATCAATCCCCCTATCTACTTGTAAAAGTTCCAATTAAAGTGAAGACAAAAGTCTTGTGTGAACTGGCTTGATTGGTTATTTATCTCATTTGCACTCTCAAAATTACAAAATTAACTTATCAAATTTGCAAAATAACACTTTTCCCAATAAATAAAATATTAGATAATTAGAAAATGACTTAAGAAATTATTTAAATTTTAAAACATGTAGATCAGATTTATTCTGAAGGTAACTCTCATCATACACTAATTTAAATTTACATTCCCTTCCTCTATTTTCCTCTATCAATTGTTTTTTTTTTTTTTAAAAAAAATAGAACAAATTTGGTAATTAGGCATAAGTATTTTTTTTTCTCCTTAATTTGTGCCCTAGTACAAACTTGCTTAGTCATGGGCAAGTTTAAGGAAAAAATATTTTATAGTCCAAGGCACCACCTTGTCATACTTTGACTAATCACAAACTATTATTCACCTTCCTAACATTTAACAAAAAATCGTGAATTCTACTTTCTTTTACCAATCACAACATATTTTAAACACCACAGTGGCACGAACTAACTTCTCAAGTTTAAGATTGCTTTGACGATTTTTTTTTTAGTATTTTTTTTAAAAATTTTGTAGGATAAAATTATTGCTAACAAAAATATGTTTCATGTATCAAAAATATTTTTTTTGGTTATTCAAAAAAGTTGAGTGAGGCCTCTCAAACTTGTACTTTTTTTTCTTTAGTTTTTAACTAAAAACATGTTTATTTTCCCTTAATTAATTAAAAAATTTGGCACAAACCAAACATACCCATAATTGCCTGCCATGCGATTCATCAGTTTTAAGATTTCAAATAGAAATCAAATCTAAAAGAATAAATACATGACAATTATTTTTCCAAGCAAATTCTATAGCGCCAAAAAAAAAAAAAAAAAAAAAAAATTACATGACATTTTTCACCTATTATAAAACAATCTGAAAAAACACTTTTGACTTAAGTTGAGAAACACGCCCTAATTAATATTTTATATGTTTTGACTAATATTTTCTACCGATAAAACAATAAATATTAAAAAAATCAATTGGAATTTGATTCCCTTTGAAACAATTTTTTTTTTTTTTAAACTTTTTCTCCACGAGTTTAATCAACCTACTACCTAGTATGCCACTAATAAAAATATTAAGGTTCCTAGGACGAGACATAACCACGTTGCTTAGATGTTTCCCTTTATATTATCCTAAGTCACATGGCCGCAACTTTTGACCGTGGTGATTTTTTTTTGGTAAGTACAATCTCTAAAGTAAATAAATATTTTTATAAATTGTCAAGTTCTAGAAAATTTCAACAACAATGTGTTGTTGAGAGAAGTTATTCCATCGACCTAGCATATCACATTAAAAGTATATTTAATTAATAAAAATAATATATAAAAAAATAAAAATTAAATTTTACTTAATGTGTTATTAATTAAAAATAATAATTATTTTTTTAAGCATAATTTATTAATTTAGCACAATATATTAATATGATAATGTAATGTATTAAACCTAAAAAAAATTTCTATGTAATGTTGCTAAAAAAAAAATATTCTTCGTACTTGTTGAACTTGTAGTAATTAGTTGGGTACCATAACTTTTTTTTTTTTTTTTGGATACATGGAAAAGTGTTGGGTTTCATAACTAAGGCAACGTTGCTTTCACCTTTTTGTTTTGATGCTAGTTTTTCAACTTTGTACTACATATGAGTGTATAATGACATTAAAAGATGCAATATGTAACATAATTTTGTCATATGTAACATAATTTTGTTATTGTGTATTCCCATGACACATAATAAAAAAATTAAAAGATTATACATTTTATATAAAAGTGTAGGTAATAAAAAAAATAAATTATAAATATATCTCCTACAATTTACTTAAAATGCGGATTCTTTCTGTAATTTTAAAAATTACATCTTATTCTTTCAAGTTTTTAATTGCATAAAAATAATGATAATTTTTATTAATAAATTATCAATTCAATTAACAAATTTTGATCATGTTATAAATATATTTTAATTAATAATTGAAGTAATTTTATTATTGTATAAAAACGTAGTTATGATTTTTTTTAAAAAAATCTATTAGACAAAAATTTTTGACAAAAGAATATTTTATTATTGCTGTATGAAATTAAAAGCGTAGTTATGATTTCATACATCCCCCACGTATGTGTGAAAATGGTAAAAGTGGTGATTAGAGGAGGTCTCAATCACTTTCCTAAATGTAAATACCTCCTAACACTTTTTATTTTCAAATGACATTATTATTGTAATTATTGGTTGAGAAATATTCCCGACTATAGATCTTGTTGGCATTAAATAATACCGGGACTTTCTGAGCTTCTAATAAATAAAGGAACACTCCCTTTAGAAAAAAAAAAAAAAAATATATATATATATATAAATTAATAAATTTTATAAAATTTTCTTATTAATTATTGAGTGAGACAATAGTTAAATGTAAAAATCTAAAGAATGTTATTTTAATGATATGATAGGTGGTTCAAGAAGTTTTTTAAAAAATAAATTTTTTTTACTTTTTGCATAACTTTACTTTAAAAAGAAGAAGAAGATAATCACTTACGCTTTTACTTGTGAGAGAAGGCATTATACAGTAATAAAATGTAAGTGATTATCTTTTGTCATGAAAGTAGAAGTGTCCAAAGTGAGAGAAATACCTCAACAAATATACTAGGAATGAGTTCCATCCTTAGATTTGAAAATTTGAACTACTAACCTCCTAATAGGGCTCAAATGAATGACCGACACAATTATAAAGTAATTTTGACTTTTGCTAAAAAAAAATATAAACTATATGATTTTTTAAGTAATAACGCTACAACAATAGGACATCTATGTAGTTAGAAATTACATGCGTATTTAGGAGCACCCAATTATTACCATCTAATCTATGACTAAATTAAGTGTTTTTTTTAAACCTAACATGAAGCAACATACAGAGAGAGAGAGAGAGAGAGAGAGAGAGAGAGAGAGAGAGAGAGAGAGAGAGAGAGAGAGAGAGATAATTCTTTATTTTTTGTAAGTATTATTAAACAAGCGACTAATTCAAATAAGAGAGGCATTTCTATCGGAGTGTCATAGAATAAAACTTTGAGTGAATCTCCCCCTTCCTACTTTTATTGATAGTGTGTTTTTTAAAATAGGACTTTTCATGAGTGTTGGCCCTACTATTAGGATTTAAAAAAAAAAAAGTGTAAACATATAATTGAATTATAAAAATGATTAATTAATTTTTTATTTTTTCCTTTGTCCAACCATATCATTCTACTAAATTAACAAGCAAACATTCAACTGTTGGCCTTATTAATGCATAAAATATTCCCATCTAAAAAAAAAAAAAAAATGCATAAAATATGTGTTGTTCTTCCTTTTCGTGTCTCTTTCTTTTCCTCATTCCTAACTTCTTTGGTTGGCATTCATTAAAAAATAAATAAATAAATAAACAATTGTACAATTCCCTAAATTTTTTTAACCAAAAAAAAAAAAAAAAAAAACTAATCCATATTTGAATTTAGGTCAACAAACCAAATTAGAACATTAGCTTTATGCATAAGATCTCCACCATTCTGGATGAATTTTTATTTGAATAAATTTCTATATTTTTGTAGGATGGTTTTCCTTACTATAATCACACTCTTGATTCAACAATAATTTATACATTCATATAACACATGCATATAGATGGATTTGGGGTGGTTGCTGGCCCATTTTGGGGCCTATTTTGATAATTCGAACCGTTCTCATTTTAGAATAACATACCTGTAAAAAATTAAGTTAATCGGATATCGTTTATCCTTTCATCTACTCACATTTCTATTAATTTTAATACTTTAAATCACAATTATTATTTATTTTTGTAGATAAAATGTGAGTGGATGAATGGGTAAGCGATATCCGATTAATTTACTTTTTTGCATGTATATTTTACTTGATTTATTTTAAAATGTGAATGGTTCAGATTATCAAAATGAGTCTCGAAATGAGCTCATTAAACTGCAAAACAGTGATTGCTGTGCACCCCCGCACAACAACCACCCCAAATCCCATATAGACTTGTATACTGTTCTTGTATCTTGAATTCGTGAAGCAATTTATATATATATATATATGTGTGTGTAAACATTTGAAAAAAATAATAGAAATTAAATTTTGTTTTCTTTTTTAGTTGGGTTACAAAAATAAGAAAGAAAGAAGTTTAGCTTGTCAAAATTCCTCCCCTCTCTCTCTCTCTCTCTCTCTCTCTCTCTCTCTCTCTCTCTCTCTCTCTCTCTCTCGATAAATATAAAATCTAAACATAACCCAGAATTATAGACATAAAATATACAAAGAGAAAAATTCTATAATTCAGTAATATTTTTAAAAAATATTTATAAATACATTAAAAATTTTAAAATTTTAATTATTAATATTTATAAAATTTACTATTAATATGTATTTAAAAAAAAATTACATTAACTTATACTAAATTTTTCCAAATTTCCACACTAAAAGCAAAAGTCCAGGTAGTAGTAACAACCTTTTCGGTTGGGTATTTGTGTCGGCATTGGCTGCGTACGAGGTGTTTTTCAATCCAAGGATTTACCTCCATTCGTCAAAAGTCCGTTCGTACTTCCTCTAACCTTCAATATGTCAAACTTTTAATTTCATGCAATATATTTTATTTCAAGGTAAATTAAGCTTTACCACTTCTAAGATTTAAAAATAAATAAATTCATAAATTTAACATAATTACACCAATATTTTTATAATATAATTAAAATAAACAAATTTAATAGATGTGAAATTTAATTGTGCCAAAATAACTTTGTCACTTTGACAGCCTTTTGGCTTGGTCAATAGGGATTTTTAGGTAATAAGGGAAGTTAAACAACAAAAAAAAGAAAAAAAAAGAAAAAAAAAGAAAAGAAATGAGAGGGTTAATCCCTCTCATACACAATTCCAACCATGTTAGTCACTAGAATGGACCTCAACAAAACAGGGGGTCTTCATAGATTTTCAAGTTCACCTGATTTTCTCCCATATGAGCAAGGGCATCGGTACATTGATTGGCTTCTCAAAAAATGTGTTTGATATTGCAGGCCATACGAGAGGTAAGGAATTTAATGTCTTCCACCAAAGCACGATAAGGGCAGTTTGGATAAGCTCCTTTATTGAAGAGTTTGACAGTATCTTGATAGTCAGTTTGAATTACCATATTTCTCCAACCTTTTTCAAGAATGATGATTGTATGGCGGTAAATAGCCCATATTTCTGCTTCGAGGCTTGTTGCTACATCCAACTTTCTAGAGTATCCAAGAATCCAAGAACTTTTTGCATTTCTAAAGAGTCCTCCAAAACCAACTTTTCCCCAACTTTCCTTGGCACATCTATCAGCATTTAGCTTGATATTACTGATAGGAGGAGGCAACCAATTGATTAGTTAAATTCTTTGCTGATCAGAGCTTAGGGGGCATTGGAAGGCCTCATGGATCTCGTGAGTATACTGAAACACTAGGCCTAAGCTGTCACTAGATTTTCTAAAGAATGGTGTATGTTTTTCAAATCTTATGTAAGAGTGTGATTTATTCATTATTTTATTTCTCACACTTTCTCATCTTTTTATTTTTTATAACAATACTAGAAATCTTAAATGAATTACCAAATATTTAAAAATGGACTAAATCTAAAGCCTTAAGAAGGTGGGGTATATCCAACAAACAATCTCAATCTAAGGATAACAATTGTCCAAGTAGATGCAAAATTAGTTGCGAATTTTGTGCAATTAGAAAACATAACACACCATATATCTAGGAATCGTTTTGAGTTCAGCTAGATTCTCAGCGGGAAAATCAGGTAGCTCATTGGTTAGCATCTTGTAATGTGAAGGGTAAGCTTCCTCTTGATTGGGTGAGAAATCCTCCTTTGGAGCTCTTGGCCATTTTAGATTTTGATTGTATCGTGTAAACCTTCTTTTGGCATTTCTATGATAAATTAAATAATAATAAAAAAAACACACCACAGGTTTAGCAACATTATTCATAATTGCAAGTATTGAACAAATTGGGGACATCTAGAGTCAATTACTCTCGATAGGTGAATAAATGTACTCTATGTAAAAAAAAACAATTTGCCAGAAAACAAACAACACAGAGAGTGTTAATTTATGCAAACTCTTTTTACCGTTAACACAAAACCAATTTAGTATTTGTTGAGAGAGAGAGAGCTTTTTCTCTCATGGACCAACCTGCAAGCAATAACTCCGACACCATCCCAATCAACTCTGCTGATTATTGTGGCTCATTAACGTAAGAAAAGTCTTCCGAAGAAGAAGACCACATGATTTGAAGCACAAAGAAAATCAAAAGCTCAGATTTTATTACGGAAGCTAGTGAAGGCAACACGACTGATATGGACACAGAACACTCCAGAAACGAACTTAAGGAACAGAGACACCCAGCTCTGGGCCTTGTTCCTCCCAAATCTTTCAAAAAAGCCTTAACCTCAGCCAATAACAGTGACTATACCTTTGATAGTAGAGTGGATATACTATTATCAGATGAAGAAGATGATGATGTCCCTGAGGGCCAGTCTAATATTCAAGGCACATATCCAGAGCAGCGGGACCTCCTCATAATCTCTTTCCCTAAGAAGCTCCTGGCCAAAATTAGGAAACCTTGGGAGAATGCACTAATTATCAGATTGTTAGGGAAAAATATTGGGTATAAAATGTTCTGTTCCAGAGTCAAAAACATCTGGGGTCTTCAGGGAGAATTTAATGCTATTGATCTGGGCAGTAACTACTTTATATTTAAATTCTTTGATCAGACTGACTGCACCAAAGTCTTTACAGGGGGACCATGGGTTATCATGGACCACTACCTCACCGTGAGACATTGAGAACCAAACTTCAAACCATCGGAAGCATTTGAAACCATAACCGCAGTTTGGGTTTGGTTTCCTGAGCTTTCGATTGAATACTATCAGGAGAAAGTCCTATACGCGATAGCTAAAGCTATTGGCAAACCGTTAAAAATCAATTGGAATACAGCAATGGCAACAAAGGAAAAGTTTGCTCGGGTCTGTGTAGAGATGGACCTTAGTAAACCTCTAAAACCAAAATTCATGTTAGAGGGTATGGTCTACAGCATTTAATACGAATCTTTGCACTCATTTTGTTTTTTTTTTTTGTGGTAGAATCGACCACCGAAAGGAGGCATATAGATTCAAAACCCCAAGTGCTCCATCGACGGTGGATAATCTAGCCGTTTTAGTTACCGGAAAATCTGACCATCAACCTGCAATAGACAACGGTCACCTGCATCAGCAGTGTGAGGAAGACGAAATCTTTGGTCCATGGATACTAGTGACTAAGCGTAATAAGAGAATAGCCTAACACAAGAGGGCCCAAGAGCCTACTAGCACAATTACTAACACTAACTCTTTTCGGTATTTGGAAGTGGGCGAAGATAGCTATGGAAACATCTACAAGGAAAAAAAGAATTCTCAACATGCAGGGGAGAAGGCCCAAGGTGAGTCCAACTCCCAACTGGCCCATCACTAACTACGGACCCTAAAGGAAAGAACAAGCTAGGGCTACAGCATTACAGAGCTAAAGAATCAAACACACATAGCAAATACCAACCAGTCTGGCAGAAATCGGGAGAAAGTTCAGATTCACACACTAAGGATCTGCACACAGAGAACCTATCTCGTGATCAAGTCAAGGTGACAACTCATATTAGTGCGAATCAATTACAACAGAGTTCTGTTGACATGATCTATACGTTGGAGACCACCCCAGGTCCAGAAGACTCTACTATGGTTGAAGTTAACCCATCTCCTACACCAACTCACTTACCGGAATCAACCCTTGCTCAAAACCCCATCAATCCCTTATACTCAGATCGAGAACCTCTAGACCTAGGGAAAATAAACAATGGAAGGGGAAGACCACAAGACCCCGAAGGAATCGTTGCCAGAGGTGAACGAACATCGGAACCAGAAGGACAATGTGAGCTTATTGTTAGAACCAGGGAGAGAAGCAACTCACCTAGTTGCTTTCGTTTGGTGGATCAAACAACTCTGAATGACAATCGCCCTAAATTAAGAGGCTCAACACTAGAATCCACTACACTCGATCCAGCTAGCCCCCATGAGGTCAGCAGAGGCAGATCGGCGACGGATTCGCACCATTGTTAGAGACCTGGTATCTGACTCTTCCCTTCAATACCCCTCTATGGATTTATTAAAACTTCTTTTTTGGAATTGCCGCTGAGCTAGCAATAACAATTTCAAAAGAAATTTTGTAGAAATTATCCGCACCCACAAACCTGAAATCATCATCCTTATGGAGACTAAAGTGCCCTTCAGCACCATGGGAAATTTCTTCAACCGTTTGGGCTTCACAGCCTCAACCATCATAGACCTTGTTGGTAGAGTATGAAGGATTTGGATCATCTGGGACACAAACCATGTAAATGTTAGAGCCTCATTAGTCAGTCCACAGGGCATTCATGCAACTATTCATAAAGAGGACTTTGAAGAGTGGGTTCTTGCTGCTGTCTATGCAAGTCCAAACCCAGTTATGAGAGAAAGCTTATGGGATGAACTAGAAGAGGTGGTAGAAACCATGACCAGACCAAGGTTGGTAGCTAGGGATTTCAACAATTATGCAAGCCAGGGAGAAAGAAGAAGCTTCGCAACAACTTCATCCTTTACCCGAACTCAGAAGTTCTTAGATAGGATTAACAACTGTAATCTAGTTGATTTGGGTAGCTCTGGACCCAAGATGACATGGACTAACAATGACAAGGTTTGGCTAATACTATGGAGAGACCTGATAGAGCCCTAAGCAACCCTGAATGGAGAAAAATGTTTCCAGAAACCATGGTGAGAGTCCTTCCTCGTACATACTCAGATCACTCCCCCCTACTGGTGTACACCTAAGGTATGCATACTCTTAATCCCTCTCAGAGGCCTTTCAGGTTTGAGGCTGCTTGGATCTCTCATCCTGGCCTTCTTGATATTATTAACTATTCCTAGACTGATATGCATAGTAACCTCCTTGATTCTACTGTTGAATTCACTCGTAGAGTGATAGCGTGGAACAAAGAGGTTTTTGGCAACATATTTAAGAGGAAAAGACACATTCTTGCTAGGATTGAGGGCATTCAAAAAAATTTAGCTAACAACTTCTCCCATAATCTCCACGTCCTTGAGCAAGAACTTTTAAAACAATATAATATTACTTTACTTCAAGAGGAAACTCTTTGGTTTCAAAAATCTAGAGCCAAGCACATCACTCTTGGTGACAGAAATACCAAGTTTTTCCATATTTCCACTATCACCAAGAGAAGGAAAACCAAAATCAATGCCCTTAAAGACTCTGCTGGTACTTGGCACACTGAGACTAATGAGATCAAAGCTGCCATCCTTGATTATTTTCAAAACCTTTTTAATTGTGAAGATGTTATCCAACTGGACCACTGGAATAACCTAGCTTCAACATATTTTACTCATGATGATAACACTGGGATCCTTAAACCCATCTCCTATGCAAAAATCCTTAGGGCTGTCAAAGCCATTGGTTTTTTTAAAGCTCCTGGGAAAGATGGCCTGCAAGCCATCTTCTATAAGACTTACTGGAATTCTATAGGACAATTTGTTTGTGAGTTTGTTAAATACTACTTCTACCACAATAATGTGCCTCATGAGGTCAATGAAACCCTAATAGTGTTAATCCCCAAGGTTGATAATCCTGAAACCATCACACAATTTCGACCTATTAGCCTGTGTAATGTTACTTATAAGATTATAACCAAGATTATTGTGGGAAGAATTAGACCCTTTTTAGACAACATTGTCTCTCATAATCAAAGCAATTTTATCCTTGGTAGAAACATAACTGATAATATCATTGTCACCCAAGAGATCTTGCATACCTTAAGGCATAAGAAAGGTAAATGTCGTGGCATGATTTTTAAAATTGATTTAGAAAAAGCTTGTGATAGACTTTCTTGGACCTTTATCAGAGACACACTTTTGCAGTTTAAACTTAATACTACTTGGATTGATTTGATTATGAGTTGTGTCACTAATAAACATTCCTCCATCCTGTGGAATGGTGAAATCATTGATGGGATTCACAATAAAAGAGGTCTTAGACAAGGAGACCCTCTTTTCCCTTACCTTTTTGTCCTCTGTATGGAAAGACTGTCCAACATGATCCACTGTAAGGTTCAAGAAGGTTCTTGGAAAGGTATCAAGGCCTCTAGAAATAGCCCATCTCTATCCCACTTGTTCTTTGCTGATGATTTGATCCTTTTTGCTAAAGCTACCCCCCTAATTGTGAAATCATCATGGATATCCTATCTGAGTTCTGTGATGTGTCTGGTCAGAAAATTAATCTTCTTAAATCCAAACTCTTTGTTTCCCCAAATGTTCCTAGAAATCTTGCCAAAGCTCTTAGCTTTCAAAGTGGCATTTCGCTCATACATAATCTTGGCAAGTATCTTGGCTCTCTCCTTCTCCGCTAAAGAGTCACCAGGAATTTGTTCACTGAAATTCTTGACAAGATGAAAACTAGACTCTTCGGTTGGAAAGCTAGAACCCTTAATTTAGCTGGTAGAGCAACCGTCATCCAAGTTATGACTTCTGCCATACCCACTTATACCATGCAAACCATAGAACTCCCTAGAAAACTTTGTGATGACATGGACAGAATTAATAGAAATTTCTTATGGGGTGACTCTGACACCCAAAAAAAAAAGTCCATTTGGTTAATTATGACAATGTTTGCCTGAGTAAGGTTGAGGGTGGTCTTGGTATTAGAAAGGCTAGAGACCAAAACGCTACCCTTCTAACCAAACTTGGATGAAAGATTTTGAATGAAAAAGAAACACTTTGGTGTAAAATCCTTCACACTAAACATTTGAAACACCATACTCTTTACACCTAGCCTTTGAAAAAGACCTCTTCTCACTGTTGGAAAAGCATCTATAAGACCAGACACATCCTCAGAAAGGGGGTCAAATGGATAGTTGGGGATAAAAACATATCTTTCTAGAATGATTGGTGGTGTGGCTCTCAACCTTTATCTCAACAGAATAATAGTTATCAAATTAATGAATCTGTTGAGGTTAGTTCCATATTAGATGAAGAAGACAATTGGGATATTGCTACCTTGTCCACTCTTGTTACTCACCAAGACCTCAATGAAATTCTCAAAATCCATAGGCCCAGATATGTTACTTTCACTGACAATCTTGCTTGGGCCCCTTCAACAATTGGTAACTTTACTTCAGCCTACTTTTCATTTTATTTTTCAATCTGAGCCAAGACACAGTGATTGGAAATGGATCTGGAAAATTCAGATCCCCCAAAAGCTGAAATTTTTCCTTTGGCTGATCTTAAGGGATAGATTGTTGACAAACCAATTAAGACTGGTGAGACAAATAGCTCAAACTGATGACTGTCCCAGATGTGGCCAACACAGTGAAACCATGACACACCTTCTTAGAGATTGTGCTACCTCTAAAGACTTTTGGACTAACATTCAGACCCTTAATTGGTGGGAAAAAGGAAAGAAACTACCTTTAACTGAATGGGTTACTTTGAACATGAAAAACAAAGATCTTTTTTATGGAAAAAAATTGGAACCTTATTTTCATTGTCACTTTTTGGCAAATTTGGAAAGACCGTAATAAATTAGTTTTTGATAATATTTCCAACCCACTTCAGATCAATCTCAAGAACATCTTCCTTTATGTTCAAGAGATTGAGGGGGCTTTTCTCTTCCCTCTCTGCCCACCTTCTGCAGCTCCTAAACTAATTAATTGGTGTTGCCCAACTGCAGGTAAGCTAGTACTGATGGATGCTTAAAAGGTGACCCAGGACAGGCAGGCTATGGAGGACTTCTGCGAGATGAAGCTGGTACTTGGCTATGGGGATATTATGGCAAGCTAGGTTATTGCTCAAGTCTAGAGGCAAAGATATAGGCCATCTACAGAGGATTAACCATACTCTTCCAGAAAGGCTCCAGAGATGTTCAAATAGAATCTGACTCTGAACAGGCCATCAACCAAATCCTAAGTGGACCAACTCAACACTCTTTTTTATAAAAGCCCTCATTGAAGATGCTAGGTTCCTGTTGAGGAGGAGTAACAGCTCTCTTGGGCACACCTTACGTGAGGGAAACAAGGCTGCTAATCTCCTAGCCAACATGGGAGTAGCTCGAAACGAGCATGTGGCTTTTCTTGATAACCCTCTAGCTGAAGTTACAGCTTTCCTTATTGAAGACATGACTGGAGCCAGCTTTGTGATGGACTAGCCCTTTGTTTGTATCTCTAACTACTTTAACTCTTGTTCTTTTCTTTCCTATGAATCTAAAAAAAAAAAAAAGAATAAATGTACTGACTTATTAATCAACATAAGACTGAAGAAATTGGATATAAAATTTCATAGTTTTAATTCTATACCTATTTGTATTACTAATTGACTGGCCCTAGATGCTAGATAAACTTCTTGTATTAAACTTATTTAATCCAATATATATATATATATATATATTTAAGCGTAAAATATTTAACAATTCATCTAGCTTTTTGAAATTACCAAAATCGTCTTCATCTTTTGTAAATCTTGGTTTTGTCCCTCTGCGTGTTAAGACGAGGTTAGTATGCGATCATCATCAGGTAATTGGGAGCACGACAAAAAAACACTTGGCATTTGTCTTGATCTCTACACCAAAAAAAAAAAAAAAAAATTGGTTGATATAGGACATTATCTGTTTGGCAACGTTTACGTTTTCAGTTCATATTTACAAAAATTTTATAAACTGATTTTTGTTTATTTTTAGAAAAGCATAAACTACAAACGCGTTTGGTAATTGACAAAATGTTTTAAAAAATTTAAAAATATAAAAAAGAGTAAGAAATGGCAAGTGGTGGCAAGTGGCGGTGGAAGATGGTGGTGGAAAGTGGTGACGGTGAATGGTGGGTAGCAGGTGGTGGCGGGTGGGTGGTGGTGGTGGGTGGGTGGGTGATGGTGCGTGGGTGGTGGGTGGTGAGTGGTGGTGGTAGGTGGGTAGCGGATGGCGGGTGGTGGTGGTGGATGGGTGGGTGACAGTGGTGGGTGGTGGGTGCTAGCGAGTGGGTGGTAGTGGTAGGTGGGTGGCGGTGGTAGGTGGGTGGCGGATGGTGGGGGCGGGTGGTGATGGTGGGTGGGTGGGTGACGGTGGCGGGTGGTAGCGAGTGGGTAGTGGTGGGTGGTGGTGGCGGCAGGTGGGTGGCGGATGGCAGGTGGTGGTGGGTGGTGGTAGTGGTGAGTGGGTGGGTGGGTGGGTGACGGTGACGGGTGGTGGGTGGTGGTGACAAGTAGGTGGCGGGTGGGTGGCGGTGGTAGTGATGGGTGGGGGGTAGGTGGCGAGTGGGTGGGTGGTGGTGGTGGGTGGTGGATGGTGGTGGCAGGTGGGTGGTGAGTGGTGGTGGCGGGTAGGTGGTGGGTGGTGGATGGTAGTGGCGGGTGGCTGGTAGGTGGGTGGTGTTGGTGGCGGCGAGGGGTGGGTGGTGGTAGCGAGTGGGTGACAGGTGAGTGGTGGCTGGTGGTGTGTAGCAGGTGGGTAGTGGTGGCGGGTGGTGGGTGGTGGTGGCAGGTGGGTGGTGAGTGGTGGTGGCAGGTGGTGGTGAGGGGTGGATGGTGGGTGGTGGTAGCGGAAGACGGTGGTGGAAAATGGTGGCGGGTGGTAAAAAAAAAAAAAAAACTCAAAACTCAAAATGGAAATACATTTTTTGAATTTACAATTTTTGGCCAAATTTATAAACTGAGACTATTAATTTATAAATAAAAAATTTACCAAATAAGTTTTTATTTGAGTTTTTAAAATTTTTATAAATATAAACAGAAAATTAAAAACGTAAGTGTTACCAAACGGCACCTATGTAACTATACTCTTTATCAGTTACAATTCATCATATCTTTCATATTCTCCAATTATTATTCAATACAAATTCATAAATTACATTCTCTTTACCAATTACAACATCATTAAAACACTATGTGACGATATTCCAAAACCAACCAATAACTTCTCCTCCACACCATACATCAGTACTTTCGTAATTAATTAATCACATAACATTTGATGCTCTCAACCTCTTCAATTGTTTTACACAAATAAATAAATAATTCTCAAAATACCTAATGTTCTCGGTTCAATCAATTATTTTATAAATAAATAATTAAGAAAATTATATTTCAATGGAACAGTGATAAAAAAATTATATTTTTATGATAGCGTAACTCTTCTGTGTGTATGGTACAAATTCATTCTTATGTTTGGTACAAACTCTTCCTGTGCGTTAGAGTTGTACTAAAACAATTTCTCATTTATAATGTAATTATTTTGTGAGTGTCCTATGTATTTATAATTTTTCCTAAATAATTCACAAAAGGCTTGCTCTTTATTTTTGTATGTTTGTAAAAATAATTTCAGATAAACACTCAAAAAAGTCAGGCTGGCAAGCAAAGCCAGGCCTCGCTCATGCCAGGTTGTGCGTTGGGCATGCTTGCTCTTGGTTTATGGCATTTCAACGCCATAAGCAAGCATCTGAGGTATCGAGTGGCGGCCTACGGTAGTCGGGGTGGCACGGCCTCCTCTGTCGGCAGCGCAGCCTGGTATGCCCGCGGCCTGGGCGACATACTTGTTATGGCCTTTTCTTTTTGTTTAGTAGATTTTTTTGTTTTCTTTTTTCTGATTCGTCTAGTCAAGTAGAATCTAAAAGGGTAAAACTTTTAAATTTTTTTAAGAAAGTTCACTACAAAAAGACAAAAAAAAAAAACCCCAAAAAAGTACTGAGAATAAAAAAGATGCATGTGTAGTAGTATTATGGGAAAATTGCAAATCAGTGGATATTTTCAAAAACAATTTTAAATCTAAACTATAAATTTTTCTGTAAATTTATAAACATTTTATGAAATTGCTACCGTTTGCAATTTTCCCTACTATCATTTAGTTAACTAAAACCCATGAATACCTTAAAGAGCATACACAATCAACAGTTGCAGACAGTACCAATTATAACAAAATATTTTTTCTCATTTTATAACAAAATATTTTTTATTCTGTTCTCATTTTTCAAAAAAATGCTGAACTTGTATTGTGGACTGTTTTCGGAACTATCCAAAAACAACTCATTTTTATAAAAAAATTATTTCACATAAAATGAAAACAATAGGGCCATGTTTGTTTGAATGGACATGAGCTTGGGATTGGACTAATAGTCCAATAAAATTATTAATCCGATTTTTGGTTAAACAATTGAAGTACGGACTAATTATTTTAAACTTGACTATTAGTTAAGATAGGATACATAATCCAACAGATTCGTAGTCCTAGGACTATTAGTCATGGGAATGCTAATCCAGTCCGTCCAAACAAACATGGCCTAGGTGTATAAACTTTTTATTATTTTATTTCCAAAAACAAAAATGAAATCCATCAATTGATTCGCAATTATTGTAAAGCAATTGATGGATGATGCTTCACCATACAACTACAAACTGAATAAAGAACAACAAAGTCTTCATCCCAATTATTCTGCTAGAATGTCCAAACATCTGTTACATTCTTCATATGTGAGATTAATGGTTGTTATGTCGAGCTGGGCAATGAGAAATCTGCAATCGAGAATAGAGAATCAAGAATCAAGAATGAGATTGCTAAGCTAACTAGTCTTAGCAATGATGTAAATTGAGCCGGGTATACTTATGTTCTAAGACTTTTTTTATTGCCAAAATCAATTTGTACAGTATATTCTAAGGCATCATATATAGAAAAAGTCGAACACAATTCAAAGTCGGTTGCACCATTCATATTACAATTTCAAGTTTCGCGCTTCATTTTCTATTTCTTTTTCTTCAGAAACACACACATGCAAAGGGCGGAGCCATATTAGTGGGGGCAATCCTTCACTGAGTTTTGAGAATTCTTAATTATATATATATATGTCTTAAATTTTCTTTTGAATAGATTTTATTTTGTTCCCATTCTAAAAATTTGCTTCTTTCAATTGTCAATAACAAGGGGGAGGAAAACTAAATAAAAGTATTACCTTTGTTCCTGACACGTAGACACCGGAGTTTACCAAAATATGAAGAAAATATTCAAGACTAAATCACAATAAGACTTTCATTTTTATTCAAAGAGTATCATCTTCTCTCTCCCTAGTTGGTTGTGCAACTTCTAGAGAATTATCATTGTCTTCCATGATAAGGATATCAAACAAAATCATTTTTGGGATGAAGCATAATGAATTGTGAAATAATTCTAGCAATAATGCAAAGCTACACTTGCTTTTCCTTTTAAGAAGTCCAAATCACAAAAATCATACCAAACATGTATCCATCAGCAGCAGTAGATCACAGCAATTAAAACCCACCTTGTCCACAGAGAGAGAGAGAGAGATCATCAACCAAAACAAAAAACACATAAACAAGTATTTTAAAAGGGAACAGGACAAATGCTCTAACTTCAAAGGAACCTCCTGGAAAAAGTCATTTTCAACTTTTGGGCCACCTAAGAGTCACAAGTGGACCATTTTGGCATAATTTATTTTCACTTAAATCATAATTAAAACCTCATTAGTTACCTAAAACAAACTGTATATGATAATACTTAAGCAAGCTACTAAAATAAACATCCATAAGATTACAACTACTACAAACAACGACAACAACAGTACCTAATGGTCATGTTTGATTCACAAGATTAATAGTGAAGTATTAATAATCCTATTAAATTAGTGTAGTATTCACTATCCAATTGGATTAATATTCATTGGATTAATAATCCCATCCCTACCCCATTACTAATAATCCTACAAATTTGTTGGATTAATAATCCATTGGATTAATAATCCTAAACCAAAATGTTAAAACAAACATAGGATAATTGGGCCCACGGATTAACAATCCCAATCCCATGTCCTAATCTACCCAATCAAACATGCTCAATAAGATTACGTGTTTGGAGTGTTGACACAATAGATAAAAACTTCATAACTTTCTTTGTTTTTCTCTTTCCTTCCAGTCAATGCAATTGCAATATAGTTTTTAACTTCAAATCTATCGTAGTCTTTGTCACATCTTTGAAACGTTATGTGACGGTTAGGTTAGGCGTGAGAAAATACACCTAATCATGCCAAATTTGATGAAACCTAAATATCCACTTGCTTCTACTGGAAAGTTACATTCTAGAAAAGAACAAAACTATTTAACAATACAGTTTAACAGACTAAACAAATGTCAAATTGCTGATTATGGCCATGGGTTACCATGTCACTAACAAATATTTAATTACACGGGGTGATTGATTATTGCATTTTTCTAATATAATAAACTGGTATAAAAACTTCGAGGAGATTAAGATGCTAAAACTATAATAAACAAAAGCAAATCCAATTCATCGTATTTGAATCAGAACATAGTCCGGATTAATTTATTTAATAAGGTCAGAAAAGTATTTTGGCTTAAAAGCTAGACAAGTTCACAACATATATTAAACATGGTCTAAAATTCATTTTTATTTTGTTTTATATGACCAAAGTCGGGCTCGTGGCTTAGTGGATGATTCACACCACACAAACATGCACACACATCAGCCCCACATGAATGAGAGAGGTAAGAAAATAATTTAAGGTACATTATCGATAGGTTTTAATAGTTGAATTTAATTCTTATTAAATTCTATTAAAAATAAGTTCAGATAAAATCGTTATTAAAAATAATTTTTTATGACTACTTTTTATATGTTTTTAAAATTGATAATTAATAATTTTTTTTTTGGTTACGATTTTTATAAATTATCGTCAAAACTTACAAGCTATAACAAATTGGATAAACTATTAATAGGTCATAATAGTTGGACTTAATTCCTATCAAATCCTATTGAAAATAAGTCTTGGTAAAATTGTGGCTAAAAATAATTTTTTTGACAATTTTTTATATATGTTGCTAAAAGTTAACAATTAGTGACTTTTTTTGTCATGATTTTTATAAATTGTCGCTAAAACTTACAATTAGCGACACTTTTAAATGACGAATTTTTTTTCCATAGGACCTATTAGATAAGAAGTCTACTTATTAAGACTTATACGTAAGTATCCCTAGCGAATTTTTTAAAATCTTGTTGAAAGTTGAAAATTTGTTATGTTTTTCTGTGATGATTTTTTTAAATTGTCTTTAAAACTTATAATTAGTGACAAAATTTTTAAACTGTCACTAAAAATTAACAATTAGTGACATTTTTTTAATAGTATTTAAAGAAAAACATCATTAATTATCATAAAATTTATTAGACAATAAATCCATCTATTACGACCTATATGTAACTCCCCCTAAAATTTGAAAGGTCGAGAAAGATTAAAAAAACCCTAAAATAGGTCGCTCTGTGGCTTCTTCCTCTTGTTTAATAAAAATCACACCAGAAGGTTATAGATTGCTTTTGTCTCTTCTTTATCTAAGAACAAGACAGTTCATGTATTCTTCATATTTAGTATTATATTCAAAAGCACTTTTCCTTGGTTGTAACAAAGAATAAATAGGAAAAAATTGTCCAGAATCTTGAAGGGCATTACGAAATTGATATACAGCGAAAAGCTCAAAGCAACTGAAGCCATTGATTTGGTTAATCATCACATGCCATATATTTGACTACGATGACAAGATTTTTCGTTTTATGCAAACAATGAAAAGTATCAACAGGCCAAGTCTAAACAACTGTAAAAACAAATTTGACTCTAGCTGGAATGCTATATCATATAATAATCAATCACATAATTACAATTATATAATTTAGGTTTGACGTGTTACCTCGTATCGTACATGCACCATGTCTACAGCAGGATTTAGTCGACAGGAGACAATAGCTTGACTTTAGCATCAGTGAAGCACCCTGATTTCCCTTCTCCAGTCAATAAAGGTGTGCAATAATCCTCGCAGTTTAACCAGGTTATGATAATGAAGGTAATCCAAATAAGATCTCAAGAAAAACTAACATGTTAATGCTGTATTTGGTTGGAAGATTTAAGGAGGGATTTGAAAAGAAAAAGGAAAAAAAGTTGTATGAATTAAAGTGAAATATAAGTATATTTTATTTACATTTCACATATCTTTTTCATTTTTCTTTCTAAATCCTTTTTCAAATCCTCAAATCAAATACAGTATAAGTATATGTATTAATGATATAATTAAGCTGAGTGCAAAAATGTTGAGAAAATCAAATCATATTTTGTAGAAGACAAGAAATACAAATTCGAGATAAGAAAATTAAAAAAAATTTGTTTGGTTAGGGAAATTTGGAAAGAAAAAGGAAAAAAATGCATGAATATGTTTGGTTGATGAATATGGGAAGGGATTTGGAAAAAGTAAAGGGAAAAAATGTGTGAAATTATATAAAATGTAAGTAAATTTTATTCACATTTCACTTACTTTTTCTTTTTCTTTTCCCTTTTCAAATCTCCAACCCCACACAACATAAGTGAAATATTAATATATTTTATTCACATTTCACTAAACTTTTTCTTTTTCTATTTCTAAATTCCTTTCTAAATCTTCAAACCAAACCCGTGTAAAAGTATTTATTCAGGCCCAATCACAACTTGATCTGCACCGTCAAGCCAAACTTCAATCAAACAGAACGACTTATATCTTTCAACAACTCTGGACTTGCTGGCACAACTTGTTCAAAACCTTTAAACATCAAATGTATACTTATCTATATTTTTCAAAGTTTTCATAAGTAAGCAATTCTCTAAAAAAAATATCTACAATTTGGTGTACAAAATGGCCCCCAGCATCCTGGGGGGAGAAGCCAGATATCTATCTTTCAGGGATTTCTAAAATAATACACACAATCCAACCCCCCACCCATTTCTTTCTTTGTCATGAACTCAATTAGAATTAGGATTCATCCAAGTTTGTAAGAAAACGCTAACCTACTTTTAACACGTCTGAGAGGTATTTCTTTCCATTGTACAGAAATGCAATGGGCAGCTCCTAAGTGTTTCATTTCCTTAAGCATCATAATTGCTGTACTTGCAAGAACGAAAGAGTTAAAATTCCGGCACTTCCCTAGTCACAAGAAGCCCACAATCAACCAACTAACTTGAGTTTTCAATTCACTTGGAATGGTACACCAAAGTCAACAGATCTCCATTTACAGGACTCCATTTCCATCAAATGTGATACAAAAGCAGATGTGAAACACAGACAGGATAACCAATGTGAATTTCTTGTTTGTAGCTCTCATGCTCCCTTCAGGGCATTACAACAAGGCAGACACCTTTCACTTCTGGTTTAGATAGACTGTGATGAACTGTGATGCACTGACAGATTCAAGAAGATGCCCCTTTATTACTAGTTTAGATAAACCCAATAGCACTTAGATAGCCGTTTAAGGAATCCCCCCTCACTTCAGGCCCCAGCTGACAGGACCAAACAGCATACTTCCATTTCATTCAAGCTGGCCAAACCAGCTTTAGGCTTATATAATGCCAAATTTGGCACACCACTATTATGCACTTCTGTGCCAGATTTTAATACTTTTTCAATGCATAAGAAATTCAAATAAATGATAATCAACAACGCAGTCAATTCCCACAGCAACCTCCTCCAAATTAACATGTTTAAATAAGATTTGGTGCTATAGAAATATGTTTCAACTCCATCTGTGTTGAGCTGCTCCAAGCATCCAGTCCATCAGATAAGCTAGTAAATATACATATCTCAGTATCGTCTGCAAACTGGCCTCTCAAGATAGCTCATTGTGCTCCAATGTATCACACATTGCCTTTTAGACCAACATTGTCCAGAGTCCTGCTTTTTCTTTCTTTCTTTCTTTCTTTCTTTCATTTGTTTTGAATTAAGTATTTCCAAAGTCATGTTCTCAATTTAAATTCTCTTTTATCTTGGACAAAGAAATGAGTTAAATTTTATAAAGAATGTGACAGAAGTACAAGAGCATCAAAACTTTGCATTCTTCAGTTTTATTTGCATATTGAAGGCTATGAACAACAGTATGATAGTCATATAAATGAGGCAAAAATGGCAGCATATGTGGAAACTAGTGACTACGATTTTTATTTTTGTACTTATTGTAAGTCTTGACAAGTACATTGCAAGAGAAAGATGTCCATAACAAAACTATCTAAGTTCTTGTGCTTGGAACCATCACCTTAAAATCAATCAATCAATAACAAGACCTAATAAGGACATAAGTCGGATATGATATGAAGATGAAGACAGGAAAAAAAAAAACCCATAGAAAAACTATGAACACATTTACCACACATTAGAAAACATGGATTTACAGTACACACTTTTTATCTTTTTTATCTTTTTTTCATCACATCATCTCTCTACTTTTCTGCACATCTTTTCGTAAAAAGATAAAAAGTGCACTTATTTAAGTCATCCCAAACAACCCAGGATCCCAACTACTAACACCAAATAATTGGGGTAAGGCAGAGTTATTCAAATGACAAATCCTTCTTCAAAGGACTCAGTAAAAAACCAACTTAAATACATAATTACATTGCTATACAAATTTTCTCTTGCATGCTTAAATTTTATCTGCCTGGAAACTTTCATGAACAAACCCACAATGCAATAATTTACATATACATAAAGGATGTATCATTTTGATCAGCAATTAGGAAAAAAACATGTTTGCACAAATTCAATTAGAAATACAGAAAGTAGAACTTCAAGTGAAAGGATGCAATGGGTGTTGAATCCAGTTCATGTGCCGAAGAATATTTCAGAAATCTAAAAACAATAAAATAACAAATGCACATCCAGACTGAAAATCCCTGAACACTTGTAGACAGCATTAAACACATAAGAAGGGAGCAGCCATTTATAGTAGAAGAGTTCTTTCAACAACCCTACATGTTGACGGATGCAATTTTCATAATGCTTGTAACCTTACGCTGGGTAGATCAATGATGTCACTGTGGCCTGCATTCAATCATAAAGAAACACAAAGGCTTTTACATCTCTCTGTTTTGAGAGAAATAAATAATACCTCTTAGCTACAAACTAGCATGGAAAGTGGAATAATCGTAAACTTTAAGCAAAGCAATAATAGGATCCTTAATTATTTATAAAAATAAAATAAAATAAAGGCCCATGATTTTGTAACAACTTCATGGTTAGGACTCAATTTTTAGAATGCACAATGCATAGGGAAGAGCCATGATTTTATAGCAATCAAAATGATTGCTGCTTATCAAAAAAGCCGGTAACAGACCATGATTTTGTATTGTGGTGTTTATGATCATCTCTACTCCAACATCACTAAGCAATGAAATCCCTGAGAGAATAGCAGTGGATATATTGGAGAAAATGTTACCTTAAAAAATCTCTGACTTGCAAGATAACAAGTAATTAGGGATAGCACAACAATGATTGAGACCCTATTTTTTGGAGACCCCCACAACCCCCTCTGGATCTCAATCATTGATGGGTCCCACACATATATCAATGGTTGAGATCCAAAGGGGGTTGTGGGGGTCTCCAAAAAAAAGGGTCCCAAGCATTTTTCTTTAATGTTATTTGCTTTAAATTGCAATATACAATAGGATATGATGGTATTGTAGCATGTCTTTCTACGTAATTAAACAGAATGTCCTATCCTTGAGAAGATATCCGTATGCATTGCTTTTCATCGAACACTAATAAATTTTTTTTTTCTTTTTTCCCTCAATTTTTGTTGTGCCTAGGAGGCAGAAAACAATCACATAAGTAAGAACACACAAAGATTTATGTGGTTTGGCAAATCACCCACATCCACTGGCAGCGAATTTCACTATATGGAGAGAAATGCACAGATTACAACAATGGAGGAGAAGGAGACAATATTCACACTCACACTCACTCAGTTGCTTACACTTTCACTCATACACTTTTTGATTTCACCACACAAAACTCCTCTCATTCATTACCCATTTATAGATCAATGGGAGAGCCAATCTGCCGACTTCATTGAAGGCAACCACCAACAACCAACAAGATTAGCCACTCTACCATGAGTAGCTCAGCTAGAAATGTCTAGCTTCTTCATTTTTTTTCTTCAATCAGCAGCCATTGTTGACAAAGCAAACAAAGCAAATCTGAGCCAATCTTCAACAATTTTTTGGTTAGGTAGGTGTCAGATGGTAGACGAGAAAGGATGTAAATCAAATTTGCAAGGGAAATTGTGATGAGCAATATAATATCTTTAGAAGCTCAGTAGTTAACTATGAAATTTGGAATCTTATGACCCTCAAGAATCTGGATGCATACAACTCAACAAAGCCTTAAATCCTGAACACAAGAGATAGGCTTCACTGATATCTTCAGTAAGTTCTATCTGGGCCATAACACAAAATCCTCTAGAAATCACTAGCCGTTTAAGTCTTTGCTGCTCAACAAGTAATCTTTTGCCTCTTCTTATAGTGTCTTCTGAAATATTGGCGTCAATAGCTATTGTGCCTAGAGGGGGTTAGGTCAATCATGGAAAAGCGAATTATTATCTTTTCAATTTATTGGTCAAAAGTCTGTCCAATATATTATTAGAGTTGATCACACAAATCAGCTGTCATAATGCATGCAAAATAGAGCACAGCAATATATCATGGAAACACTAAAGGAAAACTCTGCATGGAGGAAAAGCCACTGTCCCTACACCTCAACAAAAATTCACCAAGCAAACCAAATTATTACAAGACACAGATGAAAGAACTTACAACCAACCCCAGTTAACCTATCTCTGAGATCATCCAGGCGCTCCATGAACATGGCCTGATCCAGTCAATCTCCATTGACCTGCTCACCACCCCAAAGCTCCTCGGCATGATCTCCATAGTATATATGCTTTCCAAAGTGGGGCTCCTTTTGGGAGGGCACTCCCTCTCTGTCATTTTGATAAAGATGGGCTGCGCCTGGGGGTCTTAGCTTGGGGATACTCTTGTCTATCAAGGCCCTCCTTATTGCCAACTTCGTGCCCTTTCTCACTAATATGATGCTTCCTTCGGGTGATTCGAGTGCATCACAATAATCCCAGCTAGGCATCAGGCTCGATTCGGGATCACTAATCACTAACAGAATTGGAAAGAAAAAGGGTCCCGCCCCACCCTGAATGATATACAAGGGCAGGGACGGACCCAGAATTCTATCATTGGGGGGGCCGAAAACAAACATAGGAAGATAAGTAAGGTTAGATTTAAAGCAATGGATTTTCATTTATTAAACAATTGTAATTTTTCATGCTATTAGTTGAAAATGGATAAATTTTTATTTTTATTAAATATTTGATGTAATATTAATATTACATTATAACATCACTAATCAATGAGAGTTTTTATATTGCAGTAGCTATAAATAATGATCGGACTAATGAGATACAAAAATTGTGAACTTAATTTCATTTATAAAGTGAATAATATAATTAAAAATATATTTTAAAACATGATATGTTAGGGAGTTATTATGATGTGCACTCTTTAAAAGGTGCATATTGTATACACATTATCACAATATATGAATGTAGCATAACCATAACAAATTGTGACTTCTTTCACCAATCACAAATAATTCGTAAGATTTACACTATACCGTTCATAACGTAACTACAATAATTCATAATTTTCACTTTCACTTTAGAGATGCACGCCATAAATTAACTACTCAATATTTACTACATATAACACCATAAATATTTTAAACTTTCATAAAAAAGAAATCATATATTTTTTATAATAACATTTTTTTACATTTTATACTATTATTGTATTATAAAGAGTTGTTAAAGGATATAGTTAAAATTATAAGGTGGGAGGGGGCCCAATAGGAGAAGTTGTTAGTGTGTTAAACTAAAATATATATTTAACAGCAGAGCATTTGTGCAAAGCAGGGGGGCCAGGGCCCCTATAGGTCTCTGTACAGTTCCGTCCCTGTACAAGGGGGGCAAAGCGCCAAGAACTTGGCAAGAGTAACTGTTTCCAGCAAAGAAGCCAGCAACTCATTCAGATTGGGGTTATCCATGAACAACAGATAGAAACACAACGGCTAAAAGAGATGGGACAATGCCATGACAAGTTTTGACAGTTTTTCATGAAAACACTCAAAAGAATCACTCACATGTGCTAGAAAATAAGAGCTATCAAAATTCTCTAGTATTATATTGAAAACCAATATAACAAACATTAGGTTTTTTGGATCAGCAAAATAAAACACCTTATTGATGAAACTAGTATGACATACATGAGAGAATACATCAATAAAGAAGGCCAATAAGCAACACATCATAGTAATCCGTTCTAATCCCAAGAGGACCACACAATCATCTGCAGGCTCAAGACCAAGTTGGTAGGGTACCAACAACAACAACTGAAACAAAGAAACACAAAGACTCAAACAGACAAACCACAACTCCTAACAACACAACCACCCCTGTCCAGCACAGCATAAACACCACAGCTGCCAACAGATTTCTTAACACCCCTCTCCCCCCCACCCCAAATACATACTCAAACCTGGTTAAGACTATAAATAAAATCACTGACCGTGTACTGCCACGATTTTGATGATGATATCAACCAAATAGTCACCCTAGTTTTAATCAAGTCAGGGAGTTCCCAAACATCAGCTTTAGCCTCATTGAAGACACAATCATTTTGTAGCTTCCATATAGACCACAAGGCAACAAGAGGGACAATCCTCCAAATCTTCCTCTCTTGCTTCTTCAGCTTGCCACCCTCCCACCAATTCAGTAAACCAGCAACTGTACGAGGAATAACCCCTTGCAGCCCTCACCACTTTAATAAGGAAGACCAAACATTCCACACAAAGGGGCAAGTGTAGCAGCACATGAAGCACTGATTTCTCCTCATTTTTACAAAAGTAACACAAGGTGGATACCTCCCGTAAGAACCCCAATCCTTTGTAGGAACACCGAAGTTTTAATCTTATGCTTCCATGCGAGCCAACCAAAGAATTGCACTTTGGGAGGAAGAACATTATTCCAATTTCAAATTAATAGAGCTGGAAATAAACCCTACATCCACAGTGCTAAAGCTGTACAAAGAAGACACTGAGAACATACCTGTGGCATTGGCTGCCCATCGTGGGTGATCCACTATTCCCCTGCTAACTGCAGGGCCAGATTCAGGGACGGAGGCTAACCGCAGCATTTCCAATCTTTCCCATTCAAAAAACTCCCTTCTAGGTAGTATATTCCACTCCCCTGATGTTTCCTTCAGATTAGAAAACATACTGAGTGAGCCTTTCTTCTCCCTTGACAGGCTAAACAATCTGGGAAAATCTTCTGTCGAACAATAGGAACCACACCACTTATCTTCCCAAAACCTTACCTTACTGCCATCCCCCACCATTATTTGAAAATTGACCAAACCTCTCCAGCAGATCCGGATTAAAATTGGGCACTGAGATTATATCAGACCATAATCTTGACAGTCTATTACTAGCAGCACAAGAAGGCAGCCAACTGCACTCCTGCTTATACTTGCTACATATCACTCTCCTCCACAATATCTTTGTCTCACCTGCAAACCTCCACCACCATTTAAATAATAAGCAAGAGTTAGCTACCCTAATCTTTCTAATGCCCAAGCCTCCTTGACCAATACTTGTATTCACCTCCTCCCACTTGACTAAGTGCACTTTCCTCTTAAGATCCGAACCTCCCCATAAAAAGGCTGCTTGAATTCTCTCAAATTCCTTAGCCACACCCTTAGGCATTCTAAACAAAGACAAGTAGTACACAGGATAAGCAAGAAAAAACTGACTTAACCAGAGTCAATCTTCTTGCGAAGAACAACATCCTTCTTTTTCACCCAGCCAGTCTACCTTTAACTTTATCTAGAACTAGTTTCCACGTTTTCCTCCTCCCTCCTCCCAGGATTAGCCCCCAACGGAAGACCAAGATAAGTTAATAGTAACAACCCAACCTTATAGTTCAGTTTATGAGCAAAATCTGCCAAGAGATTTTCCTCCACACCCACTCCACAAACCACACTTTTGTGATAGTTTATCCTCAAGCTAGGACACTGAGTTCAAAACATCTCAGAATCTTCTTCATATTAATGCTGTTTGGTGTAATTTATTGTAAGTTAAAAGTTAATAATTAGAAAGTAAAATCAAAAGCACCCTTCTCCAACTTTTAAATTATTAACTTTTCTCAGCTTATTTAAGTTATTTCTGTCTAAAAAGCTATAAGTAGAAGCTGCACCAAACAGTCTGACACAAATTTTCAAATTAAAATAAACTATAATCATCCCCTATAATCCACACCAAACACTCCCATTGACCACTTCCACACCTTCTGCTTCACAAAATAACATGGAATCATCTGCAAACTAAAGATGAGGTGCCCTAAAAACGAGAACAAAAGGCTATATACGTGTGAATGGACTCCAAAACCTAGTACAGGTCGAATTTCAACAAATCATACACTAGATGCTTAGGGCTTAGTACGTGCTTGATTCTAGAAAAATATAGAGTATCTTGAGGTATAGGCTAAGCACTGGATCACCTAAACAAATTATGTAACGTTAATTGTGCCAAACAAAATCAAAT
Organism: Camellia oleifera; assembly: GCA_022316695.1. Lineage (NCBI taxonomy): Eukaryota > Viridiplantae > Streptophyta > Magnoliopsida > Ericales > Theaceae > Camellia > Camellia oleifera. The sequence goes on along the minus strand of CM039312.1, from coordinate 55,103,765 downwards.
TAAGGATAATTTCCCAAAGTAAGTCCATGAAAAAGCAAAAAAATTGTCATCCACCATGTGTAACAAAATAATATGAAAGAGATAAAATAATCATCAAATTTAAAGAGTATGAACCATTATAATTCTGCCCCCAAAATAATTAAAAAAAAATACCAAACGTTAAAATTAGTAAATTCAGCTCAGCCCCCAAAAATAATAATAAAAAATATATATAAAAAAATACCAAACATCAAAATTTAGTAAATTCAGCCGCAGGTATAACAAAATAATTATGAAAAATAACAAAAACATCAATTTCAATAACTATACAAAGCATTAAAAATGACTTCACTGATCCAAATGCCCCAGCAAGAGATATTGCCAAACGTCACTTAATAAAATAAATTAAAAAGATTACAAAATATCACTAGTTAAGAGATAAAATCATCAAATTCAAAGAGAGTACAATAAAACTAAATTTAGTAAATTCAGCCCCGAATGTAGAAAAAATAATTATGAAAAAAGAGCTAAAATATCAAGTTCAATAACCAAACAAAGCATATAAAACAACTTCTTTGATCAAAATGCCCTACTATAAGAAATTACAAAACATTACTTAGTAATAGGATAAATAAAAAAAACATTGCCAATATGTTAGACAAGCTGTTATTTAGATGTTGTGGGTGTTGATTTTTAACCACACAACCAAACGTAAAACTCAGCTGGAGAGCACCAGCAGAATAGATTAAGGTCAAGTTTGGCATGTGCCCAAAAAGTCAAAAAGTCAAAAAGTTACTCAAAAAGTTAAAAAGTTATCACTATTCACCAAAAGTCAAAAAGTACGGCTGCACAACTCCTAATCCTAATTTTCCCCTATACACTAATTTATACAAATTTTTAATACACATTTTTTCATAAAAATGTTAAAAAGTTAACCTAAACAATCATATTTTTTTTCCTTAACTTTTTAGTCTAAAAAGTCAAAAAGTACACTTATTTAGGACATCCCAAACAATCTCTAAGCCCAACAACCTGTACAAGAAGATGAGAATCCGGCGGTGGTTCATTCCTACCCGAGGGCACTCCGACGATCAAGTTAGTAATCAATATCTCTCAAAGATAGCAAATTGTACTTAAACACATAAAAAAGAACTTACCTCTGACCTCACGAGGGTACCTTGCTTTTATAACTAGCAAGTGACCTGACTCCTTTAGAAGCCTCACTTGCAATGGACTTAGGCTCAATGCTCATCTTGGACCCTTAGCTGGATAGGGATAAACTCTCTTTGAGCCTTATTTTTATCTAGACTGAGATGCTTCACTGTTATAGGACTCTTGTCACTTATCTGCTTACCTCAGGATTCCGGTATCTCCGCAGATAACCTCAGCCCTGTTGAGATCATCCCGGCAACGTGACCAAGCCACATAGCACCTTGGCTGATACTTCGGCATCACCTTAGCCACGTGCTGTCATTCACAAAATACTTCCCATAACTGTCCTCCTAGGTTTCATTACCTTGGCAACCTGAGGTGATAGAACCTACATCGTTTGTCTAATTAACACATTAGCTCAAAACTTAGGTACTTCTTCGATCGAGATTCAAGATTTGTTGGCTTCAAGCAACTTAGATTCAGTTGCCCATTCGATCAAGTAACCAAGAACCGAGAATCAAGAATCAATTTCTTTAAGCATCTAAGCCGAAATCGTTATTCTAGCAGAGGTTATTGCCTCATTACTTCAAGAATTTTAAGAGTTCTAACTGCGCATGAACTGTAACGTACAGTCTTTTCAACCATTTCCTCCACGTGTTCCATTCTTGTTGGTTCGTACTTGACACGCGCTATCAGGTTGTGTCGTTTCTACTCACGCCTCCTAACGAGCACGTCGTCTAAGGTACCTCATTACGCTTTGCCGGCCTTTAGTATTTTTAACAAAACTCTTTCTCTCTCTCCTTGCCTCTTCACTTTTGCAAACTTGATTTCCTCATTTGTCCCAGATTTTCTCTCTCTAAAACTCCAAACCTTCATTGTTGCTTTCACAAGCTCTCTATACCCATTTCGTTCACCACTTCCAGTGCGTCATTCCATGTTCTAATCCACTTACTGTCGTTGTCAGCTCCAGTGATATCTACTTTAGCATTCTCCTTCTCGGCCTTATTCAGTAAGTCCTCAATTTCTTCTTTTTAATTGCAGTTTTCTACTATTATTGAGTATGTTTCCTATTTGAATTTGCCATATACTATATCTTGCTATTGCCCTTGAATTTGTAAATTTACAATTTGCCCCTAATATCCTATATGTTGCTCTGCGCTATATCTGAAATCATCTTTGTGTGGCCATTAAATGCATTAATCTGTCATTGCCTTTGATTGTTTTGTTCATGTGTTTTCTTGAGTGTTATTTGCATTGCTTGTGGTTCTTGCACATTGCTTTTGCACGTATCAAATGTTTTTGCTTAGGTGTATCTGTTTTCTATCTGTTTTCTTGTTTTTGAATCATGTTTCCTTGGTGCTTTTTCCAAATTCTTGCCTTCAAATATTGTTTATTTGCATAGATTTCTAGGTTTGGGATTTGCTTAGAAAACCATACACTTAGGAAAAACTGAAACAAATTTCCTTTAGATCTTTAACATTCTTTCCCTAGAGCTTATTTAGGGTCTAACCGAGGTTCTCAAACCCCTACTAGTGTCTTTTTCCTAAAATCTAGCACAAAACACTTTAAGCCAACATCATGGGAATGTTAAGGTGGAGGGTAGATACCCTAGCCAAACTAGAGTACTTCCGTTAAGAGTTCTCCATCCTAGTTGATGTTCAAATCAAGTTGGCTAAGAAGGAGGACTTCATCATGCTTGATGGAGACTCCACGCCCATCCCCGTAGTTGCATTCATTGAGTGTGGACTTCGGTTTCCCCTAAACATCCTTTTTTGAGAAATCCTTCACTATTACAGACTCAATCCCTATGCGGTTAGCCATAAACTCATATAGGGTTATCAATGGCATAATCGAACTGGCACATAGAGAAAAAGATAGGATTACACTAGCCGACATCCAATTTTGTTACACCATGTGTGGCTTGAAGTCTAACAAAGGTTACATATACTACCTCAAGCCCAAATCTACCGCCTTCAAACTTATAGCCGACCTTCTAACTCCAACAAGGGTGCTGGAGATGATTACCTAATTGTCTCGGGCAATTGGGAGTTCGCCTCTGATGACGATCTTCATCTCTTTCCTCTGTGCCGAGTGGTTTTTAGAGGGGATGAGGGTAAGCACTGAGTACAAGTGTAATTTTAATGTTTCTGTTGAGTCTTGTCAATTTTTTCCTTTTGCTTGTGCTAATGTTTGTTGTTTGCTATTGCAGCTCTTCCTTAGCTAGCGACGGGACTTCGGCAATCATATGTTCACTAGTCGAGATCTAAAGAAGCTTTTGGATCTCTTTATTCAAAGACGCAAGGGCCCACTGTTGCTCAATTACATTCCAATGTATAAAGTCATCTCTACCTGATGTTCCAAAATGAAGCAAGACTCCTCATTCTACCATAACTCCACTAGTCGCTTCATTACCAAGGCCAGATCAGGCCTCTACATCGGATCCAGTAGACCAGCTGTCTATATCTGCTCCCTAGTTGATTCCACTTTCTCAGCGCCGTTGTCAACGCCAAGCTCCCCCAAATGCTCCTGCTAACAGAACTTGCGGCCACAAACGCTGAGAACCTGAGGTGTCGACTTACAATCCAGCAAATCCTCCCATCGCCTTTCCTGCGATCCACTTTGGTACCAAGGTTATCGTCGCTTTAACAATCGACGAGATGGGCCGCAAACCAGCTGTTGTTGAAGACCTCCTTGCTAACATACTTAGGGTTGTGACCATCCAATCTTCTTCTCTCCATCCTAATCCAAACCAAAGCCAAAAAGACTGAAGAAGGCCAAGGCCAAGGTCACAGTGACTTAGGTTCCTTTTGAATTTATGAAGGATCCTAAGGACTCTGTGCCAATATTAAAGCTGGCTCAGTTCGAGAAGAGACCTAACCAAGGCCGTAGCATCTGACATCCCACCCCCAAAGAAGCCAAGGTTTGATCACCTAGAGGGTAGCAGTAGCTTCCCTCGTGATCAGACCTGGGCACCTGAGGTCATGGTTGAAGATCGACCTTTGACAGCTGGCGATAGTGCAATTGAGAACGTGCATGCTTCTTCTAGTTGACATGAATCATTTGGCCGATCTCCACGTGTACGAGAACTTCGGCCTTATGATGTAACACTCTGTCTTGGTATTTCATATTTTAAAGTTTTTCAACATTTAGCCAAAATTTTACTAATCTATTTCATTCCTTGCAGGCCATCTAACATACATATTCATATGTGGTTAAGATCGAGATGATAAGGAAATAGCTGGTAAAGAAACTTCAAGAAGCTACCAAGCTCATTTCCTTCTTAAATAACGCCGATGCCAGCAACCGAAACTTGCTGGATCAGGCCAAGCCTACCAAGGCTACTCAAGACCAAGCCGGGGCTAAAACCGAAGCTGCTGAGGCCACTACCAAAGTCGCCAAGGCCAATGTTGAGGCTACTAAGGCTAGGATAGCTGAGTTTGAGGCCAAGCTCAAGGAGGCTATTGAATCAAAGGAGGCCGAGGTTAAGGTAGCTGACGAGAAGGCCTATGAAGAGGACCAAGCCGTTGTTCGCGATCAGTACAAAAAGCAAGTCAATTTGGCTTGCAACAGAGGTTATTACCTCGGCTGGACGACGGCGTTCAACAAACTATTTGCCTTTATGGACTCCTCTCTCAGAGACATCGGCCAGCTCAGCATGCCTTTTCCTCATATTTCCAAAGAGTTGGCTGATGAGGCTGACGAGGAGAAAGCCAATGAAGAGGTTGATGGTGAGATGGAGGATACTACTGCGGCCAAGTCCCCTACTGTGAATGATCAAGTCCTAGACTTAACTTAAGACGAGGAGGATGATGAGGTTTCAAGAGTGCCTCTCCCAAAAAGACAACCTTTGAGGCCGAGGTCCAGGCCGCCGAGAAGAGCTTGGACCAAACATTGCTTGAAATAGATGCCGAGATAGCGGCAGAGAAGGAGGTAGTATAAGCCAGCCGAGGCCAACACGACGCCAACAAACAAGGTTGAGCAATCCGAGATCAACGCCAATATTTCTAGTACTTAGGATTTTTTCTATACTTGTTATTCTGAATTGTCTTGAACAATGTAATCTTTTGGTTGTTTTGAACAATATTAGTTTCATTTTGGCTGATGTGGCCTCTGCCATTATGATTTGAACAAGTCTTTCTGTTTGCTAGGCCGAAGTGCCTTTTTGTCTTTGAACAAGTTCCATCTTCTGAATGCATGCTTTATTTTTCTTTCTAAGTGTTTATGCTTTGCTTTATAGCCTTGTATGTTTCTATACTTAAAATATTTTTGCAATTCTTCTAAGTGCAACTTGGATCCTTATCTTGGGTCCCCAGACCTCGGATACACTCATATCTCGGGATAGAACATTCCAATCACCTCGGATAAAAACTTTTACTATTTTTCTCGGCCAACACTTAAAAATATTTTAAAATATTTTTACAAGTGTTGTTTCTTCACTTGTACTTGCTGTCTTCTTGCAAGGCTTCACCCTTCCAAGTCTAGAACCTTAGCTGGGTATCTTGGATAAATATACTTCGGGTACATAGTAGTACTCCCATATCGAATTAATTCATCTTGGAAAGTTCCACCTATCAATGATCTCGGAATAACTTCCACTTAAAATTTTAGAAAATTTTACAAGTGTTATGCTTTTATTCCATTCCTACTCCCTTGCCCCCTAATGTGAAGCTAAGTCTCTCTTAAGTTCACATTAAGCATGCAACTCCAATTTTTGTCAATGTCTGATTCAAACAAAGCTTAGCTGAGGTTTTCTACCTCAGTGTCTCTGTTAATCTAATTAGATCAAACTTAGTTCAACTCTATCATATGGTAAGTATAATTCAACTTTACCATGTGATAAGTCTAAGTTATTCATCATGTTTCATTCGGAAAATATCGCTAACTTAGTTCAACTCTATCATATGGTAAGTAAATTTCAACTATACCATGTGATAAGTTTAAGTTATTCGTTATGTTTCATTCGGAAACATCGCCAATTTAGTTTAACTCTGTCATATGGTAAGTAAATTTCAACTTTACCATGTGATAAGTCTAAGTTATTTGTCATGTTTCATTCGAAATATCAGCCAACTTAGTTCAATTCTATCATATGGTAAGTATAATTCAACTCTACCATGTGATAATTCTAAGTTATTCGTCATGTTCACCATGGGAACATCGTCATAAGACTTTTTCAGTCTTATCACACAAGTTTTTCACCAAATAATAAAAACAGAATCAAGCTAGCATTTTATTAAGACTTCGGCTAACTACATAAAACTCAAAAAAAAAAAATAAAAAAAATCTAATGGTAGAAAATTTTTAAATTGCAAGTGTTCCAAGGATCTTGGCAACTCCTTACTATCAGTATCTTCAAGCCGATATGCTTCATTGCCAGCAACCGAGATGATTCGATAAGGCCCTTCCCAGTTTGGGTCAAGCTTACCCTCCTGGGATTCTTCTTATTGTCAACGAATTTTCTTAGGGCGAGGTCCCCAATCTTGAACTCCTTTGGGTTGACCTTTTTGTTGTAAGCCTTAGCAAGCTGCTGCTGGTATGCCCCCAGCCGAATTGCTACTTCTTCATTTCTTTCTTCCAACAGATCCATATCTCAGGCAAGGAATGCCTCGTTGGTTTTATTCTCCACTCCCAGGGTTCTGATTCTAGGGGTACCAACCTCCATTGGGATGACTTGCTTCAGTGCCATATGCCATGGTGAAAGGAGACTCCTTGGTTGATCTTCTCGACGTAGTCCAATATGCCCACAACACATTGGGCAATTCTTCCATTCACTTTTCCTTAGCTGCTTCCAGCCTCTTCTTAATCCTATCCAAGATGGTCTTGTTGAATGGCCTCTGCCTGTCCATTACTCTGGGGAAAGCTAGGAGCTAGAATAATAGTTTTTGATCTTATACTTTGCACAGAAGCTTTCGATTAACTTACTATCAAATTGGGTGCCATTATCTACTATAATGGCCATTGAGATTCAAAACCTGGTGATTATGTTCTTTCAGATGAAGTGCTTCATATTAATATCTCAAATCTTTGCAAGAGGTTCAGCCTTCTACCTAATTTGTAAAGTAGTCTGTGGCTATTAGCAAAAACTTTTTCTGCCCAGTTACTTGGGGCAGTGGTCCCACCAGGTCCACTGTCTCACTGGCAAACAGCCAAGGGCTGAACATTGGGTTTAGATCTGTTGCTGGCTGATGTATCAAAGGTGCAAACCTTTTCACACACTTCTTGACATAGGCTTGGGAATCCTTTTGCATGTATGGCTACCAGTATCCCTTGGGATATGGCTATATGGGCAAGTGACCTTCTGTAGGTTGCTTTTCGTGCTCTTTTCAAATACAATAGCCCTGCAGTTCGGACTCCCGTGATTCTGAATCTAATCTCATAAGTGCAATGTGAAATAGATAAACAAAAAAGAGTCCAAATCCGACAAATCTTTTGAAAAATCGATTTTGAATAAAAAATGCAAAAAAATAGATTGTTTTGCCTTATTACAGAGTCGCTACCTAAATATTTTTGAAAAATTTAGGAAACCCGTGACTCGTGCCAAAGGCCACGTGTCCATCATCACCAAAGTGTCTCAGTTCGGGAACTTAGGTACAAGAGGGGAATGTTATGAATTGAGCACTCCACTCGCCCGATCAAAGATCAGCCTCTACTAATCATGATGTGATTTTTATTTACATTATATGCTCTTGCTCTGATTATTTAGGCTAGCATTACTATGTGTCGCACACAAGTATAGACTATTTTGTAAAAATTGAAACACTTTGATTTCATGTTTGTTTGAAAATTGTTTGAATACGTACCACTTGAAAAAGTAGGCTCGTATGTACATTAAGCAAATTATCCCAATTTAAGAAATTAGCCTTTATTCACAAGCATTCAAACAGTTATATTAATTTAGCACTTAGCCTCATGATATTCATGCTTGACGTGGTAACAATCAAATGCATGCGATATGCTAAAGCAATAAATGCTCACCTAGTACTCTAAGGGAAGCCAAACAAAGCAAAAGAATTAGAACATGCATGCTCCTAAATAATGCAACATGACTAATACAACACATGCAATATGCAATTTAAATCGGCTCAACTACTAACATGACATGTGAATCAATTTAATAGCATGCGATTTGAGCACGTTTTCAAAGAAGTAATAAATAACAATGTGGGTTAGAACGATGGGCTGAGCCTAATGCATGCAAGACAAATGAATGCTTTATACATGAGAAATGCTAAATGAAATATGACACTCTATGTTATCCTTCATAAGCAGGTAAATAAAAGGAAGAAATACGTGAGGTTGGAAGACATACACGTATTATAACAATTTGCCCTCGCATAAGAGGGTCTGAATAAATGCCCTAGCTAATTACTACGAATTAACTAACTATTACAAATCAAATGAAATAAATTAACTATACTAGCCAATTAATACAAATTGGCCCTCGCATAAGAGGGTCCGAATAAATGAATTAGTTAAGCTCCTTAACTAACTATTACAACACCGAATTTAACTAACTATCCTAGCTAATTAAATGAATACAATACAAAATTAACTTGCTATGTTAATTAATTAATTACAACACAAATATAATAATATAAAGGACTAACTAAGTAGTTACAGTATAGGATTAATTAAGCTAAGCAATTAAGTACTCTAACTAATCAGCCCCAAGAAGTAAGGAATGCTCATGCATGAAGGCGGTTTCTGCCTGAAAATGCCTCTGTTTTGCTGCCAAAAGGGTTCTATTTTGTAGTTAGAAAATTATACTGTTTTCACCTTAGCCTCTGCTCTGTTCTACAGGAAAAAGGGACACTGCCTAGCTGAAAAAGGTAGCCAGCCAGCCAGAAGTGGTGGACGGTAGTACAGAAAAAGTGGCCTACCGACCACGAGTTTGTGGTATTGCCTTGCTGTAACAGATAACAAACAGGGCACAAACAAAGCATTTTCAAGGAATGTCTGTCCACCATGCCTTTCCTTATCATCAAATAGCTCAAAAAACGGGTAGGCTTGATTTACAAGCCATCAATCGATGTAAATTCATTGCGTGATGACTTATGAACTAAGGGATATTATCTCAATAAATGCACAATGAAAGACCCACGAACCTCCTCCTTGTCATGATATTGATCAAGGGAAATGGTTGACATTGACTCTTGACCCGTTTTCATCACTAACAAGTATGAAACGACTCAAGACTTAATGGGTTCAATTAACGTCCGATTGAACCCAAATCATTTTATTATCTTGCTCTATTTTATTCCAATTTTAATATCTCTTTTAATTACCTTTCCATTCCTTAAGCCTTTTAGTCCAATAATGAAGATTAAGTACACTAATGGAAAGAAATTTCAAACAAAGGGTTGTTTTGGATATGAGAGAGATGTCATGTTATTGGTAATGAACATCTGAAGAGATTAAACCATTAACCACAATAATCTCTATCTCAAGCTTAAACAAACAATCGGTTTGAAACGACTCTCAAAGCAAGGAAGAAACCAAGAAATGAGAGAAGTATAGAGATGATTAAAGATTAACACAAGTATGAAAAGCTTGAAATAAATGCTATCAACTCAAATAGGTTGGCATATAATGCCTAAAACACCAAACCTATGAGAACCGTTACACTACAAGCATGTAATACAAAGCATAAATGACATGAACAACTTAAAACAGTCCTAAAATAGGCTAAAAAGCATTGAAATTAAGGTAAAAACATCTACAAAAACATGCTAAAATAATGGAGCATTTAAACTAGTAAACAAACCAAAGGAAGGGAGGCTAACCCCTCCATTTTTGGGACTTCAAAACCACATTTTAGCCTCTAAAAAACCTCTAAAAATCAGTGGTAAAAAGCTTAAAAAAAGATAATGAAAAGGTAGAAAACACAACGGTAAAAGCCTAGAAGACAAGGTTCAAAGAGGGGTGGTGTGACAGCCTCGACCTCCGAACTAGTATATTATGTTATATTAATGAGCCTAATTGCATGATTGTGTGTTTACTTATGTGATTACATGTTTAAATTTGCAATTATCTATTATTACATGGAATATCTGTTCGAATTGACCACTCAAAGACAAAAATTGAGAGCCCAAACTGCTTCAGAAACTGAAATTGAATAGCGTAATAGACTAATTAGAATATTTAGAATTTTATGGTAACTTTAATTGAAAACTGATTTGGATCAAAATAATTAGAATAAACTGATTGAATTAATTAGAATTGAGCCTAGATTACTCAACCTTAATTATATTTGATTAGGCTTAGCTAATCACACCATATAAATAACTCTAATCAAGCTTATAGGCTCATACTTACACATTTTGAGTTGAGAATTTGAGGAAGGGAGGAGAGACTCAACACTTTAGAGAGAGAGAAAGGAAATTTGAAGAGAATTGCTAGACCAACACTTGAATTCACACATTAAGTATGAGATTCATCATAAATTCTTAGAATTGAGACATGCAGAAACTAAGAGAATGGAGTTATAGAGTCATTTGCTTGAATTTGAGTAGGTTGAGTATGAATTATTATGAATATGATGAATTTGAGTTGAATTATGCACATGCATGCTTAATCTTTCATTTTTGAGTTAAGATTTCTTGAAATTCATACATGTATGAAGCTTAGGAGGCATGAACTTGAAGATCATCCATGGATTCATGCACTTCATATCACTTTGTGGTGATTTAACATGAAGAGGACTTAATCCATAACATGCATGGCTTTAACTTGATAGTAGGAGCTCAAATTTGGACAATTGAAGTTTGATTTTGAATAAATGGTTTCAAATTGGAAGTATTTTCATGTTATACAATGTTTTTCCAAGTTTTTGTACTAAAAACACAAGTTTTAGACCTTTGAATATCAACTTTGAAGCTCAAACCTAGTTCTAGTAAATTCCAGAATTCGTGCTATCCGCTCGAGTGAGGAAAGCTTCGCTCGAGCGTGAAAATCGAGTTTCCAAAAGTTTTATAAAATTTTATAGACCACTCGAGTGACCAAAATGGTGCTCGAGCGAGGACCCCTTTTTACTCAGTCTCCCGCTCGAGCGATTGTCGAGCAGGAATTTCATGCAACTAGTACTTTTACCAAGTTCGCAGACTGCTCGAGCGACAGAAGTTGCGCTCGAGTGACCACTTTTGTTTTTGAACCCTCGCTCGAGCGAAGGAAGTTACGCTCGAGCGGAGACCCTATTTTTAGCAAATTTTAAGGAACTCTTTTAAGTGCGTATTTGCATCCGCATGCCACTCCAAGTGTTCTTAGGAGCCATTTAGACTCATATAATCATAGAATGAGTAGAAACACATAAAAAGAATTGAGTTAAAATGAAATGGAGTTTCAATTATGCTTTGTTATGTGTTTTGTTTAGGTGGACGTCCGAGGCTTAGTGACAATGGAGTTTCAATTTATCTTATTTTTCAAAAATGTTATTACTATCGAAATGGATGCGTGATTAATTGAATGAATTGATAACATGGCCTATTGAAATGTTGTTTTTTTTCATAATGAATGAAGTTTTGTTTTGGAATGATTTAGTGGCATCCATTGAATGTAGGCCCTTGCCTGGGGGTAACAATACCAGGGCTAGGCCCTTGCCTGGGGGTAACAATACCATGGCTAGGCCCTTGCATGGGGGTAACAATACCATGGCTAGGCCCTTGATTGGGGGTAATAATACCATGGCTAGGCCCTTGCCTGGGGGTAATAATACCATGGCATTTGAATTGATTGACATACAAAGATCTGTAGTATGGTCCATTATCACTGGAATGTTATCACTTAATGGATGTGCCACATAAAATGATATTGAAAGATCTTGATGATGAAAACAAATTTTGGTTTGAGAATAATGTTGAGCTTCATTCATTTAACCTCTTTATTGTGTTATTATTCACTAGGCTCTAGCTCATTATTTAATTATGTGTATATATATGTAGGTGGGCAAGCTTAACATCAGAGTTAGAAAGCCTCGAGTCTACCCCGGGTCAGCCTTTTGAGGAGCTTCCAATCAATGTCATCAGGCTCAGGTGGAGCCATATTAGTGGAACCCCTTTTTGTTTGTTTTAATGGTTTCATGATAAATGTTTTGTTGGGTTGTATATTTACAAGACGTGAATTTTATGCAATGGTGAACAATGTACTTATGGAACAAATTTTCGCTTCTTATATTAGTTCTCTTCATATATGTACGGCTCAATGGATAATTTCTATGTCATTTTTAGTCTTCCGCTAAGCCCCGTATCTTATATTAAGAGATTTATTTGTATAGAGGCCGTAGGTAATCTATGATTACTGGTTGGTCATGATACTAAATCTATATGGGCGGGTTTTGGGTCTTGACAGAGTGGTATCAGAGCACGAGTTATGTCTCACTCACTTGTCCATTGAGCTATAGAAGGTCTAGAAGAGACTTCAGGATTGCATTCATATGTAATTAAATATTTGAGTGAGACAAATTGAATGATCACATGTTTTGAATTTATATATGTAGATATATTTTATTTGTTGTGTTTATTGTAATACAAGTTTTATATAGAAAATGGTGAGGACAAGGGGTGATGAACTAGAAGAGGTAACCTCCTCAAGATTGGATAGAATGGAACGAATGATGCAAGACATGACTGAAGCCATAAGACAACAACAATAGTACCAACAACAACAACAACAACCGCCACCCCCACCTCTAATGCCTGTACCACCTCCAGCTCCTAGGATGTCAGTCAGAGACCTATACTGTTGCTTTGACTAGGGAAATTAAAAAGATGAAGCCACCTGTGTTTCATGGTGGAATTGAACCATTGAAGGTCGAGGCTTGAGTATTAGGGATTGAGAAATTGTTTGAAGTGTTTCCCATGTACCGAAGCTCAAAAGGTACAATTAGCTGCATTTATATTGGAAAATGATGCAAGGTGATGGTGGATGTTGGTTCGAGATGATAATAAGGATGTTACATGGGCTCGTTTCCGTGGAAATATTTTACGAGAAATACTTTCTACAATGTATGCGGGACAGAAAAATGTCTGAATTTATAGAACTCAAGCAAGGAAACAAATCACTTGCTGAGTATGAGGCTCAATTTACAAAATTAGCTCGCTTTCGCACCCCTACATGGTAGATATGGATTACAAGAAAGCTAGACAGTTTGAGGGAGGTTTGCGTGATCCAATTTTGGATACAATCAATGTGCTCAAATTGCCAACATACGTGGATGTACTTGATAGGGCACTAATAACAGAGAGAAATGTGGCTAAACGTAAACAGAACTTTGAATGAAAGGGCAGAAAATAGAATTTTCAAAAGGGAACTACATCAACAAATAAGAAGTTCAAATCTGGGAGTTCTAGCAATACTAGCTCAAGCCAAGGTGGTAATTCAACACCAACTTGTACCGTGTGTGGAAGGAAACATAGAGGTGTTTGTTACTATGGCTAGGCCCTTGTCTGGGGGTAACAATACCATGGCTAGGCCCTTGCCTGGGGGTAATAATACCATGACATTTGAATTGATTGACATACAAAAATCTCTAGTATGGTCCATTATCACTGGAATGTTGTCACTTAATGGATGTGCCACATAAAATGATATTGAAAGATCTTGATGAAGAAAATTTTTTTGGTTTGACAATAATGTTGAGCTTCATTCATTTAACCTCTTTATTTTGTTATTATTCACTAGGCTCTAGCTCACTATTTATTTATGTGTATACATATGTAGGTGGGAAGCTGAACATCAGAGTTAGAAAGCCTCGAGTCTACCCTGGGTCAGCCTTTTGATGAGCTTCCAAGTGAAGTCATCAGGCTCAGGTGGAGCCATATTAGTGAAACCCTTTTTTGTTTGTTTTAGTGGTTTCATGATAAATGTTTTGTTGGGTTGTATATTTGCAAGACGTGAATTTTATGCAATGGTGAACAATGTACTTATGGAACAAATTTTTGCTTATTATATTAGTTCTCTTCATATATGCACGGCTCAATGGGTAATTTCTATGTCATTTTTAGTTTTTCGCTAAGCCCCGTATCTTATATTAAGAGATTTATTTGTATGGAGGCCGTAGGTAATCTATGATTACTGGCCAATCATGACGTTAAACCTATAGGGGCAGGTTTGGGTCCTGAAAAGGAGAAACCTGAATAGGAGAAAAAATCGCTCAGGGTCGTGCTTTTGCACACCCCGAGATGCTGCGATGGATGCAAAAAGCATGAGATCGTGCGATAGATGCACAAGGCAGTAAGATTTGTATGATAGATACACAATGTGAGAGGGTGCGATAGATGCACAAAGTGAGCGAGTGCGATAGATGCACAAAGTGAGCAAGTGCGATAGATGGACAAAGTGAATGGGTACGATAGACGCACAAAGTGAATAGGTGTGATAGATGCACAAAGTGAACGTGTGCGATAGGCACATAAAGTGATCGGGTGCGATAGGCGCATAAAGTGAACGGGTGCGATAGGCGCACAAAGTGAACGAGTGCGACAGGTGCACAAAGTGAACAAGTGCGATAGAAGCACATAGTGAACGAGTGCGATAGATGCACAAAGTGAATGAGTGCGATTGGTGCACAAAGTGGACAAATGCAATAGATGCACAAAGTGAACAAGTGTGATAGATGCACAAAGTGAATGAGTGCGATAGGTGTCGCACCTGAATACGACACAAGGCGACGTAATTGAAACTAGCATGATAGCAACACATGTTCTATGCAACATAATAGACAACTGACATAAGAGGTAATGTGCGTTCCAAGCAAGATAATTGAAAGCATGTTCTATGCAAAAGAAGTGAAAGCATGTTCTATGCGAAAGAATTGAAAGCATGTGAGTTATGACACAATGCGCACATGCAACATACAGGGTATGTGAGAGTTCATGTTCTATGCAAAAGAAGATAATAGATATGTAAATTGACAAAATGAACAAAAGTGATGTTTAACAACAACCTTCGACTTACCCCTCGGAGGCTTTGCAAAATGCTCAGAAGGATACAACTTGTTCATATTTGAAATTGGGGCACGTTCATGTGCTGAAGTACAGCGGGCATTGGAACGACGCAATCGAAACACATGTTCGATATCCTCAAAAATCAAACCCACTCCAAATACCACTTGAAGGCTGTTTACAAAGCTCAAAAAGGATACACCTTGCTCATACTTGAGATCGGAACACATTCATGCATCGGAGACACAACGTGAAGTGGGACGGCACAACCGGAACACAATTTCGAGACCCTTAGAATCCACACCATCCTTCCATACCTCCATTATTCTCCCCAAGACCAAAATAGGACCTCCTATACATGGATTAGGCAACAGAATAAAAGAAACTAGAATTGGACCACAAAAGGGGCCGGCCGGCCACTAATAGTGTATGGTGGGCCACAAATGGTGTACGACCGGCCACTAATGCAAAGTCGGGGCAGTTTTGTCCTTTTAGTCGCTAGTCTTCTTTAAATCATCATCCAAGCTTCATTTGCACACACCCTTACGACCGAAATCACTCTCTTTCTCTCTCTAGGTGCTTCCTCTCTCTAGATTTGTGCTTGTATGCGTTTTCCAACGCCCTACGCAAACTTTATTCATAAACCCTCTTTGGCCGTCTTCACTTTGAACCGATCAGATTTTGTTTTCGTTGATTTTTTTGGGTTTTCAACACTTTGGGCTTGTTTCCCTCGAGTTTTTCTTGGGTTTTGCAAACTTTTCGGGTTTGACTTTTTCTTCAATTTTCTCTCTCTTAGGGTTGACTTTTTGCAAGTTTTCCCTCTTTTTCCTCATTTTTTTTTCACTTTTTACCAATTTTCACCCCACTTTCCAGATGACAGATGACATTTCTCACAACGGTGCTCCTCCCGTGGTAACTATTCTTCTGCCTACTGTCGAGGTTAAGGAGCCTATAGTTGATGAGACTGATGAGGTAACGGAGGACATTGTCTCTGACCTTGATGCAGAAGCAGAGGTCTTCGCCCTAGGGCCTGAGACTGAGTTACTACCATTGAGGGTGAGGCCCTTTGATCCGACCACGTATCACCCCTGCACGCATTCGATGTCGCCTGGAGGCATGATGTGCTTTGATGACTTCGTTGATGGCGTACTGGAGGATATTTTGTTGAGGGAGCTAGACTCCCACCTTTCCCAAGGCGCTATTGAGGTATAACCTTTATTTTTATACTTTACTGCCTTTCATTTGACTGTCTTACACTGCCTCTCATCTGACTCTTCTTTTATCACTATCTTCCATCTAATTCACTATTTCATTTCTACATAAGGACTTTCGCTCCTGTAAGGGTTACAGGGCAGTGACAGCCAGGGATTGGTATCACGAGCTCCCTCCTCTAGGTCTGTGACCTTGTTGATAAGGCAGGCTTTGGCTTACTCTGCACCGAGTTCACGCGCTACATGGCTAGCTGGGCCCTACTCGGAGCATTAGTGGAGAGGTGGTGGGATACTACCAACTCCTTTTACTTCTCTTCCACTGGGGAGATGACGATGAGTCTCTATGACTTTTCAATGATCATAGGCTTAGGAGTAGGGGGTGATCCAATCCCTTTCGACATGGACATGGGCTAGTGAGAGGCGGCCTGGATTTACTTGCTCTGAACAAGCCCGCCCCTATACAGGCCAGCTATGGTACGATACAGTTGGTTCCTCGAGCGCTTCTGTAAGAGTCAGCTTAAGACTCAGGAGGAGGTAGAGCAGTACACCTGGGGCTTCTTAATGTACCTTCTCGGTACCACCTTGTTCGCGAACATGTGGAACACCGTGGGTTTGTACTTGTTGAGAGCCTTTGTGACCTTGCCCCGGGTCCGATTTTATGACTAGGGTGGAGCCGGCCTTGCCACACTCTATGGCTACATGAGCTCCAGTTCTTGTATGAAGGGAGACAAGATCGGAGGCTAATGGAGAGCCTATGAGGTATGCACTACACTTTCGATTCTGCTTGCTTCTTCTTCTGCTTTCTATTTTGCATTTTCTGCCTTATATCTGTTCATGCATTGTGTTTTCTGCCTTACATTTTTGTTTAATATCTGCTTACACACTGTACCTTTTGCTTTGCACTTTCTGTTTAATATCTGTTCACACATTGTTGATGCACACTGCTGATCTTTTCTTGCAGCTATGGGTTTATGCCTATTTTTCGGTCCTTGCTCCAGAGCTAATAGATGAGATTGCTCCGGCTGTGCCTTACTCGCGGCGGTATGATAGGCAGGTGCCATCGCTGAAGCCGCGAAGGACATGACCTTTGCCTTCTATCGTCGCTACTTTGACACTGTGGTTACCCATTAGGTAATCCAAAACTTACAATCATTTCTGCTTTATTACCTTTGTTACTGCTCCAATTCATATTCATTCATACTCTGACACCCAACAACAACTCGCAAATTCTCCATTTACAGATCTTGTGGTAGCTATAGGCGATGATGCCAGCCGAAGTTTGAGACCAATATGCTCGGGCTTGGGCTACCTCTCGGTATCGGATTTTGCTGGAGGGCCCATTCTATCAGGCCTGGTTCTTGGGAGAGTGGTTTATACGTCAGACACTAGGCTTGCCTACCCCAATTGTTCCTATGTCGCCCCTAGCATCCATGAGGATAGCTGATAGTCTTTTAGCTGAGGTCGTTATTCAGTATATGATGGGGCTGGATGCCGACTACTTCCGAGGGGATGGAGATTACACGACCTTCATCCGAACTCATCTTATGCCACCCTTGACTGGAGTTTGCGCGGTCAACGCAGCAGGTGCTCCTTTGGTTGGAGAGGCTGTTCAGGAGGTCGAGGCTAGTATTAGACAAGCCTCTCCCGCTGCGTAGGTTATCGGTTGGCCAGCAATTCCTATTAGCTCCTAATCGAGCCACCGAAGGTGGGCCACGGGTATGCCAGAGCCTCGGGCGCACCTCAAGTATTGACACCTTGCATCCTGTATTCTCCCTTTCGGATATTGATTATTCAACTTCATTTGCAGGTGCCTACAAAGTATACGGAGGGCCTTCTTCAACTGGTCACTTCCCTAGTTCACATGGTACAGAGGAGGGAGATGCTGATCGTTCTGCACGGTATTCAGGTATACTTCTCTTCTCCTCATGCATTGCATTTTTTCCCACATTATACTGGCTTGCCATATTCCCACTGATACACGATACTCATACAGTAAACTGATATGCATTCTGATACACTGTATTGATACACTATACTGACACACTACACCCATGCTGCATCTATTTTCTATATCATACTCATGCTGCATACTTCATTCTGCAATACATATACTGTATCTGATATATTGATGCTTGTTTTTTAGATTCCACCTGCATTGAGGGCATCAGCAACAATAGCAGCACCGACGACACCTCCTCCAACGGCAGGGAGAAGAAGTAGAAGGGCTCCACTACGCTGCTGAGACGAGCATCGAGGTCGAGACAGGGGTAGAGGTGTTCGGAGTCAGGGCAGCTCATAGCTGATTTTGAGTGGGGATGATACTGAGACCAGCGACTCCGAGAAGGCAGTGAGTTGACGCTCTGAGTCTGAGACCGGGGACGATGATGCTAGCTCAGGATTAGAGAGCGGGGAGGACATTGAGGCTGGTTCTGAGTGAGGGAGCGGAGATGGGGATATTGGCATTGGCTCGGAGTCCGATTTTGATAGCGGCGTCAATGGAGACAGTGCTCCTTAGTCCTCTACGAGAAAAATGATGAAGAGGGCCTCTTGAGTTTGATGTGATTGGAGCAGATTTTTGTACTCTATTGCTTAGTTTCTTTTATTTTGGTAGCTTATCACATGTATAGCTTCAGATAGGCTTTTACTTTTGCTTTTGAAAACTTGTACTCTCTTTTGTAAAAAACTATGATCGGGGGAAAACCTTGTATTTTTCTGAAAAGAGTTAATTGTTTTTGTATCATGAGCACCATATTTGCAGAAAATGAAAATGGAGTTGAATTTGAAACCGAAAATGCTTGTATTGGAACGATATTCTAATAGGATAATTAGTCGACCAACGACCAAAATAAAACATACAACTTGATAAACGGGAAACAAAATAAAAATAACTTCAGCATAGCCAGACACATTTGCTATAAACAAAACACTCAAAACAAAATCCCAAAACACAAAGACCAGGACAAAACCAAAATACCAAACTGCTAGGCCACAGAGTGGACGGCCGGCCACAAAAAGTGTATGGTCAGCCAATAAAAGTGGATGGCCGACCAATAAAAGTGGACGGCTGGCCACTTGTGGTGATCCACCAGCTGGCTGAGCTGGCCTCCACTCATAGCCTTATCTTCTACAAAAGGTCCTTTTTCGTAATTTCTTCACCAGAACCTCATTGTAGCTACTGCTTTCTTTGCCAATGGAGATCTTCTTTGCCAAGAAACTCAAAGAGTGGATAACCAATTTAGATGGCACAGAAAAGGTGAATTTTCAAGGTTTCGACATAAACGCGCTTTTTTCATTGAGCCGTACTCCACTTTGTTTTCCGTTCCTCCATGCCACAGCCTGATGTTAGGACCCAATTACACATGTATTCCATTTCAGAGCATAGGAAATGTGTCTGACTCTTGAAGAGTTTCAAGCATTGTTGGAATCTCGACGCAACGAGGAAATCATGCCTCAGCCCTATTTTGGCTATGCCCTGGCTTTGGGATGGATGTGTGGGCTTACTTTGCACGAAGCTCGATCTTTGGCTCATGACGGGGAGCTAGATGTACCCGGTTTGATTCATCGGTTTTCTGACATCGGAGATAGAGGCGACATTCTCTAGCAAGGCTTTTGGCAACATGCCCTCTGTTTATGTATGCTCACGTATTTTCTTCTTGCCCCTAGTTGCGGTGGAGCCAGCATTAAGCTAATCGAAATAGCCCAATACTTGAAAGAGGGTAAGAGCTGCATTGGTTTAGCATTGTTCGAGACTCTGATGGGTTTAGATGCTTTTCATCGGTGAAAGACCACCAGGTTTGTAGGGAGTTCACTACTGCTCCAGGTATTGTTTCCCACCCTTTCTTATAGATGTGATTCTCATATCACTTGGCACTCACGCTCTATTTTCTCTTAAAACCCTTTTATTGACTTTTCTCTCAACGTACATCTCTTTATTTTTTAATCTTTCTTCTTTTTCGTCCATTCCCAGGTATGGCTCGTGGATAAGCTAAAAGTGGTGGACCCTTGCCCCAAATATTCAGACCGAGCTTACTTCTTCCGCCAGTGACTAGTGGACTTTCCCAATAAGAGATGGTGGTGTAATTGGATGTGCAGCAGATCTGCAGCTGACATAGCTTAGCGTTGCCCTTGGCATAACTTGACTGAGATGAGCTACAACATGTCTTAATAGCCAGGTATTTAGTTGATTGGCCTCACGCACTGTATGTTTTATTTCCTCTTCCAATTTAGATGCCAGTTTGGACATGATCAGACCCGTCCAGATGAGGGGGTAGAATATCTGGCTTCATTCCTACTTCATGGTTCACACTTGACTTGGTACCTCACTACCTGGAGGACATGAGAGCTTCTGGCCCCTGCCTCTAGTTTTAGTTACACCCTTTCTGGCGAATGCTTAGCTTGGCTAGAGGACGAGGCACAGGTTGGGCCAACTTTGGCTGCAGAGGCTTCCACGAGCACAAGCTGAGGACGTGGGAACACCTGACCCATCTATGCCCCTAGTTTATTGCTTTGACTTTTCTTTTCAAGTTTTATGATGTAAAAGCAACTTTGATTCAACTTAGAGAGTTGGAGAATGTATTTGTGTTGAAATAAATGAAATTCAAGTTGTGAACACTAAATTTTTTTTTTTTGGTCCCAAAATGGTCTAAGTTGTAAAAGGTAAATTTTGAACAAAATCAACTTTTATTAAAACTTTAAAACCATTTTCGAGAATGATCACCACCTGACACACATAGAATCAGCCTTCAAGATACACAACCTCGAATCAACAGATCGCAACTGCCCACAATTGTATTCACTATACCAGACTTTCTGCCAAAATGAAGATCACATAACTAAGCTAACAGATAATGGAGAAAGATGGCCTGATCAAAATATACGAATAGGATA
Organism: Camellia oleifera; assembly: GCA_022316695.1. NCBI lineage: Eukaryota > Viridiplantae > Streptophyta > Magnoliopsida > Ericales > Theaceae > Camellia > Camellia oleifera. Next base: position 55,082,599 of record CM039312.1, on the reverse strand, counting down.
GTTGAATCGGAGATGGTTATGGCCGAACTTCGAGATGAAGTGCCGACGTATCCCAAAGATGAGAATTAAGCCTTACGTAGTTTGGTTCAGGTTCACTTGAGTATTAACTCTCTCATTTTGTGTTCTAACTTTTACCAAAGTCGCCTTTTAGGGTTTTCAATCTTGCAAGCTCAGTTTTTCTTCATTTTTAATTTTTCATGGTCTAACTTTTGCCTAGATCGCCCCTCCTGGGTTTTTAGCCTAGCAAGCTTCTCAAGGGTAGTATTTCTTCAACTTGTCCATAATGATCGGCTGTGAAAACTCCAAGCCATCTAGGTCTATGAGAATAATTGCCCCTCTTGACCAGATAGACTTGATAATGAAAGGGCCAATCTAATTGGGTCGGAATTTGCCCCTAGGGTCATGGATGAGAGCCCGGTTGTCCTTGAGCACCATGTCCCATTTTTTAAGATTTCTAGACTTGATCTTCTTGTTAAAAGCCCTAGCAATTCTGCTCTGGTAGCCTTGGACATGATACAATGCCCTTAGTCTTCTTTAATCAAACACCGTTAACTTTTCAAATCTACTCTACTGCCAGTTTGCCTCCACTATTTGACACTTAGCCATGACTTGAAGGGACGACACTTGAATTTCAATTGGCAGAATAACCTCCATCCCATAGATGAGAGAATAGGGGGTTTCCTCTGTAGATGTTCGGATTGAGGTTCTGTAGCCCCAAAGTGTGAATGGCAGTTTATCCGGCCAGTCTCTGTAGGTCTCAACCATCTTCCGTAGGATATTCTTAACGTTCTTGTTGGCGGCCTCAATAGCTCCATTGGTGTGTGGTCTATATGTCGATGACTTATGAAAAGCCACGTTGTATTTCTCAAGCAGATCTACCACCTCTTTCTTGAAGTGCGAATCGTTATCTGAGATGATTTCATTCGGAATCCCGTACTAGCAAATGATATTGTTTCTAATAAACTTGGCTACATGTGACGTTTTCAACACGACATAAGACTGAGCTTCCACCCACTTCGTGAAATAGTCAATTGCCACCAAAATGAACTCGTGCCCATTTGACCCTTTTGGCAAGACGACACCGATAATGTTGATTCCCAAAACTAAGAAAGGCCATGGTGAAGTTATGTTGTAAAGCTTAGACGGTGGTATGTTCATGCAATTGGCATGGATCTGGCATTTGTAGCATCCCTATACAAAACCAATGCAATCCTTCTCTATGGTTGGCCAGTAATAACCTTGTCTGAGAATCTTCCGAGCTAGCATCACATCGTTCATGTGTGCCCCACACTCTCCTTTGTGGATAGCCTCTATAAGTGCTTCGATTGCTCATTTTCAACACACAGCTTATGCATTCCCAGATGGCTTCTTTTGTAGAGCTTACCCTCGCAGATGATATATTGGACGGCCAGACGTTGTATGCCCCGTTTGTCTTTGGCATTTGTCACTGGTGGATATACCTTATTTTCCAGAAAGTTCCAAATGTCATAGTACTAGGGGTTCTTGTCTTGAACCTCATCTATAGCAGCGATAGTCTCATAAGCCGACGTGTATTTCTATTCAATGATGATTGGACGCATCTTCAGTCCCAAAGGGATGTCTACTATAGAAGATAGAGTTGTTAGTGCATCAGCGAACTAGTTGTTCTCTCTAAGCAGATATGTAAATGTTAGTTTTTCAAACCTTGGAATTAGCATATCCAGGGCCTGATGATAAACTTTCATTTTCTTTTCTTTGACCTTCCAGTCCCCGTTTGCTTGGGAAACAACCAAGTTCGAGTCTTTAATGACGTCCAGCCTTATTGCCCTGAGTTCGAGGGCAACTTCTAAACCAGCAATACATGCTTCGTATTTTGCTTTATTGTTGGACATTTTGAACTAGAGTTTGAAGGCTAGGGGTATATGGAAATCATCGGGTGTTATCAGCAACACGCCTATCCCATAACCGTATTGATTAGATGCACCGTCAAAGTACATCATCCAAGTTTTCTCTTCAACTTGTAGAATGTCTTCATCTAGGAGCAAGTACTCCACCGCCTTATCACCCTCTACTGGGTGGTCTGCCAGGAATTTCGCTACATCTCTTCCTTTAACTGACTTGCGTGTAACATATTTGAGATCAAATTTAAAGAGAAGAAGCAGCCAACGGGTTAGCCTACCTGTAAGTGCTGGTTTCTCAAAGAGATATTTGATGGGATCTAATTTGAAAACCAGGATTACAGAGTGAGTTAACAAGTAGTGCCTCAACTTCCTGGTAGCCCATACCAAGGCTAAGCAAGCTTTCTCCAAGGGAGTATAGCGGGTGACGTAGTCTAGCATCTTCTTGCTCAAGTAGTAGATGGCCTTCTCCATCCTATCCTCAGATTCCTGAGTGAGCATGCACCCCATGGTTGTATTTGTTACCAATAAGTACAAGATCAGAGGCTTCTCTAGCTCTGACAATGACAACACAGGTGGATTCTAGAAGTACTGCTTGACTTGTTCGAAGGCAAACTAACATCGATCGTCCTGTCAAAACTTCTTCTCTTTCTTTAGGATACCAAATAGTGGTTCACAAGTCAAGGCTAGTTTTGAAATAAATCATCTTATCAATTGCACTTTAACTAGAAAGCCGTGCACCTCATTTTTAGTCCTCGATGGTGGCATTTCTGAGATGGCCTTGATTTTGGAAGGATCTACTTCAATTCCCTCCACGTGATCAGAAATCCTAGCATTTTCACTGCCGTTACGCCGAAGGTGCATTTTTATAGGTTTAACCTTAATCTGTATTCCCTGATCCGTTGAAATTTTTTTTCCAGTGCAGTGTAGTGGCCTTTTCGCTCTTTGGACTTGACAATCATATCGTCTACATACACCTCAACCTCTTTGTGGATCATATCATGTAGAATGATGGTTGCAGCCCTTTGATAGGTAGCTCCAACATTTTTCAACCCAAACGGCATGACTTGGTAGCAGTACGTACCCCATGGTGTAGTGAAAGCTGTTTTTTCTCTATCTTCCTGTGCCATTAGAATCTGGTTATATCTGGAAAATCCATCCATAAAGGAAAGCAAGGCATGGCCAACGGTGAAGTCTACCAGCTCATCAATATGCGGCAGTGGAAAGTCATCCTTCGGGCTGCCTCTGTTCAAGTCCCGAAAGTCGACACAAACTCGAATTCTGCCATTTTTCTCCAGAACTGGGACGATATTGGCCAAATAGGTCGGATACTCGGACACTAACAAGAATCATGCATCAATTTGCTTGGTGACCACTTCCTTGATTTTCAATGCCCAATCCGGATGAATTCTACGCAGTTTCTGTTTGACTGGTCGAGCCTCAGGGTCATGAGGGATCCATTGCTATACAATCTCAGGATCGATTCTAGGCATATCTTTGTAGAACCACATGAAAGCATCTTTGAAATCTTTTAATAAAGCGATTAAACACTCGCATTCCTCCAAAGACAACGTGGACCCAATCTGAACCATGCGTGGATCCTTCTCAGTATCCATATTAATGATGATTTCGTCAATACAAGGCTTAACAAACCTCTCATCGTCTCGATTAATCAAGTTTTTCATAGATAGAGGAATTTCTTTCTCTTCGTTTTCATTAAAATTATGAAAATCTTAGTCAATGCAATAAATAAGCGGCACAGAAAAGTACACAGAATCTGCAGCAATTTCATTCAAAAGTTCCGGCCCCTCGGTTACAACCGACTCAAAAGCAAAAGAAAAAGAGAACCTCGATAGGACCTTGGCATCTGGGTTAACACCTTCGAGGATGCAAGATTCAGACCTCCCGGATTGACTTGAATCTGATCCCGACTCCATAGACTTAGTGGAATCAGATTTTGGCTTATCACCAGATTCAGAACTGGAAAGAAAGCCTTCCTCCAGCTGCCAAGTAAGACATGGTGCCCTCGATACATCCAAAATTTCAGAGGTTGGGTCCACACTCGATTCTTCCTCGATCATGAAGACAGTAAAGTTATCTTCCAAGTTCTCTAGGTCAGTCGCAGGACCTGTTAGGAGATTGGCCAGTGTTGCCCCACTTCAACCTCACTGTTGTTTGAGTTATCTTCCATGTTTTGGTTAGCTTTGATGTTTGGTTCAGCCCTTTCCTCATCATTGTCCTGTAACTGTAGATCAAAGAAAATCTCGAACCCAGGGACACGTTTTTTCAAGGAATTTACCCAAGGCTCAAGAAATCCACAAAAAGGGAAGTCTTCTCATTATTGAACAAAATAGTCGTTCAACATCCCCCGGATTGGCCTGTGGACAAGCTCATATTGCTTTCCAGCTCTCTTGGCCTTTTCTTTGCCCTTTATCTCTTCTCCCTTTCTTAATCAGTCCTCTTTGGTGGGCACGTAGTCCAGTCCAAAGGCATGCGGGTTGTGTGGCACCTCTGTCAGTGCTGTGACACCTCTCTATCCACTCTTTCCAAGCACTGACGTAGTCACCTCTAGAGGTGAATGGAAGGATGAGTTCCTAAAAACTATTACTACTCTTCCCCCATGAGTGTACTTTAACATTTGATGGAGGGTGGAAGACAGCCTTCACGTGATGTAACCAAGGCCTTCCTAATAGCAAGTTAAAAGTAGCCGTTACACCTAGGACGTGAAACTTGATCTCTTGCTCTGACGGGCCAACCTAGAGTCGTACCTTCACCGTGCCCATGACCTTTCGGCTTGTGTTATCATATGCCCGTACCACCTGGGTTGTGGAAACAAAGTCCGCCGGTTTAAGGCCAACCGCGTAAGCAGTACGGGAAGGACAGACATTAATGGCAGAACCGGTATCTACCAACACCACTGGTACCCATTTCTTCCTGCATTCCATAGAAATGTATAATGGCTTGTTGTGGGCCGAGCCTTCCGGCGGCAGCTTTTTGTCAGAGAAAGTAAGCATTGGCTTGGCACCACTTAGGAAGACTAGGCCCATAAGTTGCTCGAGTGTAGTATCAATGGACAATTTAGCTTTATCCATTGTCTGATAATACTGCCTGCCAGTGCACCCATGAAGCCATGAGGAGTCCCCAGATACAGATATCAGTTTGGATTTTCTTGAGCTGTTTCACTACTAACTCATTTTCTAGTTGCTTCTATTTCAGTTTCTCGACCTCCTTGTCCTTTCCAAATGCCTCTGCTTGATCTAGGTGCGGCAGCTTAAAATATTGTCCACTGTGGGTAAGATGGTCTATCTCCTCAGCATACCTTGTATTATCCAAGATACAGTCTCCCCAATCTTCGTCGGTATAGGCCAGACACAAATCATTATCATCCCACTACTTGTCATCAACAGTCGAAAAACAGTTGTCAGGCTCCATTTGAATCGTTTTTATAGTGCAAGTGTCCTCCTCAGGGTGATAGGCGGTTACAATTTTCAAGCTGTTCTCAATTCTTTCTCTCTCAAACTGCAATAGTGCAGCTTTCTGTTCAGTATTTGTGGTGCTCACAACATCCATTTCTTGGGTTGGGTCTCCCGCATATGTGCCCTCCGATAGTTTTCTTTTTTCATCAGCCTTCCTAGCCATTGCAGCTATCTTTGTTTCTTTTCCCTCTGGTTTCATCCTAGTTTTTTCTTCGTTGTTTGGCTCGTCACTCAGCCATCTAGTGTTATTCGTTGATTCGTTCAGGTGGAACCACCCGAGCTATATATCTCCCTGATCGTGCTTGTCGAAGAATTACAGGTTTTCTAGATCTTCTTCCAGATCTGCAAGGTCATCCAACCCTTGGCTCGAGCCATTCTCTTTGACCACATTGATGACTATCGAGATTGGTAGCACCACTTTAGGTCTAATTTAACTGGTTGGCGCAATATAACAACTTGGATTGTATGCCTTTTCAAACAAGTCCCCAAGACACTCCGATGACAAGCCAATACCTCCCTCTGAGGTCAGACCCTCCTTCACCACGGGTATTGTCACCACATTGTGAGGCTCAGGTTGTGGTTTAAATGTGCCCATTATGCACAGATCTGTGCTCTCAAGAATGAACAACATTGGTTTCAGTAGGTGGGAGGGGGTAATATATACGCTGGGGTTATAAAAGTGGCCAGTGTATGGATAAGGTTAAGGTTTCGGGGTGGGAGGACTTGATTATAGGTTGGGAGCGGATTTGTGGTTACATTTGGTTTCTGAGGCAGAGCGATAACCTTGTTGTCAATAAGATTCTGAATCTCATGACGTAATCAACAGCACTGATCGGTGTCATGACTGTGCCGCTGGTGAAAACACAGTACTTTATGGGGTTATGCTTAGGTAGAAGAAGGTCAAGAAGGTAGGTTCTAAGGGTTTTAGGAGCCCTTTCTTAACTAGCACTTGCATGGCTTTGGATTAGGGTCATGTATAGTTGGTTAAAAGTCTTACCCTGAGATAGGGTAGGGTTAGATGAGGTTTGTGGGCCTACATTGGCAAAGGGGTCGGCAGTTTTTGTAGTGGTGACAACACTTACATCCGATGGCCTTGCAGCTGTGCCACCACTGGCAGTATTAGAACTGCGAACAAGCGGCCTTTTTGTCGGCTTTTTCTCATCTGTAATAAGCCCCTGCTTCATGGCATCTTTGATTTGCACTCCCATTTCATGAAGTTCTATAAACATAAATAACGGGAGCACAATCATTTTTTTTGTAATAGCTTGCCATGTAGATTCCAGATGACCATTTTGATCTGGTCCTTCTTGGTAGGCCTCGTGGTCATCATCGAGGCTTTAGCTCTCTATCTTGTCATAAATTTAGAGAAACCCTCCTTCGGCTCTTGACGTGTTTCCTTGAGATAACAAGTTGTGACCTCAATCTGTGGATTGTAAGAGAACTGAGCAATGAAAGTTTCGGCCATCTCTTCCCAATTCTGTTTGACGAAATCTTCGAACTTAGCATACCAAATGACCGCTATACCCGACATTGTGCTACCAAAGAGAGACAGCTTCTGTAGTCTAGTTAAGTCCATCAGCCTGCAAAATATCTGAAAACAGTCGCAAGTGAACCATGGGATCCTTGAATCGGCAAGACAATCAATATGTGGCATCTTAAACTGATCCGGTAATGTAATTGCAGAATCAGTGTATCTATCTTCTATGTCTGGAATTGAGTTAACCCCTTGTGCTCTTTTGAATAATTTCTCCAGTTTGGTGACTTTAAGTGCCATTGGATCAATTTTAAACTAGAATGGTGCCGCAGTCTAATAAACCGGGGCTCTAGAAGCTTGTGCCGGGATAGGTTATGCTAGATTGCCCTGGTTTTCTTGAACATTGGGAGTATTAGTAGTGGCTCCGGGTGCTGGGATAGCTGTGGTAGGTACCTGGGATAGCTGTGGTAGGTACATGGGATGCAAAGGCCACGGCCGGCTACGATGGCTGTTGTTGTAGCCTGGTTATGACCTCGGCCTAACGGTTGTAACCTCGGCCTGACGGGCAGTATCATGCTGTAGGGTCTCAACTGTTTGTTGTAGGTAGAGTAGCAATTCCTCTATATTGGCAGGGGGATACTATGCCATTGGAATAGGTGATTGATTTTGAATCGGACTGGATATGGATGACTGCTCTTGAACCAGACTGAACACAGGTGAGCTGAGAGGTAATTGCTATAAGAATTGGATTGCTGAACTCTGTCTGGTTCTCCTCCGTCTTGTAATCGGTAAGAGTGAGGTAAACACGGGTTGTCCCCGAACAAGATCCCTGGCCTTGCAAAGTCTTCTGACTCAGGGTCCAGAGTACTTGGGAGAGATCCTGAACTTTCTGAAGCTATGGTTTAAACTACATAGCAAAAGAAATAAAGTAAAATAACAGGAATTAGAAACCGCACAACACCTCAGCTAAGAGTTTTATCAACACAAACATGATCCAAAGCTGTAGGACTATACTCTACACTGAATTCTGTCCCAAAACAGATACAACCTTGCAACTGATATGTACATTCTTATACAGTTTCACTATAAAGCACATACTAGTTAAGAGAGAGCCAAAACACCCATATGAGGGGCTAGGGTTACCTTATCCTAGTTTTGTCATGAACTAGGGTTTACTATTTCAATCAAGCGGTTTCACGCAATCCTATATTCGGGTGAGCGTCCTGTCATTGTTTGGAACAGTCTCTATGACTTTTCTATATGTAACTAAGCCAAATGGTCAAAATATGGGTACCTCAGGAAGACTACCTAATATGCCTCTCACATTTAGCATCGAGAAGTGAAAAGGAGGATCAAAGGTACAACGCTAGCCCAGATCCAAGGGTCGTATTTCCAACATGGCAAAGCCCACGACTGGTCAGCCTTTTGGCAAGCTTTTGGGCAAGCCTCCAGCAAACACTCTAGGAATAGCAGATAGCAAACACAGTGACTTAGACACACCAATGCAAATGCAATACAAAAAACATATAAGTGTAGATAAAATTTCACGTCATGAATTTCAAGTCAAGTTCTCTGAATTTCCCTAGTAGTTGCCAAAAACTATAGCTTGCTTTTCATGCTCCTTTCGAATACGATAGCCTTAGAGTTCGGACTCCCGGGGTTTTGAATCTGATCTCATAAGTGCAATGTGAAATAGATAAACACAAAAGAGTCCAAATCTAACAAATCTTTTCGGAAAATTGATTTTGAATAAAAAATGTCAAAAATAGACTGCTTTGTCAGATTACAGAGTTGCCACCTAAATATTTTTGAGAAATTTAGGAAACCCGTGACTCAGTGCCAAAGGTCATGTGTCCACCATCACCAAAGTGTCTCAGCTCGGGAACTTAGGTACAAGAGGAAGAAGGTCATGAATTGAGCACCCCATTCGCCTGATCAAAGATCGACCTCTACTAATCATGATAGTGATTCTTACTTATAATACATGTTGTTGCTCCGATTATTTAGGCTAGCATTACTATGTAATGCACACAAGTATAGACTAATTTGCAAAAATTAGAACATTTTGATTTCATGTTTGTTTGAATACGTTCCACTTGAAAAAGTGGGCTCATATGTACATTAAGCAAATTATCTCAATTTAAGCAATTAGCCTTCATCTACAGGCATTCAAATAGTTTTATCAGTTAAGCACTTAGTCTCATGGTATTCATACTTGACGTGGCAACAATCACACGCATGCAATATGCTAAAGCAATAAATGCTCACCTAGTACTCCAAGGGAAGCCAAACAAAACAAAAGAATTAGAACATGCATGCTTCTAAACAATGCAACATGACTAATACAACACATGTGATATGCAATTTAAATCGGCTTGACTACTAACATGACATGTGAATTCATGCAATTTGAGCACGTTTTCAAAGCAGTAATAAATAACAATATGGGTTAGAACGATGGGCTGAGCCTAATGCATGCAAGACAAATGAATGCTTTATACATGAGAAATGCTAAACGAAATATGACACTCTATGTTATCCATCATAAGCGGGTAAATAAAAGGGAGGAAGACGTGAGGTTGGAAGACATACATCTATTATTACAATTTGTCCTCGTACAAGAGGGTCCGAATGAATACCCTAGCTAATTACTACAAATTAACTAACTATTACAAACCAAATGAAATAAATTAACTATACTAGCTAATTAGTACAAATTGACCCTCGCACAAGAGGGTCCGAATAAATGAATTAGTTAAGCTACTTAACTAACTATTACAACGCCAAATTTAACTAACTATCCTAGCTAATTAAATGATTACAACACAAAATTAACTAGGTATGTTAATTAATTAATTACAACACAAATATAATAATATAAAGGACTAACTAAGTAACTACACTATAGGATTAATTAAGCTAAGTAATTAAGCACTCTTAACTAATCAGCCCCAAGAAGTAAAGAATGCTCATGTATGAAGGCGGTTTTTCGCCCAAAAATGCCTCTGTTTTGCTGCCAAAAGGGTTCTGTTTGCAGTCAGAAAATTGCACTGTTTTCACCTCAACCTCTGCTCTGTTCTGTAGGAAAAATGGACACCGCTTGGTTGAAAAAGGTGGCCGGCCAGCCAGAAGTGGTGGATGGCTGTACAGAAAAAGTAGCCAACTGGCCACTGAGTTTGTGGTACTGCCTTGCTGTAACAGATGACAAACAGAGCACAAACAAAGCATTTTCAGGAGATGTCTGTACACCATGCCTCTCCTTATCATCAAATAGCTCAAAGGAGGGGTAGGCTTGATTTGCAAGCCATCAATTGACGCTAAATTCATTGCGTGATGACTTATGAACCAAGGGATACAATCTCAATAAATGCATAATGAATGACCCATGAACCTCCTCCCTATCATGATATTGATCAAGGAAATGATTGACATTGACTCTTGAACCAGTTTTCATCACTAACAAGTATAAAATGACTCAAGACTTAATGGGTTCAATTAACGTCCGATTGCACCCAAACCATTTTATTTTCTTGCTCTATTTTATTCCAATTTTAATACCTCTTTTAATTACCTTTCCATTCTTTAAGCCTTTTAGTTCAATAATGAAGATTAAGTGCACTAATGGAAATAAGTTTCAAACAAAGGGTTGTTTTGGGTATAAGAGAGATGCCATGCCATTGGTAATGAACCTTCCGAAGAGATTAAACCATTAACCACAACAATCTCTGTCTCAAGCTTAAACAAACAATTGGTTTGAAATGACTCACAAAGCAAGAAAGAATCCAAGAAATAAGAGAAGTACAAAGATGATTAGAGATGAACACAAGTATGAAAAGCTTGAAATAAATGTTATCAACTCAAATAGGTTGGTGTCTAATGCCTAAAACACCAAACCTATGAGAACTGTTACACTATAAGTATGCAATACAAAACATAAATGACATGAACAACTTAAAACAGTCCTAAAATAGGCTAAAACGGTGGTAAAAAAGCTCAAAAAAAGATAATGAAAAGGTGGAAAACACAAGGGTAAAAGCCTAGAAGACAAGGTTCAAAGAGGGGTGGTCCATTCCTCTACCCTTAATGGCTTTACACCACAAGTTTCAGCCCACAAATATAGGTAAAAAAAAAAAAAAAAAAAACCAGAAACTATAAGAAAAGATAGAGAAGAAATGGTACAAAAGAGCTAGGATGTATACCTTTTGAAGATGAGTGACCCTTTGAATTACAAACCACCAATTTCACACCCTTAAAAGCTAAAATGCAAGCTCAAACACCTCAGCAAAGAACCCTCAAGGTTTGGTTTAGAGTGTCTAGGCAAAGGGCATAGAAGTTGCAAGGGAAAAAGAGAGAAATGTAGAGAGAAAAATATTTTCCAAGACTTTTTTCCATAAATTGTTCTGACCTTATTTTTCAGAGGGAGTCATCTATATATAGAAATATATGAGACTGTCTTGAAAATATCCATATAGACATAGCTGGTGCAGTGCATGCATTTGTGGAGACAGTTGGCACATCTGGCAAAAAGATCTAATTTTTGACACAATTGGTCGGTAGGCCACTAAAAGGGGGCGGTCGTACACTAATAGTGGCCGGCAGGCCACTAGTGGGTCTGCAGACCCCTGGATGGTCAGGCTTGAAAAACAAAGCATAAGGTTTGTGGGTTTCTAAGGCTCAAAACTGAGGTTTCCTGCTGAGGAAATCGAGCATTTGGACAAGCATGTAAATTCATCATTGGGTAATCAATCGGTGGCATCCAAGTCATCAAGGCGGTCAAAAATGGGGTGTCTACACCTCCTCCCTGCATGGCTTCCACAAACTTCTTCATGGATCTTATATAAAAAGTCTTCTACCTGAGAGCGGTGCACACACCGTAGTAGAGGTCCAGTAAAGGATTTGCTGTAGAGATGGCCTTTTGTTGACAAGCAGAACTTGGTCGACTTCAATCTGATTTTTTCTGCTTCCTTTTTGTCTATTGGTAGCCTACCATCTTTGAGAAACACAACTATGGCATCCATCCAGCTTGGACCCATTTCTACATACATCGTTTCGTACTCCGTTATTAGAGGCTCTACACTTGGGCCTGACAAATAATCAATCATTATTGTCCTAGCCTCACTTGATTTCATAGCGTTGGCTAGGTTAGCCAAGACGTCAGCATGGCTATTGTCATCTCAGCTAACCTGCAGTAGTCGGCAATTTTCAAACAGTGTTAGCATCGTGACAACCTCCTTGACATAGGCTATCATTCTTTCATCTCGAGCTGCATACTCACCCGTTGCTTGATTCACAATAAGCTGGGAGTCACAGAAGACTACCACCTCATCAGCTTCCATGGCTACTGCTAGTTTCAGTCCTGTAATCAGTGCCTCATACTTTGCTTCGTTGTTTAAGGCCTTGAACTCCAAACGAATAGATTACTTAATCATTCGCCCATCTGGCGATACCAACACCACTCTTGCCCTCCCTTCTTGACAGTTTGAACTTCCATTAACAAACAGGTGGAAGGAGTTACCGATGTAGATGTCGCAGGGTTTTGGTTTCTCTTCCTTCTTCTATTTTGTTGGAGTGGGGTCTTTTGGACCCAGTTGGGTCTCTTCCTGCTCCTCTAGACATCCTAAGCCGCGGCTCACCAAAGCCCGCCTTGGGATGCGCTCGGAGTGAACTCGGCTACAAAGTCAGCCAACACTTGGCCCTTGATTGTTGTTCTAGGCTTGAACTCCAAGTCATATTAGCCCAGCACCACTACCCATCTGGCTATTCTGTTTGTCAGATCTCCATGTTGCAACAAGGACTTCAGGGGGTGCTCAGTCGGCACTACAATCTTGCGAGCTTGGAAGTAGTGATTCAACTTTTTGGAAGCCATCACCAAGGCTGGTGTCAATTTTTCCAGGGGCAAGTACCTGGTTTCTGTACTTGCTATGGTTTTACTCACATAGTATACTGCCTTTTGCTCTCACTCCTCTGCTTGGATTACCACTGCACTTACTGCGTGGTCTGGAACTGCCAAGTATAGGAACAATTCTTCTCTAGGTATTGAATTGACAGAACTAGAGTTGTTGTCAGGTATCTTTTCAAGTTGGCCAAGGTGACTTCGTACTTTTCTGTCTACAAAAAATCTGTGGCCTTTTTTAATAATTGAAAAAATGGCTTGCATTTATCAAAACTTCGGCTAATAAATCTACTCAAGGCTGCTTTCTTGCCGGTCAAAATCTGGATCTGCTTGGCTGATGTCAGGCTCTTCAAGTCAAGGATGACCCTGATCTGATCTGGGCTCGCTTCAATGCCCCTCTTGGTCACCAAGTATCCTAAAAATTTACCAGATCCGACTCCAAATACTCATTTAGAGGCATTGAGCCGAAGTTGATATGCTTTTAGGATATCAAAAACTGCCTGTAAATCGGCCAGATGGTTCCCAGATTCCTTGGTCTGCACGACCTATGTCATCGATATAGACCTCTACTATCCTCCCAATCAGATGCTTGAATATCTTGGTTACTAACCTCTGGTAGGTTGTTTCTACATTCTTCAACCAGAAAGGCATCACTCTTGTAACAATAGAGTCCTTTCGGGGTAATGAACTGCCATTTTCTCTTCATCTGGGGCATACATTGCTATTTGGTGGTATCCTCTGTATGCATCTAGGAAACTCATCATTCCGTGCCCTAAAGTGACATCTACTAATTGATCGATCTTAGGCAGTGAGAAACTATCCTTGGGGCAAGCCTTATTTAGGCTGGTGAAGTCCACACAAACCCTCACTTGCCGTTCTTCTTTTTCACTACCACAACGTTGGACAGCCAGGTAGGGTAGTTCACCTCCCAAATGGCCTGGGCATCCAACAGCTTGTCCACTTTCTCCTCGACTACTTTCACATGTATCAATGTTGGCCTCCTTGCCCGCTAAATGACAGGTTTAGCCCACCTATCTACATTGAGCCTATGGCAAGAGACCTTGGAGTTAATGCCAGGCATCTTGTGGGGCGTCCAAGCAAACACTTCTATGTTTGCTCACAAGAAAGCCTCCAACTCCCTTTCCTCCTCCTCGGCTAAACCTAAGCCAAGAAGGAAGAAACGCTCTCCATCATCTTCTTGGACCAGAATCTTCTTCAAGGCTTCCTCACTCTTATTGGCTGGTTCTTTGCAGACGTTATCTAGGACCTCTATATCCTCGTCGTCAATTTCTATTGTCTCTGCTTCTCGCACGCTACAGGTGGACTTTATTGCTACCATGGAGCAACTTTTTGCCTGCACTTGACCTCCGCAATCCCATGTTCGGTTGAGAATCGCAACAGTTGGTGCAATATTGAGGGAATAGCCCTCATTGCATGTAACCACGGTCTATCCAACAAAACATTGTAAGGGGAGGGGGTGTCAATTATTGTAAACTCCGTGCTTACTTTCTTGGTGCTTGCCTGCATCTTCAAATTCATGGGTCCTAGAGGCCACGTCGGTGTTTCGTTGAATCCAACCATTGGGATGTTGGATTGTTCCAGATCATCTAGGTAAAAGCCAAGTGTAGCTTGACTTTTCGTGCTCCTTTCGGATATGATAGCCCTACAGTTCGGACTCCTATGGTTCTGAATCTGAATCTCACAAGTGCAATGTGAAATAGATAAACACAAAATAGTCTAAATCTAGGCAAATCTTTTGAAAAATCGATTTTGAATCAAAATGCCTAAAATGGATTGCTTTACCAGATACAAAGTCACCACTTAAATATTTTTGGAAAAATCTAGGAAACCCAGGACTCATGCCAAAAGCCACTTATCCGTCATCACCAAAGTGTCTCGGCTCAGGAACTTAGGCACAAGAGAGGAAGGTCATGAATTGAGCACCCCTACTCGCCCAATGAAATATTGGCCTTTACTAATCATGATGTGATTCTTATTTACATTATATGCTCTTGTTCTGATTTATTAGGCTAACATTACTATGTGATACACACAAGTATAGACTAATTTGTAAAAATTGGAACACTTAGATTTCATGTTTGTTTAGAAATTGTTTTGAATACACTCCACTCGAAAAAAGTGAGTTTGTATGTACATTAATCAATGTATTCCAATTCAAGCAATTAACCTTCATCCACAAGCATTCAAACAGATATAGCACTTAAGTACTTAGCCTCATGGTAATCATGCTCAACATGGCAACAATCACACTTATGCAATATGCTAAAGAAATAAAGCTTATCCCAATTCCCAAAGCGAGTAAAAAGAGAGAAAATAGTTAAAAAAATGCATGATCCTAACGATGCAAATGGCTAATGCAACACATACACAATGCAACTACTAGGCTCAACTACTAACATGGCATGTGAGTCAATTCAAGGCATATGATAAAGCACGTATCCAAGCAAGGAATTTGAAATTGACTATTTGATTAGTATGATGAGCCGAACCTCATATGTGCAAACAAATGGATGCAAAGTGTGAAAAATGCTAAACAAAATATGATGTAATATGCTATCCATCATAAGTAGGTAAATAAAAAGGAGAAAGACGTGGGGTTGGAAGACATACACATTATTACACTGTTTGCCCTCATGTAAGAGGATCCAAATGAATGAATTAGCTAAGCTACGTAACTAATTATTATAGACCAAACTGAAATAAATTAATTACACTAGCTAATTAGTACAAATTGGCCCTCGCACAAGAGAGTCCAAATAAATGAATTAGCTAAGCTACTTAACTAATTATTACAACGTTGAATTTAACTAACTATTCTAGCTAATTAAATAGTTACAACACACTCTAATTAATTAATACAAATTAACTAATTAGCTAATTGGTCTCGAGGAGCAAAGAAATGGCTTATGCATGCACATGAATTTCTCCTTCGGTAATGCCTCTGTACTGTTTTGCACCTCAACCACTGTTCTGCTCTGAGGAAAAAAGTGGTACTTGCCTGGTTGAAATGGGTGGCCAGTAGGCTAGAAATGGTGGTCGGCTGCCCACTAATTGTGGCCTGCTGCCTAGTAAAGGTGGCTTGTCGGCCACTAATATTAGGTTTCTCCTGCTGCAACAGAAAATGAACAGAGCACAAACAAAGCATTCTCAGGGGATGTGTCCACCTTTGCCTCTTCTTATCATTAGACATATCAAAAGAGGGGTAGGCTCGATTTGCAAGTCATCAATCGACGCAAATTCATTGCATGATGTCTTATGAACCAAGGGAGACAATCTCGATAAATGCACAATGAAAGACTCATGAACCTCCTTTCTATCATGATATTGATCAAGCGAAGCGGTTGACATCGACCCTTGAACCGTTTTCATCACTAACAAGTATGAAACGATTCAAGACTCAATGGGTTCAATTAACATCTAATTGCACCCCAAACCATTTTATTATCTTGTTCCATTTTAGTCCAAATTTTATTGCCTCTTTTAATTACTTTTCCCTTCATTAGTCATTTTAGTTCAAGAATAAGCATTAAGTCCACTAATGGAGAGGAGTGTCAAACCAAGGGTTGTTTTGGGCATGAGAGAGATGCCATGCTGTTGGTAATGAACCCCCAAAGGATTAAACCATTAGGCATAACGAGCTCTATCTCAAGCTCAAACAAACAATCGATATAGAAATGACTTTCAAAGCAAAGGAAAAGCCAAGAAATGAGGGAGGTTGCAGAGATGAACATAAGTATGGAAAGTTTGAAATAAATGCTTTCAACTCAAATGGGTTGGTGGCTAAGGCCTAAACCACCAAATCTATGAGGACCATTACACTACAAGCATGCTATACAAAGTATAAATGAAACTAACACATACAAACATTCCTAAATTTAGCTAAAATAGTGCTGGAATTGAGGTAAAAACAACTAAATGAGTAAGCTAAAATAATGGAGAATTTAAGTTAGTAAATAAGCCAAAAGAGGGGTGGCTAACCCCTCCATTTTTAGGACTTCAAAACCACATTTTTAGCATCTGAAAACCTCTGAAAAATCAGTGGTAAAAATTTGAAAATATTTGATGAAGAGATGGGAAACACAAGGGCAAAAGCTTAGGAGACAAGGTTCAAAGAAGGGTGATTAACCCCTCCACCTTTGGTAACTTTAAACCATAAGTTTCAGTCCATAAAAATAGTGTAAAAATAGCCTAAAAATAGTAACAAAAGATAGGAAAGAAGTAGTGTAATGATACCCAAAATTACATCTCTTGAAGCAAGGTAACTCTTTTGTTAACTAACCCACAAGTTTTCATTCTCAAGGGCTGAGGTTTGAGCTCAAGAACCTCAGCAAGCAGAGCTAGATTTTTGGTTTAGGAAGTGTAGAGAGAGAGAGAGAGTGTGTAGGTTGCAATATATAAAGAGAGAGTGCTATGCAAGTTTTGGTCCTTAAGGAATTTTTTCTAGCCTAATTTCAGGAGGGGTGGTCATCTATATATAGAAAAACAGTCTCTCAAGTCAGAAATATCTGTATAGAGATAGCTGGAGCACTGCATGCACTTGTGGAAATAGCTGGCAACAAATATCTGTGTTTTACACAAGTGGCCTGTAGGCCACTAAAATGTGGCGGCCGTCCACAAATAGTGGGCGGCTGGCCACAAAAATCTGCTTCTAGGCCCGACTTTAAATAGGCATATCTCCTTTATTCAGACTTAGTTTTAAGTCATTATTGAGTCTAAATTGAAGCCCCCGAAGTCTACTTTCAAATGGTGGAGACCACACATCTAAATTCTAAGTGTGAAAAGAGATATTTTTATTTTAGTGAAGGCTACTCATTTCTATCCTAACGGATTGATGCCCAACTTCTTCCCCAATTAGTTTTCTTCCCATCCCTCCTATTTTCTTCAAATCCAAACCTATAAATAAGATGTTTTAAAGATTTTTCAAAGATTTCCCCTCCCTTTCATTTATTTCCACTTTGTCCTTACTCGGTTTACCAAAAAGTGCAATATTTTAAACGAAATGCGAACCTCAGAACATCGTAGAAACATTTTCAAAAATATTTTGAAAGAGAGGGTTTTAAGGTCTAAACTAATTTTGGTCTAAAATAGTTTTGGTCAAAAGTGGGGTATAAGGTTGGGATTTAGAAGCTCTTCTTGCTAAAGAAATTGAACATTTGTAAGCATAACTTTCATTATCAAGTGATCAACCTGAGGCGCCCAAGTCTTGAGGGTGGTCAAAAATGGGGTGTCTACAATTGCCTGTCTTTGATAAAGCTCAGAGTCACGAAATGACGTGAGTGAATGTCAAAACCCGAAGACCACCCATTTTGACAAGGCCATAAGACTTGGGCAAACAAAGAAAATGCAGATGCAATTGGTTGAACCCGAGAGTTGCCTACGTATCCCGTTGCAAGGAATCAAACCAGCACAGTTCAGGGGCAGGATGCAAATGATACACAATATAACGAAATAATCAAACCACAAGCAGTGCAAAATACACGAATACCATAAAGGAATGGAGATGTAAATCAAACTATGTTTTATATAGAAAAGAAGTGGGCACAGCCAAACAACGCCTAACACAAGTTAAGTGCCTACACCCTCAATACTGGCCTTAACGCAACATGGGTGCTTACACATAACAAAACCATGTTTCAATGTGAAAGGGGTGTGGGTACATGCAGAATTATGTTTTTCACAGAAAGAGAAAGAGTACAAGTAATTGGGTGGTATGATATAAGTGAGGAATGATCTCCTAAGGAAAGATAATGCTGAATGTAACAAAACAAAGTACAATGCAATGGATGCAATGGATGAAGTGAATAAGGGGCGCAAGCTGAACCACATCTTATCTAGAAAAGGCATAGGATACAAAACAAACCACATCTAACACATAAAAGGTGTTGACACCCTCAATACTGGCCTCAACGCAGCATGGGTACTTACACATGACAGAACCATGTTTCAACGAGGGAAATGTATGAGCACATGCCAAATTAAGCTTAACAAGGAAAGGATGCAGGGGATAAAATGGTATGATGTAATGGATGCGATGGATAATGTAGTAGATGAATAGGGTGACATACTCCAACCACGTTGGAATCGTGAGAAGAGGGAAAAAAAACCGCTCAGGGTTACATTCTTACACACCCTAAGATAAACTCCAAACACACTGAAATCGTGTGAGGAAGGGAACACTCAAACCACGCTAAAATCATAAGAAAAGGTCTTGAGAAAACTGCTCAGGGTTGCGTTCTACGCGTCTTGAGAAAAATTTCAAACACATTGAAATCGTGTGAGGAAGGGAACACTCAAACCACGCTGAAATCGTGAGAAGAGGTCTTGAGAAAACCGCTCAGGGTCGTATTCCACGCGTCCTGAGAAAAATTCCAAACACGCTGAAATCGTGTGAGGAAGGAAACACTCAAACCACGCTAAAATCATAAGAAAAGGTCCTGCAAAAACCGCTAAAGGTCACGTTCCAAGCGTCTTGAGAAAAATTCCAAACACGCTGAAATCGTATGAGGAAGAGAACGCTCAAACTACGCTGAAATTGTGAGAAGAGGTCCTGAAATGATGCGATAGATGCACAAAGTATGAAGAGTTTGTGCGATAGATGCAGATGATATGTGTAACAAGCAATGTAGTGGATAATGCTGAGAAAATACAGCAAACAATCAGAGTGGCACTTTAGAAAGCACCTTACGAGGCAAGTGGCGATGAACCGCTCTACTCTGACAGGGATCTCCCTCTTGTGTTCTTCAAACTCTTACCTTTAACTCATATTTCAAAGGCCCTCAAATGGGTAACATCAGCATGTAGAAGCCACAGGATGCCAGCTTTTCTTCCTGATCATATTCATAACTTTTCCTATTCTGCAATAGGGTGATAGATTAGGTTGGTTCAGTATCCAGAATTGAGGCGCATACACGCTACCTCAACCTATGAGGTTGCTATAACAGATTTCAAGCCAAGGATACTCCTCTGGGCATTTAAATTACACTTTAGTCTCGGAAATTCCAAACCTTTGTGTTCTAGGCATTGCCATTCAAACTCTAGTTTCTGCTAGTCGCAGTCGAGGTACACTTATACTTCAGAGAAATGACAAGGTCAAGTTAGAATGGCGATCAACCCTTTGCAAACATAGCCAAGATGCCTCCGATGGGGAATGGTGTTTAGGGAGAGCACTTTGATCACCATTCTGACTTGAAGCAAGCTTGAGCTTAAGGTCAAGGTACACTCATACTTTAGAGAAATGACAAAGTCTAAGAAGGTGCATCCAGAATGCAATCCTGGAAATTGCTCAAATGCTCAAATTTGTCCTCTTTTCTTTTGCTTTGTAGTCCGGAATCTATGTAGTTTCAAATAGGTCATTGTTTGGTTGCTTCTTCTTTTGATTAGGGTTGGACCCTGTAGTTTATGAAAGAAAGAATCCTGTTTTGCACATCATGTTGGGAATGACATAGTACTCTAAGCACAAAAAGATTTATTTTTGCAATTGGAATTGAGAAATGAGTTATTAACTCAATATTGAGCCTATGACTGACCACATTACACCACGACTCAACAAAGGAAAAACAAAGTAAAACCACCTAAACACATCGATTTACACCTACCGAAATCAAAACGACTCAAAATAAGAATCGAGACAAACAAAAACAACAAGCACAACACTTGGATGTTTTCCACCGGTAGGAGACCTCTCAATTCATAGGGAGCCTGCTTCTCCAGGTGCTGTTTCCCATTCTCTCTTATTTATGGCTCTCACATCACTTTGGCCCCCAATCTTTTTTCCTCTGAAAAGCCCTTTCCTCATTTTTTCTCTCAGCGCACATCTCTCTATTCTTTAATCTCTCTTATTTTTTATCCCTTCCCGGGTGTAGTTGATGGATAAGCTGGAAGTTGTGGACCTTATGAGGGGGGGTCAAAAATCTAGCTCCATATCCAGTCAGTGCTTCACACTTAGTTTGATACTTCACTGCTTGGAGGATGAGAGAGTTTTTGGCTTCTGTTGCTAGCTTCAGTTGTGCCCTTTCTGGCAAGTCCGTTGACAATGGGGAAAAGACAGGAAAACCTGACTTGACTGTGCCCCTAGTTCATCACTTTGATCTTTTTTGTATTTTTTTGGCTTTTGCTAAAACAATTTTGACCAACACAAGAGTTAGATTAACATGCTTGTTCGACTTTCTACTTTGAAATCATGTAAGTTAGGCTGTGAGCAATGAAAATTTCCCCTTTTTTGGGTCCAATAAATGGTCCAATTTTGGAAAAATGGAATAATTTTTGAGAAAATTAATCAACCTTATTAAAAATCCTCAAAACTGTTTTTGCAAATGGCCACTGCTCAACTGACATGGATTTAACTCCTGAGATGCACAACCTCAGACCTAAACTTTATTTGTCTTACAGCTAAATCTTCTAACGAATAGGACTGACCGAATTTGAATGAAGATGAGCCAATTGGACATGGATAGGATAACAAAGTTTAAAAAAGGATAAGCCAACCAACATGGATAAGACAAGCAGGTTGAAAATGGTTGGGGCCAAACTTCAGGATGAAGTTGCCTAGGTATCCCAAAGATGGGAATCAAGTTGTACGTAGTTCCTGGGGTTACAGTGCACTCGGGTTTTAACACTCTCCTTTTGTGCTCTAACTTTTGCCAAAGCCGCCCTTCCGGGTTTTCAACCTTGCGAGCTATTTTCCTTTCTCTTTCTTTTTTTTTCCTTTTCATTTTTCTTCATTTCTTCTATTTTTCTTTTCTTTTTTCTTTTTTCGTTTTTTTCATTTTTGTTCTTTTTCTTTTTCTCTTGCTCTAACTTTTGCTTGGGTCGCCCTTCCGGGTTTTCAGCCCAACAAGCCTCTCAAGGATAGAAAAGTTTTCACTTGTTCATGTTGATTGGTCGTAGGATCTCTAAGCTATCTGAATCCACGAGAATGGCTCCTATTCCTGACTAAATAGTCTTGATGATATAAGGGCCCATTCAATTGGGTCTATATTTGCCCCTTGTGTTGTGGATAGGAACTCGATTATCCTTTCAGCAATAAATTTTCTTCTTTTCATTGATGGGATTTGGCCTTCTTGCCAGTCACCATTGGTTTGAGAGATGACCCAGTTTTGAATCTTCGGGCATATCTGACCTTTTTTGCCCCTAGTTCAAAGGTTGTTTCTTATCTAGCCATGCAAACTTCCTTTGATCACACCTGGCCTTTTTGCCCCTAGTTCGAGGGTTGCTTCCAATCTGACCATGCAAGCCTCATATTTTGGTTGATCATTGAACATTCTGAATCAAGGTTCAAGGTTTGAAAGCAAAGGGGTCGAGTCTCGAGGCTGAGAGTGATCCTATGCTGTATAATCTCAAGATCAATTCCAAGCATGTCTTCGTAGGACCACGCAAAATATTTTTTGAAATTTTTTAATAAAGCAACTAATCGCTCGTGCTCTTTTGAGGACAATGTAGAACCAATCTGAACCAAGCCAGGATCCTCCTCAGTACTCACATTAACAAACATGATTTCATTTATTAAGGCCTTAGCACGCCTCTCTTCCTCTTAGTTGATCAAATTTTGCAAATCTCAAGGAATTCTTCTCTCTTTGTTTTCACCACATAGTAACAGTTTTGAAAAACTTTAGTCAATGCAATGATTTAAAAACATAGAGAAGTAGGTGAAAATAACTGCCGTTTCATTTAGATCTTTTGGCTCAATTGGCTTAATGATAGAAATAGACGCAAAAGAAAGAGTGTAAAGACAAACAAAGCAAACAAGGAAATGATGTCCGAGTTAACATGTCCCAAAATCACCTAACCCTAACACAACAAGACTGACTCAACACCCAGTTCAGAAAGTAAAAACAAACAATATTTTCAAATTGCTAAAATCAGTGCATGCCATCCACCATATCTGGAGTAAAATGAGCGCCATCAGCAAGTGGTTCATTCCTGATCACAGAACTAGTCGCATTATCTCCCCAAGTTCATTGATCCAGCATTGATAGACTTTGTAGGACCTGGTGGAGTGATGATCTTTTTGTCAATCAGATCTTGAACTTCATGGCGAAGACGAAAATAACTGTCAGTGTCGTGGCCGGTGTGTTGATGGAAGGCACAGTACTTGGCAACTTTATACTTGGCTGAAAGGGGATCAAGAAGAGGTCGCGGGTCAAGGGGTTTGAGATAGCCTTATCCCATGAAGATTTGAAGAGCTTTGGATAAGGTCATGAAAAGGGGATTGAAGGTGCGGTTACCAGTCCAACAAGGATTGACAGAGGGGTTGGCAGGTGTTGCCTGGGTTTGGAGATCTCCAACGGATGTAGGATTGGAGCTGAAAGGGGTGTTTTTGGTACGACATCTCTTTTCATGGCTTACCGTCGAATTCAAAATGCCCCCAACCTGAGAGACAAAAGTGTCATCCACAGTTTTTATAACAACTACAAGCACTTGCTGCTTGTTTAGCCCTTTGACCTTCAAAGTCTCAATAACACACCTAGAGATGTGCATTAGGATCGATACTTTCCCCGGCCTTGTTCTTGCCCCTTGCTTCAGCTTTGCCAAGGGATTGGGTGGCTATATCGAAGCAAGGCCCATTCATTGTTGACAATGTGATCACCCAGACTCGAGATAGCTTTAGGTTAGCCATTTTCAATTACAGCTCGTCCCAAGATTAGGGAGCCTTTGGCGAGAAATTTCTAGCATATAATGTGGTCGATGAAGGAGCCAAAGTCCCAAAGGGTAAATCTGCCACAGTGCTCTGCAAATCTTCAATCATGCTCATTAGCTCAAAAGTAGTGGGTTCATGGGTTTAAGATGATTGGGGTTCAAGTGCATCCATCATACACAAGTCCGTGCTTTCTGGAATGAACACCTCAGGCTTGGGTAAACGGGCCAAGGTGATGTAGAAGCTGGGGTTATAGGTAGCTGGTAGTGTATGGATTAGGTTGAGGTGTGGAGGTAATGGGTTAGTGGTGGCTTGAGGTCTTTTTGGTGGAGCTATGATCTCTTCGTCAATAAGATTTTGAATCTTATGACGGAGGCAGATACAACGGTTTGTATCATGACCATACTTGTAACGACCCGGAATCATATGTCGTAATTACCAGTGATAACCAGTGATTAATTATGCTTAGATGTGATTTAAAGGAAGAATATCTGTTTGACTTTGAAAAAATATCTGTTGAGATGACAACTTCGGGACTGAAATTAATGACCGAAATGGAATCAGAAAATGAAATTTAAAATACCTATGCGATACCGGGAATTTTTAGAACCATCTGAATCAATAAATTGAGGACTGAAAGTTATCTGATTCGTAAAGTTGTTTGGCTCATGTTTTTTTTTGCCCAAATTGATTTATTTGGATATATAGATATAAAGAGATAAGGATGCTTGTTCTTTGACTCTTTGACTCAAACAAAAGAAGTGAAAAATCTAGAGAAGGGAGAGAAGAGAGAATCGTGAGGAAGAGAGAGAGAGACCAAGGAAGAAAAGGGGAGAAAGGGGGAAATCAGGTTGAATCATCTCCATTAAGGTAAGGATTCTCTCTAATTCTTGATATGGATTGTGATTCTTGCACATAGAACTCAAAATCATGGTTTAGAAGGTTTGATTTATGTTTATTTGGCTTAAAGGAGGTCCTTCCTCAAAACTCCATGGTTATAGAGACATGAAGCTTGTATGTACATGTTTTATGATTTTCATCTCAATTCAAAGATTGATCTTGAATATATTGCGTTTGGGATTTGTTATTAGAAGTTATAAAGCTTAATTCAAGTTGGGTTCAAGTGTTTGGGTCTCGAATTCATGATTTTGGAAGTTGATTTTGTAAGAAAAGGTGGAAGTTTGAAAGAGGGAAGAAGAACAGAATTTTCGGATTTTCGCACAGTCCGCTCGAGCGGCAGTTTCCCCGCTCGAGCGGGGAAAACACCCTCCCAGCAGTTTCGGACAGTTTTCAGTCCGCTCGAGCGGCCAAAGTGGCGCTCGAGCGGGAAGGCTATTTTTCAGGGAAATTTTGAAAGTTGTACAGCATGAATTACTTGGTTCTAACATGTTAATGGCATCACTTAAACACCTTATGAGCATGAAACGGGTATGAATTATATGAATTACATGAGATTGAAATGAAATGAATGAACATGAAGTAAGGTAAAGAAAGGAATGAGGTGCATGATTAAGGATAATGTATATTGAGAAATGTGCTATTATGTTATTGTTGCAGGTCAAATTGAGAAGACCGTGCCATCGGTTTTGGAAACCCTCTGTAAGTAACATTACTGTAAAGATATGTTGTTATGACTTATGTTTAAAAGTATTACATTTATGATATGATTTTGAAATGATAAATGTTTTATGTGAACGAATGTCTGTTTGCGAATCTATTATGGCATCCATAGATAGTCGGTCATGGGGGCGAGAACATGCAGGCCCATGCCAAGCGAGTCATGGGGAACGGCATGGAAGGACAAGCCCATGACCAATTACGAGATCTCGTAGACTGTTTGACTGTTTGACTGATTGACTGATATATGTTCTGTGGAGTATGCCATTACGTATGTTCTATATGATGACTGATGACTGATTATGTTTATGATTGATTTATGACTGTATTTATGAAAATATTGGTCTTCGTTCACTGAACCTCTTTACTATTATGTTACTTGCTGGGCTTTAGCTCATTATTTGTATTCATGTATTATAGGTGAGCCTTCAGGAAGCCAAGCCTAGGCGGAGCCGTGTTGAGCCGCCGTTTTGGAAGCCTACCCAAATTTTGGTGTCCCGAGCTGGGCCAGGCCTGGAAGGCCATTTTGTGAGAGTTTTGCCTTTTTGGTTATTTGGACTGTATTTAAGTGTTGTAAATGATCTTTTTGTGTAACTTGGGTAACAGAATGTGGGTAATTAACTTATCATTTTGGCATGTATATAACTTGTTCATATTTATGCACAGCTCTTGGACTCTTTATTATTTACTTGTGCTTCCGCGAGCCCTTTTATTTATGTTTTGCATGGAAAGGCCTTTGGTAATCTAAGATTACTGGCCGGTCTCGTCACCGAACTTCTAGGGGCGGGTTCGGGGCGTGACAATACTGTTGATGATGAACACAATATTTAGCGGGGTCATGTCTTGGTGGAAGAGGATTTGGAAGGGGTCGAGGTTCTAGGAGCTCTAGGTGCCCTTTTTCTAATAGCTCTCTCAAGTCTTGAGAGAGACTCATGTAAAGAGGATAGAAATTTCGAGCTTGAGGTCGAGTTGAAGTGGTTGATTTTTGGCTATTATCAGGAAAATGGTTTTTGATGGGAGTGGTGACAGTGTTTACTTCTGAGCATTTCGCAGCTGTGTTACCACTTGTAGTAGCATTGGAACTGAGAACAACATTCTTCTTCAAAGGCTCATTATTTTCCACAATGATCCCTTGTCTGATGGCATCCTCGATTTGAACCCCAATTTCATGGAGGTCCTTAAAGTTGAATAGTGGAAGGACTATCATTTTTAGTAATAGCCTTTCATGCAGATTTCTGACAATTATATTGCCATCATAGCCGCCTTTGTCCTCCATCAAATAACAAACTCTAAAAAGCCTTCCTTCGGTCACGAGTTGTGATCTCGATCTACATGTTATAGGAATATTGGACAATCAAGGATTCGACCAACATTTGCCAGCTTTATTTCACAGAGTCCTCCAATTTAGCATACCAGATGTCAGTTATTTCAGACATGGTTCGGCCAAATAGAGACAACTTCTAAACTCAGGTCAAACCCATTGGATGTAAGATATTAGAAAACAAACCCAGATGCACCATTGGATCTCCAGAGCCATCGAAACGGTCAATATGCGGCATCTTGAACTACTCTGGCAAAGTAATGACGGATTCAGTATATTCATCCTCAATACCCGGAATGAAGCTAACCCCTTGCGCTTTCTTGAATAGTTTTTCAAGTTTGTTGACTTTGAGCAGGGTCGGGTTAAACTCTAACTCGCAAGGTGCCTTGGCTGGAGCTCTAGACATTTAAACCGGGACTGGATCTATCAGGCCCAGAGAAATAGGAACACCCGACAGATCCTGAGCTGTATTGGTAGCGGTGCCTAGCATAGAAGTAGCCACTGTTAGGTGCATGAGAAGCAAAAGCCGTAGTCGGCTGTTGTTGTTGATGTTGCAACCTATTCATGACCTCGGCTTGGCGGGCCATGTCGTACTGGAGTGAGTTGACTGACTGCTGCAGATGGAGTAGTAATTCCTCCAAATTTGATGAGGGATACTGAGCCATTCTAGGAGTAGATAGCGGTGCTTGAATGGACTAAGTATAGGTGAGCTGAGGGGTGATTATTGAAATTGCTGAACTGGTGAACTTTGCCTGACTCTTCTTCGTCTTGCAACTGGTAATAGTGAAGCAAGCACTGGCTGCTCCTGAACTAAATCTTTGACTTGAAAAAGTCTATAGACACGAGTCCACAATACTTGGGGAATATCAGAGCTTTCTGAAGCTATAGTTCCAGGACTACCTTGCAAAAGAGAAAACAAACAGCACTTCAGCCAAACACCACTAGAACAGATATGATCACAACAGAATAAATGTACTCTCCACTGAATTCTACCCCACAAAAAAATACCAACTGAACCACTGATATGGACATTCCTGTACAATTTCACTCTAAAGCACATACTAGTTAAAAGAGAGCCAAAACACCCCTACAAAGGGGTAGGGTTACCCTGTCCTAGTTTTGGCATGAACTAAGGTTTCACTACTTCACGTAAGTAGTTTCACAAAATCCTACATATGGGTGAGCATCCTGTCCAAGTTTGGATCAGTCACAATAGCTTTTCTATATACAACTTGTCCAAATGGTCAAAATAGGGGTACCTTAGCAAGACTATCTAATATACCTTTACACCTAATACTAAGAAGTGAAAGGAGGATCAAACGATACAGCGATAGTTTAGATCCAAGGATTGTGTTCCCAACATGACAGAGCCCACAACCGATTCAGCCTTTTGGCAAGTTTTTTGGCAAGCCTCCGGCAAACCGTCCAGGATAACAGATGGTAAGCACAATGACTTCAGCACACCAATGCAAAGAACATATATGTGCAAATAAGATTTCATATCATAAAGTTCAAGCCAAGTTCTCTAAATTCCTTAGCAGAGTTGCCAGAAAACTGTAACTTGACTTTTTGTGCTCCTTTGGGATACGATAGCCCTAAAGTTTGAATTCTTGTGGTTCTGAATCTAATCTCACAAGTGCAATATAAAATAGATAAACACAAAAGAGTGAACATCCAACAAATCTTTTGGAAAATCAATTTTCAATCGAAATGCCAAAAATGGATTGCTTAGCTAGATACAGAATTGCCCACCTAAATATTTTTGAAAAATCTAGGAAACCTGGGACTCATGCCAAAGACCACTTATCTGTCATCACCAAAGTGTCTCGGCTATGGAACTTAGGTACGAGACGGGAAGGTCATGAATTGAGCACCCCACTCGCTCAATCAAAGATCGGCTTTTACTAATCATAATGTGATTCTTATTTACATTATATGCTCTTGTTCCTATTTATTAGGCTAACATTACTATGTGATGCACTACAAGTATAGACTAATTTGCAAAAATGAAAATACTTTGATTTCATGTTTATTTGGAAACTGTTTTGAATACGCGCCACTCGAAAAAAGTGAGTTTGTATGTACATTAATCAGTGTATTCCAATTCAAGCAATTAGCCTTCATCCACAGGCATTCAAACATATATAGCACTTAAGCGCTTAGCCTCATGGTAATCATGCTCAACATGGCAACAATCACACTTATGCAATATGCTAAAGCAATAAAGCTTACCCCAATTCCCGAGGCGAGCAAAAAAAGAAAAAATAGTTAGAAAAATACATGATCCTAACGTTTTCAAATGGCTAATGCAACATATACACAATGCAACTACTAGGCTCAACTACTAACATGGCATGTGAGTCAATTCAAGGCATATGATAAAGCATGTATCCAAGCAAGGAATTTGAAATTGACATTTGATTAGTATGATGAGCAGAACCTCATGCGTGCAAAACAAATGGATGCAAAGCATGGAAAATGCTAAACAAAATATGATGTAATATGCTATCCATCATAAGCGGGTAAATAAAAAGGAGAACAACGTGAGGTTGGAAGACATACACATTATTACACTGTTTGCGCTCATGCAAGAGGGTCTGAATGAATGAATTAGCTAAGCTACTTAACTAATTATTACAAACCAAATGAAATAAATTAATTACATTAGCTAATTAGTACAAATTGGCCCTCGTACAAGAGGGTCCGAATAAGTGAATTAGCTAAGCCACTTAACTAATTATCACAATGCCGAATTTAACTAACTATTCTAGCTAATTAAATAGTTACAACAAACTTTAATTAATTAATACAAATTAACTAATTATCTAACAGGTCCCGAGGAGCAAGGAAATGGCTTATGCATGCACATGAATTTCTCCCTCGAGAATTCCTCTGCACTGTTTTGCACCATAGCCTCTGCTCTGCTTTGTGAAAAAAGTGGTACTGCCTAGCTGAAAAAGGTGGCTGGCAAGCCAGAAATGGTGGCCAGGCCGCCCACTAATAGTGGCTTGTTGCCCAGTAAAGGTGGCCTATCGGCCACTAATATTAGGCTTCTCCTACTGCAATAGAAAACAAATAAAGCACAAACAGTGCATTCTCAAGGGATGTGTATCCACCTTGCCTCTCTTTATCATCAGACAAATCAAAATAGGGATAGACTCAATTTGCAAGTCATCAATCGATATAAATTCATTGCACGATGACTTATGAACCAAAGGAGACAATCTCGATAAATGCACAATAAAAGACTCACGAACATCCTCCCTATCATGATATTGATCAAGGGAAGCGTTTGACATCGACCCTTGAACCATTTTCATCACTAACAAGTATGAAACGACTCAAGACTCAATGGGTTCAATTAACGTCTGATTGAACCCCATACCATTTTATTATCTTGTTCCATTTTAGTCTAAGTTTTGTTGCCTCTTTTAATTACCTTTCCCTTCATTAGTCATTTTAGTCCAAGAATGAGCATTAAGTCCACCAATGGAAAGGAGTGTCAAACCAAGGGTTATTTTGGGCATGAGAGAGATGGCATGCCATTGGTAATGAACCCCCAAATGAGATTAAACCATTAGGCATAACGATCTCTATCTCAAGCTTAAACAAACAATCGATTTTAAAATGACTCTCAAAGCAAAGGAAAATCCAAGAAATGAGGGAGGTTGCAAAGATGATCAGAGATGAACACAAGTATGGAAAGTTTGAAATAAATGCTATAGACTCAAATAGGTTGGTGGCTAAGGCCTAAACCACCAAACCTATGAGAACCATTACACTATAAGCATACTATACAAAGCATAAATGAAACTAACACATACAAACAATCCTAAATTTAGCTAAAATAGTGTTGAAATTGAGATAAAAACAACTAAATGAGTAAGCTAAAATAATGGAGAATTTAAGCTAATAAACAAGCCAAAAGAGGGGTGGCTAACCCCTCATTTTTGGGACTTCAAAATCACATTTTTAGCCTCTGAAAACCTTTTAAAATTAGTGGTAAAATGTTGAAATTTTTTTATTAAGAGATGGGAAACACAAGGGCAAAAGCTTAGGAAACAAGATTCAAAGAAGGGTGATTAA
This sequence comes from Camellia oleifera, assembly GCA_022316695.1. Classification (NCBI taxonomy): domain Eukaryota; kingdom Viridiplantae; phylum Streptophyta; class Magnoliopsida; order Ericales; family Theaceae; genus Camellia; species Camellia oleifera. The sequence goes on along the minus strand of CM039312.1, from coordinate 55,052,201 downwards.
CCCCTCCACCTTTGGTAGCTTTAAACCACAAGTTTCAGTCCATAAAAATAGTGTAAAACAACCCAAAAATAGTAAGAAAAGATAGGAAAGAAATAGTGTAGAGATACCCAAAATTATATCTCTTGAAGCAAAGTAACTCTTTTGTTAACAAACCCATAAGTTTCACTCTCAAGAGCTGAGATTTGAGCTCAAGAATCTCAGCAAGAAGAGCTAAATTTTTGGTTTAGGAAGTGTAGAGAGAGAAAGAGTGTATAGGTTGCAAGATAGAGAGAGAGAGTGCTATGCAAGTTTTGGTCCTTAAGGAATTTTTTATAACCTTTCAAGAGGGGTGTTCAACTATATATAGAAAAATAGCCTTTCAGGTCGGAAATATCTGTATAGAGACAGCTAAAGCAATGCATGCACTTGTGGGAACAGTTGGCAAAAAATATCTGTGTTTTACACAAGTGGCCAGTAGGCCACTAAAATGGGGCGGCTGCCCACAAATAGTGGGCGGCCAGCCACAAAAATCTACTTTTAGGTCTGTCTTCAAACAGGCATATCTCCTTTATCCAGACTTGGTTTTAGGTCATTCTTGAGTCTAAATTGAAGCCCCAGAAGTCTACTTTCCAATAGTGGTGGCCTAATATCTAAATTCTAAGTGTACAAAGAGATATTCCTATTTTAGTGAAAGCTACTCATTTTTATCCTAATGGATTGATATCCAACTTCTTCCCCAACTAGGTTTCTTCCCACCCCTCTTATTTTCTCCAAATCCAAACCTATAAATAAGATGTTTTAAAGATTTTTCAAAGGGTTCCCCTCGCTTTCATTTATTTCCACATTCTTCTTACTCTGTTTGCCTGAAAAGTGTAATATTTTAAACGAAATACGAGCCTCAATACATCATGGAAACATTTTCAAAAATATTTTGAAAGAGAGGGTTTTAAGGTCTAAAACAGTTTTGGTCAAAAATGGGGTGTAAGGTTGGGATTTATAAGCTCTTCTTGACTGAAGAAATCGAACGTTTGTACAACATAAGTTTCATCATCGAGTGATCAACTTAAGGTGCCCAAGTCTTAAGGGCGGTCAAAAATGGGGTGTCTACACCAAGCTCCTTGTAACATCTAACATACATGATGTCACAAGATTTGTCTTGATCAACCAAATGCGTCTCACCTGACACTTTCCAATCTTCAGTGTTATCACCAGGGCATCGTTGTGTGGATGTTGCACCATATCTAGGTCTGCCTCAATAAAAGAAACCATTGGTCCCTGATACTCATTTATCCTTGGGCTTCTTTTGCTGGACCTAATACACATGTTGTAGGTGCCTTACTCTCTAGGTCTCCCATTGTACATCATTCTCATTGACCCTCGAATGAATCACATTGATCACCCGAGGTCCGTCTACTTGCTGTAGTGGCGGTGGCAGAGGTGGTGTTGCCAGTGCCTGGGGTAGCCTTGCATGCTCTTCTTTCGTTCCTGGCCTCATCTACTAGGTCTCTCAAGTGACCCTGTCTGTCCAAATCCTCTAAGTGCGTCTTCAGAGCCCTACACCCCTAAGTCAAGTGCCCATCCTCATTATGGTAAGCACAGTGCTTCCCAAGGCTCATTCCCATAAACTCGCCAGGGATCTTCTTCGGTGCTTTGTAATATGGCTGGTTCCTGATTCTCTCCAGAACTTTGTAGACCGGGATTTGGAACACAGTGGTGACTGCCTGTGTGGCCCTCAACCATGTCTCTTGCCTGTTTACACCAAAATTACCTTGGCCTCACTTTGGCGAGTCGTTTCTCCTCTTTTGCTTTGGTGTGTTCATTCCTTGCGTGTCCTCCTCTACTCTGGCATACGTCTCAATCTGTGCCATGAGTTCCTCCATACTCTTTGGTAGAGTTTTTGCCAGTGATTTTCGAAGCGAGCATTCATCATCCATGCCATTCTTAAAGGACACGACTGCCAGCTCCTGGTTGCAAGCAGGAATTCGAGTTGAACACCTCATAATATCTTTTGGCGTAAGCCTTAAGGGTATTACCCTCGCTAATGTTCAAAGCCAGCAGGTGTGGACTCGTCTTTTTTCCGCGCCCCCGCCTTTCGAAAAGGGGTTGAAAAGAAGGCCTCACAGCTCGGACTCCCGCAGTTTTGAATCTAGTCTCATAAGTGCAATGTGAAACTGATAATCACCAAAGAGTCCAAATCCGGCAAATCATTTTGAAAAATCGATTTTAAATCAAATAATGCCGAAATTGGACTGCTTTTGCCAGCTTATAGAGTCGCCACCTAAATATTTTGTTTTGGGGAAATTTAAGAAACCCTAACTCGTGCCAAAGGCGATGTGTTCGTCATCACCAAAGTTGCCTCGGCTCGGAAACTTAGTACAAGAGAGAAAGGTCCTAAAATGAGCACCCCTGATCGCCCGATCAAAGATTGGCCTCTACTAACCATGAAATGATGTTTTATAAACATTATGTGTTCTTATTCCTGATTATTAAACTAACTTTATTATGTGACACACATAAGCAGTATACACTACATCACAGAAATTGGAACAAGTCAACTCATGTTTGTTTGCGAAAATGGTTTGAATTTGACACCTGGAGTGGGCTTAAAAATGCGGATTTGCCACCAAATATAGTGGGCTTAAAACTCACATTCATTGAATCGTTCCAATTCAAACACCAAGCTTTCATCCACAGGCATTCAAACAATTTAGCAAGTAAGCACATAGCCTCATGGCAAGCATGCTAAACATGACAATACGGAAATCACACTCATGCAAGTATACTAAAGCATAAAACTCACCGAGTACTCTAAGCTAAAACAAAAGCTAGTTAGAAAGATGCAAGATCTTAACTATGTGAGATATCTAATGCAACACATGTAATAATGCAATTAATAGGCTTGACTACTAATATGGCATATGTAATAACTTGAACAAGATGCGATAAACACGTATTCAAAGAATTATTGAAGTTGTAATGCAGTTTGAATGATGTACCAAGCCTCGGTGCATGCAAGACAAATGAATGGATGCAAACATACAAGCATAAGGTATGCTAATTGAAAATGCACCTAATCTAACCATCGAAAGCGATTAAATAAAAGGGAGAAAGACATGAGGTTGGAAAACATACACACACACGCACACTTATTACAACATTACGCCCTCATGAAGGAGGGTCCGAATGAAGCTAATCTAAGCTAAGTTAATTAATACAAAACAAAATAAAGAAATAGCTAAAGCTAAGCTACGTAATTATTACAACAATCAATTAACTAATCTAAGCTAATCAAATACATGTTGTACTAATTAATTAAACTAAATTAATTAAGTACAAAACCAGTTCAAAAATAACAATAGGCATGCTGTTCTAGCTAGTTAAACTTGAGACGCATCAAATGCACAAGCGCACGCTCAGTTTTCCACCCGGAATGCCACTGCTTTGCTGCTGACTACCTTTGTTTACATAGTTGAATTTTGGTATGCTGAAAGGGCACTGTTCTGAGAGTGCATCAGTGGCTGGCTGGCCACTAATGGAGGCTGTCGGCCATGTGCCTGCTACAAAAGGACACTGCCGGCCATCAATGAAAGGCTGTCGGCCACTGATGAACAGCTTCATTCTGCTGCAACAGAGCACAACACAGAGCATGAAATAAGTAATTTCACAGGTTGTATGTACTATGTACCATTCCCTATCATCAAAACATCTCCAATGAGTGGTACTCTTGGCTCCAAAACCACCAACCAAGTATTTTCAATGCATGATGGCCAAAGAACCAAGAAATACAATTTCATTGTATGCAAAAACAAAACTCAAGACCATCACCCTATCATGTGTGATCAAGGGCGAACGGAGACCAAGGGGATTGGCTCATTTCATCACTTTGAGCATGAAATGCTTCAATATTCCTTGTGTTCAATATAATGTCCGATTGAACACATATAATGCAACGCAACGCAATATGCTTATCTTGCTCAAGTTTTACTTATCACCTTTGTTTACTCATTTTAGATTACCAATCCATTCTTTAGTTGATTAGTCCAAAAGGTGAGTGTCCTCTAATTGAAAGTGGGCTTAAACCACAAGCACCTTGAGCATGAACGAGACCTCATGCCGTTGATAATGAACTCCCGAAGGAATTAAACCATTAGGCATGGATGACTCAATTCCACATTCAAGCCAAAAAGTGGTTTAAAGCCACTTTCAAAATAAATGAAAGAATGAAGAATAGAGGGAGATTGCAAAGATTTCAGTGCTAAAATCGAGTGAGAAATGACACTAAAACATGCAAGCAACTCATGCAATTCATGTTTAAAGGCTCAAAACACTAAGCTAGTGAAGCCCTTTACACTACAACTATACAAAACACTACTCATGCAACACAAATAGCCCAAAATAGAGCCAAAGTAACCCAAATCAGAGGTAAAAAACATGCTGGAAATAGGTTAAGATAAGCTACAAAAACATGCTAACTTATGAGGCAACTAGGCATGCAAACAAGACACAAGGAGGAGAGACTAACCCCTCTAATTTTGGACTTCAAAACAAGGTTTTTACCACTGAAAATCCTCTAACATTTAGTGGTTAAAAGGCTAAAAAAAGTTGATTTAAAAACTTTGAAAAGAGGCACAAAAGCTTAACAAACTAAATAGCAAAAGGGTGAACCACCCCTAACTCAAAAAGGACCTTATACCACAATTTTTAAACCATAAAAACAGATATTTTTGGAGGTCAAAACCAGCTCAAAAATAGCATGTAAAGATGGCAAAACAAGTATTTAAAAGAAGCTTAAAATACAGGTGTTATACCTATTGAAGACAAGATGTAATTTAGGAGCAATAAAACAAGCTAAATCAAGCCAAAATCCACTTCTAGAGCTGAAAAAGGACCTCTAGAGACCTGAGCTCCAAGGTGAGAGTGTTTGATTTAGGGTTGATGTGCAAAAGTGTAGAGAAATTAGACTTAAGGCACAAAATAACAAGAGAGAGAGGAAATTCTAGAGAGAGAGAGAGAGAGAATTTTTGTCCTCAAAATTTTCTAACCCCCAAATATGAGAGATAGGGTCATCTATATAGAAAATGAAAATTCCCTTCACAAAGATCCAGCCACACACGTGTTGGAAGATGCATCAAGCTGTGCAAACAGCTGGCATAAAATATCAAAAAATATTTACTGGAACACTGCTGGCCGGCCGGCCATTAGTGATGGCCGGCAAGGGTTCATTGGTGGCCGTCCAGGCACATCAATGGCTGGAAGGCCAAAAGCCATGGCCGGCACCCCTAAAAAATGGCCGGCAGGCCATCACCAACCTCAATCTGAAAGGACCTAAGCATGGTCCAAAGATGAGGCAACAAGGATGCAGGGTTTAGAAAACTCAAACCTTGTGGCGTTCCGCCGCGGACTTCAAACACTCAATGAGCAATCAGACTCGCCACTGGATGTACCTGCAAGATCATCTAACGCTTAAAAGGTCGTAAAAAATGGGGTGTCTACAGTTGCCCCTCTTTGATAGAGCTCAAAGTCATAAATGATGTCAGTGAATGTCAAAGCCCAGAGACGACCCATTTTGACAAGGCCGTAAGACTTGGGCAAACAAACAAAATGCAAATGCAGTTGGTTGAACCTGAGGGTTGCCTACATATCCCGTTGCAAGGAATCAAACCAGCGTAGTTCAGGGGCAGAATGCAAACGATACATAATATAACGAAACAATGCAAATGATATATAATGTAACGAAATAATCAAACCACAGGCAGTGCAAAACCACACAAATACCATAAAAGGATGGAGATGCAACATCAAACTACGTTTAACACAGAAAAAGTACTGGAACCCTTAGACCACAATTCTCTTAGTGGAATAGGCGTGTGCACATGCAGAACTATGTGTTTCGCAAAAAGAATACAAGTAATTAGATGGTATGATATAAGTGAGGAATGATCTGCTGAGGAAAGATCATGATCCTAAATGCTAAATGCAACAAAACAAAGTACGATGCAATGGATGCAGTGAATAAGGCGCAGGCCGAACCACATCTTGCCTAGAAAAGGCATGGACACAAAACAAACCACGTCTAACACAGAAAAGGTGCCAAAACCCTCAGACCACAATTCTCTTAGTGGAATAGGTGCGTACACATTATCACAGAACCATGCGTTAACACTGGAAAGGTATGAGTACCTACCAAACTAAGCTTAACATGGAAAGGCTGTAGGCGATAAATAGATAATGCAGTAGATGCATGCGATAGATGCTATATACAATGCGATAAATGATACTAATATGATGTAGCAGCTAGGAAGTGATGCTTTACCTTACAGGGGCAATAGGCGATGACTTACCTCATGCTGCTAGGAATCTTCCGCTTCTGCATCTTGTGCTTCCAAACCACAGTACTACTTTTCAACTTGACTATGTTCGCAACTTTCCCTATTCTCAACAGGGTGACTGACTAGGTTGGTTCAGTATTCAGAATTGAGGCGCATACACGCTACCTCAACCTATGGGGCTGCCATACAGATTTCAAGTCGAGGATACACCCCTAGGTATTTAAACCAGACTTTAGTCTCGGAAATCCTGAACCTTTACGTTCTAGGCATCGGCCATTCGAACTCTAGTTTTCACTGTCTCAGTTGATCTCCTAGGAACTCACAACAAACACAGGCAGGTGGCTATACCAAACCACCAGAAGTCGCTCGGGCACGACAAACACTAAAGGAATTGCACCTTTAGAGGATTTAAGGTCTCCTAGACCAAGTGAGTGCACAAGACAATGCGATGCGCAAGAAAGCGCAAGTGTAAATGCAGGGTTTTAAGGTCTCTTAGACTGAGAGGGTGCACAAGAGAGTGCGAATGTGATACAAAGTGTAAGTGCACGAGACAGTGCGAGTGTGATACAAAGTGTAAGTGCACGAGACAGTGCGAGTGGGATACAAAGTGTAAGTGCACGAGACAGTGCGAGTGAGATACAATGCACAAGAAAGTACGATGCACAAGAAAGCACGAATGTAAATTCAAATACACAAGAAAGTGCAAGTAAGATGCACAAAAAAAGTGCGATGAAATGCACAAACAAGCGATAAAATGCACAAACAAGTGCAAGTAAGGTGCACAAAAAAGTGCGATGAAATACACAAACAAGTGCAAGTAAGGTGCACAAAAAAGTGCGATAAAATGCACAAACAAGTGCAAGTAAGATGCATAAAAAAGTGCGAGTAAGGTGCACAAAAAAGTGCGATGAAATGCACAAACAAGTGCAAGTAAGGTGCACAAAAAGTGCGATGAAACGTACAAACAAGTGCAAGTAAGGTGCGCAAAAAAGTGCGATAAAATGTACAAACAAGTGCAAGTAAGGTGCACAAAAAGTGCGATGAAATGTACAAACAAGTGCAAGTAAGGTGTACAAAAAAGTGCGATAAAATGCACAAACAAGTGCAAGTAAGATGCACAAAAAAGTGTGAGTAAGGTACACAAAAAAATGCGATGAAATGCACAAATAAGTGCAAGTAAGATGCACAAAAAAGTGTGATAAAATGCACAAACAAACACAAGTAAGATGCGCAAAAAAGTGCGATGAAATGCACAAACAAGTGCAAGTAAGATGCACAAAAAAGTGCAAGGCATGTTCTATGCAAAATGAGAGCATTTACATGTTCTATGCAAGATTAAAAGCATGTTGCATGTTCTATGCATGAATCAAGAGCATATTCTATGCAAATTTAAAGGCATGTAGAGGGAAATGAGCAGTACATAGAGTTATTGCATTATGTACCTTATGAGATGAGTGCAGGGCACTTTGCCACAACTTATTGAAATGTAATACAAAGGGAGGCAACTCGACAAAACTCTGTTAAATGCAGAACAAAGTTAAAAGCAAGAGTAACCGATCATGCAGTTCAAAGTAACCAAAATGTATACATGCAAGTATAATTCAAAGCACATGTATTAATCAGAGAGAAGATGGCAATCCCAAGAGAGTTTCGAAATGGTCAGAGACAATTTTCGAAAGCTTAATCATATCAAAATCATCATGGGGGTAATCTACCCTAATCCAGGGAAAAATGCCTAACAAAAGGCTTTGGCAAACTGAGAGATAGGTTGGGTCCATGCCCCTTGTTCAATTGATGACCCGATCAAATGCACTGAAAATTGCCTCTAGTGTCCAGTCATTGGCCACCGGTTGGGTTCATGCCCCTTGTTCGATTGATGGCCCGATTAGATGCACTGAAAATTGCCCCTAGTGTCCAGTTACTGGCCACTATTTTCACCATTATGTAGGCACAAGTAATGGGGATCATCAGATCCATTGTCAACCCATCAGACTCATGTTTCTCCTCTGCTCTAGCATGTTTTGAGAATTTACTCCAGTCTTCTCCAAAGCAGTGATAGATTCCTCATATGCACTTTGCAATGATCATGAACGCGATGCCTCTTCTATGGGCACTCTCAGCTCGTTTATGAATTCCACAAATGGACTTGTTTTCGAGTTTGGAGCAAACCTTCGTGTACGGAATTTTGACCATGCCACTCTGTTGAACTTTAAGCGACAAACTTGTGTAACAACGCCCGCGGGGGACCTCGCTACAGTTCGGACTAGATTTTGTTGCGGTTCCAAATCTTGAACCAAAGAGTCCAAATCCGGCAAATCGTTTTGAAGAAAAACAGATTTTTTGAAAGAAGTGCCAAACATGGACTGCTTTGCCAGATAACAGAGTCGCCACCTAAATATTTTAAAATGGGAAATTTAGGAAACCCTGACTCGGTGCCAAAAAGGCCACGTGTCCGTCATCACCAAAGTTGGCTCGGGAACTTGGGTACGATTAGGGAAGGTCACATCGTGAGCACCCCCTCTCGCCCGGTCAAAGACCGGCCTCTACTAATCATGATATCTGATTTTGAAAAACATTGTATGCTCTTATTCCGATTATTAGCCTAGGATTACTATGTGATGCTCGCAGCAAACAAGTATAGACTGGGCCGTCTAAATTGGAACAAAACATTTCATGTTTGTTTGTTTGAAAATGGTGTGATGGTGCTACCCGCAGGTAGGCTAAAATGCGGATTTGCCACCCTCAGGTGGGCTTAGAAAACATGATTTTGCCACTATCTAGTGGGCTTAAAACAAACAGTCAACGCATTGTCCCAATTCAAATAACTCAACCTCCACCCACAGGCATTCAAGGCAGTTGTATCATATAAGCACATAGCCTCATGGCAAGCATGCTATCATGGCAACACTCACACGCATGCAAGAATGCTAAAGCATAAAACTTACCGAGTACTCCCAGCCAAAACAGAAAACTGATTAGAAATCATGCATGATCCTACATATACAGAAATGCCTAATGCAACACATGCAAAATGCAACTATAGCAGGCTCGGCTATTCTAAACATGGCATGTGAGATGCAACAGCTATCATGTATTCAACTTGGACTTGAAATACAGATGCAGTTTGTATGATGCGCCGAGCCCGGTGCATGAAAAACAGATGAATGATGCAAACATGCTGTCATACTGTATGCTAATTGAAATATGCCCTATATCTAACCATTGTAAGCGGATAAATAAAAGGGAGAAAGAAATGGGGGTTGGAAGACATACATCACACTCACACACCCTTATTACAACATTGCCCTCGCGCAGAGGGTCCGAATAAAATAATAATACAGACCCGAATAAAAGAATATTACAGATTTCTAATTAATCGACAAATTAAACTAAGGAAGCAATAAAACTGGCATGCAAGCCAGGGACTGCCTCGCTTCTGATAGACGATGTATGCTGGGCTGCCTCGGGCGGAAATCCACTGGGATGCCCTGATTAGCCTCTGTTTGCAGTATTTCTCGAAATGCGCGCCGGACTCCGAAAAGTTGCTAACTCTGGATTTTGCTGCAACAGAGAGCAGGAAAAGGGCACAGCAGTGTATTTCACAAATATATGCATGCCTCGATCCTCGTGCCACCAATCACGCATATCGATGCATGATGGCCGAGGAGCCGAATTGCACAACTCAATATCAGATGAATGCAGATGAATGCTACAACAAAAACCTAACTCCATCATGGGTAATCCGGAGTGTCGGTGACTGGGGAATTGAGACACACTCCGTCACTCGGAGTACGGAATGTACCTCGTTTCCCGTGCGATATGCATGATATGCATGAAATGCAACTAATATACAACCTAGCATGCTCAATGCTATGAAAATGAGATGAAAATGAGACGCCTCGAAAAGCGTGCACACGGGCACGCAAATCGAGGCGATGATATGAAGTGCAAATCGGATAAAACCAAAGTGCCTCGAAGTGCGTGCCCACGGGCACGCAAACCGAGGCGATGACAAAATGCAAATTAGATAAAACCGAAGTGCCTCGAAATGCGTGCACACGGGCACGCAAACCGAGACGATGTTGAAATGAGAAAATCGAATACAACCGAAGTGCCTCGAAACAGGCGCCCACAGGCACGCAAACCGAGGCGATGATAAAATGCAAATTAGATAAAATCGAAGTGCCTCGAAATGCGTGCACACGGGCACGCAAATCGAGGCGATGCTGAAATGAGAAAATCGAATACAACCGAAGTGCCTCGAAACGCGCGCCCACAGGCACGCAAACCGAGGCGATGATAAAATGAGAAAATCGGATACAACTGAAGTGCCTCAAAACGAGCGCCCACAGGCACGCAAACCGAGGCGATGATAAAATGAGAAAAACGGATCAACCGAAGTGCCTCGAAACGCGCGCCCATAGGCACGCAAACCGAGGCGATGATAAAATGAGAAAAACGGATACAACCGAAGTGCCTCGAAACGCGCGCCCACAGGCACGCAAACCGAGGCAATGATGAAATGCAATGAAATGGCACACGGAATGCCGCGATGGGCTTACACCAACATGGGAGAGCCTCAACTCACTCACATAGGAGGCCATCGGATAAAATGAGCTGCTTCGAAATGCGTGCACTCGGGCACGCAAACCGAGGCGATGATATACAAGTATGAAAATGGTACAGAAATGCAATGATGGGCTTATACCAACATGAGAGAGCCTCAGCCTACTCACATAGGAAGCCAGCGGATAAAAAAAAAGTGCCTCGAAATGCGTGTACACAGGCACACAAACCGAGGCAAAGGCATACAAGCATGAAAATACGAATTGGGCTTACGCCAACATGAGAGGGCCTCAACCACACTCACATAGGCTGCCGTCGGATAAAAATAAAGTGCCTCGAAATGCGTGCACACGGGCACACAAACCGAGGCAATGGCATACAAGCATGGAAATGCAAATTGGGCTTACGCCAACATGAGAGGGCCTCAACCACACTCACATAGGCTGTCGTCGGATAAAAAGAGCTGCCTCGAAATGCGTGCACACGGACACACAAACCGAAGAATGGCCCGAAGGCATGAAATGGCATACGGAATGCGAATTGGGCTTACGCTAACATGAGAGGGCCTCAACCCCACTCACATAAGCTGCCGTCGGATAAAAAAGAGGTGCCTCGAAGTGCGTGCACACGGGCACGCAAATTGAGGCAATGATAAAGAAGCATGAAAATGCAAATTGGGCTTACGCCAACATGAGAGGGCCTCAACCACACTCACATAGGCTGCCGATAGATGAAAACGGAGTGCCTCGAAGTGCGTGCCCACGGGCACGCAAACCGAGGCAATGCATTAAGGCATAAAATGACATGGGAAATGATATGCAAGCATGCAAACCAAATTTCGGCTACTAAATGAAGGGGAAAACAGCCCCGAAATGATACGAAATAACAACCGAAGCATGCAATCATCCCGAAATGTGAAATTAGGCACCCGAAACGGCCTATAGCCATACTAAACATGCAAAATCAGCACATGGCAGCAAAACCAGTGGCAAGACAGTCCCAAAAAATAGCATTTTTCAGTACAAAACAAGGCCAAATTATGATCACAAGTATGGCAACAATAGTTTGCAAAAATGGGGGAAATAAGGGGTATTGAGACAAGTGATATATACAAACCCCAAATGAACAAACATGCTTCTACAAAATTGAAGAGGGCCTAAAAATAAGCACATTTGAAGAAGATGGAAGCCCCAAAAACAGAACATAAACATGCTATAAATTCTATGCAAAATGGAGCCCAAAAGAGGTCATAAAGAGAGGTACCACAAGCAATGACCAAATAGCTTAAGACCCTTAATAAAACTTGAAGAACAGACCAAAAAAAGACATTCTCTAAGCCTGATGAAGGCCAGAAACAGAAGCTAGAATGGCCTAAACAAACATGCAATTTTACGGTAAATTTGATGGATTTCAAAGGAAGTACCAAAAATATACACCAAATGGCTTAAGGCCCTCAACATAACATGAAAAGGAGACAAAAACAAGGCTATTTCTAAGCCTGATTAAGGCTGAAATCCGGAGCCAAGTAAGCCTAACAAAGCATGCAAGAATTAGGGCCTAAAGTGAATTTCCAAGAGAGGTGGTATATAGAATGGCCAAATGAGGTTGAGCCCTTCTACAATGTTGTAGAGGGGCTCAAAATAAGCACAAAACCAGTATGGGTCGGAGCCCCAAAAACAAATGCAAATAGGCTAAAACTAGCATGCAAATTGGTGACATGCAAGATGGATATTGAAGGAAGTGTATCATGGAGACACCAAATGAAGTGGAGCCCTTCTACAAAGTTGTAGAGGGGCTCAAAATAAGCCTAAAATCAGTATGGGTCGGAGCCCCAAAAACAAAAGGAAATAGGGTAAAAAATTGACTCAAGATTATGCTACAAAAGTTGGATTTGGAGACTTACCCTTGAAGCCCTTTCTTTCTTTGCTTCTTGACTTGAATTTGTAGCTTCTTGACCTCTGAAAAACCCTTCCTTGCTGCTGGAATGGTAGTGGAGATGGTGAGATTTGGTGTTGGTGAAGAAATAATGCAAGACTTGAAGAAATTTGGAGCTTTTTTGCTATGGAAATGGAGGAATTGGAAGAGGAGCTCTTCAAAGGATTTTTTTCAACCCCAAACCAGCTGGGAGCTGCTGGTTTTATAGCCAAAAGGGTGAAAAATATCTTGCCTCAAATATCTAGATATTTTGAGGGCAAAATATCTAGATATTTTGAGGGCAGAAAAAAAAGATTTTGTTCGGCCACGAAGTGGGCATCTGAGACTGCAGTGTCCCTCGGAATGATGAAACAGAGGTACCTGCCAAATTTGAACAAAAACCGAGGCAAAACGAAAGCTCGGGGATCAAAACCGCGCGGGGTCCCGAAAATGGGCTACCGGGCACCGGAAGTGGTGTTCGGCTGCGAAGTGGGCATCAGAGGCCCCAGTGTTCCTCAGAACGATAAAATAGAGATCTCCGCCAAAAACCGGAGAAAACGGATGTAAAATGAATGCTCGGGACCAAAACCGCGCAGTTTGGGGTCCCGAAAATGGGCTGCCGGGCACCGGAAGTGGTGTTCGGCTGCGAAGTGGGTTTCTGAGACCCCAGTGTCCCTCGGAAGGACTAAACAGAGGTGTCTGCCAAAAATGAACAGACATCGATGCAAAATGAATGCTCGGGGCCAAAACCGCGCGGTTCGGGATCCCGAAAATGGGCTGCCGGGCACCGGAAGTGGTGTTCGGCTGCGAAGTGGGTCTCAGAGACCCCAGTGTCCCTCGGAAGGACCAAACAGAGGTGTTTGCCAAAAATGAACAGACATCGATGCAAAATGAATGCTCGGGGCCAAAACCGCGCGGTTCGGGATCCCGAAAATGGGCTGCCGGGCACCGGAAGTGGTGTTCGGCTGCGAAGTGGGTTTCTGAGCCCCCAGTGTCCCTCGGAAGGACTAAACAGAGGTCTCTGCCAAAAATGAACAGACATCGATGCAAAATGAAAGCTCGGGGCCAAAACCGCGCGGTTCGGGATCCCGAAAATGGGCTGCCGGGCACCGGAAGTGGTGTTCGGCTGCGAAGTGGGTTTCTGAGACCCCAGTGTCCCTCGGAAGGACCAAACAGAGGTCTCTGCCAAAAACCGGAGAAAACGGATTCGAAATGAATGCTCGGGACCAAAACCGCGCAGTTTGGGGTCCCGAAAATGGGCTGCCGGGCACAGGAAGTAGTGTTCGGCTGCGAAGTGGGTTTCTGAGCCCCCAGTGTCCCTTAAATGGGAGTAAATGAGATGCATGCCAAAAAATGGAGAAATCGGAGATGGTTGGGCGGTCCCGAACCGAGGCACACGGCCTAACGGCTCCGAAAACCGGGAACCGGGCTCCGAAATGGGAAAAATGGCCTACGGCCACGAAAAGTAGCCCACGGCCACTGAGAGATAGTCTACGGGACCACTCCCTTCCCACAGGAAAGAAAACAGAGAAAACCGAGTCTGGTTCGCAAATCGAGACAAGGCACAGAAGAGAGTTCGGAAGTCTGGAGGCAGGGCACACGGCCGCGACTCTGAGACTTCTGAACGAGCACAGTATGCAACATCACCAAGCGCTCAATCGGTGACGTCTGAGTCTTGAGGACGGTCAAAAATGGGGTGTCTACAGTTGCCCCTCTTTGACAGAACTCGGAAGTCAAGAAGTGACGGGAGTGAATGTCAAAGCCCAGAGACGACCCATTTTTGACAAGGCCGAAGACTTAGACAATCATACAAGATAAACAGAGATGTGTGCCCGCAGGCAGGGGGGCAAAAATGCAAATGATAGGCACGGAGCCAAGTGATTGTACAAGGGCAACAAGCTGTAATGATGCAAGTATTGACAAATAGATGCAACCGTTTTAAGCAAGAATGCAAAGCAACAACTACATTTCATGCAGTTAGGAATGCGGAGAATTATTCAATTCTCGTCGCGTCTCACACGGAGAAGGCTTAAAGTGACTACCGAGAGTACCCGGAGTCTCACACAAGACATCTCTCTGCGTATCACACACAAGAGAGGAAGAATGTAAACCTCTCAGCGTATTACACGCAAGAGAGGAAAGGATAGAAACCGGGTAAACAATGGTATAACCAACGGAGCGTATCTCAACGTATTTCATACGGAGAGAGGGAAGGTTTTAACCGGGGAAACAATGGTGTAACCAACAAGCGTATCTCAACGTATTTCATACGGAGAGAGGGAAGGTTTTAACCGGGGAAACAATGGTGTAACCAACAAGCGTATCTCAACGTATTTCATACGGAGAGAGGGAAGGTTTTAACCGGGGAAACAATGGTGTAACCAACAAGCGTATCTTACCGTATTTCATACGGAGAGAGGGAAGGTTTTAACCGGGGAAACAATGGTGTAACCAACAAGCGTATCTCAACGTATTTCATACGGAGAGAGGGAAGGTTTTAACCGAGGAAACAAAGGTGTAACCAACAAGCGTATCTCAACGTATTTCATACGGAGAGAGGGAAGGTTTTAACCGGGAAAACAATGGTGTAACCAACAAGCGTATCTCAACGTATTTCATACGGAGAGAGGGAAGGTTTTAACTGGGGAAACAATGGTGTAACCAACAAGCGTATCTCAACGTATTTCATACGGAGAGAGGGAAGGTTTTAACCGGGGAAACAATGGTGTAACCAACAAGTCGTATCTCAACGTATTTCATACGGAGAGAGGGAAGGTTTTAACCGGGGAAACAAGGTGTAACCAACAGCGTATCTCAACGATTTCCTACGGAGAGAGGGAAGGTTTTAACCGGGGGAAACAATGGTGTAACAACAAGCGTAATCTCAACGTATTTCATACGAGAGAGGGAAGGTTTAACGGGAGGAAACAAAGGTGTAACCAACAAGCGTATCTCAACGTATTTCATACGGAGAGAGGGAAGGTTTTAACCGGGGGTAAACAATGGTGTAACCAACAAGCGCTATCTCAACGTATTTCATACGGAGAGAGGGAAGGTTTTAACCGGGGAAACCATGGTGTAACCAACAAGAGTATCTCAACGTATTTCATACGGAGAGAGGGAAGGTTTTAACCGGGAAGGAAACAATGGTGTAACCAACAGGCGTATCTCAACGTATTTCATACGGAGAGAGGGAAGGTTTTAACCGGGGAAACAATGGTGTAACCAACACGCGTATCTCAACGTATTTCATACGGAGAGAGGGAAGGTTTTAACCGGGGAAACAATGGTGTAACCAACAGGCGTATCTCAACGTATTTCATACGGAGAGAGGGAAGGTTTTAACCGGGTAAACAATGGTGTAACCAACAAGCGTATCTCAACGTATTTCATACGGAGAGAGGGAAGGTTTTAACCGGGGAAACAATGGTGTAACCGACAAGCATATCTCAACGTATTTCATACGGAGAGAGGGAAGGTTTTAACCGGGGAAACAATGGTGTAACCGACAAGCATATCTCAACGTATTTCATACGGAGAGAGGGAAGGTTTTAACCGGGGAAACAATGGTGTAACCGACAAGCATATCTCAACGTATTTCATATGGAGAGAGGGAAGGTTTTAACCGGGGAAACAATGGTGTAACCAACAAGCGTATCTCAACGTATTTCATACGGAGAGAGGGAAGGTTTTAACCGGGGAACAATGGTGTAACCAACAAGCATATCTCAACGTATTTCATACGGAGAGAGGGAAGGTTTTAACCGGGGAAACAATGGTGTAACCAACAAGCGTATCTCAACGTATTTCATACGGAGAGAGGGAAGGTTTTAACCGGGTGACAAAGGTGTGAGTGTGTGTGATTGATACGCAAAATAGACAAAGCGAGTGTGTGATAGATACACTATGTGAACAAGTATGATAGATATACTAAAGGCAAACACGAAGTGTGACAGATGCACTTAGTGAACAAGTATGATTGATATATTGGGTGAAATGAGAAAGAAACTTGATAGGTACAATGCAATACAATGCATGATGCTTACGGAAAGCAATAAATAGACAAAGCGGCGCTTTAGAAAGCACCTCATGAGGTGAGTGGCGGTGAACCGCTCTACTCTGATGGAGATCTCCCCTCGTGCTCTTCGAACACTTACCTTCAACTCACAGCACAAAGGTTCTGAAATGCTGACAAGTAACAATATCTGCATGTGGGAGCCACGGCTGCCGCTTGTTTTCCTGATCATACTCACAACTTTCCCTATTCTCCAACGGGGTGATAGACTAGGTTGGTTCAGTATCCAGAATTGAGGTGCATACATGCTATCTCAACCTATGGGGCTTCCATACAGATTTCAAGCCGAGGGCGCGCCTCTGGGTATTTAAACCAGACTTTAGTCTCGGAAATCCCGAACCTTTGTGTTCTAGGCCACGGCCATTCGAACTCTAGTTTCCACCGTCGCAGTTGGTCTCCTAGGAACTCATTGCAAACACGGCCAAGATGCCTCTGGCAGGGAATGGTACTCAGGGAGAGCACTTCTGATCGCCATTCTGGCTTGAAGTAGACTTGATCTTGAGCTTGAGGTAGAAGCACACTCATACTTCAGAGCATTGGCAAGACCTGAAGAGGTACACATGGGATGCAATCTCGGAACTTACTGATGCCGGAACAAACTCAGATGCCCAATATTTTCCTCTTTTGCTTTTGCTTTGCAGCCCGAAACTCATAGCTTCAGATAGGTCCTGGTTCTACTGTTCACACTTATCGGGGGTGGACCCTGCGGTTTTATGAAAGAACAAATTCTGTTTTGCACAAATGTGGAGAATGGCACGGCACTCGGAGCACAAAATGATTTTATTTTTGAAATTGAGAAAATGAGTTCTCGACCGGGTATTGAGCCTACAACTGAACACAGCGAAAAAGACTCAACAACGAAAAACAAAAGGTAAACAACCTAAACACATCCGTTGACACTCAAAACGACTCAAAACCAAAAAACGAGACAAACAAAAAGACACGACATGCACAGGGAGCCTGTTTCACTGGGTAGTGTTTCCCACCCTTTCTCATTTGTGATTCTCACATCACTCGGCACTCAATCTCTAGTTTTCTGAAAAAGCCCTTTTCTCACTTTTTTTTCTCATCGCACATCTCTCTATTCTTCAATCTCTCATTTTTCATCCCTCCCCTGGGTGGTTGATGGATAAACAGCAAGTTGTGGGCTCGTGCCTCTAGCATTCTGCTAGATTTTCTTTCTTCTGCTCACAGCTAGTGAAGTCCTCCCACAGAGGGGTTGTGCTACAAATGGGTATGTAGCAAATCTGCAACTGACATCGGTCGATGATGCCCTGCTGGGGAGTTTGGACGTGAGCAGATCTGTCCAGATGAGGGAGTGTAATGTCTGGCCCCATTCCAGTTCGTGCTTCGCACTTGGCTTGATACCTCATTGCTTGGAGGATGTGAGAGCTTTCTGCCCTTTTGTCGTTATCTTCAATTGCGCCCTTCTTGGCAAGTATGGTGCCCTTTCTGGCAAATGCATTGGCTACGGGGAAAAGACAGAACACCTGACTCAATTGTGCCCCTAGTTCATCATTTTGACCATTTTTTATTTTTGAGCTTTCTCCTAAAAAAATTTGACCAAAATGAGAGTTAGATTAACATGTTTGTTCGATTTTTGATTTGAAATCATGCAGTTCAGGCTATGAGCACTGAAAATTTTCCTTTTTTGGGTCCAAGAAAATGGTCCAGTTTTGGAAAATGAAACAATTTTCGAGAAAATTAGTCAACCTCAGTAAAAATTCTCAAAAACTATTTTTGCAAACGGCCAATACTCAACAAGCGCGGAACCTACTCTTGAGATGCACAACCTCGAATCCAAGGGAAAACTGCCCCGTGCTTGAAGAGAGCTGCATGGCAACGGAAAGTTGCCCCTTGTTTGAACGGCACTGCAGCGCATTGAATGGCAACGGAAAGTTGCCCCTTGTTTGAAAGGCACCGCAGCGCATCGAATGGCAACGGAAAGTTGCCCCTTGTTTGAAAGGCACCGCAGCGCATTGTAGTCAGTCCTCAGAGCGACGATGGCAATCGAACTCTCGGATACAGAGGAGGCAAGGATAGTCAAAACCATTACATGGACACACTTGATTTGGAAGTGTTTATGGCTGGACTTCAGAATGAAGTTGCCTACGTATCCCAAAGATGGGAATCAAGCCTTACGTAGTTCGGGGTTAAGGTACACTCGGGTATTTAACCTCTCCTTTTTATGCTCTAACTTTTGCCAAGGCGCCTGTTGCAGGTTTTCAACCTTGCGAGCTTTGTTTTTCTTTTCTTTTCATTCTTTTCATTTCTTCTTTTCATCTTTTCTTTTTCTCTTTTTCTCTTTTTTGAATTTTTTGTATCTTTTCCTTTTTTCTTTTCTTGTTCTTTTTTGCATTTTTCTTTTTGCATTTTTCTTGCTCTAACTTTTGCCTGGGTCGCCCTTCTGGGGTTTTCGGCCCAGCGAGCCTCTCAAAGGGTAAAAGTGTAACAGGTCCATGCCAAATGGTTTTGAGATCCTGAAGTCATCTGAATCCCGGAAAATGACTGCTGTATTGATTCGCAGAAGGGTCCATCTTCGGCTCTTCGAGCATATCGGACATTTTTGCCCCTAGTTCGAGGGGTGCTTCTGATCTAGCTCTGCAAGCTTCTTTTGTCGACTTCTGATCTTCTTGATCTGACTTTGGTGCCTCTTGTTCGAGGGCTGCTTCAAATCTGGCCACACAGGCCTCACATTGTGGTTGACCGTTGAACCTTCTGAATTCAAGTTCAAGGTTTAGAAGCAAAGGGGTTGAGTCTCGAGGCTGAGAGCGATCCTAAGCTGCACAATCTCAAGAGCGATTCCACACAGGTCTTCGCAGGACCGCGCAAAACATTTTGTTTTTGAAAATTTTTAAGAAAGCGACGAATCGCTCGCGCTGAAGATAATGTGAAACTAGTCTGGATCAAGCCAGGGTCCTTCTCAGTACTCACGCTAACAAGCATGATTTCATTCATTAAAGGCTTAGCACGCCTCTCTTTCTCTCAATTTGATCAAAGTTTTGTAAATCCCGAGGAATTCCTCCCTCTTTGTTTTCACTGCAGTGTTCAAAAAGTTTTGAAAAACTTAGGTCAATACAATGACTTCAAGGCACAGAAAAGACAGAGTTATTAGTCAAATACTGCCATCTCATTCAGAACTTCCGGCATAACTGGCACAAGGCAGAAGCAAATGCGAGAGCGTAAAAATCACTGCTGTTTCATTCAAAATCTGTTGGCACAACTGGCTCCCTGGCAGAAACAGACTCAAAACAAAACGAAAAGACAAACACAAAACAAAATGGTGATACCCGAGGTAACACACCCCCACGGAATCATCTGACTCCTATACAACAGGACTGACTTGACACAACAAGACAGACCCAAGACAAAAGAGACTGACTCAAAACAAAAAGACAGACTCAAAACAAAGTAACAAAAACTGACCCAATACCCAAGTCAGAAAGCACAAAAACTGATATTCGCGAGTGCTCAAAACAGTGCATGCCATCCACCACAGCTGGAGTAATTTGAGTGCCGCCCGCAAATGGTTCATCCCCCCAATCACATCACATTATCCCTTAAGTTCACCGATCCTGTGCCGATAGACTTTGCAGAGCTTGGCGGGAGGACAACCCCATTGTCAAATAGATCCTGTACTTCATGGCGAAGACGGAAGCAGTCGTCGGTAGTATGGCCAGTTTGCTGATGGTACGCGCAGTACTGGGTAGCATCATGTGTAGCCGGAAGAGAGTTCGGGAGAGGCCGAGGCTCAAGGGGTTTGAGATGGCCTTGTCCTACAAGGATTTGGAAAGCTTTGGACAAAGGCATGTGAAGGGCATGGAAGACCCTCCGACCTCGGGGTTGGTACTTCTAGGTTCGTGGATTTTTGCTGGACGCACCAGCGAAGGGATTGGCAGGTGCTGGCCTGGCTTGCTGATCTCTTCTGAGTGGAGGATTTGAGCTAACAGGATTGCCTCTGGTATATCGGCCCTTTTCCCGGCTTGCCTCTTGATTCAAACTGTCCCTGACTTGAGTAGCGAAAGTGTCATCCACAGTTTTTGCAACAAATGTGAGCACTTGCTCTTTGTTCAGTCCCTCGGCTTTCAAAGCCTCAACAGCCAACAGAAGATGCTCATGAGGATCCATGTCCGCCCCTATCTTGTTCTTTCCACTCGCTCCCACTTTGCCAAGGGATTGGTCTTCCTCGTATGTAGCTCGCCCCAAGACTGGGGAGCCTTTTGACATGGAATTCTTAGCATGTGCTGTGGTCGATGATGGAGCCAATGTCCCAGAGGCTAGATCTGTCACAATCCTTTGGAGATCTACGATCATTCTTTTTAGCTCAGAAGTAGTGGGCTCACGGGTTTGAGATGATTGGGGTTCAAGTGCATCCATCGTGCTTAAGCCCATGCTATGGGTCGGGGGGTATATACTGGGGTTGTAGGTGGGTGGCAGTGTATGGCTGAGGTTGGGATGTGGATGAGGTACTTGGTCCTTGGGGCTTTGAAATGGAGCTATTGTCCGGTTGTCAATGAGATTCTGGATCTCATGACGAAGGCGGTAGCAATCATTGGTGCCATGGCCACGCTGCTGATGATATACACAGTATTTGCTGGGGTTATGTCTGGCAGGGAGTGGGTTTGGCAAAGGTTGAGGCTTAAGGGGTTTGAGATGCCCTCTTTCCATCAGGACTTTGAATGCGCTGGTTAGGCTCATATGGAGGGGGGTGAAAAATCTACCCTGAGCTCGGGCTGGGCTGGCTATTTGTAGGCTGGCCTTGGCAAAAGGGTCGGCTATGGCGACTGTGTTGACTTTAGCAGGTTTGGAAAGGTCCTGCGAATCTTCAGCTGGCAAAAGTGGGTCAAAGTTCAGCTGGGGTCCCAAAGTTGGGTGTGAGGCAGATGCCCCAGATGGGCGTTGCGTTTCAGCACTGGTCTCATCCTGCATTGCAGTTCCCTGATTTAACACTGCTATCATAGCCACAAATCCTTCCGAACCTTGTGCCATCACGGGTTTACTGATGATGTGACTGGTGACTGTCGGATCAGATGAGCCAATGAGCCCTGTCTGGCCCTTCTTTGCCTTGCCTCAGCGAAAGAACACTGGTTGCCCTTGAATTGAATTTCTGACCTAATAAAGTCTATCAGCACTAGTCCAATGTACTCGGGGGATTCCGGAGCCTTCTGAAGCTATAGTTCCAGGACTACCTAGCAAAAGAGAAAATAGACAGCATCTCAGCCTGATTTCATCTGAACAGATACTAGCATAGTTGAATGAGTGTGCCCTCTCCTGAATTCTGCCCCAAAATTCTGCCTGTAAGCTGATACCCTCAGGTAAAACTGATTCCACCAAATACTGATGCCCGCAGGCCTGATACCCAAAATACTGAATTGGTGCCCGCGGGCCTGATGCTCAAACTCATAAACTGATACATGCATTCCCTGTAGAGGCACACTCTAACAAGCACATAATAGATAAGTGAGAGCCAAAACACCCCTATGTTGGGGTAAGGTTTCCCTGTCCTATTTTGTCAGGAGCTAGGGTTTCACTACGCACGCAGCGGCTTCAAACAACCTATAAACGGGTAAGCAACCTGTCCTAGTTTGGAATGGTCACTATGGATTCGAATATGCGCTAGGTCGAATGGTCAAAAAGGGTGCCCCGGCAAAACCGGGGTTTGTGTTCCCATGCTGTCAGAGCCCAGAGCCGATCAGCCTTACGGACATGACTTGACAAGACAAGCCTCCGGCAAATCGTTCGGGAATGGCATATGGCAAACACGGTGTCCTAGGCGCACCAATGCAAATGCAATGCAAAGAAACACACAAGTGTAGTCAAAACCAGATATCACGAGTTCGAGTTAAGTTCTCTAAATCCCCAGCAGAGTCGCCAGAAACTGTAACAACGCCCGCGAGGGACCTCGCTACAGTTCGGACTCGATTTTGTTGCGGTTCCAAATCTTGAACCAAAGAGTCCAAATCCGGCAAATCGTTTTGAAGAAAAACAGATTTTTTGAAAGAAGTGCCAAACATGGACTGCTTTGCCAGATAACAGAGTCGCCACCTAAATATTTTAAAATGGGAAATTTAGGAAACCCTGACTCGGTGCCGGAAGGCCACGTGTCCGTCATCACCAAAGTTGGCTCGGGAACTTGGGTACGATTAGGGAAGGTCACATCGTGAGCACCCCCTCTCGCCCGGTCAAAGACCGGCCTCTACTAATCATGATATCTGATTTTGAAAAACATTGTATGCTCTTATTCCGATTATTAGCCTAGGATTACTATGTGATGCTCGCAGCAAACAAGTATAGACTGGGCCGTCTAAATTGGAACAAAACATTTCATGTTTGTTTGTTTGAAAATGGTGTGATGGTGCTACCCGCAGGTAGGCTAAAATGCGGATTTGCCACCCTCAGGTGGGCTTAGAAAACATGATTTTGCCACTATCTAGTGGGCTTAAAACAAACAGTCAACGCATTGTCCCAATTCAAATAACTCAACCTCCACCCACAGGCATTCAAGGCAGTTGTATCATATAAGCACATAGCCTCATGGCAAGCATGCTATCATGGCAACACTCACACGCATGCAAGAATGCTAAAGCATAAAACTTACCGAGTACTCCCAGCCAAAACAGAAAACTGATTAGAAATCATGCATGATCCTAAGTATACTGTAATGCCTAATGCAACACATGCAAAAATGCAACTAATGGCAGGCTCGGCTATTCTAAACATGGTATATGAGATGCTACAGTTAGCATGTATTCAATTTGGAATTGAAATACAAATGCAGTTTGTATGATGCGCCGAGCCCGGTGCGTGCAAAACAGATGAATGAATGCAAACATGCTATCATACTGTATGCTAAATGAAATATGCCCTATATCTAACCATCGTAAGCGGGTAAATAAAAGGGAGAAAGAAATGGGGGTTGGAAGACATACATCACACTCACGCACACTTATTACAATTATGCCCTCGCGCAGAGGGTCCGAATAAATATACAGACCCGAAATAAAAGAATATTACAGTCCGGAAATAAATATACAAATTTCTAATTAATTGACAAATTAATTAATAAAAGCGGTAAAACTGGCGTGCAAGCCAGGGACTGCCTTGCTTCTGATAGACGATGTATGCTGGGCTGCCTCGGGCGGAAATCCACTGGGATGCCCTGATTAGCCTCTGTTTGCAGTATTTCTCGAAATGCGCGCCGGACTCCGAAAAGTTGCTAACTCTGGATTTTGCTGCAACAGAGAGCAGGAAAAGGGCACAGTAGTGTATTTCACAAATATATGCATGCCTCGATCCTCGTGCCACCAATCACGCATATCGATGCATGATGGCCGAGGAGCCGAATTGCACAACTCAATATCAGATGAATGCAGATGAATGCTACAACAAAAACCTAACTCCATCATGGGTAATCCGGAGTGTCGGTGACTGGGGAATTGAGACACACTCCGTCACTCGGAGTACGGAATGTACCTCGTTTCCCGTGCGATATGCATGATATGCATGAAATGCAACTAATATACAACCTAGCATGCTCAATGCTATGAAAATGAGATGAAAATGAGACGCCTCGAAAAACGTACACACGGGCACGCAAATCGAGGCAATGATATGAAGTGCAAATCGGATAAAACCAAATGCCTCGAAGTGCGTGCCCACGGGCACGCAAACTGAGGCGATGACAAAATGCAAATTAGATAAAACCGAAGTGCCTCGAAATGCGTGCACACGGGCACGCAAATCGAGACGATGCTGAAATGAGAAAATCGAATACAACCGAAGTGCCTCGAAACGCGCGCCCACAGGCACGCAAACCGAGGCGATGATAAAATGAGAAAATCGAATACAACTGAAGTGCCTCGAAACGCGCGCCCACAGGCACGCAAACCGAGGCGATGATAAAATGAGAAAATCGGATACAACTGAAGTGCCTCGAAACGCGCGCCCACAGGCACGCAAACCGAGGCGATGATAAAATGCAAATTAGATAAAACCGAAGTGCCTCGAAATGCGTGCACACGGGCACGCAAATCGAGGCGATGCTGAAATGAGAAAATCGAATACAACCGAAGTGCCTCGAAACGCGCGCCCACAGGCACGCAAATCGAGGCGATGATAAAATGAGAAAATCGGATACAACTGAAGTGCCTCGAAACGCGCGCCCACAGGCACGCAAACCGAGGCGATGATAAAATGAGAAAAACGGATCAACCGAAGTGCCTCGAAACGCGCGCCCACAGGCACGCAAACCGAGGCGATGATAAAATGAGAAAAACGGATACAACCGAAGTGCCTCGAAACGCGCGCCCACAGGCACGCAAACCGAGGCAATGATGAAATGCAATGAAATGGCACACGGAATGCCGTGATGGGCTTACACCAACATGGGAGAGCCTCAGCTCACTCACATAGGAGGCCATCGGATAAAATGAGCTGCCTCGAAATGCGTGCACTCGGGCATGCAAACCGAGGCGATGATATACAAGCATGAAAATGGTACAGAAATGCAATGATGGGCTTATACCAACATGAGAGAGCCTCAGCCTACTCACATAGGAAGCCAGCGGATAAAAAAAAAGTGCCTCGAAATGCGTGCACACAGGCACACAAACCGAGGCAAAGGCATACAAGCATGAAAATGCGAATTGGGCTTACGCCAACATGAGAGGGCCTCAACCACACTCACATAGGCTGCCGTCGGATAAAAATAAAGTGCCTCGAAATGCGTGCACACGGGCACACAAACCGAGGCAATGGCATACAAGCATGGAAATGCAAATTGGGCTTACGCCAACATGAGAGGGCCTCAACCACACTCACATAGGCTGCCGTCGGATAAAAAGAGCTGCCTCGAAATGCGTGCACACGGACACACAAACCGAAGAATGGCCCGAAGGCATGAAATGGCATACGGAATGCGAATTGGGCTTACGCTAACATGAGAGGGCCTCAACCCCACTCACATAAGCTGCCGTCGGATAAAAAAGAGGTGCCTCGAAGTGCGTGCACACGGGCACGCAAATCGAGGCAATGATAAAGAAGCATGAAAATGCAAATTGGGCTTACGCCAACATGAGAGGGCCTCAACCACACTCACACAGGCTGCCGATAGATGAAAACGGAGTGCCTCGAAGTGCGTGCCCACGGGCACGCAAACCAAGGCAATGCATTAAGGCATAAAATGACATGGGAAATGATATGCAAGCATGCAAACCAAATTTCGGCTACTAAATGAAGGGGAAAACAGCCCCGAAATGATACGAAATAACAACCGAAGCATGCAATCATCCCGAAATGTGAAATTAGGCACCCGAAACGGCCTATAGCCATACTAAACATGCAAAATCAGCACATGGCAGAAAAACCAGTGGCAAGACAGTCCCAAAAAAATAGCATTTTTCAGTACAAAACAAGGCCAAATTATGATCACAAGTATGGCAACAATAGTTTGCAAAAATGGGGGAAATAAGGGGTATTGAGACAAGTGATATATACAAATCCCAAATGAACAAACATGCTTCTAAAAAATTGAAGAGGGCCTAAAAATAAGCACATTTGCAGAAGATGGAAGCCCCAAAAACAGAACATAAACATGCTATAAATTCTATGCAAAATGGAGCCCAAAAGAGGTCATAAAGAGAGGTACCACAAGAAATGACCAAATAGCTTAAGACCCTTAATAAAACTTGAAGAACAGACCAAAACAAGACATTCTCTAAGCCTGATTAAGGCCAGAAACAGAAGCTAGAATGGCCTAAACAAACATGCAATTTTACGGTAAATTTGATGGATTTCAAAGGAAGTACCAAAAATATACACCAAATGGCTTAAGGCCCTCAACATAACATGAAAAGGAGACAAAAAAAATGCTATTTCTAAGCCTGATGAAGGCTGAAATCCGGAGCCAAGTAAGCCTAACAAAGCATGCAAGAATTAGGGCCTAAAGTGAATTTCCAAGAGAGGTGGTATATAGAATGGCCAAATGAGGTTGAGCCCTTCTACAATGTTGTAGAGGGGCTCAAAATAAGCACAAAACCAGTATGGGTCGGAGCCCCAAAAACAAATGCAAATAGGCTAAAACTAGCATGCAAATTGGTGACATACAAGATGGATATTGAAGGAAGTGTATCATGGAGACACCAAATGAAGTTGAGCCCTTCTACAAAGTTGTAGAGGGGCTCAAAATAAGCCTAAAACCAGTATGGGTCGGAGCCCCAAAAACAAAAGGAAATAGGGTAAAAAATTGACTCAAGATTATGCTACAAAAGTTGGATTTGGAGACTTACCCTTGAAGCCCTTTCTTTCTTTGCTTCTTGACTTGAATTTGTAGCTTCTTGACCTCTGAAAAACCCTTCCTTGCTGCTGGAATGGTAGTGGAGATGGTGAGACTTGGTGTTGGTGAAGAAATAATGCAAGACTTGAAGAAATTTGGAGCTTTTTTGCTATGGAAATGGAGGAATTGGAAGAGGAGCTCTTCAAAGGATTTTTTTCAACCCCAAACCAGCTGGGAGCTGCTGGTTTTATAGCCAAAAGGGTGAAAAATATCTTGCCTCAAATATCTAGATATTTTGAGGGCAAAATATCTAGATATTTTGAGGGCAGAAAAAAAAGATTTTGTTCGGCCACGAAGTGGGCATCTGAGACTGCAGTGTCCCTCGGAATGATGAAACAGAGGTACCTGCCAAATTTGAACAAAAACCGAGGCAAAACGAAAGCTCGGGGACCAAAACCGCGCGGGGTCCCGAAAATGGGCTACCGGGCACCAGAAGTGGTGTTCGGCTGCGAAGTGGGCATCAGAGGCCCCAGTGTTCCTCAGAACGATAAAATAGAGGTCTCCGCCAAAAACCGGAGAAAACGGATGTAAAATGAATGCTCGGGACCAAAACCGCGCAGTTTGGGGTCCCGAAAATGGGCTGCCGGGCACCGGAGGTGGTGTTCGGCTGCGAAGTGGGTTTCTGAGACCCCAGTGTCCCTCGGAAGGACTAAACAGAGGTGTCTGCCAAAAATGAACAGACATCGATGCAAAATGAATGCTCGGGGCCAAAACCGCGCGGTTCGGGATCCCGAAAATGGGCTGCCGGGCACCGGAAGTGGTGTTCGGCTGCGAAGTGGGTCTCAGAGACCCCAGTGTCCCTCGGAAGGACCAAACAGAGGTGTCTGCCAAAAATGAACAGACATCTATGCAAAATGAATGCTCGGGGCCAAAACCGCGCGGTTCGGGATCCCGAAAATGGGCTACCGGGCACCGGAAGTGGTGTTCGGCTGCGAAGTGGGTTTCTGAGCCCCCAGTGTCCCTCGGAAGGACTAAACAGAGGTCTCTGCCAAAAATGAACAGACATCGATGCAAAATGAAAGCTCGGGGCCAAAACCGCGCGGTTCGGGATCCCGAAAATGGGCTGCCGGGCACCGGAAGTGGTGTTCGGCTGCGAAGTGGGTTTCTGAGACCCCAGTGTCCCTCGAAAGGACCAAACAGAGGTCTCTGCCAAAAACCGGAGAAAACGGATGCGAAATGAATGCTCGGGACCAAAACCGCGCAGTTTGGGGTCTTGAAAATGGGCTGCCGGGCACCGGAAGTAGTGTTCGGCTGCGAAGTGGGTTTCTGAGCCCCCAGTGTCCCTTAAATGGGAGTAAATGAGATGCATGCCAAAAACTGGAGAAATCGGAGATGGTTGGGCGGTCCCGAACCGAGGCACACGGCCTAACGGCTCCGAAAACCGGGAACCGGGCTCCGAAATGGGAAAAATGGCCTACGGCCACGAAAAGTAGCCCACGGCCACTGAGAGATAGTCTACGGGACCACTCCCTTCCCACAGGAAAGAAAACAGAGAAAACCGAGTCTGGTTCGCAAATCGAGACAAGGCACAGAAGAGAGTTCGGAAGTCTGGAGGCAGGGCACACGGCCGCGACTCTGAGACTTCTGAACGAGCACAGTATGCAACATCACCAAGCGCTCAATCGGTGACGTCTGAGTCTTGAGGACGGTCAAAAATGGGGTGTCTACAACTTGCTATGGTGACTCGATGAAGAGCGCTTTTGAGCGACAAACGCGTTATGGTGACTCAATGAAGAGTGCAAACTGAAACAAACATTGGCCGCGACACAACTAGATTCACAACTGACTTAAAAGCATAAAAAAAAAAGACTAAAGGTAACTGATCATTCATAGTGCCCTTATGCTCCCTTTAAAACTCAATTTTGCAAAACTCGAGTTTCGATTCCCTCCCTGCCCTATTTTTTTTGCTCAAGATAGAGATTCTACTGATAAGTCCAAGTATTGAAAATATCTCCACTTGTTGATTCGAGCTAGTTCTTTCTTACCCAGCGCAAGTATATGATATGCACAGTAGTCAGTGTAGCTCATGGATTGATGTGAAGCTGACGACGTGAATTGGGCAAGGTGATTGAGTTGAGAAAGAATGAGACGGATATGATTAAGACCGAACTTCATGATGAAGTTGCCTACATATCCCAAGAATGGGAATCAAGTCAACGTAGTTCATGGTGAAGGTTCACTCAGGTATTGACACTCTTCTTTTACGCTCTGACTTTTGCCAAAGTCGCCCCTTCAAGGTTTTCAACCTTGCGAGCTCTATTTATTTGATTTCTTGTTTTTCATGCTTTAACTTTTGCCTAGGTCGCCCTTTCTGGTTTTCGACCTAGCGAGCTTCTCAAGGATAATGTTACAACATTTATGGTGAATGTGGTGAATTTGATCAATGGTCATCCTTGCCCTGATCACTGGAACTGGCTTCGCCTTGATTTGAGCTTGGTTCTCCATTCTTTTATGCATGCCTTCCTCCTTTCTTTTGCTCCGTTATGAAAGTTGGTTCTTTCGGCAATGTGGTGCCTTCTTGCATCGGCTTCCCCGAATTCAGACAGAAGTTCCCTTCCTCACAGTTGATTGGATTTCAGTCCAATAGATCATAGTTGATTGGATTTCATTCCAATGGATGCCCCTAGCTTGATGGTTGACTTCTTCTCTTTTCTTTCCTTTTATTTTCCTTTTTTTTTCTTCCTTCTGTTTCTTTTCTTTTGTTTCTTTCCTTTTCTTTTCTTTTCTTTTTTCTTTTTCTCTCTTTTTCTTCGAGGTAATGAAAACACTTAGGGAAGAATTTCTATGATTATGAGGTCGGACCGCCGGCTTGTGCTTGCATGTCTGAAAGCCACCTTGTGCTTGCCAACATGATCGCCTAATGGCGAAAAGAATCCTCAGGATAATATAAAATACCACACACAATTCTGAACCCATCTTCATAAGTTTTGCAAAGAGAAACAGCTTAAAATTTTTGAAAGCATGAATGACCTCGCGCCAACAAGTCAGAATTCATTCAAACCAGTCAGGGGATCCTTCTCAATACTCAATTTTATTAACAGAATCTCATTCAACAACATAAATTCGAAAACAAATTCAAATCCTTTTATTTTCAAAAGGTCACACATGCATCACTATAGGCACAATAAAATGATCAAAAACTTGACTCCCATTTCTTATAAAGATGAAGACTTGAGGGTACACGAGAGTGACACAAAGCAAAGACTCAACTGACGCCACCACGCAAAAGACAAAAAATAAAACTCACAACACAACTATTTTGCCAAGACATAACCTAAAACAAAAACAGTACCCTTGAACAAAAAGGGGTTTTCACTCTCCAAGTTCATCTGCAAAATTTCAAAAACAACTTCAAGTAGCCCACGAGAAGGTCTAGACCTGTCGTCAATTCAGTAACACACATCCACACCCAAAAGGATTGATTTCAGACTTTTACCCTAGTTGAGACTGAGGTTCATCATTCTAACCGCCAATGTTGGCAGCACTACTTCATAAATCTTCCACTCATCAAAATCAAGCGAATTTTCCATCTCTTCAAAGATGTTGTTCCTTTTGCTCAGATTGGAATCAGAAGATTCTAGGATGAACACAATGGGTTTGGGCTCATTAGCAGGTATAATATGTTGGCTAGGGTAATGATTGGCCATTGGCAAGCTGTTAGTAGGTTTTATGTTATGGCGTAGCAATTTATTGCTATCAGGGAGAAGATCATTGACGGCTTTGGGATTTTTAGGTAGGGTGATGACCTTTTTGTTAATCAAATCTTGAATTTCATGGCGAAGACGATAACAATTGTCAGTGTCATGGCTAGTTTGTTGATGGAAGGCACAGTACTTGGTAGCATTATGCTTGGTTGGAAAGGGATCAGGGAGAGGTTGAGGATTGAGCGGTTTGAGATACCCTTTCTCCATTAGTACCTTCAATGCACAAGTTAGGCTCATATGGAGTTAGGTGAAGGTTCGTTTGGGGGAAGAGGAAGCACTAGGTTTAGAAACATCGGCAAATGGAGTAGCGGGTGTTGGTCGGGTATCCATAGGCTTGGGACTAGAATTAGGATGGGTGTTTCTGGTAAAGCATCCCTTTCCATTGTTTGCCTCCTGATTCAAAATGCTCTTATCTTGAGCAACAAAAGTATACTTCACAGTTTTTGCAACAACTGTAAACACTTGTTGTCTGTTCAGCCCTTTGACCTTCAATGCCTTAATAGCCCACCGAAGTTGTGCATAAGGATCAATACTTGTCCCAGCTTTGTTCTTACCACTTGCTTCTGCTTGGCCAAGGGATTGGGTGGCTATGTCGAAGCGAGACCCATTTGTTGTTGATCTGTCATCACCCAGACTTGGGATAGTTTCAGGTTGGCCCTTTTTAACTACAACTCGCTCTAAGATTGGGGAGCTTTTTGACGGGATAGAAACCCCAAATGTTAAATCTGCCACCGTTCCTTGAAGGTCTTCAATCATTCCCAACATCTTAGCAGTAGTGGGTTTGCCCATTTGGCACCTTTGGCATACCTGAACTGGATTTGGTGCATCCATCATGCACAAGTCAGTGCTCTCTGGAATGAACACCTCAGGCTTGGGTAAATGGGCCGAGGTGATGTATATGCTGGGGTTGAAGGTAGGTGGTAGTGTATGAATGAGGTTAAGGTTGGCAAGAGATATTTGGTCATGGATAGGAAGTGGGTTGGTGGTAGCATTGGGGTCTTGAGGTGGAGTTATTATTTGGTTGTCGATGAGATTTTAAACCTCATGACAAAGGCGGTAGCAACGATCGGTGCTATGATCGCACTATTGATGGTAGACATAGTATTTGGTGGGGTTATGTCTAGTAAGGAGTGGGTCAGGAAGAGGTTGAGGATCAAGGGCTTTGAGATACCCTTTTTCTATTAGGATTTTTAGTGCGCTGGTTAAGCTCATGTAGAGGGGGGTGAAAGTTCTTCCTTGAGGTCGGGCTGGGCTGGCCATTTGTGGGCTTATATTGGCTAAAGGGTTGGCAGTTTTAGGAGTAGTGGCAACGGTATTGATTTCAGTGGGTTCAGGAGCAGTGCTACTGCTAGCATTGGTATTCCTGGGAAACACCCTCCTTATTGGTTTGCCCATTTTGGGAATAATTCCTTTGTTAAATGCATTCTCAATCTGCACCCCTAATTCACGCAAAATTTTGAAGGTGAATAGTGGAACAACTATTAACTTCTACAACATATTAGGTTCAAGGTTCTGCACCACTATCCGCACTTGGTCCCTCTCAGAAGGATGATTTATCATCTGTGCTGCCTTTGCTCTCCACCTTGCAACAAATTCCACAAAAGGTTCTGTAGGATTCTAGTGGGTTGCTTCAAGCTCTTGAGTGGTCATTTCAACTTGGGTATTGCAAGAATACCAATCAACAAAGGCCTCAGCCAATTCTTCCTAGTTCTGCTTCACTGTATCCTCTAACTTAGCGTACCAAGTGGTTGTTACGCCCGACAGGATTCTTTCATACAGAGAGAGTTTCTGAGGCTTAGTTAGATCCATCGGTTTTAGAACATCCAAGAAAAGCTGAATATGTACCATAGGATCTCTAGACCCGTCGAAACGGTCAATGTGTTGCATTTTGAATCTATTTGGAAGTCTTACGGCAGCCTCAGTGTACCCATCCTCAATGTCAGGAATGGAGTTAAGGCCTTGTGCCTTTTTGAATTGCTTCTCAAGTTTAGCAATTTTTAATGAGATCAGGTCGAGCTCATTAATATCAAGAGGATAATGCCCCTCATTAGGCTACACTAGGGGTTTGAAAACTCGAGTTTGAGCCAACCCTTCTCAAGGATCCGAACCTTGCAAATTTTCAGTTGACAGAGGTAGGTCAGAGTTTTGCTGGGGGCCCAGGACTGGATGTGTAGTAGATACCCCAGATGGGCATTGCATTTCAGCATTGGTCTCATTCTGTATAGCAATTCTCTGGTTTAATGCCGCTATCATGGCCACAACTTCTTTCGGACTTTGTGCCATCGCGGATCTGCTGAGTTAGCAATTGAGGAAACGGATAGGTGTAAGTTGAGGGCTAATTGACAAGGATTTCAACCCAAGTTATACTTAACGTAGTTGAACTGGATTAGTTTAGACGAGTTTGACTCAATTGGGCTTTTTTCAGAATGGATCTTTTGGTAGTGATTGGATCTTTTCTGGATTCGGCCTTTTAGGGATCAGATAGACTGGACCTTTGGTGAATAGGTTTTTATTTCTTTTTTTTTTTTTTTTTCTGGGATTGGATGGATTGTGATGGGTTAAGGCGGGTACGCTCCTTCTCTGGCTCAGACAAACTTGGCATTGAAAACAAAATGCCCCAACAGATTAGGATACCGGGTATGCTGGTCAAAACAATGTAAGATACAATTTTTTTGGCCCTGGTTTTGGTTCGGGTATGTTTTCACCATATCAAACACAAACCCGTGGATTTTGACCCAAATATGATTCTGATATGATCCTCAAGGTTTGAAAAAAACCTCCTCAATATTAAGACTCTCCAAGGATTGTATCACACATTCCCAAAGAGTTCACATTTTGCACAAAAGCACTCAAAACACCCCTATGAGAGGTTAGGGTTACCCGGTCCTAGTTTCGTCAGGAATTAGGGTTCACTAATCAAACAAAAGCAGTTTTACACAATTACTGCATTGTGGGTGAGCAACCTGTTCTAGTTTGGAACAGTCTCTATGGCTTCCGATATGCAACTTGGCCAATTGGTCAAAAAGGGTACCTCAACAAGACTACCTAATGTACCTCTCACACCTAACACCAAGAAGTGAAAGGAGGATCAAACGGTATAATGGTAGTCCAAATCTGAGGGTTGTGTTCCCATCGTGGCAGAGCCCGTAACTGGTCAGCCTTTTGGCAAGCTTTTCCAAGCAAGCCTCCGGCAAACCGCTCAAGAATAGTAGATGGCAAACACTGTGACTTAAGCGCACCGATGCAACTGAAAATGCAAAGAAACACATAAGTGTAGATAAAACAACATATCATGAGTACAAGTAAAGTTCTTTAAATTCAAAGCAGAGTCACCAGAAACTGTGGACTCGCCTTTTTCCGTGTCCCCGCCTTTTGGAAAGGGGTTGAAAAGAAGGCCTCACAGTTCGGACTCCCGCAATTCTGAATCTAGTCTCACAAGTGCAATGTGAAACTAATAATCACCAAAGAATCCAAATCCGGCAAATCATTTTGGAAAATTGATTTTAAATCAAATAATGCAGAAATTGGACTGCTTTGCCAGATTATAGAGTCGCCACCTAAATATTTTGTTTTGGGGAAATTCAAGAAACCCTGACTCGTGCTGAAGGCCACGTGTCCGTTATCACCAAAGTTGCCTCGGCTTGAGAACTTAGGTACGAGAGAGAAAGGTCTTGAAATGAGCACCCCCGCTCGCCCGATCAAAGATCGGCCTCTACTAACCATGATATGATGTTTTATAAACATTATGTGTTCTTATTCCGATTATTAAACTAACTTTACTATGTGACGCACACAAGCAAGTATAGACTACAACGCAGGAATTGGAACAATTCAACTCATGTTTGTTTGCGAAAATAGTTTGAATTTGCTACCTCAAGTGGGCTTAAAAATGCGGATTTGCCACCAAACATAATGGGCTTGAAACATAATTTGCCACAACAAAGTGGGCTTAAAACTCACATTCATTGAATCGTTCCAATTCGAACAACAAGCCTTCATCCACAAGCATCAAGCAGTTTAGCAAGTAAGCACATAGCCTCATGGCAAGCATGCTAAACATGGCAATATGGAAATCACACTCATGTAAGTATGCTAAAGCATAAAACTCACTAAGTACTCCAAGCTAAAACAACAGCTAGTTAGAAAGATGCATGATCCTAACTATGCGAGATATCTAATACAACGCATGCAATAATGCAATTAATAGGCTCGGCTACTAATATGGCATATGCAATAATTTGAACAAGATGCGATAAACACGTATTCAAAGAATTATTGAAATTGTAATGCAGTTTGAATAATGTGCCGAGCCTCGGTGCATGCAAGACAAATGAATGGATGCAAACATACAAGCATAAGGTATGCTAATTGAAAATGCCCCTAATCTAACTATCGAAAGCTATTAAATAAAAGGGAGAAAGACATGGGGTTGGAAAACATACACACACGCACGCACACTTATTACAACATTACGCCCTCGTGAAGGAGGGTCCAAATGAAGCTAATCTAAGCTAAGTTAATTAATACAAAACAAAATAAAGAAATAGCTAAAGCTAAGCTACGTAATTATTACAACAATCAATTAACTAATCTAAGCTAATCAAATACATGTTGTACAAATTAATTAAACTAAATTAATTAAGTACAAAACCAGTTCAAAAATAACAATAGGCATGTTGTTCTAGCTAGTTAAACTTGAGACGCATCAAATGCACATGCGCACGCTCGTTTTCCACCCAGAATGCCATTGCTTTGCTGCTGACTACCTTTGTTTACATAGTTGAATTATGGTATGTTGAAAGGGCACTATTCTGAGAGTGCATCAGTGGCTGGCTGGCCACTAATGGAGGCTATCGGCCATGTGCCTGCTGCAAAAGGACACTGTCAGCCATCAATGAAAGGCTGCCGGCCACTGATGAACAACTTCATTCTGCTGCAACAAAGCACAACACAGAGCATGAAATAAGTAATTTCACAGGTTGTATGTACTGTGTACCATTCCCTATCATCAAAACATCTCCAATAAGTGGTACTCTTGGCTCCAAAACCACCAACCAAGCATTTTCAATGCATGATGGCCAAAGAACCAAGAAATACAATTTCATTGTATGCAAAAACAAAACTCAAGACCATCACCCTATCATGTGTGATCAAGGGCGAATGGAGACCAAGGAGATTGGCTCATTTCATCACTTTGAGCATGAAATGCTTCAATATTCCTTGTGTTCAATATAATGTCCGATTGAACACATACAATGCAACGCAACGCAATATGCTTATCTTGCTCAAGTTTTACTTATCACTTTTGTTTACTCATTTTAGATTACCAATCCATTCTTTAATTGATTAGTCCAAAAGGTGAGTGTCCTCTAATTGAAAGTGGGCTTAAACCACAAGCACCTTGAGCATGAAAGAGACCTCATGCCATTGATAATGAACTCCCGAAGGAATTAAACCATTAGGCATGGAATTAAACCATTAGGCATGGATGACTCAATTCCACATTCAAGCCAACAAGTGGTTTAAAGCCACTTTCAAAATAAATGAAAGAATGAAGAATAGAGGGAGATTGCAGAAATTTCAGTGCTAAAATGGAGTGCGAAATGACACTAAAACATGCATGCAACTCATGCAATTCATGTTTAAAGGCTCAAAACACTAAACTAGTGAAGCCCTTTACACTATAACTATGCAAAACACTACTCATGCATCACAAACAGCCCAAAATAGAGCCAGAGCAACCCAAATTAGAGGTAAAAAAAAACATGCTGGAAATAGGCTAAGATAAGCTACAAAAACATGCTAACTTATGAGGCAACTAGGCATGCAAACAAGACACAAGGAGGGGAGGCTAACCCCTCTAATTTTGGACTGCAAAATAAGGTTTTTACTACTGAAAATCCTTTGAAATTCAATGGTTAAAAGGCCAAAAAAAGTTGATTTAAAAACTTTGAAAAGAGGCACAAAAGTTTAACAAACTAAGTAACAAAAGGGTGAACCACCCCTAACTCAAAACGGGCCTTAAACCACCATTTTTAAACCATAAAAACAGAGATTTTTGGAGGTCAAAACCTGATTAAAAATAGTATGTAAAGATGGCAAAACAAGTATTTAAAAGAAGCTTAAAATACAAGTGTTATACCTCTTGAAGACAAGATGGAATTTAGAGCAACAAAACAAGCTAAATCAAGCCAAAATCCACTTCTAGAGCTGAAAAAAGACCTCAAGAGACCTCAGCTCCAAGGTGAGAGTGTTTGGTTTAGGGTTGATGTGCAAAAGTTTAGAGAAATTAGACTTAAGGCACAAAATAACGAGAGAGGGAGAGAGAGAGAGAGAGAGAGAGAGAGAGAGACAATTTTTGTCCTCAAAATTTTCTAACCCCCAAGTATGAGAGATAGGTCATCTATATAGAAAATGCAAATTCCCTTCACAAAGATCCAGCCACACACGTGTTAGAAGATGCATCAATCTGTGCAAACAGCTGGCACAAAATATCACAAAATATCTGCTAGAACATTGCTAAGGGTTCATTAATGGCCGTCCAGGCACATCAATGGCCGGTAGGCCAAAAGCCATGGTCAGCACCCCTCAAAAATGGTCGGCAGGCCATCACCAACCTCAATCTGAAAGGACCTAAGCATGGTCCAAAGATGAGGCAACAAGGATGCAGGGTTTGGAAAACTCAAACCTGTGGTATTCTGCCACAGACTTCAAGCACTCAGTGAGCAATCCGACTCGCCACCAGATGTACCTGCAAGATCATCCAAGTCTTAAAAGGCCGTCAAAAATGGGGTGTCTACAGCAGGGAGTCCACCTTTAGCGGCTGCAACTTGTTTGTTACAAACCTGGCGACAAATATCTCGGCCAAACCTTCCCAACTTTTCATAGTTCTTTTCGGCAACTTGTGGAACCAAACAGATGTGATTTTTCTAAAGGATGAAGGGAACACCTTGCACAGTAACTACTCATTCCTGCTATACAAGGCTATTGAATTTAAATATAAGCCGACATGAATGTTTGAATTAGATTTACCATCATAAATCTGAAACCTCAGTATGTGGAATCTCTTCAGGGCCTCGAACATGTCCAACTCTACTGAGAACGGCATTCTCGGCTTGACGAGGGATATGATCTCAGCATTATGCCACTTCCTCTGGAGGTAGTCTCTCAAGTCCTCCTTCGTCTGATCGGGTGCTCGGCTATCATCTGATTTCAGCCTTTTTGGTGCACTGCTTCCAGTGTCATTGTGTGTCCTCTTAGACTTCTCTTCATTTACTATATCAAAATACAAACCCTTCCCCTGGACATGCCGAGGTTCTTTGACATAGGTCCCCTTAGTTTGTGGCGTCTTTTACGACTCACTTCTTACTGACTCTGCTCGCCCGACATCTCGTCATAGCCGATATGAGTGCTTATTTTCCTTGCCATGCTATGGGATTACTGGGATCATTTTCTGCCCATTTTTTTGGGCATCAGTCTTGGCCGCTAGTATCGGCGTATCCTATAGTAGGAACGGTGGTTGCATCACGTTGTTTTGCATCATGAAGTTAACAACTGACTGTAGGTCTACCAACTTGTTTGCAATTCATTTCATCTCATTGACCTTTTTCAAGCATATATCCTTCCATACTTGGAGGTCACTTTCATTGTAATACTCATCTCGGCCAGCTTTTTTCGGGGTGTTACCCTCTTTGCTGACATCCTTCTCCCCTAGATTTGGATCCTATGCTCCTTCATTGCGGTTTTCTTCCTCGACGTTGAGATCTGCATGCTCACCATTCTCACTGTAGATGTCATCCCCAATCTTTTCTTCCTACCCGTTGTTGGCCATCTATTCTCCTTAAGTTCCCACAGACGGCGCCAAATTGTGGGTGTTGATTTTTGACCACACAACCAAATGGAAAACTTAGCTGGAAAGCACCGGTAGAATAAATTAAGCCCAACAACCTGCACAAGAAGATGAGAATCCAACGGTGGTTCATCCACCCGGGGGCACTCCGACGATCAAGTCAATAATCAATATCTCTCAAAGATAGCAAATTGTGCTTAAACTTACAAGAAAGAACTTACCTTTGACCCACAAGGGTGCCTTGCTTTTATAACCAACAGTGACCTGACTACTTTAGAAGCCTCACTTCAATGGACTTAGACTCAATGCTCATCTTGGACCCTCAGTTGGATAGGGATAAACTCTCCTTGAGCCATATCTCTATCTAGACTGAGATCCTCCCTGTTCTAGGACTCTTGTCCCTTATCTGTTTACCTTAGATTCCGGTATCTTTACAGATAACTTCGGCCCTGCTGAGATCATCTAGGTAGCGTGACCAAGCCACGTAGTACCTCGGCTGATACTTCGGCATCACCTTAGCCACGTGCTATCATTCACAAAATACTTCCCCACATATGTCATTTTGGTCAGACAATTTGATGAAAGATTCATCCACACCTAAGGTTTTGGGAAAATAGTTAAGCTAAGCTAATAATTTTCCCAAGCTAATAACCAGCCTAAGATAAGAAAAGAGATAAAATAAACAAATTCAAATACAAAACAACCAAAGTAAACATCAAAATTTAGTAAATTAAGCCCTGAAAATAATTATTATAAAAAATAGCAAACATAAAATAATAAAAAAGAAAAAGTAAATAAATTCAACCCCAAGTATATATATAACAAAATAATTATAAAAAAATAGCAAAAACATCAATTTCAACATCAACAACCATACAAAGAATGCAAAGCATTAAAAATGACTTGTTTTTATCAAAATGCCCTGGGAAGAGATATTACAAAACATTACTTAATAAAACAAAATAAAGACTACACCACAGGAAATTCGCCTTTTAGCAGCGTTTTTAAAACGCTACGAAAAGCCTGAAAAACGTCGTAATTGTTATAGCGACGTTTAATATTTTCATCGCGGATATGGCCGCCGCAATAGCTTTCCAACGTTTGAAAAACGTTGCTAAAAATATTAGACGGCGTTTTTGAAAATGCCGCAAAATCTTTGACATCCGTCTCACCTTCCATCCCAAATTAACGTGTGATGTCACAATGACATCATTTAAAAAACGCCACTTATTTTATTTTATTTTATTTTTTATTATTTGTCCTCCTGCTGCTACAAGAAATTAGTGTGTACAATGGCGTCATTTAGTGGCATTTTTTCCAAAAATGCCGCCCTTTCTTTCTTTTCTTTTTTTTTGGGGCTCTGATATTTCTCTGTGCTGCTGCTGCTAGAAACTGAATTCACAATTTGGGATGTCATGTTTTATGTTTGCGCTATGCAACCAAACTGCTAGATTTGTATGCAACTAGGACCCCAAATTTTCTATTTCTTTGCCTTTTTTCTGGTCATCTGCAGTGACCAACTAGTTCAAAAAGTTGGGCTAAAATCCAACCAGTGAAATTTGTGCTTAAGCAATGTATAAAGCTAGTGATCATGTGCCCCTTGGCACTTCTTCAATTAAATTATCAATACAAACATCTAGTAGGCAAACATCAAAAAAACAAGTCAAATCTACTACATCAGTGATATCATTAGTTAGTCAAGACCATGATTGTACAATGCATACCCATTCCTGGTTTACAGTTTCAGAAGAAATTCTTAAGTAGAGCATTATATAAGGATTCAAGTTCAGATCAGCAGCCATCAAATTCTTCAATCTTTTTCCACTTATTTCTCAAAAAATCTTCAACTTCCTTCCTCTATGCACATAATTTATTCAAGCGTTGTACTTCAAACATCAATGTATTCAAGCTAGCCTTCAATCCAGCAACTTCTCTTTCCTTGGCCCAAACCTACAACTACACAAAGATAAAAAGGAACTACTAAGACACAAGCTCTTGCTGGTCAACTTCCAATTCAAATTGTAGATTAAGCTTGAAATGATGAAATTGGAGATGGAAATAACTGATGCAATAGACTTTTCCAAGCTAGTCAATAGGTTCATAATTAAAAAATAAAACAAATTTCTCTGGTAACTGAAGTTATTGCCATTTTAGAATGCCTACGCCTTAGGTAGCAATGGCAAGCCAGGAAACCTCGTCATAGGATGCCCTTGTTGCACCCTAGGGCTCTTTAATGTTCAAGGATAGAATTAGATGAAGATTGATCTATTTTCAACTATTATTGAGAGACATCATAGAAAAAATTTAGTACCAATTCAACTATTTGACAAAGACCAAGACCATATTATTTATTAAATCAAAAGCAACCATATTAAAATTTTCATTTTTATTCTTCTTTCTTTTTCTTAGAATAAGATATCACAGGTAATCATATCAAAAACATAATGCATATTCACTCACAATATGAATTTCAAGTATCTTTGGGAAATGTGCTGGTTTTGGGCAGATGACATGAATGGATGCTCACATGAACTTGCTATTTTGTTTATTTATTTATTTCACTTACCATTAATTGTAATGGTATCTCACCATTCACAGCCATTAAAATAATTGACGTGCAATAAAGCTCCAACATAATTGACTTGCAACCGAAAAGTTTAGGCATAATTTGGTTAGGAGAATACCTTTAAAAGTGCAACAAAATCAGGAGATCGATGGAATGCAGCAAGTATGAATTCTAAGAGCCTCTTTTGAACCTACATGTATAAATCACAATGTATTGTGAATGTTTCAAGTATAAAAATAATTTCCGCATTTAGATAACAACTAGAAAAGATATGTGATGTAGTATCAAATAAAAAAGGGACAGTTCTAGCCGGCATTTGTCCTGTCTACTTCTTCTTCTTCTTCTTCTTTCCTTTCTTTGATATGTGAATGGCATTTGATAAGAAAAAATAACATGAATAAAATGTCATATTGAAAATTTTATAATTAACTATTTACTCACTTCCTTAGATGAACGATGGTAATTAAACGATGAGGTATATGCATGGGATTGTTGTTGTGAATGCACATGTGTAGAAGCTGATGCAATAGGGCCACCCATGGCCTGTTGAGACTCCAATTGCTCTATTCGTGCTTGTTGAGCTTGGATTGTGCTTTGCATATCCATTTGTACTTTCTGTTGATTAAACATAGCATTCATTATCTCCTTCATTTGCATCTCCATTTGAGCTTTATATTGGTTAAGTTGCTCTTGGAATTGCGTTTGGATGAGGCGAGTTTGTTCTTGTGATTGCCTATATCCACCTCCAAAGACATCTGTTGGAGAAGAAAGACCATCAATTAGCAATATCATCATCATATGAGGTTGCTTCATGCACAACCACGATGGCAAATTATAAAGTATCGCAATAACTGACCAACTGCTATAAGCAACATTCATTGCTTTGAATGGATTAAATCCATCTGCTGCTAAACCCAGTCTGACATTGTGAGGCTTACTCGCAAACTTGGGATACAAAGTATCAAAAATTTTCCAGAGAGGAGAGTCAGCGGGATGTCTCATTTTGCCATCATGAATTCGGCCATCTACATGCCATCTCATTAATGCAGTAGTTTTGGATGACATGAACAATCTTTGAAGCCTTGGAATCAAAGGAAAGTATCTCACAATCTTCTGGGGAATTCTTTGTTGCTTCTTTTTATAATCATTTTTCTCACCCTCAAATTGTTTGTGTCTAGGCGTCTGACACACTATGCAATCATCCCTACTAGCTGTCTCCTTCCAATACAGTGAGCAATCTTTTGGGCATGTATGTATCTTATGATAATCAAGGCCCATTTCTCTAAGGAGTACCCTCGTTGCATAGAACAACTTCGGCAAAGTTTTACCTTTTAGGAATGCATCCTTCAAAAGTTTAAGCAACATCGTGAAAGACTTGTTGCTCCATCCACTAAAGCACTTGATATGCAATAATCAAAAAACAAATGAGAGCGTTGAAAACTTGTGACACTTTAGATACAACTCTCTTTCGGCCTCCTTCAATAAATTGAAAAAACTTTTAGTTTTCTTATTCAGGCCTAGTTTGATGTTAGAACTTCCTGTCTCATTATTAGCAAGATGAACCAAGCTTGGTGGAGGAAGTCTAAACCCCTCATATATTATTTCATCGACTTCATCGCCATCATTCAAATCATTGACATTCTCATTTAATGGCACAGACGCTGGTAAATCTTCCCCGTGAAAAATCCATCTGGTGTAGCTTGGAAGAAACCCATTAACCATTAAATGTTTCCTTAAAAGGTCTTTCTTTACTAGTTTGACATTCCGACACCGTTTACATGGGCATGTGACTTCATTTGATAGAGGATTATTTTGGCATGCAAGTTTAACAAATTCCTTAACCCTTTCTATATATTCTAGGTGCAACTTATGTTGATTTATCCAATTTTTATCCATTTGACTTCGTCTTACACTACAAATGTCACTGTCAAATCAACAAAGTTCAAAATTATTATTTCATTTTAATTATTCTTAACCTCAATTAAGTACCTTATAATGCATGCGACATGACACCATTCACCTCTAACTCTTCTCTAATTGGTTGGTTCATC
Organism: Camellia oleifera; assembly: GCA_022316695.1. NCBI lineage: Eukaryota > Viridiplantae > Streptophyta > Magnoliopsida > Ericales > Theaceae > Camellia > Camellia oleifera. Next base: position 55,008,835 of record CM039312.1, on the reverse strand, counting down.
CTACTTTCTCATTCAGGAATGCACAGTCTATATTGTAAAAAGTAACTCATACCGCTCTATCCATCTCTAACAAAATTTCAGTAACATCTCTCCATGGTTCTCCAAGTACACTACACTAACTGGGTGTATTGCTACGCCTTGTCTAGTATGCACCAAGAGAACATGGAGAGCTACTACACGAAATCTCTACGAGATAGACTACATTTAAGCAGTAGAACTACTAATTGCAACATAGACTTGTGCTCTTAAACTGTCCAAATTGGACAATCCAAGAAGAGCCTCATCAAAGATGACTAGGTATTTCTAATGAAAATTCTTGGACGGATCTAAGGCTATTTATGCATGCATGGATAATTACTTGCTAAATTAACAACTGTCATGATTTTTGCATCCCGGTGGTGCAACTTGAATCAACACTATCAAGCATACTAGAAGCATTTCTAGCATGAAGGATATTAAGGAAGAAACCAAAAGTTTCTACAATGCTCTTGATATATTGTGATATAGAACTTCATCAAGATGACTAGGTATCTCTAATGAAGATTCTACAAGAATAACCAGATTATCCTGATTGATCACAAAGTAAAAAATTCCATGATTGCAGTTGATAGCACATTACAATGGCAAGTACTAGATATTAGGGATGCTTCATTTAGTTTGTTCTTGTACTCACAAGTAGGCAACAAGTTCTCACTACTAGATGAACACCCACACATACCATTATATTTTACTAGTGTTCTATTTCATTTCTATAGCACTATTTTTGTGTCCCTATCAAGGCCCAAAAAGGAAATTGTGTAGACAAGGGTAGATTTCAAATTACTTAACAAAAAATTATGATAAACAATAGAAATTCAAAATCATAATGTTACACATGCTTGGCATCAATCAATAGTTTTGAATACTGTTATGTCATCCTCTTGTGATCTATCATAAATTGTATATGCACAAACACAAGACGAACAAAGTATGCTCAATTAGAATGATGAAATGGGGATGCCCAAATTTGCTCTTAAATATTCCATAATGAACAATGTTTCATGCTAATCCATCAAAGATGAAGATTCTCTACTGAAGATTCTAATGAAAATTACAAGCACAAAAAATATAGACCAAGCACACTTGCCAAACAGATAATTAATTGCAAACATCCAAATACTCTCATACATTGTCACTTTGAGATCATGAGACCATCTATAGTATGAACTATCTAATCCCAAACTATCTTGCAAATCAATTACCACCCCCTCTCAAAAGTAATGTAAAACAAACAAATCTACAAAATCTTAAATTAGAGAGTTAATTGATTTGAAAAACAAACAAAACTATCAAAGAATTAATTGCTTTGAAAAATGTACCTAAGATGAAGAGCAAGAGAGATTGATCTGGTTCAACGATCTAATCTGATCTAATATGAGAATGAAAAATTGCTTCTTTTTCACCTAAAACTTGTTACATAACACAATCATTAAAAATCATGCTTAGAGGATTGGCGAAGAAATTTTTTGGATAATTGATAATATGTGATCATCATCAAGACATCATTAGAAACATTAGACAGCCAGAAACAAATGGCATATTAAAATCATTGCATAAACAGAAACAGTCAACAATTTAACTCTTAGATGGTGATCCACTCAAGAGGAAGAAAATGTAGTTTTCTTAGTAGGCTGCATGCCAACACATGGATGGATATTTTCAGTCAAGAAAAAAGATTTGTAGCTCGAATCCCATCCTCCCCGAATCCCCCGAAAGCCCAAAACGACGTCGTTTTGGGCTTTCGTTTTTTTTTTTTTTTCTTTTTTCTTTTTTCTTCCTTTTTTCTTCCTCCATTGTTGAGTCTGCAAGCTCGGAGGGAGAGAAAGAGAGAAGGAAGAAGAGGGCTACGACCTCGCCGCCCGCCGTCGGCCCAGCCCCGGTCATCGCAGCCCAGCCCCGCGTCGCTGCCCAGCCCTGCCGTCGCAGCACCACCGCCGTTGCCTCCGGCCCCGCCCCCGCCACCTCCCACTGGTATGGCCCCCTCTAGTCCCTCCTTCCTCCTCCCCCTCCCCCTCCCCCTCCCCCTCCTCCTCCTCCCTCCTCCCTTCTCCTTCTTCTTCTCCGTTCTTTGATCTGCAAAAAAAAAAAAAAAATTCAAACGACGTAAAACGACGTCGTTTTCGATTCGGGGGATTCGGAGGGGCCTCCATTCGAGCTACAAATCGCGGTTGTTTGAGTCAATAATAAGAGTCTAGAAAACCTAGGTACCACAATACCATCAACATTGTACTTGGTTACATAAAAAGATGCACCACATTTATTAATCATATACTTGGATTAAATAGATAAACAAGAATTTGGGCCATGGAATAACAATAAAAGCTTAGTCAAGAACTTTTATAGGAAATTATCTGTGAAAGCAGTATATCAATTATCGCATCTCAAATAGAATATTTTGTAATACAAAAAATTAAATTAATTATAATCTAAAAAGCAAAATATTACTCGATAAGATGTGATAAAACACCAAACTCGAACACAAAATTATAAGCACAAAGATGAAGATTCTCTAATAAAAATTCTAATGAAAAATATAAGCACAAAAAATATAGCCCAAGCACACTTGCCAAACAGATAATCAATTGCAAACATCCAAATACTCTCATACATTGTCATTCTGAGATCATGAGACCATCTATAGTATGAGCTATCTAATCCTAAACTGTCTTACAAATTAGAGAATTAATTGATTTGAAAAACAAAGAAAGTAATGAAAAACAAACAAAACTACCAGCAGATTTGATCGATCTGGTTCAACGATTTGATCTGATCTAATCTAAGAATGAAAAAATTAGAGAGTTAATCAGTAGATTTGATAATGAGAAAGTAGAGCAACAGAGATCGATCTGGTTCGAGAATGATATTGATTATCTGCGATTTGATGAAGAACAAATCGATTTTGAGTTCGAGTTTGATGAAGAGACTGATCAAAGCCCTCTAGCAACAGATCCATGAAGAGCAACAGAGATCGAGAGTTCGACGAATATACAATGCAAAATCTGCAATCGAGCAAGCGAGAGAGAGTGTGTGTGTGTCTTTGATCTGGTTCGATGAATATCAGTCGAGGGCTTTGGAAGAGATGTATGAGAGAGAGAGAGAGAGAGAGAGAGAGAGAGAGAGAGAGAGAAAGACTAAGCTGTAGAAGAGACACATAGAAAGTGAGAGACAGAAAGTGAGATACGGAGTATGGACGGTGTCAATATACACACCCAATATGACGCCGTTCAACTGAAATCAAAGACAACGTTTTGAAAACGTTGTCTTTAATTCATCTATAATGGCGTTTCCCAAAACGTCACAAAAAAAACGTTGCAGTAGGCCATTTTTCCTGTAGTGTTAGAAGATGTTAAACAAAACAATCACTAGTTGTCATTCTGGTTAGACATCAGTGAAAGATTCATTCACTTGCAAAAAGTAGAGGGAAAAAAAAAAAAAAAGAAAGACTTTGGCTTTGGCAAAATAATTAAGACAATCAAATAACTAGCCCATGCTAATAACTAACCTGAAAATAAGAGATAAAATCATCAAATTCAAAGCAAGTATAAACCAAATTTAGTGAATTCAGCCGCCCAGATATAACAAAATAATAATAATTATGAAAAAAGAGATAAAATATCAATTTCAATACCAATAACCATACAAAGCATGCAATACAACTTCTTTGATCATAATGCCTAATATTACAAAACATTGCTTAAAAAGAAGTTTACAAAAGCCATCACTGGCAAACATTCTGGTTAGACATCCCGTGAAAGATTCATTCATCCAAAAGCGGCAGAAAAAAGAGGTCTTTGGCTTTAGAAAAATAGTTAAGACAAGCTAATAACAAGCCCAAGCTAATATATAGCCTGAAAACAATAAGAAATAAATTCATCAAATTCAAAATGCTGCTCCAAATTCCAAAAAGGGGACCTCAACAAATCGACCATGGGTCCCAGCAAAGGAGGAGAAGGGCAAATGGGGTTTTGCGATGTTGAGGTCAAACGTGTTGGCAACTTCACCATTGGATCAATAGAATGAGGATCTATTCAAAAAAATAAAAAAGGCAAGTAACCAAAATCAAAATTTATATCAAAATTGGGTAATGGATACTTGGTTTTGTTTGGGATGTGGGTTAATTTTTATCATTATTTTAGTCTAGAGTTAAAATGTCTCATTTATGATAGGTTTTTTGATTTTTTTAAATTTTGTGAGAAAAAAAATGAAATGATTATGATTTAGATGTGATATTTTGTCTTATTAACTTTTTAATTTATTTTATTTTTTTAATTTATTTTATCTTTTTGTGATTATTTTAATCAAAAAAAAATCTTTTATTTTTTTTTTATGCCAAACGAGCTCAAAGTTTGTAAATAGAAATGGTGGCAGTATTTTATTGTCTCTTCTTGAGCCTCTAATATCAAAGTTTTTTTTTGTAGGTGGTTTTAATTACTCTTTTTTTATAATTATTTTAGATGGTCCTCCAATATCAAGGTTGAGAGACCAATCGTGTAACCACGTGCCCTACAATGCTAGTGGTATGGAAATATGAATTGTGAATTAGTGGTATGGAAATATGAAGTGTGATTATCAATTCACAATTAAACCTTTTGTTTATTGTTTTGTCATGTAAGAGAATGTTGTCTAATTTTTATTGTTCTTAGGCAACAAAAGTTTTCCAATAAGAAAACAAAATAATAAAAAAATTAGTGTGGATTGTTAATTTAATTGAAATGCTTTTCGATTATGACATTTAAAATTCATATCATATATAATGAATTTTTATTCGTGACTATAATCCAAATCCAAGTGAGTCACTAGTTTCTACTAAAGATTAATTCCAAAAACTCAAACAGAGTAAGAAATCGAGGACATTGAACTTATTAATTGAATTTTAAAAAAAAAAAAGTTTCAAAATGCAAAATGAGTTAGAGAAGAAAGTAGAATATACGGAGTTGGTTGGGTAATTAGGCACGGGTACCTTGGCTATTATCAATAAGTTGCCGGTTGTGCGATTGATTTCGACAGACCCATCAAACTAATGAGCTTGTTCCATCTCCCTCTACCCGAATAGAAACTGTAACCAATTGCCTGCCCTCTCTCTCTCTCTCTCTCTTTATCTATCTCTCAACACAGATTTTTACTGGATTAAGGTCTAGTTTGATAACATTATTTTTTAGTTTAAAAGTTAAAAAATTATTAAAAAAACTAAAATAATTAGTAATTTATATAAAAAAAGTTAAAAGTTCTCTTTTTTTTTAGTTTTTACACATCTTTTCATAAAAAATTAAAAATTCATCTCAAATATATTATTTTTTTATATCATATTTTAATCAAAAAATTAAAAAATTACTAAAAAAATTTATTCCCAAAGGAAGCATAAAAATCCTCTACTTTCTTGTCTCAATACATTACTAGTAATGGCTCACACAAGAATTTTTAAGCATATAAATCTCGAAACATAATCAAATAGCTAGTCTAACTATTTTAAATGCTATTTTAATAATGTGGTCTAATTCATTTGAAAACTATTTTAATAGCTGACTATTTGAACCTAATTAAAATAATTGTATTTGGGAGGATAATTGAATTTATTTATAATTAGATATAATATTTGTGTGAAAAAAAATAAAATTATTATAAACTTGATATGACATTTTATCTTAGGTCTCGTTTGGAAACATGTTATTTTAGTAACTTTTTATCTTTTTGGTTAAAATATGATATAAAAAACTAATATATTTGAAATGACTTTTTAGTTTTTTAACGAAAAAATGTACAAAAAGTAAAGAGAAAATAAAATTTTTAACTTTTTGATATAAGGTCTGGTTTGAGTAGTTCAAAAAAAGCCAAAAAGTCAAAAAATTACTTAAAAAGTTAAAAAGTTATCACTATTCATCTAAAAAAAATATTAAAAAAATAATTTTATACATAATGTTGGTCAAACAACTCTGACAGCAAAACAACGAGCTAACTTGTGGGGAAAATAGAAGTTATTTAGGTGTACAAATATCACAGTATTATTCGGCTTGTAGGAGCCCATCATGGGTCTCTTTTTAATAATCTGAACCGTTAAATGTTTAGAAATTATCGAGTACTATATATTTGTAAAAAATCACATTTATCAGATATCGGTAACTATATGATCAAATCAAAAATAATTTTATAAAATAGATGGTGTCATAGTTAACGGTTGAAAACAAACTAATCCGATCAGATAGCTATCGATATCCGATTAATCTGGTTTTTTATAAGAATATATTACTCGATGAGTTCTACATATTGAACGATTTTGATTAGAAAAACGGGATCCGTGGTGGGCCCTCACGAGCCGAACAACACCTCCAATTCAATGGCCAAAAAGTAGGGAATCATCTCCCAAACAACACTCTGCCAATGCTGTAACCTATTGTACAGCCTATTCTATCCAATCTTCTCCTATATATTAATTTATATAATTTTTAATACATATTTTTTTATAAGAAGTCAAAAAATTGATCTAAATATTCATATTTTTTTTCCCAATATTTTAATCTAAAAAAATAAAAAATACACTTATTTAAGACACTTCCAACAATCCATTTTTACAAGTCAAATTTAAGTAGTCTTGTGAAAGATTTTGCTGTATCCAATTTTTTTTTTTCTTGGTTCCTGACAGCCATCAAGCACTACGAGGTCCACCCTGTTAGTTAGGGGTGTACTCGTTTCAAATTGGTTCGATTCCTAGACATTTAAGAACCAATCTGGACCGTCGGTGCTTGTACAACTAGTCGCAATAATGCAACCACAGGGGTGCTTTCAGGAAGGAAAAACAGAAAGTCAATTTCTAATTTTTTAATCATTTTAAATTATATCACTTTTCATATTTTTTATTCATAAAAAAATAAAATAAATTAAAAAAATTAAAAAATTAATTTTTTATCAACTTCTCAAAATACCACACAAAACACATATCTGAACTACATATCATTGAGGAATAGAACTACAGATCAAGCACAACAAAATAAAACATGTGAGAAGAACCAAGAGAATATGGCCCTGTTTGGTAGAGCTGTGGGAAAATGCTTATAACTTATGCCTAAACAGCTTATAGCTTATAACTTTCAGTTTAAGCTGATTTCCAGCTTATTCTTAAAGCATCTCTTGCCCAACTCAAAGAATAAGCTGATTTTTGATTTCCAAAAAGTTATAAGCAATAACTTATAAGCTAAACCAAATACATCAAAATAGCTTAAATTAAGCTGAAAGCTGAAATAAGCTGTAATTAAGCTCTGCCAAACAGGCACTATGTACAACAATAAAAAAGAGAGCCCAAAATTTAAGAATTGATGAAACCAAAAAACTATATACTCACAAATTGGAGCAAACATTCCCTAAACTGATCACAATTAAGAACAAATCTAACTTCAAAACCATAGACAGGTTAAGAATTTAAGTGGCCGACTGTGACAGAAAAATATGGAGGTACTAGTGAGATGAGAGAATAAGAGCAGTGAGGCTATAACAGAGGCTTATATTTATGGGTGGTGATTCATCTCACTAATTTTTTGATCACTAATAACACTAATAGATTAAAAAAAAAAAAACTCAAGCTAAAACATCACATCACTTTGGTGGGACTCTCTGTGCCACATCATTAGTGATACTTTAGTGCTCCCAATTTAGAGCTCTAAAATATTATTGTATATTTATAGCACTTTGAACTATTTTAGAAAGATGGAAATAAACCCCCTCTTTTTCTTTTTGGCGCGCTTATTTTCTTACTTTTTAACTTATGTCCAAAATTATTTGGAAAGATGAAAAAAAGGTTACTTTTTTAACTTTCTTCAAAAAAATATTTTTATATATCGTCACATCAATAGGTAAATAGATAGATTAATCATATTATTTTCATAAAATTATATAAAATTGGAGTTTTCTTAGGTGTGCAACCCACAAAAGGTGTAAGTGGGTTGCACACCATGTGCCACTCACACAAAAGGTGTAAGTGTAAGGTGTAAGTGTAAGGTGTAAGTGTAAGTGGAAGGTAAAAATGAAATGTATAAGTTGCACACCATGTGCCACTTACACAAAAGGTGTAAGTGCAAGGTAAAAAAGGTGTAAGTTTAAGGTGTAAGTGAACACAAAAAGGTGTAAGGTGTAAGTTGCACACTATAGCATTACCCTATAAAATTACATAAAATTACAACTTTATCCTATTACTCTTTCATACACAAAAGAGTATTTTCATAATTTCTAAAGTTAAGTTATTTTTAACGTATCAAATGATATTTTTGCTCAAATAAGTTGGTTTTTGACTTTTCAAAAATAAGTTAAAAGTCAATTTTTTTTTTTTTTTTTGTCTTTCCAAAATAACCCTTAAATACAGTGTTCGAGTCAGTTCGAACTATTGCAGTTCTTTGCATGCAATCTGTAAACCAAACCGTATCCGTTCTCAATTTTTTAACACTAGAATCGGTCTGGTATTTTGTTTATTATTATTTAATGCGAGTTGTTTTCTTATCAAAAAAATATATATATTAAAATAATCATATTTTATTTATTAAAAAAATATTATAGTACTGACAATACAAAGATATATTTATAATTTATGAGAGTTTTGAGATACAAGAACGGTTAGTGTTAGGGATATAACTTGGGCGGGTTCAGTCGGGTTGGGAGGTTATTCAAACTCAATTTAAGTTGTGTTGAGATCTGTCCAGGCCCAACCAGGCTCGAATTGTAACCCGAGATTATCTGCCCAAACCCGACCCAAGTTAAACTCGAGTTGCTCGAGTTGCCCAAATTGCTCGATTTGTCCGAATTGTAAATAAATTTTAGGTTTTTTTAATTATTTTTATTTTAGCAGTTATATTATTAAATTATTAAAATTTGACTTTATTTACATTTTTTTTATTATAGAAAATCATTAATACCATCAAAACAAATAATTTATATAATGTAAGAGAGATGCCACTATAGTAGTGTTTACAATTTATGAGTGAGAATAATAAAATTAAAAAAAAAGTAAGATTTTATGTTATTTGTATATATAATATATATTCAATATGATTTAATAATCTAAATTACTTTAATATCATGTAATGACTAATAATTTTTATATATGCATATATATTTAATATTTTTATATATTTATATATGTATAATTCGAGTTTCGGATTACTCGGATTATTTGACGTCTTTGCCAAGCCGGCCCAAATTTAATTCAAAATTTTGAATTTTTGCTCAAATTCGTATCGAATTTGAAAATATCTTATTTAAATCCTAAAAAAATTCGGGTTAACTTCAGGTTACTTGAGTTGAATCCGTTCAAATTGCACACCCCTAGTGAGTGCTTAAAAAACAAAGCAAGACTCTCTCTCTAAGAGAGCCAGTGTTCCCTCAAGGTGAGGTGTATTGTCTATTGTGTAGGGTTCCTGTCTGGGTTTCAAGGTGAAGTTGTTTACTTGGTTCTGTTCATAGTTCTAAATATCGGCCGGTACGGTACGTATCGGCCGATTCGTACCAAAAAATCATAGCACCGATTCGGATATTCACCGGTATACCGGTGAGAACGAAATTCACAGCCATAGCGTCCGAGTCCCGGTACGTAGTGGCATGAATCCGATATATGGGCCGATACGGGCCGATACAGTCCGATACAGTCTTTGTTTCTGTTGTTGTGCAGCGGTGTGAACATTGTCTCTGTTTTTCTTCTTGATGTGTGCTCTGTTTCTGGTTTTTTTTTTTTTTCGTCGATCTAAAGCTGAAGGTAGAGAGTTTGGCTTCTGGTCAACATTTTGAGTGAGAGAGAGAGAGAGAGAGAGAGAGAGAGGTGGTTATATTATGGTATGAAAGTTTGAAATTGAAGTGGATATACATAGAGGTGGATTGGGAGTCTGAGATTGAGATGGGTGAGAAGAGAGAGGTGCTTGGGTACATGGAGGTGCATGGGTATACGGTGGATTTGTAGATTCAAATGTTTAAAGTTTTTTTTTTTGTTTTTTCTTCTTCTTCTATTTATTTGTTTAAACACTTATACCTGTATTTATATTAATATATATATATATATATATTTTTTTTCTTAGTACAAGAAAAAATAAATATTCAAATCAATTTTTTTATTAAAAATTCAACATATGCCAAAAATAAACACATATTATTTAGTTGAAAATGAGTCAAAAATGTTCCTACATAACGAAATTTTGATTAAAATGTAACAAATTAAAGTTAAAATAGTCAAAAAAAATGCATAAAATTTAGTTTTAGGGAGATTGTTAATGATTTTTAAAATTTCACGGCCCCGACACCCGATTCCTGATACGTACCGACCGATACTACCGATACCGATACTCCGCAATCGATACCGTTACGTTAGTCGATACCGCGATTTCGAACTATGGTTCTGTTACTTTTTTTGAGGGTTGTCGGTCCATATAAGGCAAGCATCTAAGTTGTTCCTTGTTTCTTTTAGGGAGTCTTACTGCACTTTCTTGGTGTGGACCCCGAAGTTATGGGTGGATTTGTTGAGAGTAGGTTATGGCGTTTTCTTTATTACGTGAAGGGGGTGGATAGATAGTAGCAGAATCGAAGTGGGGAGCGAATTTTCTAAGGAAATGAGAAGTTTGCATCCTCATCAAGCATTTGTACCACCTCTTAGACATCACGACAAGTGTGGGTTAAGCGTGGATATGGAGGACCCTACATGGAATTCGGAACGTCATGAAATGGAACGCTGTTTGATTGGGTATGTTCCAAATGTCCATTTTGTTTCTTATGTGATGTAACTCCACATCAATGATATATAGAATTTGGAAGGGGCTATGTTTGTATACAGCATGAGCAAGAATTTTTTTGTGTTTCTGTTCGAACATGAGCAGGACATGCACCGTATTGCGGAGAATGGACCATATGCCATTGATGGCGCATTGTTAGTAGTAGACTATTAGAAGCCTGATGTGATCATGGAAAGCTTGGTGATGGAGAAAATGGTAGTATGAGTTAAGTTGTATGGTTTGCCCTTGGAATGTTTTACGGAAAAAACGGGGTTTAGACTAGGACGAGAGATTGGCGAAGTATGTAAGGTTGATCTTGATACACTTATGCCCCGCAATATTCAGTTTTTACGGGTTCGGGTATGGATTCCAATTGATTAACCACTAATCAGTTGTTTCTTTTTGAAGTTTTGTGATGGACATCATCAACGGAACACTTGTAGTTATGAACGACTTTGTCGGGTATGTCGAAATTGTGGAAAAGTGGGGCATACACAAGGTCACTATCCTTTAGCATTTCATGAAGCTCAGCGCGCTTTAGATGAACGTATTGGCGAAATGGGAAGAAGGTTAGGAGCTTTGATTATATTCCAAGAAAATCAATCAATGTATACGTCAAGAATAAGAGCTAAATTAATGCACATCCAGACTGAAGAACTACTAGAGTGTTTAACACGGCCCAGAATTTGATTTCGGAAGTTATTAATGATCATGCAGTAGGGGTTGACGAAGATATGACGATGTTGAATGTGGATAATTTTGCGTTAGGAAAGAGATTGGGAACATGGGTTGCAGCAAGTTCGTTCTGCAAGTGAAGATGATCGGTAAGGGAACATGTACGGTTCAGAACAAGGAAGTGTCCTGCACAGGGCAGTGATGCATCAAGCCGTACCATCAACGAATCCAAGTAGCTCCGAAAACTGAATTCTTTTGAGTCTGGGTCAAGAACAGGTGGAAACGGTAGGTGAATTGGAGTTACTATGGAATAAATGAGAATATGACTTGGCATCAATAGGTATAAATACCGCTCACTTATTGATTGATGGAGGTAGCGATGTGATGGTTTCACCGTGTGAAGATGAGAGAAGGAATCAATTTGAGCAGCTTACTAATGAGCTGGGATAAGAGTTCATTAATAATGATGATGAGGAGGTGGATCTAGCTCTTAAAAGAGAAGGATTGGGCTCCAGGCTAAATTTCCCCTTGGAAGAGGCCCAACTGGTTAATCGGTCTTTTCAGATAACAAGGCCCTTAAAAATGATGGACTCAGTGAGAGTTCACAACCTATCTCTTCGATAGTGAGTCTCTCTCAAGGATATGGGTCACAGGCTGGGCCAAGTCAAGTGGAGGAGTTCTACTCAGGAACAAATGGGCCACTAAAAAAGAAGAGAGAAATAGAGGTGGAATCAGGGTTGGTCCTCGCCTATGATACAGAAGTGGTGAAGGGTGAAGATGAGTCTGGTGGTCCACTATGGAGAAGGTCGAGCACACACATGTTACATGGATCTGGGGGTGTTTCTGATTTAGTGTGTCTTCCTCATTATCTGGGATACTTCAAGCGACAAAGATTTTAGTCGTTTGCGGTAAGGGCTACGGCAAAACTAGCTGCAGCACCATGGAACTAGAGTAGTGTCACAACGACGTGAGCAGGTGGAGGTGTTTGTACGGCAGTGAAGAAAGCTACAAAAATGAATGGTTAGTAGCAGATGCTTTCAGGATAGGATTGATGCGGAGACTCATTCTTGGAACAGATTTGACTATAGGGAAAGGAGTACAAGACGAGGGAGGAAGAGAGGGTCTACTGCATATGGTAAAAGAAGCACTAGAGGTTCAAGGATCTGAATCGGGCTATGATACAGAGGTCAGTTCACCTGAAATTCGTGAGCCATATCAGTCAGAGCGTTTGAATTGGGAAGAAATGGACAAGCTCTATGTGGAGATAGAGACTGCGAGGATGATGGAGTTGGCTATTAAATTATTGGAGGTCAATCAAAGAGAGGTTTTGCAGGGAGTTCCGGATCCTCTCCAAACCTTCCTCCAGTCAATAGCCAAGATTTGGCCACGTCAGCCCTAACCAACTCTATGGCTCAGATCAGATTAACTAACCAAAAAAAAAAATTTAAATTTCATTCAACACAGCAAAGTAAAACAGAGCTTCCTGAAATTGTGTTCGGCGGCGAACGAACATCGACGGCGACGGCGACGGCGACGGCTCGATGAACGAACGAACACAAAGCACCATCGGGCAGCGAACATCGACGACTCCTTTTCGAGTTTCTCCCTCTATTTATCTATCTCAACAATACATATATTTTGTTACACATATTCATTGAAGAATAAACAGAGCTAATCCTTGAAATTCTTGCCCTCCAAATATCCACTTGCCTCCATTACTTCTCATCTCCCATATATATATATATATATATATTCATATAATTTCTTTGTTTTGTTCATTCCCCTCTCTCTCTCTCTCTCTCAATACACAGAAATAGAGCAATCCCAAAAACACCTTCTTTCAAACAAACCACAAATGCCCTCTCTCAATGGTGCATGATCAGAGATATCACCCATTGAAGAAGGGTTTAAAGGTTATTGTGTAGGAGAGGAGTTACAGAGTAGCCTTGTGGGTTTAATCTAAGAGTAGCATTATGGGTTTAATCTGTGAGTCACAATTCAATGTCCATTCGCAAGAAAAACATGGACTGTGGCTGTGTTATGGTGGAGATGTGGCTGTATGGTGGCGGCTGACTTGGATTCGCCGCCATCGATGTTGGGAGATGGAGTCGCCAGAGCTCAAGATATGGGAGGAAGATCTGTTTTGCTTTGCTTTGTTGAATAAAATTCATTTTTTTTTTTTTTGGTTAGCTAATTTGATCTGAGTTGTAGTTTTGGTTAGGAGTGACGTCGCCAAATCCTGGCCGTTGACCAGAGGAAGGACGGGACAGGAGGGCTGGAGAGGATCCGGACTCTTTTGCAGGAGGTTGTCCCATAACAACCTCCTCAGCTGCCACAAAGATTTTAAGCTAGAATTGTAGGGGTACAGTGTAACGATTCCATCACGTATAAAGATTAGCACCTAATTAATTAAGGATATTTGGATTTTAAGTGTCAATTATTCTAATTTAATCTGAAATTTATGAAAGTTATGGAGACTGATTCATATGTGATTTTGTTGAGGATTTATTTTGGAATTAGAAATTGAAAGTCTAAATGGCTCAAGAAAGTGCAAATAGTGAATTGAATTATTTAAACTTTGAGTATCGGACCATATGAGAATTCAATTAAATATTCGATTCAGATTTATAAAATTGAGATTTGATTAATTGGGTCTGAATTGGAGTTAATTAAGTTAAGAGGATTGGGAATTTAGATTATTACGAATTAAATTCATTTATATGGTGCCTAATTCGAATATGTAATTTAATGATGAAATTTTGAGTCTGATCAGAAATTGAAGGCTTAAATGATTTAAGAAACCAAAAATTGATGATGATAATAAGTTCAATTTAATAGTTGGAACCTCCTTATTTTATTTTGGGACATTGATCGAAGTGGTAACATAATGGTAAAGTAGGAGTGAATGAAGAATTTAATTCGAATAATTTTTTTTACGAACAGCCGTCACTTTTTTGCCCTTTTCTTTTTCCACACTTTGAATTTTGGTATGAGGTTAGAACCATTGGAAAGCTTATTTCCGGGGCTTCAATTTGGACACAAGAACGACCTAGAACAGAGTCCGGATGACAGAGTTATGCCCGTTTGAAGTTTTGGAATCTGTGTTGGAAGCAGGTACGCTCGAGCGGGAAAAGCGATGCTCGAGTGGACTGTGCGAATTTAGCAAGTTTAAAGGCAGTTTTCTAGATCATTCTTCACACTTTCATCTCCTCTCTTCATCCCTCTCACCCTAAGTCTGAAAACCCTAGGTTTTTTTTACCTCAAATACATTCCATTTCCCTAAGAATTGGCCAAAAAGTGAAGAAGGCTTGAAGCTCAACATTTTCAACCGATTAGAATTTGGGTTTGCAAAGGATTTTTCTCAAAGCTTTTCTCTCTTGTTTGATTCTTGAGGTACGGGTCCTAATTCGTCTTCAATACCTGCATTAATAGATAGATTTGTGGTATTTTGATTATATAAATACAAGATCTACATTTTTGAGCATATAGTGTTATATCATGGAAATTGGAGGTTTAGGGTTTGAAGTGTTAGGATTCAATTGTTGGGATAAGATTATGGATTATAAACCTTAGGTGTATAATCAATGGGAAAATTGGAATAAAAAGAAGTGGTGTGAGAAGTTTTAATTTTTCTTGGAAGTCTTGATTTTTCTTGAAAATCCTAAGTTGATTCATAATGATAATTAATGATTTCGCCCAAATTGAAAGTAGAATCATGAAATTGATAGGTTGAATTATATATATACGAGTTTAATTGGATTTTGGAAGTGTTTGAAAATTATGTTAAAAATTAGCGATTGAACCTTTATCATGGTGTAGACACCCTATTTTTGACCGACCTTAAGACTCAGACGTCATCGATTGAGCGCTCGATGATAGTGCATGTTGTGCTCGTTTTGAGATTTCGGAGTTTTGGCTGAAAGCCTTGCCTCCGGGCCTCTGAACTCTTTGTGCTTCAACTCGATTTGCGGACCAGGCCTTGTTTTCCTTACCTAAGGAAGGGAGAGGTTTTGTAGACCATCTCTTTGTGGTTGTAGACCACTTTTTACGGTTGTAGACCACTTTTCCCATTTGGAGACTAGTTTCTGGTTTTCGGAGCCTTTGGACGCTCATCTTGTCTCAAGACCGCTTAACGTTCTCGTTTGGCATGGTTTTTAAACCACACCTTGTTTCCTTGGCTTAGAGGGCCACTATGGTTTGGGAGACCACTTTTGTGGTTGTAAACCACTTTTGGTGCTTGTCAGCTAATTTTTTAGGCTCCCGGCTGCGTGTTTTGCCTCCCGAACTTTCGTCTTGCATCCGTTTTGGTTTATTTTCAGTACAAACCTTGTTTTCCTTGTTTGGAAGGTGGTACAACAGTGGGAAACCAGTATTTTCCCTTGGAGACCACTTTTCTTCCCGCCAGCCAGTTTTCTGATCTGACAACTGGTCTCCTGGGTCTTTAGGCCACCTTTTCTGGTCAGCCATCCCCCCGGCTTGTTTTCAATGTGCTAATCATCTCCCACCATGGCCGACCACTTGTTATCTTGAGAGACCACTTGTGGTGGTCGGCCGACCACTTGAAGTAGCTGGCCGACCACTTCAAGTGGTCGACTGCTTTTTGCCACCTTTTTGGAGATATTTTCCTCCAGCTAGCACAGCTGGAGGGCACTGAAGCCATCCTCCATACACGTGTATGGAGGGATTGCCTTGAACCTTAGCTTCTCCAAGAAGCTTTGCTTTTGGTTCTCTATAAGAGAGAACCACCTCCTCCCTTCTCTAGGTTCAGAAAAAAAGTGCTGGAGTGATACATATAGTTTTGTATCTATACTTCTTCATTTTGCTCTTGTTTTGTGTTCAAAAGTGTAGTTTTGTCTTGCTTTAACACATAAACACACACTCAAACACCTTACCCTTGGAGCTGAGGTCCCTTGAGGTTGTTCTTGAAGTTCTTAGACTGGTTTTGGTTCAAAAAGTGTGCTGGAGATGCAGTAGTAAAGGTGGTCTTCAAGGGTGAGTCTTTAACCCTTAAATCCCCCATTCTTGCTCAAGCTTTTCAACCCTTTTGCATGCTCTTTTGAGCTTAGCTTCCTATTGCAAAAAGTTCTATTTTTGTGTGCTTTAAAAGTTTGTTTAAGGTCACTTTTGTGTTTGGGGTTGTTTACCCCCTATTAGGCCTTGTTTGGCCTTACTTTTGTGCCTTCTTTGTGAGCCTTTGGGACCACCTTGTTTTGGCCTTCTCACCACTGAAACTCAGAGGAATTTCAGTGGTGGGAAGGGTGTTTTGAGGTCCCAAATAGGAGAGGGTCATCCCCTCTCCTTGTGTCTTCAATACTTGTCTTCATTAGCCTCATGTGTGAGCATGTTTGTTAAGCTTATGTTGGCCATATCTTAGCTTGTATTTGTGGTTATTTTTCTGTGGCATGCCACTATTTTTGCTTGGTTTTATCACTCCATGCATGCATAATACACTTGTAGTGTAAATTTCTTAAACTAGCTTTGTATGCTTCATAAAGTAGCATGTCATTCTAGCTTATGTT
Organism: Camellia oleifera; assembly: GCA_022316695.1. Lineage (NCBI taxonomy): Eukaryota > Viridiplantae > Streptophyta > Magnoliopsida > Ericales > Theaceae > Camellia > Camellia oleifera. The sequence continues at coordinate 54,991,869 of CM039312.1, read as the reverse complement.
GAGCCCATTTCAGCATGTTTTTGGTGATGTTTTGCCATGTCATACCTTTGTTAGGGTTTGGTTTGGTCACCCTTTGCATGCTCCATGCACTTGTAGTGTATTCCCTTGAAATAGCCTAACATGCATCATGTTTTAACACGTCATTCTAGCATGCTTTTGGCTTAACTTCATGAAGTTTTTGTCCATGTTTTAACATGCTTTAGCTCTGATTTTGGTTGTTTTGGCCATGCATGCCTTGCTTTGTATAGCCATAGTTCAATCTAGCTTGTTAGCTTTGTGCATCAAGTCCACTAGCATGCTTTACTTGGACTATTTGAATGATTTGGCATCATTTATTATGTGATTTCAGTCCATGTTTCATGCTCACTGCACTTGCATTTATCACTCGTTCAATGCGTTGGAGGGTTGGTCCTTTATGCCTTAAGAATAGGTCATTGCGTATGCCTTCATGCCTTAGCTTGTGAGCCATCATTTCAGTGCTTATTTGGGGTTATTTTGCCATGATATAACTCTGATTTTTGTTGCTTAAGTCATTCCATGCTTGGTCTTAATAGGTGTAGTGTAATCCACCTTATTTGCCTTGTATGCATCATGTCTTATGCCCCTCATGCTAACATGTTTTGGCTTCCTTCCATGCATGTTTTAGACTCATTTTAACATGTTCTAGAACTTTTTTGGGTTGCCTTGGTCACATGCTTCATGTTTTGCATAGTTGTAGTACATGTGCTCTTGCTTGCTTCAAGCTTTGAGCACTATAGCATGCTTCATTTGTGTTGTGTACATGATTTGGCATCATTTAATACTTCATTTCAGAGCATGTAGCATTGCCATGTTCTCACTTCATTCATGCTTTGAATGCCTTTGAGTATTGTGCATTATTGCCTTACTTGTAGCCTAGCTTGTGTGCTTGCATGTCTAGGTCTTTGAGCCTCCATCTTAGCATGTTTTGGTCCATGTTTTGACCTATTTCAGCTCTGTCCATGGTTGGTTCATGCCTTCGTACCATGTATTGCATGTCTCTAGAGTAATCCTCTTTGTTAGCTTTCATGCTTTAGGATTCTTGCATGCTTTACTTGCTTTGTGTACATGATTTGGCATCATTTCTTACCTCATTTCAGTGCACTTAGTGTTACTACACTTCCATTTTTGTCACTCTTTGAGCCTTCTTGAGGGTTGTGCTATTGGGCCTAGTTGAATGGCCAATGCATTGTGCATGCATACTTTGCCTTTTGTGCCATTGGTTTCATCATTATATAGCCACTGATTTGGGCATGACTGAGGTCTACCTCTTTTGGTTTAAGTCTATTTAACATGTTCACTTGGATGTTGCTTGCATGCTTATCTTACTTCGCATTGTGTATGCTATGTAGTCATTTGCATTGTGTATGCCAAGTTGTTCCTTTGCATTGAGTATGCATGTTCCTAACATTGCTAAATTGCCCTTATTGTATTGCATTGTGCATGCATGCACTAGCATCGTTCGTATGTCATTAGCTTTGTTAAGTTGATCATATCACATTGCATTGTGTATGCCATGTAGTTGCATTACATGTTTGCCATGTTAGTTGCTTGCATTGTGTTTGGAATAGGTGTTAGTCCAAACACGGGAAACGAGGGACGTTTCATACTTAAAGTGATGAAATGTGCCTCAATCCTCGATCGCCTGACGCTCTTGATCATACATGATAGAGTTCTAGGCCTTATGTGTTTACTTGTGCATTCATTTTGTATTGAATTATGCAACTTCGCCTCTCAGCCATTATACATTGAAATGCGCGATTGGTGGCCTGAGGGTCGAGAACCACACTCCCTTGAGCTTATGAAATGATAGGGAGGGTGGTTGTGCACACATATCTTGAAAATACATTGCCATGCCCTTTCTTTCTCTCTGTTGCAGCAAACTGGAATTCAGCAGCAACAACTGGTCGGTCAGTCAGAAAAACTAGCTGGCCGACCACTTTTTCTGGCTTTCAACAAAGATAGGTGGTCGGCCATGGCTGCAGACACCAACAACTGGTCGACCACCCTCCCACAAGTCCCCAAGATGTGTGTTAGAAGCTTTCTAGAGCTTGGTGCAAGGTTCTGAGGACAATTGAAAACTGAGGCAAATCGGGGCATCGCATTGGATTTCCGAACGAAGCGACCGGGCATGCATCCAGTCTTTTCCCTCTAAGAACCTCCTGCTTTTATATGCTTTCCTTAGCTGCCATGCTTAGATAGCTAGTTTAGGCTTTAGTTTGTACCTTAATAGTTAATGCGTTTAGCTATTTCAAGTTGTTTTGTAATAATTAGTTAACTAGGATTAGTTAATTAATTTGTTGTGTAATAATTAGTTTAATTAGCTTAGATTAGCTAGTTAAGCTTCTTATTCAGACTCTCCCTCGAGAGAGCCAACTGTTGTAATAAACGTGCGTGCGTGTGCGTGTGTGTGATGCATGTCTTCCAACCCCCATTTCTTTCTCCTTTTACTTAACCGCTTACGATGGTTAGTTTTAGGGCATATTTCGATTAGCATACCTTATGCTTGCATGCGTGCATCCATTCATCCATATTGCATGCACCAGGCTCAACGCATCATACTAATTGCATTGTACTTTCAATACATTTACTTGAATACGTGTTCAACAGCATGTTATCGAGTTGCATTTCACATGACATTCTAGGTAGCCGAGCCTATCTTAGGTACATTTTCGCATGTGTTGCATTAGCTATCTTAACATGAACTAGGATCATTCATGATTTCTAATTAGTTCTTTGTTTTGGCTCAGAGTACACTGTGAGTGTTTACGCTTTAGCATACTGCATGTGTGTTATTGACTGCCATGTTAAGCATGCTTGCCATGAGGCTAACTGCTTATTTGATATAACTGCCTGAATGCATGTGGATAAAGATTGGATTGCTTGAATTGGAACAATTCATTGAATCCCGAATTTAGCCTACTTGCAAGTAGCAAACTTCAAACCATTTTCACAAACGAATATGCAATGTTTTGTTCCAGATTAGGTAATCTAGTCTATACTTGTTTGCTGTACGCATCACGTAGTAAGATTAGCTAATTAATCAGAATAAAATACATGTGTCTTCAAAAACAATATATCATGCTTAGTACAGGCCGATCTTTGATCAGGTGAGTGGGGGTCCTCATTACATGACCTTCCCCTCTCGTACCCAAGTTCCCAAGCCGAGGCAACTTTGGTGATGACGGACACGTGGCCTTAGGCACGAGTCAGGGTTTCCTAAATTCTCCCAAAATAAAATATTTAGGTGGCAACTCTGTATTTGGCAAAGCAGTCCATGTTTGGCACTTCTTTATAAAAATTAGTTTTCCAAAACGATTTGCCGGATTTAGACTCTTTGGTGATTTATCGGTCTCACATCGCACATTGTGAGATTAGATTTAGAACCGTGACATTTGAGTCCAAACTGTAGTAGCTCAGAGAACGAAATGAGATTCGCGCCTCCTCTCCTCGCGGGCGCGCGGATGTCGGGGAGTTCCCGGGAGCACGTCCACACATGGGTATTGTAAATTTACATGCATCATAGATTTCTTGAGATTGAGAAGGATTTGGGATTAAATTCATGGAATTAGGAAGAAATTGGGTTTTGAACATACAATGAGTTACATGCATGTTCATGATTATGGAAGCTAATTATTTTGGATTTGCTTTTAAATATCTTACATGAGTTTGAGTCTAGTTCCTATATGCATGAACAAATTCTACAAATTTTGATATTCTAATAGTACATTTGATTTTGAAAAAGAAGTTTAGAAAACCTTGAGTTCATGAGTTTTGATTTTGAAATTAAGTAAGGTTTTGATTTAAATAAATTAATTTTATGTTTCAAGATTTTGAGCAAATAATTTATGAATAAATAAGTGTTTATATTTTCTAAGGCATTTTCATGGTTTTGATCAAGATATGCATGGATTTAAAAAGAACTGAAAATGCGTTTGGAAGCCATTTTTGAGAAGTTCGAAATTCTAGAATTTTACAGACCGCTCGAGCAGACTAATTGCCGCTCGAGTGCAAATTGAAGGCTTCCAGTACTTTTTATAGTCTTTTACAGACCGCTCGAGCGAATAAAGGCTCGCTCGAACGAACAACTATTCTCAGCATATTTTGGAAAGTTGTATTTAGTTCATATTTTTATTCTCATCTCTTCCGAAAGCATTCTAGACATGATTTATGACTCAATAAAGATTAATAAGCTAACAATCAACATACATTAGTTGATTAAAGAATAAGTCATTAACTTAGTGATACTTGATTAAGAAGCCAAGTGAAGAATTGGTTTATTCAGAAAAGAATGATTTAGTAATAAAAGGGATTTGTGAAATAAGAACCCGATTCATTTGACTAAAGAAAGAATAAGCGTAATGGGCCTTCGAATTATTTAGACAGAATGCAACAATGCTGTGACAAACCGCAAAACCAAAAGAAAAAGGTGAGTTTGAAGTCAAAGATGGAACCAAAGGAAGAGCCTAAGAAATTTGTGCTAGGAGAGTCAAGCAATTCTAAGCAAGGTAGTAAGTTTCACAAACGACATAGGGGGTTGTGTCATCGACCTACTGGAGCATGTTTCAAGTGTGGGAAGATGGGACATCTAGTAAAAGATTGTTCTAAAGTCCAAGGAAGGCTCAAATGATTTAATTGGTTGAGGTTAGTACTCAAGTACAATTAGGAATTACTAGGAATGTTTGAAGTTAAAATTTTATGTGTGTGACTTTATTTGAATTAGTCTTAATCAACATCTGATAGAATTAGAATCCATCTATTTGAAACTCAACATGAGAATGCTAAAGCTTATTACACGATCACAGAGACTTAAGCTAGTGAAAATTTCCCGTTTGGAGAGTGGCTAAATTAGCCAATTAGCCAAAAAGTTACCTTTTTAGCCAAAAAGCCAACAATCCATACCAAAAAGTCAAAGATTCTCTTTTCTCTCTACTTTTTGCACAGCTTTTCGTAATTAGCCAAAAAGTCATCCCAAACATACAAGTTTTTTTTACCTTTCTTTTTAGCCAATTAGCCAAAAAGTTACTAAATTAGCCTGTTCCCAAACGAGGCCTCGAATAAGTATGACTCAATTTACTAAAATTATATCGCTATGGGACCATTGAAAACATTGAAAGTGACCAATTATGATATATGGACTTATGAATCTGGAAGAATTATTCCCCTCAGAAGAAAAAAAAAAAAAAAAGAGAGGAGAAGAGACGATGTTTAAATTACTTCGACACACCAATATTCATACATGAACAAGTAATAAATTTAGAAACCATTATTCGGATATTTGAGACTTGACCCAAAAATTGTCGGAGTTAGAAGAATGAGATCAAGATTTAAAATGATTTGGGGAAAAACAGGTCAAATAAGATCACATTGAAAACTTTAGAAGAGAAACACTTGTGGTTTACTTAAGCTATGAAGTCTATAGACCATTTACCAAAAAAAAAAAGGAAGAGAAGAAGATCTAGTAATTTTGTATCTGAATAATGTTTAACAAGGAATGATAGTGTAATCTTATAGACACATAATTGAATTTAGATTTTGAATCCTAACTTAGATAGCCTAACTCATTGTGAAGAAGTGAACTCTAGTGTTAAACGGCAAGAAGGATATCATAATGGGAAATAAGAAAATGAATTTTGTTAGAATGGCAAAAGTTAAAAATTTAGCCCTAAGTTACCATATGGCAATTAATCAAAGTCAATGAATATATCTATACAAATCTAAGAATCAGAATAAGTATGAAGACAATATAATTTGAATTGGACTTACTTATACAAGTGTAATCTTAAGTAAATAAGGAAGCTAATAAGATCCGTGTAAAACAAGGATTTGTTGTGAAATCTAATCACCACTTTAAAACGATAGTATTAGAAAGATTGTCTAAAAAAAAAAAAAAAACACGGTAACCTTAATTTGACAAAGTATATAAGTTCTGCTCTACTCTGTATGTCTGTCCAATGTTATTTGAATACAACCCAACATATGTCACCTTCAAAAAGGGCTAATGAATTTATGTGAAATATGCTTTGTTATGACTCTGATACGCTTCTGTTCTGAATCCGATGTGTCCCTCTATTTTGGAATGACTTATGTTAATTGGTATCCAAGATTTTTGTTTGAAATTGAGACCATTAATATAGATTACATATCCATATAATTCAGAAATTTTTGTGATAGTGTCACGACCCAAACTTACCCCTAAGGGTTTAGCATCGTAACCGGCCAATAATCCGTGATTACCAAAGGCTTGCTTAACAGTAATGACAAAATTACAGTATAACGGGGCTGGCGGAAGCTAATCAATAATACAAAGATGTCCAATGAGCTGTGAAAACCTGAATGGAAAAAAGCTTCCATGCACATAGCTATAGACATATGCCAAAAATACATGTACATTGTAGCATATGGGTTAGGGACATAACCCCTTTAATACTGTACATCAAAAGTCTTAGACATCCTTTACATTAACAGGGACAAAAAGGGTGAATCTGGAACACCCCAAAATAGCCTTGACTCGTGTAGATTCGGAACCTCGAGGTGAGGCACAATGGTTGGCTTGACAAAACGGGAGATTAAGTCGACACCCTAGCTTTGGTCCGGTGCTTGGTCACCTACACATATATGTAAACTGTGAGCTAAAGCCCAGTGAATAACAAATGTGTAAAGATGTTGGGAATGATGTCCTTCTATCTTGAAAACAGTCAATTAGCATTAGAACATTTTCAATCAATATCATTTGTCAATCAATCATTCAATTCGATCAATTCGATCCACCACATTCATTAAGTCATACGGGGTACATCCAATAGCTACAATACACTAGGTCTTGAAAGACCGAACAATCAATTGATGGCGATCATACAATAACAATAGTTCCAAGATTTGGAACTGACAAAGATCTCTACAGCAATAATGATGTCAATAATAATAACAATCACAATACGCTATGGATGCCACGAATACAGTTCAAAATAGGATCATCATTCAATCGATAAAAAAATATCATTTCAGAAAGCAATGTGATATATCAATCTGAAAATAAATACGATTGAACATATCTTCACAACATTAGTTACTCACAGATAACAAGGTTGTAAGCGAGCTAATCAGTGTCCTTGGGTGCCAACCTACACAATTACAGAACTGAGCGCACACTAAATTGCACACTCGGAATTAATAACTTAGTCCTTTTCTTGCTTTAGTGCGGTTCTATGTCAATATCCTCATTATGATGCCTTAAACATGGACATAGGAATGCCTAGGATGAAATGAGGATACAAAAATGTACTTAAAAACATTTTTCAAAACTTGCTGAAAACAGGGGTTTCGCTCGAGCATGGCTTTCTTCGCTCGAGCGGACACGCAGAATGTGCTTGGTCACTCGAGCGTAGACTCCTTCGCTTGACCGAATCTGCAAAAATGTAAAAGCACTGGTTGCTGAAAAGCTCCGCTCGATGCTCGCTCGAGCGTGAGACACAATTCTTCGCTCGAGCGCAAGTCTTGTCGCTCGAGCGTGCTTCTGCATACGTAAAAACCTGAGAGCTTGCAATTTACGCTCGAGCCAGCATTCCGTCGCTCGAGTGAAAGACTGAAAACAAAGGTGGTCGCTCGAGCATGGAATTGCTCGCTTGAGCGAGGAAGCCAAATTCTGGGTTTTCCAGATTTGCTCCCAAAGCTCAAACCATGGCTTTAATATGCCAAAACTCATCTTTTTGGGCCAATTCTCTGGAAAACACTTAGAAACTCATAACACAACATGTTTTGAAGATAATTTCATAAAATCAAAGCCCAAAAGTATGCCAATTGTACACAAAATCAAATTGAAATGGAATAACATGGTGTAATTATGTCATGCAAGTACCTATTTGAATTCATGATTTCCAACACATGATCATATGAGCTATCGTTTCCAAAAACATGATGAATCCTTAGACTACAACTATAATATGAACATGCATGTGAGAATTTCATGAAAACAACTTCAAAACTCCATGATATGAGCATGCATGCATGAATCAATACTCAAATCTACTCTTTAGACTATTTCTTGATTTTAGTCTCCAATTTTTTTTCCATGAACCATGCATGAACAATTTAAATTCATAATTAAGAGGGTGAATTCCTACCTTAAGTCTTGAATTCCCAAGTGTAGTAACCTAATCTTCCAAGCCCTCTTCAATTCTTCTAAATTTCAAGCAAGACTCTTGTTGAAATCAATTTTCTCCTACTCTTCCACGGTTTGCATAAAGAGGTGGAAGACGGATAGTGACAAACATATATGAAGTATAATCAAGAATGGTCTTCAAAAAGAAAAAAAAAAACCCCCACTTAATGGCAATCATGAAAATAACTTGGGTTGAATTGATTAATGTTATTTATTCTAATTTAATTGTTCCAGATCAAATTTCAATTAGGACCTACCATAAAATTCCATAAATCCTAATTAGCATATAAATCAGGTCAATTTCTGAATCGGTTACCGATAAGGCTTTCAATTCGCAAATCGAAATCAAAACATAAACAGATCGTTCCATATCAAACAGATGGAAATGGAATTAAAAAAACACACTAACGTAATCAATTTGGGATTTCATCTTAATCATTTACTTAGCATGCTTAATCATGAATTAATGCTAAACATAGGTCACAGTCGTCATAGTCTTCCCCCCTTAGAAAGAGTTTAGTCCTCTAAACTCGAATTACCTTCATTTTGGAAGAATACTGGATTCAGGGGAAACAATTCGGGATATCTTTTCATCATAGCATCTTCTCTTTCCCACGTCGCATACATGCCACCATGGTTTTGCCAATCCACTTTCACTAACAGAATTTCCTTGTTCCTCAACCTCTTGATCTGTCGGTTTACAATCTGGACAGGCCTGTTCTTCATAAGTGTAATCATCATTCACTACCACACGGGTAGGCTCAATGACATGGAAAGGGTCCCAAAGATAATCCCGCAACATCGAAATGTGAAAGACATTATGCATATGTTCCATTTCAGGAAGGGAGCGCTACTTGATATGCTACTGGATTAATTTTTTCAATGATTTCATACAGCCCAACATATCTCGGTGCTAGTTTACCCTTAGCCCAAAGTGAGTCTGTCCTTTCATTAGTGTCACTTTAACAAAAACATGGATCACCCACTTCATATTCCCTGTCTCGCCTGTGTACATCTACGTAGCTTTTTGTTGACTTTGTGCGGTTTTCAATCTTTGTTGAATTAATTTCACATTTCCTGTTGTTTCATGCATAATCTCAGGCCCAAGTAAAGGCTCATCTCCAACTTCTGCCCAACAAATAGGAGACTGACATTTTCTGCCATATAAAGCCTCGAAAGGCTGCCATACCAATGCTCAAGTGGAAACTGTTGTTGTAGGAAAATTCAGCTAAAGGTAAATGACTTTCCCAATTCCCTTGGAAATCAAGCACACACGTACGGAGTAAGTCTTCCAAAGTTTGGATTGTTCTTTCTGATTGGCCATCTGTCTGAGGATGGTATGCGCTACTCAATCTCAATTCAATACCCAAGGCCATTTGCAGACTTTGCCAAAATCTCGATGTAAACTTCGAGTCCCTATCAGAAACAATGGATACAGGCACTCTATGCAATCTAACAATCTCATTAATATAAATTGTAGCCAACTTATCCGCATTATAAATTGTTTTGACAAGGTAAGAAATTGGCAGATTTAGTCAACCAATCAATAATAACCCAAATTGAATCCACACCTCTACTGGAGCGAGGCAACCCGACAATGAAATCCATAGTAATATGTTCCCATTTTCACTCCGGTATTGGCAAGGGTTGAAGTAAACCTGCGGATCGTTGATGTTCAGCTTTAACTTGTTGGCAATGTAGACATTTTGATACAAATTCAGCAATTTCTTTCTTCATTCCTGGCCACCAGAAATTAAGTTTCAAATCTTGGTACATTTTTGTATTTCCCGGATGAATAGAAAGTTTTGAACTGTGGCCTTCTTGCAAAACTCAGCTTTTTCAATTCAGGATCATTTGGTACACATAATCTTCCCTGAAATTTCAACACATCATTTTCAAATTTAAATCTGGCCTTGGTTTGGATTCCCGTTCATCAATGATCTTTTTCAGAAAGTCATCTTGTTGTTGTTTCTCCTTGATCTCTTCAATGAGTGCCAGTTGAGCAGAATTAGCAACCAATGTCCCACCTTGTTCATGCAAAACGATCTCAACGTCGAATTTCTCAAGGTCATGTAATAGCTCTTTCCGTCCGGTGAGTAAACAGGCCAAATTCCCAATTGATTTCCGACTAAGTGCATCAGCAACGGTGTTAGCTTTCCCCGGATGGTACAAGATTTGCAAGTCATAGTCCTTTATCAATTCTAACCATCTCCTCTGCCTTATGTTTAACTCTTTCTGTGTAAAGAAATACTTTAAACTCTTGTGATCGGTGTACACTTCACATGTTACCCCATATAGGTAGTAACGCCAACTTTTCAATGAAAACACCACCGTAGCAAGTTCCAAGTCATGAGTTGGGTAATTCTTTTCGTGTGGCCTCAATTGTCAGGAAACATAAGCAATAACTTTACCATTCTACATCAAGACACATCCCAAACCCTTATAAGAAGCATCACTAAAAATAGTAAATCCATCTGTATTTAAGGGTAGGGTGAGAATCGGTGCAGTCACAAGTCGAGTTTTCAATTCTTGGAAAGCTAATTCCCTTTGATTGGTCCAGTCAAATTGTATTCCCTTTTGAGTCAACTGAGTCAACGGCAGAGCAATTTTGGAGAAATCTTTCACAAACCTTCTGTAGTACCCGGCTAAACCCAAGAAACTCCAAACTTCAGTAACATTAGTCGGTCTAGGCCAATTCACCACTGCTTCAATCTTCTGCGGATCAACTGAGATGCCGTCTTTACTAATCACATGTCCCAAAAACATAACATTATTAAGCCAAAATTCACACTTTGTTAGTTTTGCATATAGTCTCTGTTCTCTCAAGGTCTGCAAAGCAATTCTCAAATGATGTTCATATTCTTCCTTACTCTTGGAATAAATCAGGATATCATCTATGAAAACAACCACAAATTCATCGAGAAATGGTTTGAAAATTCTGTTCATGAGGTCCATAATGCAGGCAGACGCATTAGTAACTCCGAAAGACATAACAAGAAATTCATAGTGTCCGTACCTTGTTCGGAAGACGGTCTTCTCAATGTCCTCTGCTTTGACTTTCAATTGGTGATATCCAGATCTAAGGTCAATTTTGGAAAAGACCTAAGCGCCTTGTAATTAGTCAAACAAATCATCAATGCGAGGCAATGAGTACTTGTTCTTCACTGTCACCTTGTTCAATTCACGGTAGTCAATACAAAGCCTCAATGAGTCATCCTTCTTTTTCACAAATAAAACTGGTGAGCCCCACGGTGAAGTACGGGGCCTGATGAACTTTTTGTCCAGCAATTCTTGCAACTGGACTTTCAATTCTTTCAATTCAATGGGTGCCATTCTGTACGGAGCTTTGGAAATTGGCTGCGTACCCTGATAACACCTCAATGGTGAACTCAATCTCCCTATCAATCAAATCCCCTAGGCAAATCATCTGGAAAAACATCTGGGAATTCTCTAACTATGGGAATACTGTCCACATTAACTTTAGTATCAGCAAGCACAGTCAATATGCAACATAAATACCTTTTACATCCCTTTTAATCAATTTAAATGCTTTCATAGACGAAATCAAGTATGGGGGAAGGTACAACACTAACTCCGTTGAACACAAATTCAGGCAATCCAGGTGGACGAAAAATAACTTGCTTCATTATACAGTCAATGGAGGCATGATATTTTGTTAACTAGTCAATTCCTAAAATTACATCAAAATAATCAAGATTCAGAGGTAATAAATCAACATATAAGAGTACATCCCCAATAACAATCTCACATGCAAGATACATATAAGCACAAGTCATAGATCCCCCAGTAGGTAAGATACAGCTAACAAATAGTTCATGGGTTCTAGTGGTCTATTTAATTTTCGTGAAAAAGCATGCAAGACAAATAATGTGTAGACCCCGAATCAATCAAAATATACTGCATTTTGAGCACAAATTGAAAGTATACCTGACATAACTGTCTCAGTATTCTGCACATCTCTTGTTACAAGTGCAAACACTCGGCCTTGCCTCAAAGGTTCTTTCCCGGTAGCCTTGGGATTGGGTTTTGGCGTAACGGTTGATGCTGCAGCACTTGCTACGGGCCTACCATAATTCTGAGAAGCAAGAGGACAATCTTTAACCAGGTGGCCCACCTTGCCACATTTGTAGCATGCTCCGGAGAATTTTATAACAAACCCCTCTGTGTCTTGAACAAGGCGGTATAGAGTTGTTGCCTTGGCTAGAACTGCTTGTTGACCCTGTGTTTTGCTTTTTGTTCAATGAACTATCCTGGCCCTTTTTGAAGTTAAAACGTTGCATTTTACCTCGCCATTCAATCGCCGGTGTCTTAGACTGTTTCAATGCTGCCACATTTGCTTCGGCTATAATGGCTCGGTCAAGGACATCTACATACTTGAGTAGTTTCAAGACATTAATTCGATCCAGTATTTCCACATTAAGCCCACCCTCAAACTTTTTAGCCTTCTTATAGTCGGTATCTACCATGTGTGGTGCATGTCGGGCGAGTTCAGTGAACTTAGATTCATATTCAGCTACTGACATGGTACCCTGTTTCAATTGTTCAAATTCAGTCACTTTACGATCTCTGACACACCGAGGGAAATACTTCTCATAAAAAGCTCCCTTAAACTGAGTCCAGGTCATAGTATTGTTGGTATCACGAATAAGCATCCACCACCGTCTAGCCTCTTCTTGTAAAGTGAAAGTAGCCAGTAACACTTTATGTGCCTCTGAACACAGAAATACTTCAAATAGTTTTTCAGTTTCTATGACCCACGCTTCGGCCTTTAAGGGCTCTAGACCCCCCTGGAATGTTGGTGGCTTCATTTTGTTAAACTTCTGTATCAAAGCAATCATATAATCATTGGCGTTTGGTTCTGGCAACACTGGTTGTGGAGGAGGAGGTGGGGGCTGTTGGTTTTGTTGTTGTCTTAAAGCCTCGGTCAATAATTCAACCATTCTTTCCAACATTGCCATTCTTGTTTTGGACGATTCGGGTTCATCGGCATTTCTTGCATTCTCCATCTCACTATATACAATACAGTAATAACAAACGTAGGAAAAATAGCTTACTTATGTACATTAGCACACGCATACATATCATGTCCACACACACTTTCTTATGCTCATGCAATGCCCTAATTACATTTCTAGGACATCTTATAGCTCATTTGGACACGTGTGTACAGTATAACTCATGCTCTGATACTACTCTGTCACGACCCAAACCCGCCTCTAAAGGTTTAGCATCGTAACCGGCCAGTAATCTGTGATTACCAAAGGCCTGCTTAACAGTAATGACAAAATTACAGTATAATGGGGCTGACAGAAGCCAATCAATAATAAAAAGATGTCTAATGAGCTGTGAAAACCTGAATGGAAAAAAGCTTCCATGCACATAGCTATAGACATATGCCAAAAATACATGTACATTGTAGCATACGGGTTAGGGACATAACCCCTTTAACATAACTGTACATCAAAAGTCTTAGACATCCTTTACATTAACAGGGACAAAAAGGGTGAATCTGGAACACCCCAAAATAGCCTTGACTCGTATAGGTTGGGAACCTCGAGGTGAGGCACAATGGCTGGCTTGACAAAACGGGAGCTTGAGTCAGCGCCCTAGCTTTGGTCCGGTGCTTGGTCACCTACACATATATGTAAACTGTGAGCTAAAGCCCAGTGAATAACAAATGTGTAAAGATGTTGGGAATGATGTCCTTCTATCTTGAAAACAGTCAGTTAGCATTAGAACATTTTCAATCAATATCATTTGTCAATCGATCATTCAATTCGATCAATTCGATCCACTATATTCATTAAGTCATACGGGGTACATGCAATAGCAACAATACACTAGGTCTTGAAAGATCGAACAATCAATTGATGGCCATCATACAATAACAATAGTTCCAAGATTTGGAACTGACAGAGATCTCTGTAACAATAACGATGTCAATAACAATAACAATAATAATCACAATACGCTATGAATGCCACTAATACAACTCAAAATAGGATCATCATTCAATCGATAAAAAGTATCATTTCAAAAAGCAATGTGATTTATCAATTTGAAAATAAATACAATTGAACATATCTTTACAACATTGTTACTCACAGATAACAGGGCATTAAGCAAGCTATTCAGCGTCCTTGGGTGCCAACCTACACAGTTATAAAACGAGCACACACTCAATTACACACTAGGAATTAATAACTTAGTCCCTTTCTTGCTTTAGTGTGGTTATATGTCAATATCCTCATTATGATGCCTTAAACATGGCCTAGGAATGCCTAGGATGAAATGATAATGCAAAAATGTACTTAAAAATATTTTTCAAAACTTGCTGAAAACAGGGGTGTTGCTCGAGCGTGGCTTTCTTCATTCGAGCGGACACGCAAAATGTGCTTGGTCGCTCGAGCGTAGACTCCTTCGTTCGAGTGATCTGCAAAAATGTGAAAAGTACTGGTTGCTGAAAATCTCTGCTCACTGCTCGCTCGAGCGTGAGACATAGTTCTTCGCTCGAGTGCAAGTCTTGTCGCTCGAGCGTGCTTCTGCACATGTAAAAACCTGAGAGCTTGCAATTTACGCTTGAGCCAGCATTCTGTCGCTCAAGCAAAAGACTAAAAACAAAGGTGGTCGCTCAAGCATGGAATTCCTCGCTCGAGCGAGGAAGCCAAATTCTGGGTTTTTCAGATTTGCACCCAAAGCTCAAACCATGGGTTTAATATGCCAAAACTCATCCTTTTGGGCCAATTCTCTGGAAAATACTTATAAACTCATAACACGACATGTTTTGAAGATAATTTCATAAAATCAAAGCCCAAAAGTATGCCAATTGTACACAAAATCAAATTGAAATGGAATAACATGGTGTAATTATGTCATGCAAGTACCTATTTGAATTCATGATTTCCAACACATGATCATATGAGCTATCGTTTCCAAAAACATGATGAATCCTTAGACTACAACTATAATATGAACATGCATGTGAGAATTTCATGAAAACAACTTCAAAACTCCATGATATGGGCATGCATGCATGAATCAATACTCAAATCTACTCTTTAGACTATTTCTTGATTTTAGTCTCCAATTTTTTTTCCATGAACCATGCATGAACAATTTAAATTCATAATTAAGATGGTAAATTCCTACCTTAAGTCTTGAATTCCCCAGTGTAGTAACCTAATCTTCCAAGCCCTCTTCAATTCTTCTAAATTTCAAGCAAGACTCTTGTTGAAATCAATTTTCTCCTACTCTTCCACGGTTTGCATAAAGAGGTGGAAGAAGGATAGTGACAAACATATATGAAGTATAATCAAGAATGGTCTTGGAAAAAAAAAAACCCACTTAATGGCAATCATGAAAATAACTTGGGTTGAATTGATTAATGTTATTTATTCTAATTTAATTGTTCCAGATCAAATTTCAATTGGACCTACCATAAAATTCCATAAATCCTAATTAGCATATAAATCAAGTCAATTTCTGAATCGGTCGCCGATAAGGCTTTCAATTCGCAAATCGAAATCAAAACAGATGGAAATGCAATTAAAACAACACACTCACGTAATCAATTTGGGATTTCATCTTAATCATTTACTTAGCATACTTAATCATGAATTAATGCTAAACATAGGTCAGGGTTGTCACAGATAGATTGGCATGTGAAACCTTATTTGGGAATACTACGTTATATGCATAAATTAAGAACCTTTGACATGGTCAATATAAGTTAAATGACCGCTCTTTTGGGAAATAATGAAACACGAATTTCGTAAAAAAAAAAAAAAAAAAGTGTCGGGACTATTATAGTCAATAGACTTGAAAGAGCAAGAAGTCACATTCGTTATTAGTGATGCATCAATACTTAATTCTGAAATCCTACATAAAACGACAATAGCAAAATATTTCAGTGTATTTGAAAAAACAAGGAGAATCATGAACTAGCTTTGAATTAATCTTCAACTACTTAAGAAAACGTGAACTGTAGTTAGACAAAGTTGTGTAAGTCATGTGGTTGATTAATTTAACATTATCGTATTGTATGTTTGATGTTATGGGATCAATGTCGGGATATATTTTGATGTCGGCATAGACTACGACAAATCACCAATTTGGATTATTAACCGATAAGTAATAGGGAAATGAGTTCAATTTCTATGAAGAGGATCAAATAAAAAGGATGTTACGTAAGAAAGGAAATGAAAAGAAACGAAGTTATACAACTGATTTTTGGTACAAGTATGTTAAGTTCGGAGGACCAAACTTCTTAGGGGGGGAAGGCTGTAACGACCCATCACGTATAATAATTAACACTTAATTAATTAAGGAGATTTGGATTTTAAGTGCCAATTATTCTAATTTAATCTGAGATCTATGAAAATTATGGAAAACTGATTCGTATGTGATTCTGTTGAGGATTTATTTTAGAATTAGAAATTAAAAGCCTAAATGGCTCAAAAAGTGCAAATAGTGAATTGGATTATTTAAATTTTGCAGCATCGGACCATATGGGAGTTTAATTAAATATTCGATTTAGATTTATAAATTGAGATTTGATTAATTAGGTCCGAATTGGAGTTAATTAAGTTAAGAGGATTGGGAATTTAGATTATTACGAATTAAATTTATTTATGTGATGCCTAATTCGAATATGTAATTTAATGACGAAATTTTGAGTATGATCAGAAATTGAAGGCTTAAATGATTTAAGAAACCAAAAATTGATGATGATAATAAGCTTCAATTATATTTGGAACCTCCTTGTTTTATTTTGGGACATTGATCGAAAGTGGTAACATAATGATAAAGTAAGAGTGAACCAAGAATTTAATTTCGGATAATTTTTTTTCTACAAACAACCGTCACTCTTTCCCTCTTTTTTTTCCACACTTTGAATTTGGGTGTGAGGCTTAGAACCATTGGAAAGTTTATTTCTGAGGCTTCGATTTGGACACAAGAACGACCTAGAACGGAGTACAGGATGAGAGAGTTATGCCCGTTTGAAGTTTTGGAATCTGTGTTAGAAGCAGGTATGTTCGAGCGGGAAAAGCGATGCTCGAGCGGACTGCGCGAATTCAGCAAGTTTAAAGGCACTTTTCTAGATCATTCTTCACACTTTCATCTCCCCTCTTCATCCCTCTCACCCTAGGTTCGAAAACCCTAGGTTTTTGACCTCAAATACCTTCCATTTCCCTAAGAATTGGCCAAGATCTCTTACCAAAAAGTGAATAAGGCTTGAAGCTTAACATTTTCAACCGATTGGAATTCAGATTTGCAAAGGATTTTTCTTAAAGCTTTGCTCTCTTGTTTGATTCTTGAGGTAGGGGTCCTAGTTCTTCTTCAATACTTGCATTAATAGATAGATTTGTGATATTTTGATTATATAAATGCAAAATCTACATTTTTGAACATATAGTATTATATTATAAAAATTAGAGGTTTAGGGTTTGAAGTGTTAGGATTCAATTGTTGGGATAAGATTATGGATTATGAACCTTGGGTGTATAATCAATGGAAAAATTGGAATAAAAAGAAGTGATGTGAGAAGTTTTAATTTTTCTTGAAAGTCTTGATTTTTCTTGAAAACCCTAAGTTGATTTATAATGATAATTAATGATTTCGCCCAAATTGAAAGTAGAATCATGAAATTAATAGGTTGAATTATATATATACGAGTTTAATTAGGACTTTGGAAGTGTTTGAAAATTATGTTAAAAATTAGCGATTGAACCTTTATCATGAGTATTGTAAATTTACATGCATCATAGATTTCTTGAGATTGAGAAGGATTTGGGATTAAATTCATGGAATTAGGAAGAAATTAGGTTTTGAAACATAAAATGAGTTACATGCATGTTCATGATTATAGAAGTAAATTATTTTGGATTTGCTTTTAAATATCTTACATGAGTTTGAGTCTAATTCCTACATGCTATGAACAAATTCTACAAATTTTGATATTCTAATAGTACATTTGATTTTGAAGAAGAAGCTTAGAAAACCTTGAGTTCATGAGTTTTGATTTAAATAAATTAATTTTATGTTTCAAGATTTTGAAGCAAATAATTTATGAATAAATAAGTGTTTATATTTTCTAAGGCATTTTCATGATTTTGATCAAGATATGCATGGATTTAAAAAGAATTGAAAATGCGTTTGGAAGCCATTTTTGAGAAGTTCAAAATTCTGAATTTTACAGACTGCTTGAGCGTACTAATTGCCGCTCGAGCGCAAATTGAAGGCTTCCAGTACTTTTTATAGTCTTTTACAGACCGCTCGAGCGACTAAAGGCTCGCTCAAGCGAACAACTATTCTCAGCATATTTTGGAAAGTTGCATTTAGTTCATATTTTTATTCTCATATCTTCCGAAAGCATTCTAGACATGATTTATGACTCAATAAAGATTAATAAGCTACCAATCAACATAAATTAGTTGATTAAAGAATAAGTCATTAACTTAGGCCCTGTTTGGGGAGTGGCTAAATTAGCCAATTATCCAAAAAGCCAACAACCCATATCAAAAAGTCAAAGATTCTCTTTTCTCTCTACTTTTTACATAGCTTTTCATAATTAGCCAAAAAGTCATCCCAAACATACAAGTTTTTTTTACCTACTTTTTTAGCCAATTAGCCAAAAAGTTACTAAATTAGCATGTTCCCAAACGAGGCCTTAGTGATACTTGATTAAGAAGCCAAGTGAGGAATTGGTTTATTCAGAAAAGAATGATTTAGTAATAAAAGGGATTTGTGAAATAAGAACCCGATTCATTTGACTAAAGAAAGAATAAGCGTAATGGGCCTTCGAATTATTTAGACAGAAAACAAAAAAGTCAAATTTGATCAACGGAGTAATATTGTGCTTCAATGTGTATATGTTATGTGTTTATGTAGGTCACACGCTATTGTTTACTTAATCTGTCTGATCTGCTTCTGTTACTATCTATGAGTAATAATTTAGTAAAGTTATATTCAACTTTATTTATTTTCTGCATGATGAATTAAGATATGTTTTCTGAAATGATATGTTCTGTACAGTGAATGATTGTCCAATTTCTGATAATGTATTCGTGGCATCCTTAGCCTCATGTGATATCTGTTAGCTATTACCTGGTATCGAAGGTTCCACTATGGAACTTAATATGTATGCATTTTGTTACCCGTACTGGAGGCTCCATCATGAAGCTCAGCATGTATATTCTCTATTACCCGGTATCGGAAGTTCCATTATGGAACTTATTATGTCTGTCATCTGTTACCCGTACTGGAGGCTCCATTAAGGAGCTCAACATGTTTATTCTCTGTTACTCGGATCCGGAGGTTCTTTTATGGAACTGGTTATTCATAACCACCATATGTTCTGTATCTGTTCTGTTAGCGCTAATGGATGTACCACGTATGATTAAGCATGAACTCTGATTTCTATATTTGATTTGAACAAGAATATGAATATGAATCTGAATTATGATTTTTGAATCTGGTATGGACATCATTCATTAAAACCCTTTACTCTATTATTATTCACTGGGCTCTAACTCACTGTATTATTTATGTATGTAGGTGATTAGGCGCGTGACCAGGCTTAGAGACATTTGCTTGGAATCTGTTTTTGTCAACCAACCTATGTGCCTCCCGTAGAGGTTCCGAATATGTCAAGTGACTATGGCTATGTGATTTAAAGTTCAAGTTTTGTTTTCTCGTTTGGTTAACCAAGTCTTGTGTATTTTGTAAATAGAGCTAAGTCCCTTTTTGTCTAATTTGTGTATATATATAATGACATAATGATGATGTGTGTATATATATATAAATTTTAAAATTTTTCTGTCTCATATAAGTCTGCACAGCTCAATGGATATTGTATATTTGTTATTTGCTTTTGCTAGTCCCTAATATTATGTTAATTTGTCCTAGAGGCCTTCGATAATTCCAGGATTACTGGCCAGTTACGATATTAAACCTATAGGGGTGGATTTGGGTCATGACATATGAGTCATCCCTTGACAATTCGAGTAGCAAAACAACTAGATCCGTCAATATAAACCAAGTATTTGTTTTTTAGCCTCCGTTTGGAAAGTGGGTTGGCTTTTTGGCTTTTTGACTTTTTTGGCTATTTTAGCCTAGGCTAAAAAACTTGGTTTGGAAAGGACTTTTTGATTTTTTTAGACTTTTTTTGTGAGAGTAGAGTGTAATGATTATGGGTTGGATGTGATGTTTTGTTTGTTGTAGCTAAAATAATCTATTTTGTTTTTTGTGACTAAAATAGCCAAAAAAAAACCTGAAAACCTTCTTCCCAAACGGTGCCCACAGTTGTGGGTTTAATAGCTGTGGAAAAAGCATGTGGGTTATGGGTGGGGTCGAATGATGATATATTAATTTTTACAAATTACTATTCCGAGAATTTTATTGTTGTAGAGATTCAAGAAAGTATTGAAGGAATTTGATTCATTGTGTTTTTGTATGGTCATCCGTTTGCTATGAAGCATGGGTACTCCAAAAAATAGTGCCGTACGAGTACCGGGTACTTACCGGGTGCGGGTACGCATACCGATACGGCGGTACGCGTATGGGTACGGCAAAAGAGGGTCCGGTACGTTTGGTTCATTCGGGTATAAAGGGTAGTTCTGTGTATGACTATGCATTATGCTTTTGCTTCAGATCCTCCTAGAATTTCTTTATAAAATCTTTAATCATAACCAACTTTTAAAGTTTATGCACAAAACATTAAAAATTGATATTGTATTAGTTGATTAGTAGTGGTTGGGAATGATACAATTTTATGTATTATGCAAATTGCAATTGACAACCTGCCCCAATTGAGAATTTTTTTCCCTTTACTGTTGGCAATTAATTTTAAATCTTTCTTTGGTCTCTTATTTCTTTAGTCTCATGACCCTATAAAAATAGCAAATTGATTAGCAAAAAGAAAGATTTTAAAAATAAATTATGATCACAAATTCACAGTGCATAACATGTCAAAGTGAGAGATTTCACAAATATTATTTTTAACGCTTAATGGTTTTAAATTATAGGAAAATGAGTAGTTCTTTTTTTAGTTTTGATATTTAATTTTAATTTGTAGGTTAGATCCTTTAATCATAATTATATTTTAAAAAAATATAAAAAAATATCGGCGTACCGTAGCCGTACACGTATCGTATTTTTTTTGAGTTTTGCCGAATTAACGTATCCACACTCGTACCCGTACCGTACTCGTACCCGCACCCGTGCTTCCTTGTCCGTTTGCCTTAAGAAAATGGGAGGTGTGGAGTAGAGTAGAGGCAAAAATAAGAGAGCTACTTATGGGTGATCTAAATCAAGTAAGGGGTTGGTTGAAAAAATTAACCACTTTGCGTAGACCAATCAAGGGAGCTTCGGAGTTCAATGATCTGATTTTCAGAAATCAATTAGTGGATCTACCAATCACAGGTGTTTGGTATACCTGATGCAACAACCGAAGGAGTTCAGCAGCAGTTTATGAAAGGCTGGATAGGGTTATAGCTTCAACAAGTTGGGTAGAAGGTTTTACTCAGTGCTCACTGATTACTTTACCTATTTAGATGTTTGATCATAGTCCCATATTGCTTGATACAGAATGATGCAACCTACGGGCCCAAAGTGGAATAGATTTAAGGCAACATGGTTAATAGATGACACAACAAAGCACATTGTCAAGAAATTATGAAAGGTTTCTGTCCAGGGGTCTCATCAATTTTTCATCACCCAACAACAAGCTGTCTTGATGAAGCGTTTGAAGAATTGGAATTCTTTATCTTTCAGAAGTATACAAGGACATATTGATGATATTCAACATAAGTTACAACAAGTTCAGTCCATTGTTCACCGGAGTGGGCAGGTGGAGAAAAAGATGGAGTTACGACAACAATTGGATGGTCTTTTGGGTAAGTAGGAATTGTATTGGGCATAGCGGTCAAAACAAATATGGATGAAGTTAGGAGATCGCAATAATAGATTCTTTCATCGAATGGCTTCGTACAAGTGGCTCAAAAATCATATATCTTTTGTTAAGGACACACGGGGTAATTTAATAACGGAGCCACATGTCATTCAAAGAATTTTTGTGGAACATTTTAAGCAACTTTTTTCGAAATCTCAGGAGATAGATGGGGGCTCTTTGAAAACAGGTTTCTTCCCTAACCATTTTAATATTTTAAATGTTGTTAATTGTAAGTTACGTACACTGCATGCTAATATGCTAGAACAACCTTTTTATGGGATGAAGTTTAAAGGGCTATTTTCCAAATGGATAGACTTAAGGCGCCTGGACCAGATGGGTTTATTGCGGGTTTTTACCAACATTTTTAGGGCGAGGTGGGTCGATCAGTAGTTGATTCCGTGATTAGTCTCCTTAATTCAGGGTTCTTACTTAAGAATATTAATTCTACTTTTATTTGTCTAATTCATAAAAAGAAAAGTCCCCTTACTGTAAATGATTATGGAGCTATCAGCCTTTGTAATGTTCTGTATAAAATAGGAGCCAAAGTTTTAGTTAATAGGCTTCATGAGATTTTGCCAGATTTTATTTTGTATAAACCAAAGTGCGTTTTTGAAAGGGCGGCTAATTTCTGACAATATTCACTTGGCGCATGAACTTGTTGAACATATTAAGAGAAAGAGAGGAGGAAGGAAGTTTGTATTTGGGTTGAAATTGGATATGAATAAGGCCTATGATAGGGTTCGTTAGGATTTCTGGTTAGTAATGATGAATAAGATGGGTTTTCCTCGGAAATGGCTTCATTTGATTGAACAATGCATTTCAACAGTTACATTTTCGGTTTTATTTAATGGGACTCAGTCTGAATTTTTTCAACCGTCCACTGGTCTTAAGCAGGGCAATCCATTGTCTCCCTATCTGTTTCTGTTAGTTTTGCAAGCCTTATCTAATGGATTTGATTATCTCTCAACCCAAGGCATTTGTAGGGGTATTGCTACTAGTAGAAACTCTCCTATTTCCCACTTGTTATTTGCGGATGATTGTTTCATACTTCAAGGCTTAGACATAAAGAATGTTTGGTGTTTGCAATGGTTTTTGAGTGCGTTTTGCTAATAGACGGGTTTTCATATCAATTTCCAAAAATCTGAACTTTACCCTAGTTCAAATATGTCCATAAGTGCCAAGCAATGGCTTGAATCAATGTAGTGCGTCAAGGTGGTGGCTAAACCCAATGCACGATGTTTATTTAGGGGCAAATTTGGGCTTTATGGGTAGATCAAACGGTGATATTTTTGGATTGTTTCTTGATAAAATCCATAATAACTAATAAGTTACCAGGCTGGAAATGTGATATTCTTAATTTTGCTGGCAAAGGGGTGTTGGTTAGGCATGTGTTACATTCTATTCTGGTTTATTTAATGTCTATTTTTCAAATGCTAGCCCCTTTTTTGAAAAAACTCACGGCGATGGTCAGGAAATTTATGTGGAATTCAAATAGAGAAAGGGGAGTGTGTTGAAGTGGACCCATCTATGTCTTCCAAAGAATGAGGTGGATTGGGGTTCAGGGATCTTAGATGCTTTAATCAAGCTTTGTTAGCAAAACAGGCGTGGAGGTTGGTCACTAATCTAAATGTATTGCTGTCCAAAGTCCTGTTAGGTAAGTATTGTCATAATCAACCTTTCTTGAGAGTTAAAAAAAGGCACTTCTTCTACATGGGGTTGGCGAAGTATTCTATGGGGTAGAGATCTGCTAAACTTGGGTATTCAATGGGTGGTAGGGAATGGAAAACACATTTTGCTTTTTGAAGACCAATGGATTCTTGCAGTATCTAACCCACTAAAGGGGAGAGGGCTTCACAATTATTTTTTTTTCCCAGAAATGGGGGTAGATCATTTTATATATACGAACCAAGGTTGTTGGAGAGAAAATTTGATTTGTCTCTTTTTTCCAGAACAGTGTATCAGGCATATTTTAGCAATTCACATTTCAATTCATCCATGTGAGGATAAGCTAGTCTGGAGTCCTCTTAAAGATGGGGAGTATTCAGTTAAATCTGGATATAAACAAGCCTTGGTTCGAAATTACCCTTTGTTTTATAGGAATGCATCGGAACAAGTGATATGGAAAAAACTGTGACATTTAAACTTACCTCCTAAATGGACTTTATTCATTTGGAAATGTCTCCATAGAATACTTCTAGTCTAATAGGAATTGAAAAAGCGAGGAGTGACTGTAAATTTGTGGTGTGCTTGATGCAATAATAATGATGAAACATTAGAACATGTGTTTTTTTATTGCCATTGGTTGCAAAGGGTATGGAGAGGGTCTACGTTGGGGCTTGATTTTAGTATTGGAACACTAATGTCTTTCTTTCAATGGTTTAAGGAATGGATTGAACAAGTCAAGGATGATCAAGTTATCATTCATTCAGTGGCCATTCTTTGGGCTATCTAGCTGCAAAGGAATAGTGTGGTATTTTAATCAGAATCTTCTAACTACTGAAAGCATAATTGAGGAAGCACAGACATTATCTGTGTTGTTCTTTAATAATGTTCTTCAAGCATCATTTATACACACCGATAATATGGTTGCAGTTGAGGATAAAAAAACTGACACGTGTGTTTGCAGAAAATTCAAGAACCTAGGAATGCTGTGGAGTCATGGACGCTCATCATTGATGGGTCATGGAAATCACCTCGCCAAAGTGCGGGGCCAATGTGGATTTGTTTGGATAACAAGAACCAAATGATCAATCAAACTGCACTGGTAGTACATCCACTCCAAATTCCATTAGCGGCAGAGGCAAAAGCATGCTTGGAAGTTGTTCGATGGGTTGTGAACGAGGGGATGAAATGTGTCACAGTTCAAACGGATTGCCAAGTTATGGTTCGAATGCTTCAAAAGCAAGGCATGGAGACAACTTGGCTCATTGCTACTATTATTAATGATATCATATATTATTCTAAGTTTTTTAACTATTTATGTATTAGTAAGGTTGGAAGAGATGTAATTCAACTAACGCATGAGCTAGCAACAAATGCATTTAAGTTTAAGTAATATATTTTGATTTAATAGTCCTAAAAAAAAAAAAACCCCTAAATCTCAAATCAAAGGTTCTAATAGTTTTGTTACCCTTTGTCTCTGCCCTCCCTCGTTTGGCATGTTAAGTTGGAATTTTTTTGGTTGGAATAGTTACAAAAAGATAAAATAGATTAAAAAGTCAATAAAACAAAATATTACATCTAAATCATAATTATTTCACTTTTTCTCTTATAAAAAGTCAAAAAAATTAAAAAAAACCAACCCAAACAAAATTTTTAACCCCAAACTAATGGTCAAGAAATCAAAAAGGTGACTCACTCCTCAAACGAAACCTTTGTTTACTTTGTTTTAGTTGTTATCTCTTATGGTATCACTTGATTTATAATTAATAATATAGAAAATTGATACTCTCTCACAAATTTAAATCAAAACCAACCAGTGTGGGTGTTTGGCAATTGCTTATTTTGTATTTTTTTTACTTTTTTTGAAATTTGTATAATATCATGTCACATCACATGTTTGGAATGCAAAATTTTCATTTTACCCTCACGGCTATAGGACAAAATTCTCATTTTACCCTCAAGAAGTGTGCCTTGTAGAATGCAAACAAATGAGGGTAATTCAATCATTTTACAGATAAAACCATTTAGCTTTTTCGTATTATTCTCAAACACATTAATAAACATTTGTTTCTATTTTTTTGACTTTTGAGTTTTCAAAACGCCCACTCAATTTTGAATTATTTTGGAAAGATAGTCATAATTAATCTTTTAATTAAAAATTAATTATAAGTTAATTATAATTAATTTTTTATGAAAAAAAAAAAAATGAAATATAACACACTTCTCAAAAAAAACTTCTTTGTTTTGGTTTGTGTGCGCGCCCATAGAGCCTTTAACCAATCAAACCCAACCGTGTAAGTGGGCTTCGATGTGTGTGTCGGTTCCAGTGGCATTGCTCATTAATATAGGGTTGGTGTGGGTAGGGGATTGAGTTTTTTAATTATTTTAATTTAGAGTTAAAAAATTTTATTTAGGATAATTTTTTTGATTTTTATGAGGAAAATAATATAATAATTATAAATTAAATGTAATATTTTATCTTATTAAATTAAAAAATTTATTTTATTTTTTTATGATTATTTTAATAAATAAAAAAACTCTAAACTTATCTTCCCAAACAGAGACATAAGTGGTGAGTGTTTGGGGTGTCTTAAATAAGTGTATTTTTTGTCTTTTTGATTTGAAAAGTTAAGAAAAAAATATGAATGTTTTGGTTAACTTTTTAACTTTTTATAAAAAAATATGTAATAAAAAATTATATAAATAAGTGTATAGGAGAAGATATGGTATGAGGCCGTACAGAATGGCAGTGGTGACTGGCTGATGAGTAGATGAGAAAATGTTGTCTCCTTCTCAGGTTTTAATTGGATGGTGTTGTTTGGCCCGTTGGAGCCCACCACGGCTCCCTTTTTCTAATCAGAACCATTCAATGTGTAGAACTCGTCAAGTACTATATGCTTGTAAAAAATCACATTAATTGGATATCGATAGCTATCTGATCATTTTAGTTTTTTTGTTAACTGTTAACTATTACACCATCCATTTTTATACAAAACTAATTTGATCATTTAGTTAGCGATATCCAATAGATGTAATTTTTTACAGACATATAGTACTAGACGAGTTCTACATATTGAAACGGTTCAAATTATCAAAACGGGACCAATGGTAGGCCCTCACGGGCCCAACTTTACCATCTAATTTAATAAATATTATACTATAATTTTTTTTTCCCCAGTCACTGACTCCACCATCACGTCAGTACCAATCTTGGGGTTTCTTTTTATTTGTATTAATATTTATATATTATTTTTTTAATATATTTTTTTATGAATAGTGATAACTTTTTAACATTTTAAGTAATTTTTTAACTTTTTCAAGATTTGCCAAACCAGCCCTTATTAACCAAATATAATTTTATCTTTCAGTTTAAGAGATACATGTGATTGTTATAATATTATTGAATGTTAATATATATATATATATATATATATGATTTTATACACACAAGTAATTCACTAATGATATACAAATAAATTTTATTTTTACTAACTTATTTTATAAAATATTTTTATTATTTAATTTCAATTCAACCCATCTTAACTATCAAGATTTTATTATTACACTTTGCATTAGTTTATAAAATTACTTTTTTATATAAAATAAAATTTATTATTACACTTTGCATTATATTTGTTTGATTGATTTTATTTTTTATATAAAAAAAAGACTTGAATCATCAAAACATGATCGGAACAAACCTTACAGAAAGTGGCTTTGGCAAGTTGGGTTATGGGCTTTTTTGGCTATTTTAGCCACAAAATACAAAATAGGCTATTTTAGTCACAAAAAATAAAATATCACATCAAACCCATAATCATTACACTCTTCTCTCACAAAAAAAATTCAAAAAAGTTAAAAAGTCAAAAAACTCTTTCCAAATCAAACTTTTTTAGCCCAAGTCAAAATAATTAAAAAAAATCAAAAAATTAAAAAGCCAACTCACTTTCAAACCAAAGGTGAGTACTGTCCCAGCACTCACCCCAAATCTGAAATGATAATTGATTAAGTGAAGGTATGGTTCATACTCAATATTAGCAACCAACTCTTGTATGATGCTAGAGGGGATGCATGTTTGGGTGACTATTTTTACCCAAAAATAAATAAATAAAAAGTGTCCTAATCTTGAATTCTTACGTGCTAAAAATATAAACCACTTGTCATTCTAGAAACTCCAATCCCCATCATGACACCCCATTTTATGGTGGCAACTGAAGGCATAACTACCAAATTAATATATCAAGATATATAATTAAAATTCATATCTTCGGCCCCACACCATGATAAAAAAAATATACTAAAAGAACATATGATTGATAAGAAAAATCAAAAGAAACTTTGTTCAAAAAGAAATAGCTTGTTTTCTAATATGATGTACTTTAGTGAATAAATTATTGTTAAATATAAAATATATTAAGTGTCATATTTTATTATAAAATTAAATTAAAAAAATATTCAATCACAAATAAATAATAAAATTTAAAAGTTATTTAAAACAAATGTTTATTCTAAAATGCCATCTACCTTTTGACATAGAAAAAACATATTCAACTTATTTGGTTTGAATTTTCAGAATTCACATTTTAGAAAATCAAAATTTTTTATTTTTCATATTTTTTTTGTTTTTATTGAATTTTTTTAATATTATAAGTAATTTTTTAAATTTTTAGATGCACCTAACATAAATATACTTTAAAAATATAATATTTGAGAATTTTTTTTTGAAAATTCACTAAATATCAAAATAAATATATATATATATGAAAATTCAATACATTTTGTGTATTTATTGATTTTTTAAAATATTTTTTTTATAAATATTTTAGTTTTTAGATACATCTGGATAAGGTGCATCTAAAAAAGTAAAAAAAAAATTACTTAAAATTTCAAAAATATTTACTAAAAATAAAAATACACGAACAAAAAACTCAATTTTAAAAAATTAAAACTAAATACACTAATTGTTTTTCTCCATATGAAAAAGATTTTAGTGAAAAATATGTTAATTGAATTTATTTTGAACGTCATCCAAATTCAATTAAAATATGAATATATATTAAGATTTCGTTTTGGAAATGGATTGGCTTTTTGATTTTTTAATTTTTTTTTTTTTTTGATTATTTTAATTTGGAGCTAAAAAGCTTGGTTTAGGAAGAGTTTTTGACTTTTTTGATTTTTTTGTGAAAAAAAAAATATAATGATTATGGATTAGATGTGATATTTTGTTTTATTA
Source organism: Camellia oleifera (assembly GCA_022316695.1). Taxonomy (NCBI): domain Eukaryota; kingdom Viridiplantae; phylum Streptophyta; class Magnoliopsida; order Ericales; family Theaceae; genus Camellia; species Camellia oleifera. The sequence continues at coordinate 54,962,823 of CM039312.1, read as the reverse complement.
AGCTAATAAGCCTATTTTTTTTTTTGTGACTATTTTAGTCAAAAATTCTCAAACCCAACTTTCCAAACACGGGCCAAGTATTTTTTTAAAATGATATAACCAAAACATCTAAGGGTTCATTTGGGATGATGGTTGGTTTTTTGGGTATTTGGCTTTTTAGCTATTTTAACTTGAGGCTAAAAAGTTTCGTTTAAAATAGGGCTTTTAGTTTTGTTGACTTTTTTTAGAGAAAAAAATGAAATGGTTATAGTCTTGACGTGATATTTTATCTTATTAAGCTAAAAAAATATATTTTATATTTTTATGAATAAAGTAGTCAAAAAAGTCTGACATGCAAAACAAAGGCTAAATAGAATATTCAATTTTCTTGCATATTCAACAACAACAATTGAGACCCTTTTTTTTTTGGAAACTCCCATAACCTCTTTGGATCTCAACCATTTATTAATGTATATATGGTATATATTCCTACATATATTAGGTATTAATTTCCTAGATATATTAAGTATTGCCATAATTAAGTCTCTTATAGGATACTCTCTCATAGTTAAATTTCTAGTAGGATACTTTTTCTCAACCTATATATACAGACCTTCTATTATATAGGACAAGTCATTCAATATATTTCATTCAATACAATACATATTATTTTCTCTCCTTTTCTACTATTCTAACATAGGTATCAGAGCTAGGTTAAGTACCTAGCAATTTCGCTTCGCCGGTGGGCAGGTAGCCTCGCCTTGGTCGCTCGCCGGACCTCAACATATTCCGCTATCATATTTTCCTACCAGTATCACTTCATAGTGATATCTTCCTTTATCCGCTGGTTAATTCTTATCCCAAATATTTCTATTTTTTTTTTTTTTTTTACTGGCACTCCATTTGTTTTTTTCACTTGTCTTTCTTTCTGCTTCAATCTCAAATAGGTTTCTATCTTCAAACCTATTTGAGTTTGAGAGGGGGTATTATACTTATATCATGGTAAGTATGGTTATACACCATGCGAACCACCCAAACCGCCCCCTTTGGTGCACCTCCAAGCTGCTCCCTTTGGCAAGCTGCCCCTTTAGCGCACAACCCAAGCCGCTCATTTTGGCACACAATCCAAGCCGCCTTCTAACGCACTCAATCATCTATCGCCATCATCGTTCAGCACTATGTCATAAGTTATGTGTGTGCCACATTTGCTGGTTCAACAT